>CM068346.1:37856365-38456365 GCA_034769755.1 Odontamblyopus lacepedii | reverse complement strand
GCGTTTGTATTTGTTGTATCTGTATTTGTTGTATTTGTATTTGTTGTGCCCTCCCAAGTCGGAAAATAGAGTTCTGCGGTCACTTCCATTGTGGTTTTTTGTTGTGTTGTGGCGTTTGCATTTGTTGTGAGCCTCCCCCCTTTACCTTTAGTCCAGTAGAGAAGGGCATTTCCAGGTCATTCTGGAGAAGGTGTGTGGAGTTTACACTTCCTCTATTGTCACATCACAAGGTGGAACCGAGTGTTTCTGTTTGCATATTTACGAGTTCTTCTCTCTGAGTTTCTGTGTGACTTAAAACGAAACACACCTCCCAGTATGTTTGGTATGAGGAAACGACACTATAACAGATCCGAAATAAAGCTGAACATTTAGGTGTGGACAAGGCACCACATCAGGTTGATTTATTGTTAAAATGGTGATTTTTGTTATATTACTACAGTCTTGTCACAATTTTCCTCTTGGATATTTATTATGGATTTATTATTTAAGCACTGGTGAAACTTCCTTTTCCCCTCATCACATTCTGTAAATCTGAAAACTGCCAATAGTTTTTTTTGTTTTATTTCATTCCTAAAGTATAAAAAGACATTAAAGGCCGCCTCACACTATGAGAAAATTTGCCTGATTTTGGCTGCGATTTCTTCTCCCCGAGTTCAGGAGCTGTGACCCGACTTTTTGTCTCCGTGTGCGATTTTGAAGCCGCTGCTCCTCATGTGTGGAGTCAGTGCCAGATCAGAACCACCGAACATCAACAACGCGACGGAAACAGACGATAAAACAGAGTCAGGGGCAGAGGAGCGACGGACACAGAGACGCAACAAACAAACTCAGGACAGAGCGAAAATAAAGACTTTATTACTCACCTAATGTAAAGTGGAACATTTAAAGTGCAGCGTCTGATCCACATTATCTATAGAAGTTGTCCTCCACAAATAATGACTCCAGTCCACAAAACCGCACTGTTAATCCAGATTGAAGCGTTCTTTGAAAGTAAAAAGGTGAAAGGAGCTCCTCATGTATGTCTGTTTACACCCACACAGTGCGCGGATCGAGGTGAAGCTGCAGATTAACGATCGAGACTCTACTTCCTGTGGACTTTATCATCAATATTTTACGCTTTAAAAATCCTGTATCTGAAGTATTGCTCCACATTTCACAAATAATAACACAGTTTTGACTTGTGTCTAAACTAGAAGTGCAGAGCTCTGATCTCTGAACACTTCAGAGTCTCAGAGCGAGTGGTTTTACTGTAGACAGGCTCTCGCTCACATCTTTGCAGCCCGTTTTACGCAGACGGATCCCGCTGCAGTCTTTACGATCGGAGCTTTTAAGTCTCATAAGTTTCTCCTCGTGTCTACGGTGTTTGCGCTTTTTGTCGCACGTTTAAAAATTGACCGAAAAATCCTGTAGTGTGTAGCGGCCTTAACAGCGTCATAACGTTAAACAGAAATGAATGAAACGGAGCAGAAAAAGGAAGAGGAAGCTTATGTGATCTGCCCCCTCTTCCCTTTTCCAGACAATACATCCAGATAGTTAAAATTTGTGTGGCAAGTGACAGGCTCCTAATGGACTTTTAACTATTTTTCTTCACCAACCGATAAACTTTAGCGCAGGATTTGAACCTCCAGCTCATATATTCAAGTCCTCATACATTTATACATTCTCCTATAGAGTCAAAGTCTCATTGTTGCTCTCGTGCTATTAGATCTTCTCTGTTGTATTCTCTCACCTGCTCGTCTTAAACCTCTGTATTTCTAATTCTGATCAGCCGCGCGGAAAACCTTCTGCTCCACACGCACTTCAGCGCCGTATCAAACGCTCTTCTTCTTCTTGTGTTCTGTCACCCGTGGGTCCCGGTGACTCAGTGCTGCTCGGTCGGAAGCGCTGCCCCCTGCTGTGAGAGATTACATCCTGGCAGGAGCTGAATCGGAAACCCCATAAGAGCCCGTATACGTGTGCGTGTGTGTGTGTATGTGAAAACCCCATAAGAGCCCGTATACGTGTGTGTGTGTGTGTGTATGTGAAAACCCCATAAGAGCCCGTATACGTGTGTGTGTGTGTATGTGCGTGTGTCGGTGTGTGTATGTGAAAACTCCATAAAAGCCTGTGTGTGTGTGTCGGTGTGCGCGTGTCTGTGTGTGTATGTGAAAACCCCATAAGAGCCCGTATACGTGTGTGTGTGTGTCAGTGTGTGTGTATGTGTGTGTGTGTCTGTGTCAGTGTGTATGTGTGTGTGTGTGTGTGTATATGTGAAAACCCCATAAGAGCCTGTATACGTGTGTCGGTGTGCGTGTGCATGTCTGTGTGTGTGTGTATGTGAAAACCCCACAAGGGCCCGTGTGCGTGTGCATGTGTGTGTGTGTGTGTGTGTGTGTGAAACCCCTTAAGTGTTTGTATGTGCATGTAAGTTTGAGACCCAATAATGGCCTGTATATTTGTATTTGTGTATGTTTGAGATCCAATAAGAACCTGTCTACGTGTGTGTGTTTGTATGTCTGTGTGTGTGTCATGTGTATAAAACCCCTTAAGTGTCCGTGTATGTTTGTGTACGTGTGTGTGTGTTTGTATATCTGTGTGTGTGAAACCCCTTAAGTGTCTGTGTACGTATGTGCGTGTATATGTGCCTGTAGAGCCCGTATACATGTGTGTGTTTGTATGTCCGTGTGTGCATGTGTGTGTATGTATGTTTATATGCATGTTTTTGTGCGTGCGTCCATATATGTTTGTGTATATGTGTGTGTGTATGTGTGTGTAGGCCCGATTAGCTCTGCGTTCCCCCACACATCTCCACAGCGAGGGGCCCCATACCTGTGTAATTATGCTGTGTGTATGCGTGTGTGTGTGTTTGTGCGTGTGTGTTTGTACGTGTGTGTTTGTGCGTGTGTTTAGCTCTGCGTTCCCCCGCACATCTCCACAGCGAGGGGCCCCATACCTGTGTAATTATGTTATCCATGCATATTACACTTAAAACACCCACAGAGCCGCAGCTGTCCGGCCGACCACAACAGCCTCCTACGCAAACCGACGCTACGCACACTTCCCTCTTCACCGGGAGTAACTGGATTGTGAAGAGAAGCGTTGGCATGATGGTACCGGTGTAGCGGGAAAACATGCCGGGTTTACATGAAAAATGCACGGAAATTATGCAAGCTTGGACTGTTTATTCATGTTTTTATATCTGATTTTGTGGAAATTCCAAAATCTGTGACCTCATATTGCTTCCGTATCCTTAACTTGTTTTATTTTTCAACATTCAGTAATATTTTTCATGTAAACTTTACCTTGAAAAGAACAAAATAAAAATAAATGGTGTATTTCTCTGCAATTTTGTGCACTGAGCTAGACATTCATTTGCTATGTTTTATGCCAGATGCCCTTCCTGACACAACACTATCCATTGTACTGAGTGGTGTAGTGGGTTTCATGAAGAATATAGTAGATATTCCTCTATTAAAAATGTAGAAAATACCAGGGTTGATGAGAATGTACTGTATTTAGGATGGATAATTATGCATGTATGATTTTTCATCATTGGGAAGAGGCTTTTTGCTTATTTTTCCTAAATCTACTACTCTATTAGGCCTATTTTAGCTTTATTTGGTATTTTTTAAATATATTTTATTATTTAACTGTGCAATAATCCAATTTTCTATCATTTGACTGTTCCAGATAATTATGCAAGTCAAATCAAAAAGAAATAAAGTTCAGTGCTGAAAGTAAACAACACATTTATTTTATATCAAGTATATAACATTATATTCTGTATTTTTAAAACAATATTAAACAATACTTTAATGAAAAATAAAAAATATTCAACAATATTTCAATTAAAATGTATACACAACTTTATTCCCCTTGAGGTGGGTCACCTTGTTTTCGAGGGGGATCCTTGGCAACAAATCACTGAAGAACAAGCAGAACAAAAACAGAACAAAAGAACAAACCAACATATTAAACAAACATAAAGACAAACGAACCAGACAAAATACAGAGACTCAGATTAACATGAAACATAAAGAACTATCTTCATTATAACCAGACAGATCCCTCACTAAAAGCAAATCGTGTTTTGAGATGAGTAAATCTTCGTCTTTCTTGAATATTTGGAGTGAAGATGTGGAGCTCAGGGAATTTGGCAAATCGTTCCAGTCTGATCGTGCTTTGAATTTGAGTGTGCATTTCACATGTTGATATCTCCACCTTTCTTCTGTAACACTTTACCCAGTCTATAATCAACCAAAAATGTGAGATTCTTGATGGTTTTGGAGTCCGTTTTCTTGCTTGTGCTTAATATTGCGCTCCAAAGACTGTCGTTAGAAGAAAACTGGTGGCCATTGGCCTACAACTCCTGTTTGAAAATTGCCCGAAGGTTCTCAGTCGACTATTATCACAACAGCAGGAAGTGCCGCAATGTTGAGTTCTCAACTTCCGGTCAGTGCTTTTCTCTGGCAAAATCCCTGTGGAAAAGTGTCGCACATTTTTGAGCAGCTTCATAAATTTGCCCCAACACCAAATCTTCATCCAACAAGGAACAAAGAACAGATTCTGTCCATGAAGAATTTATCCACAACGATCAAGGGAAGAAAGACGAAAACTTAATTAACTTAACGACTATTAGTAAACTATTCCTGAGCAAAACTAATGTTATGGTCATGAATAAAACATAAATAACTTGTTCACTCAGAATGATTCTACAATTAAAATAAAAAATCGACTTTGTGATGTCGATATTTGCATAGACAGAGATTAGTGCAGTTTAAATGCTTTAGATGTTCACAGATTAAATGTCGACCATTTAAACTGCACAAATCTCTGTCTGGGCTAATTTTGACATCGATTTTTTTATTTTAATTGTAGAATCGGTCCGAATGAAGAAGTTATTTATGTTTTCTTCATGACCATAACGTTCACTGATGCTCGTCGTTGTTTCCTTTTAAGTTTTCGTCTTTCTTCCCTTGATCGTTGTGGATAAATTCTTCATGGACAGAATCTGTTCTTTGTCGACCTTGTTGGGTGAAGATTTGGTGTTGGGGCAGATTTATGAAGCTGCTCAAAAATATGCACAAAAATCTACACTTTTCCACAGGTATTTTGCCGTAGAAAACCACTGAACGGAAGCTGCACGACTCAACATCGCGCCACTTCCTGCCGTTGTGATAATAGTTGGTTGAAAGTAGTAGTAAAGCAGAAAGTACGAGGACTTACTGCACTATACTTCATTAATTTTCAGTGTTACTACCACCACTGATATAAAATTACCTACACCTACTGGCACTACATAAATTATCTTCTGTTCAAGAGCCGAACATATGGTACATTTGGGATTATGGTGATAAAAATTTCAAATTTCCATTCGCCTCCATTTAGTCGCATTGAGTCTATGAAAATGCTAATGTCCACCTCCTCTGGCTGTCGCACTCATTTAAATGACTCAAAAAGACTTATGACTTTTGGAACCTGGCCCTGTTTACCATTTTAAAAGAGCCGTATTTTGAGAAACTTAGAACCATAACGTTTGTGGGTCGGACCGTGTGTTCTCTGATTGGTTCTTTGGCCTGTCAATCACACCCTTTGGAGCAAAATAAAACAAACATACGGTACATCTTTACCAAGTACAGATAAAACGTAGTACTTGTTGCCCGTGCTTGTGTTAAGTACTGAATACTGTGTACAAACTTTTAAAGGGTCCATATTATGCTATTTTCTGATCTAATAATGTCGTTTCCTCGTCCAAAACATACCTGGAGTTGTGTTTTGTTCATGTTTAACGCACAAACCCTGCCCGAGTTCTTCTCTGTAAACAGAAAACAACACAAAAAACAACCTTTCCCTCTTGTAACGTCCATCGATTCACGCTCCCCCGTCGAAATAAGCTCCTTACGCTTTTCCGTTTACAGTTGTCTAGATCCAATAAAGCGAACCTCCGAGTTTTCCTACATATTTCTTTGGATTAGAGACGGCGGGTTTGATGCGGTTTGCACACGGAGATCACACTTTATATCTTAGTTATGTCAAATTTACACTCATTTATATGAATATGCGTAGTTCATTTGGACAGTTATATTCTGCTATCGAATAAGGCTCCAACTAAAGGTAGTGCATATCGACGGGACAGTTTAACCATCGAATAATGACCCACTGTAGAATCACCATTTTTCACTCATTTATATGAATATGTGTAGAGGGAGCTCATTTCGACAGGTCTGTATCTTCTATCAAATAAGGCTTCCACTGAATTAAAAGAAAGAAATGACTCGAAACACTGAAATCTTTATATTAAATACAGCTCTGGAAAAAAATAAGAGACCACTGCATTTGTTTTTCTGAAATCAGCGTCTCTACATGTCTGACGGCCACAACACAAACACGCCTCATTCTGCTTCATGAGGCACTGATGAGATCACCTGAACCAGACCTGATTTATGGAGGAAAAGGGGGGAAAAAATCTAACCAAATATTGATTTCTGAACTCTCCCTAAGTTCAAACATTAGTATTGTGTTGTTTTAAAATGAAGATGATCTTGTTTTCTTCACATTATTTGAGGTCAGAAAACATTTAATCTCTTGTTATTTTGACCTTTTGTCATTTTCTGCAAATAAATGCTCTAAATGAGAATATTTTTATTTGGAATTTGGGAGAAATGTTGTCAGTAGTTTATAGAATGAAACAGAAATGTTAATTTTACTCAAACACAAACCTATAAGTAGTCAAATCAGAGAAACTGATCATTTTGCAGTCGTCACGGCCACATATTAAAACCCAGAGCAGTGTGAGGGCTGATCGAGGGTCATAGACTGATGGTCAAAACAGTGAGTAATTCACATTTGTGCATTTATAACAGGTTTGAATGACCCTCCAGACCTTTGTTCAGGCTTAGACCCTCAAAAGGACACACGACATTTGCTTGATCAACGTAGATTGCAAAAACATGCAGTAAAAAGTACTACTTGCGCTAGTATGGGTCTATTCACCTGGAAGCCTGAGGGCCAAAACAGCTTGTCTGAGGGCCACATTCGGGCCATAGTTTGGACATGCCTGGTATATAATATTTAGCGCTAATATTATAGGCTAAACTGTGAATTTCCTATTATAATATAGTGATATTTTATTTATACAGCACCTTTTTAAACAAACTTACAATGTTTTGTACACATGGAAATAAAATACAGTAATATACGGTGTAATGAAAATGATAACGATAAAATCAAATATTAAATCCAAACTATTCAATCATCTAATGTAGTTATTCTGTTGTGAATCTAACATGCACATGTCGATGTTTACAGGCTTAACTGGGCAAAACATACAATAAAACCAAAACACTTTTAAAATGTGACTTGTTCCTCCACTTCTGCCTCAGGAGCTCAAATCGACAGTACACCGGTGTGTTTTTGAGGAGGTAACAGCTTTATAACACGGCTTAAGGCTCCCAAGTGTCAGTTTTGTGTAATGCACTATGTGACCTCTTTGGTCGACCATCTGCTCGTCTCATGGAGCTGTGATTACTTCTGTGGTATGTCGACTAGCTCCATTAGGACAAGCAGGTGACACCGTGAGGCCAAGTTACAGCTCAGATCTGTGAAGAGCTCAACAATGCTCAATGAAAAATGCTTCTAATTGAACACATGCCAAATAACTTTAATGACATCCTGTAGGACGTTCCAAGGAAAGGTGACGACATCTCCATAAAAATGAGCAGAGAAATTACATCATGCACCTTTTAACCTCTTGCCATCCGCCCACCCGCCCGCAGGCGATTACACAGCATTAAATTAAGCAGGATATTCACCTGAATTATTTTTTCACTATTGACATGCGATACATCGTTTGAAAGCTTAATTCCTCAGTAAAACAACCATATCACTCATTTTATGCCACACAGCCCAAAGAGCCATAACTTATAATTCCCGAAAATAATCAAACCAACAATGCGCATTTCTAACATTTGAGCCGGTTCTGTCAGTGCAAAACGGGATCAGTCCAGGAATAGCTGTGCTCAATTAGTCCGTAACAATCCACAGAAAAGGAATATCCAGTTGTTTTTTTCATAAAATAATTCCATGTGGGGAAATAATCCAGAAAACCCTGTTTGTATGAATGGATGAATGATGAATGAAAACATATGTTGTAGTCTACACATCGTTTCGCCATCTTATCTTTCACTTCTGTTAGTGCAGTTGTGTCAGTTTGTTTTCCTCACACTCTCCTCTTCAAAATGAGACCATCCCCGAGACGATATGTGGTTCGGTGTAACAGGCACAGCCCATTGAATAGAAGGAGCGCACCCACGGAGCGCTCTTTACGCATGTGTGTGGTCGTGTTGTGTACAGCAAAAGCTCTTCAGTCATTGGTTCTTCCAGAAAGTGATTGACATATTCTTTTGCCCTATTACCAGAGGTTTCCAACGATGGGCGGGACGTGGGGCAGAGGTGAGAGAGCAGCTCTGTGCGGAGCTGCGTAATGTTGTTTGAGGAGACTTTTGTCTAATCTGACGCGCAAATGCTGAGGGAGGACACCTGAGGCATCTTGGGAGATATTTTTGGCTTGTTTTAGTTTTTTATCTTAAGAAAACATGCCTAAAGCTCAGAAGAAGACTTATTTATTACACATTACATCTTATTACATATCTGGTATCTGGTACATATTTGGACACTTGTGCCGAATTGACATATTTTTACAAAAAGGGTCACAGCACCAAACCCTCAGGCCTAGAGTCTGAAATTTTACACAGTTGTTGCCAACAACTTCAGCAGTGAGTGTAGTGAGCCAAAAATGCCTAGGATGAAGTTACAGCCTTTATTATTTTGTATTTTTTTCCGAGGCAAAAAATAATAGTTTTTTACATTTTTGAATGTCTGTACTGTAGGTTAGCTGCACTCACAGTCTTCATATGCAGATCTACAGAAACTAGAAGGTCTAAGCTTTTAAAATGATGTATCACACAAGCCTGTGGGGCCTAAGATTTTCTTTTAATAAGCTGTGACATTTGGGTTTGTGTCACTGTTGTGCACAGACAAAATTAGGTGGGTGGCAACAGGTTAAACAATTAAACGCTGGATAAATGATCGTGCGGTTTATCGTTTGAATAATAGCGTCGGTCCACAGCTTGCCTCAGGTCACAGTGACTCACAGCGGTTATTTCGGTCTGCAGCAGAGACAGTCACAGACACATGAAACAGCCCTGTTCCTCTGTGAACGCAGTACTTCCCAGACACCAGTGGGTAGCACTTTGCGTGTACCTTGTGTACTTGTGTGTACTTGTGTGTACTTGTGTGTACTTGTGTGTAGCGGCGTGTAGGAGCAGCTGTTCCCCTGGCTCTGGGATCAAATCTCTATCTCACATCCTTTTTCCGACACATGTTAGATCAGTGGGAGGCCGTCCAGCAACTGTTTTGAGAGAGAACGATGAGAAGGAGAAGGGAAATGACCGGAAGTCTATTCATTTATCAGAAACACTTCAAGATGGTCGTTTTGAAGTAAATAATACTGCTCTAAATACTTTTAAAGGGCTCATATTATGTTATTTTCTGATTTTTGTTATAATTTTGTTTCATCGAGTTTTGTTCGCACATGTTTAACACACAAATCCTGCATATTTAGCTTTAGATCTTCTCTTAAAATGAAAACCCTCTGTTCCACTGTGTTTTTAAACTTCATACATCTTCACTAGAATCATTTTAATAATGTCAGAACCCAGAATTTCCAATCTCCGCTGAACTAAAGGTAAAATGTGCCTACCTACCTATAATAAAGTACTTAAATATATGTGAATGAAACACAACTCCAGGTATGTTTTGTATGCAGCGTGGTTTAAAACTCACAGGAGGCAATTTTGCATCATATAAGACTTTTAAATCATGCGTTTTAAAATGATGTGCATTCTTGCAGCACATTTTTACTTGATTTTGTGCCATTTTTATGTGCGCAACATTCATTTTGATTATTCTAATTTCTACTTAATTTGGTTGGAGAATACCTATTGTAAAAATAAATGATAGTTTACACCAATCAAGAAGCAGTTTGTGAGGGGAAAAAATTAGAAATGTGAAATTACAGGAAGCCTTCTATTTTAGAAGTTTCTGTTTTGACATTGACATTACAAGAGGGAGAATTCTGTCCAAACGTTGAGCACAAGAAACACGATTTTTCTGATATTTTAAACATGATGACCGTATTTTGGGTCTATAAGGTGCAATATCAGTGAACGGGTCTATTTTCATACATAAGGCGCATTAAGTGAGACTGATACCTTAGCTCAGGCGTCCACGATCCATCGGCAGATCGTGGTGTAACTCGCCCGGCGTTGCCTCTGTCTTGGTGAATGTGAGTTCACCTTCTGTCGTCCAACGCTCCCACACAGCTGCAGTTTAACTCTGAATAACCTGTTGACACCGATATCCAGCAGTTCATTGGTTAATCCACCCGGAATGACGGCAGCACCAAGTTAGTTTGCTTCATTTGGGCGTGTGAGTCGCATGTCTCTGAACAGGGGCCATTTTGGGCTCCTCATACACACCATAATGTGATGTTGAAGCACAGGACGCGTTACTCCACGAGGCTCCTGACTCCGGGCACCGTAATACTCCGACAATCCATCAAACGGTGCGGCTTCATAGTTTCCCAAAGTCGTACTAAAACATTTTGACAGATTTTTGAGCGCCGTGCACCACATAAAATCAGTTCGAGGTCAGTAAACACAACCAGAAATGTAGTTAATATGACTGACTTGGGTTCAGGAGCCTCCGCCGCCCTCGCCGCCTCTCCAACGAATCACAGCTCACTTCTCCCACGCCTCAATTTCCCAGAAGCCTATTCATAGCAGCCTATCCCGGCAACCCAGTTTGTCCCGAATAACTCGACCCCACCCTCCTCCCAACCTCGATCTGTTCGCTTCCAGACATAAGACGCCTACGAGGGGGGGGTCCCGATCCTCCTGGGCCATGTGAACATTGAGACTGAACCCCCACCCGGAGTCTCAACCCAGCCGACCCGTCTCGTCTCCATATAATAAACGCTTTTCGCTTCGCACTTGTGTTGTTGGCGTGTTCCTTGCTAGTGATACATACATAAGGCGCACAGGATTGTAATGCACACTGGCGATTTTTGAGAAAACTAAAGGATTTTACTTTCGCCTTATAGTCCGAAAAATACGGTGAATAAAGGTGTTTTCTTATATTTTTATTTGCCAGATAATACTGTCTTATGGTACATCAGAGGAGTCCCTAGTGCGACGTCGAACCAGGAAGTAAAACTTTTAAAAACGGCCAATGGGGATTTCTTTTTTTAAATTTTAAGTCGTCCGATCAGTCATAAGCACTTCTATCAAAGCCGTATGTCCCAGTTTCTGTGCGCACTTCGCTCGGAAACTTTTCTGGCGCCGGGTCTCTGGACACTTGGATATTTTGTCGCTTCGCTCAGAATGTGCCACACTACGGTATTAAATCTCCATGGAGACGAGCGGGAGTCTCTTTTGTCTCAAGCACAGCGGCGAAGTAGCTGCCGTCTCGTAGCAACAAGGCGAGACATTTCAGGCTCATTGATCGCGCCGGGTTGATTTGGAGAGGAAGGGCATCTGGCATTAAAACGATGCTTTGACTGCGCGACTGCGATGAAAGGAAACAAAAGCGCTATTTTTATCATTCTACTTTTAAATTTAGGGTTTTTTAAGAACAAAAAGCAAAAAAACCACCTCACTTCTCCCATTTCTCTGCACTCCAAACACGGGGAAAAACATGAAAATAATCCCCGTCTGTTGGAAATCTACAAAACTGCAATTCTTTAGGAGCGTGAGGCGACAAGGAAGGTTTGAGTTTCATATAGACACGACATTCCCTCAAAAGCGAGCACACGCTGTACCTGTGTTTTCATTGAATTTCCCATCAGGAGGAAGTGGTCGGTACCTGCAGGAGGGGGCGGGCTTGTCCTCCAGGCCACCAGTGTACAATTTACTATCTGCACGGGCTTTTGTCTAAGGCCTGGTTTCTCTTATTGATTCCAGCAGATTGGATCAACAGAAGGCTGAAGTGACCTTGGATCTGTGTGTGTGTGTGTGTGTGTGTGTGTGTGTGGACAGCCTGTTTACTAAGTGCTGCTAACGAAACCTTGACTTGAGAAGCGCTACAGCACATATGGGCCATTAGACACTGCAGCCGCCACGTGAAAATGTGTACGATCTATGCGTAATTTGTCACGGGAAAATATTTGGCCTGTACGGTACGTTTAAAGCGCCGTGTTAAACTATTTTCTGATCTATGTCGTGTCGTTTCCTCGGCACAAACGCACCCGCAGCTGTGTTTTGTTTCGTTCACGCATGTTTAACACGCAAACGCTGCATATTCAGGTTGAGTTTTTCTCTCTCGGACAGAAAACGCGTAATACAGGAAGTGCTCCGATGTGTTTTTAAACTTCACGCACCTTCACTAGAATCATTTGGATAATTTCAAGCCCTTAAATTTCCCATCTCTACCGAATTTATGGGGAAAACGTAGCTGTGAACTTGAAAACTACCACTTCATGACATCACAAGGTGGTACAGAGCATTTTGAGTGGAATTGACTGGAAAAAAGCAATATCTAGAGAAGTTAAAATGACTTAAATTAAGAACTTTTTACTTTATCTGAGTCGATTCAACTTGACAAGCAAAATGATCTGCCAGTGGAATAAGTGTTTTTTTCTTAATTCGAGCAACATTCGTTTTTATTCCTTATTTTTTTAAGTGCAAAAAGTTGTTTTTCTTTAAGTGTAGCGAGATGTATTTTCATATTTGGCAGATCATTTTACTTGTCAAGTGAAATTTACTCCAATCATGGTAAAACTTTCTTAATTCACGTCATTTTAGCTTGACTAGATTTTAGTTTTTTTGCACTCAAACGTGTGTGAATGGAACAAAACACAGCTCTGGGTTATTTTTGATGAGGTAACAACATAATAACATGTCTTAAAGTTCACTGGAGTCCATTTTGTTTAATATAGAACTAGGGCTGCAGCTATCGATTATTACAGTAATCGATTATTCTGTCGATTATTTTGTTCGAATAATCGAGTAATCGTTTGTTATTGTCGTGTCTACTTTGCACATGTTAAGTACACACCACGTGCACTGACAGATACACGTGTTTTGGACATGAAAAACGTAATTATCGCTGGGCTAAGGTTGACTTGCGTCGCGGTTTCTTTTCCACTTGATGTAATGTACGGGGCTTTCTGTTTAGATGTTGTAGCATCAGTGTTGAGAAGGTGACTTTTAAAATGTAACCCCCTACAGATTACAGATTACATTCCCCAAAATGTAGTTTGTGACATAATCAATTAAATTACTTAAAGTGAATAATGTAATCTGAATACTTTGGATTACTTGATATTGTCATGATTTTTAAAACTACATAAATGTAGCAGCCAACTCCTGCAAATTCTTGTTTAGTTTTAGACCTGGATTAGTTCTGGTTTTAGATCTGTTTTAGTCCTGGTTTTAGATCTGGTTTAGACCTGGTTTTAGATCTGTTTTAGTCCTGGTTTTAGATCTGTTTTAGTCCTGGTTTTAGATCTGGTTTTAGATCTGGTTTAGACCTGCTTTAGTCCTAGTTTAGTCCTGGTGTGAGTTCTGGCGCGGTCCACAGAGTGTACGCGACAAGACACAATCCACGCGCAGAGTGCGCCGCGTACGGAAGATGCGGAGCGCGCGGCAAACCGGAGCGTACCGCGCACGAGGAGGTTATGCTCTTATTACACATCCATGGGCGCCGCGCTGTTGTGTGTACAGTGAAGTGCAGTGGTCGTGCGGAAACTTTACCTCTACCACAAAAGGTTCCGGCCATCGCCGAGCGTATGAAAATAAAACGAAGCATCGAGGCAAAAAAATAATAATCGATGCATTTTTCTAATCGATTTAATCGATTAACTCGAGGAATCGTTTCAGCCCTATATAGAACCACACGCTCGTTGGTGGATGTTGTATCTTTCTTGATTTTCTAGTTTGCTTCACCTGTTCATAGCCGTGCCCTAAAACACATTCAAACTAAGCATCACCGCCTGAATGACACGAGAGACTTGGTGATCTCGAATGTGTTTGTGTGTCTTTTATATTGAAAACATTTGGATTGGAAATAAATTAAATACATTTTCACGGGTGCACTGTTCCAGCTGAAGTGAGTCTGAGGAATATGTTGCATTTAAATTCCACAATATGAAAAAAATAACAACCCTGTCATCGAAACTCCGAATCGTTTGGATAATTCCAGCGCTGGAACTGCCAAAAATGCTTTGCTCCACCTTGATTTGTCCTCATTTTCATGACGCAAATTAAATTTTTCATTTCATCAAATTTCATGATGCAATTTAATAAAAGCTGCACTGTAAACCCAAATAAGTTTCCAGAACTCAAAAAATTCTCAATTATTTTAAGTTGATGAAATTAAGTCATTCCCAAACTTAAAAGGTCGGACCTGCTACTTTTACCTTTTGAAAACAGCTGGATTAAAGGTGTTCATTTGCTGTTAATATGACTCAAAGTTTTCTCAACTCAATAATTTAGAAATTGTATTGTATTTTAGCATGTACTGTGTAAATTAAGTTTATTTTTAAATCATCCCCATTTGAAACAATATAACCGGACTTTTAATTCAAATCCAGACCTACTTTATTTCTATAGGACATTTTTACAAACGGAGCAGTTTCCAAAGTGCTGCACAGACATAAAACATAAAGAAAAGCTCAAATTTGGTCACACCAGTCCTAAAATAATAAAACCTGTAAAATCAAATTAAAGCAACACCATAAAAATCACACAGTAGGATTAAAATAAATAAAATAAAATGGATAAGAGACACAGAGGAGCACACAAACTCACGTAGTGTTAAAAGCCAGAGAATAAAAGTGGGTTTTAAGACGAGACTTAAAACACTCGATTGTGGGGGCTGTTCGGATAATTACTTGATTCTACTAATCTACTTGTACCACATCTATGTTTTTAAGGTATCCTCAATTAAACCCACAATAGTTCACGTTAATATTAGTTAAAATCACTCAAAAGAACAACAATATGTTACAGCAGCTTGACATAATTAACTTAGTAGGACTATTTGTAAAACTTTGAGTGTGCACAGCGTCATCTATTTAATTACTTTGAACGTTCGGGTTTACAGTGTGAGAGTCTTACCTTTTAAATGCAATTTATTTCATGTTTTTATGTGCTTCAGAGGCTGAAATATTAAGATTTTCAAAAACGAAACCAAAATTCTTCAAAAACCTTCAGGAGATAAGGACCTTTACCCTCCAATAGCACAGGTTTTTTAAGTGTTTTGTGCAGACGTTTAAGGTGTAACTTGGTAGAAACTGCTCCCTTTTACTCTTTGTTCAGCAGATTCCGGGTCTGAAATTATCCAAATTATTATATTATGAAGTTGTGTGAATGGGTTTAAAACACATCACAAGGTTGAACAGAATGTTTTCAGTTTGAGACAAGAACTAAGCCTAAACATGCAGGATTTGTGTATTAATCTTGAGAATGGAACAAA
Source organism: Odontamblyopus lacepedii (assembly GCA_034769755.1). NCBI lineage: Eukaryota > Metazoa > Chordata > Actinopteri > Gobiiformes > Gobiidae > Odontamblyopus > Odontamblyopus lacepedii. The sequence goes on along the minus strand of CM068346.1, from coordinate 38,440,852 downwards.
ACACAACTCCGGTTATGTTTGTGATGAGGAAACGTTATGACATAGATCAGAAAATAGTGTAATATCGACCCTTAAAGGAAAAAAACCTTCTATTCGATATGTTGTGAGCACTTTGACGATACGATATCACAATATTTCAGCTATTTTTACATCCCTACGTAAAAACTAAAAGTCTAAACAATGAAAATTTCGCATGCACTACAAAAAAGGATTTTCTAGCATAGTTAAACTGACTTGAATTAAGCAGATTCATCTTAAAAGATCAATTTTAAGATTTTTTTGACTTAATAAGATGAGATTTTTTTACTCGTTTCAAGATATTCCATCCTGATAAATCTTATTTAGATATTACAACTTATTCTAAGCACTTTTTATATTAAATCAGTCCAGGTTAAGCCTCTTTAACTTCCTTCTCAAGCCAATAAGGTAAAAAATCTTGCCATAAATACTTGAAACTAGTGTTTTCTGCTTAGAACAAGATTTGTATTTCGTCTTGTTTTAAGAAAACTTGGTAAGTGAAAAAGTTTCTTACTGCACTGGCAGATAATTTCACTTAAAATAGGGCATTTTTACCTCAAATTTTTAATATTTTTTTGATAGGCTTTGTTTTCAGTGTGTAAGAAAACAAAAATCCTTCATAAAGCTCACTTCCCCCTCTGTCTTACCCCAGGTCTCCTCATGGGGGCGGGCAAGAGCAAGCCGAAGGAGCCCGGGCAGAGGTCCATGAGTCTGGACGGGACCATCGGCACCGGCTCGGACAGCGGCCACTTCTCCCACCTGGGCCCGGCCAAGCAGACGCAGACCCCCAACCGGAGCCCCGCGGTGGGCACGGGGCGGAGGGGGCACCAGGGGCAGAACCAGCACGTGCCCACCAACACCCCTGAGCTCGCCCTGTTCGGGGGGGTGGACCACACGGGCACCGTCACGTCGCCACACCGCGGGCCGCTGTCAGGTGAGGACGCAACCAAGTCCGGGTCAGAGACGGGCCCGGCGGTAGGTTTAGGGGCCCGGGTGTTTTTTGGTGACTTGTAGCAGTAGTAGTTGCAGTAAAAGTTGTGGTAGTTTCTTGTTGACTTTAAGTTATAAGAGTTAACTTTTTATTTTCTTGACACTATTTACTCGTTATATTCATAGTTCACTTGACAAACTTATCTTTAATGACTGACTGACTAAAAAAATAAGTTAGCCAACGGTAGTAGTAGTTGTAGTAACAGTAGTCGTAGCTGTGGTAACAGTAGTAGTAGTTGTAGTAACAGTAGTAGTTGTAGTAACAGTAGCAGTAGAAGTAACAGTAGTAGTTGTAGTAACAGTAGCAGTAGAAGTAACAGTAGTAGTTGTAGTACCAGTAGTCGTAGCTGTAGTAACACTAGTAGTAGTTGTAGTAACAGTAGTAGTAGTTGTAGTAACAGTAGTAGTAGTTGTAGCAACAGTAGCAGTAGTAGTAACAGTAGTAGTTGTAGTACCAGTAGTCGTAGCTGTAGTAACAGTAGTAGTAGTTGTAGTAACAGTAGTAGTAGTTGTAGTACCAGTAGTCGTAGCTGTAGTAACAGTAGTAGTAGTTGTAGTACCAGTAGTCGTAGCTGTAGTAACAGTAGTAGTAGTTGTAGCAACAGTAGCAGTAGTAGTAACAGTAGTAGTTGTAGTACCAGTAGTCGTAGCTGTAGTAACACTAGTAGTAGTTGTAGTAACACTAGTAGTAGTTGTAGTACCAGTAGTCGTAGCTGTAGTAACAGTAGTAGTAGTTGTAGCAACAGTAGCAGTAGTAGTAACAGTAGTAGTTGTAGTACCAGTAGTCGTAGCTGTAGTAACACTAGTAGTAGTTGTAGTAACACTAGTAGTAGTTGTAGTACCAGTAGTCGTAGCTGTAGTAACAGTAGTAGTAGTTGTAGCAACAGTAGCAGTAGTAGTAACAGTAGTAGTTGTAGTACCAGTAGTCGTAGCTGTAGTAACACTAGTAGTAGTTGTAGTAACACTAGTAGTAGTTGTAGTACCAGTAGTCGTAGCTGTAGTAACAGTAGTAGTAGTTGTAGTACCAGTAGTCGTAGCTGTAGTAACAGTAGTAGTAGTTGTAGCAACAGTAGCAGTAGTAGTAACAGTAGTAGTTGTAGTACCAGTAGTCGTAGCTGTAGTAACACTAGTAGTAGTTGTAGTAACACTAGTAGTAGTTGTAGTACCAGTAGTCGTAGCTGTAGTAACAGTAGTAGTAGTTGTAGCAACAGTAGCAGTAGTAGTAACAGTAGTAGTTGTAGTACCAGTAGTCGTAGCTGTAGTAACACTAGTAGTAGTTGTAGTAACACTAGTAGTAGTTGTAGTACCAGTAGTCGTAGCTGTAGTAACAGTAGTAGTAGTTGTAGCAACAGTAGCAGTAGTAGTAACAGTAGTAGTTGTAGTACCAGTAGTCGTAGCTGTAGTAACACTAGTAGTAGTTGTAGTAACACTAGTAGTAGTTGTAGTACCAGTAGTCGTAGCTGTAGTAACAGTAGTAGTAGTTGTAGCAACAGTAGCAGTAGTAGTAACAGTAGTAGTTGTAGTACCAGTAGTCGTAGCTGTAGTAACAGTAGTAGTAGTTGTAGTAACAGTAGTAGTAGTTGTACCTGTAGTAGTTGTTGTACCTGTAGTAGTTGTTGTAGTACTAGTAACAGCAGCAGTAGTGTTATTTTTCACCGTTCATCCTGTCTTCAGGTTCTAATAGTTCACTTTTTATTTTCTTGACACCGTTTACTCCGGGGCTGTTTAAATATTCATAGTTCACCTCTAATTTTTTTAGTCAGACAACTAAATACACTAGGAAGTTAACTAGGAGTAGCAATAGTTGTAATAAGTTGTTGTAGTAGTAGTAGAAGTAGTAGCAGTAGTAGTAAGTAGTAGCAGCAGCAGCAGCAGCAGCAGCAGCAGCAGCAGCAGTAGCAGTAGCAGTAGTAGTAGCAGTAGCAGTAGTAGTAACATTTTACTCTTTCCTTGATGTGCTTTGTTGACAATGACAACCAATGCTTTTTTACAGCACTATTTTAATTTTTATGTTTTTTCACATAACAATTTCTTTAAAAATAGACCTAATATTGGAAACAGAATAGTTAATTCATCTCATGTTTTTGTGACCCTCTTTTGGATAAATATTTAGTACCTCATAAGCACCAAACACAGTGTAAACACCTGTATTTTCCACTATGGGCTTCGTTTCAATCCTTCACACGTTCACATTAGTTTACATCGACTCACTGGCCCATCTGTTTTAATTATCCCCAACTTTCGGCTTTCCTCTGAAGATTTCCAGCCTCCCATTTGACACTATTTACCACGGGGCTGTTTAAATATTCACGACGAGGGGGGATCTTAATTAAAAGCTGTTTATCCACTGTCGGTGCAAGTTAAGGTGTGTCCGGGGCTCTCGTCTCATTAGGCCGTAATATGTCTGGACGGGGCAGATGGCCGGGCTCACTCTGCTCTGAATATATGGGGCTGCAGCTGTCGGGGGAACCACGATCAATATTTAGTGTGACTTAAATCAGGTTTGCAAGCTTTGTTATAGAAAGACCGAGGAAAGCTTTGTGGTGCTGATATCGCCAGGTCCTATATTAAGCAGCTGAGTCCTGTGAGCTTTGAGTCATGTTAAAATGTTGTTCTCTCATCAAAAACACACACAGAGTTGTTTTGTTTCATTCAGTCATGTGTGAGTAATCCTGCGTTATTATTAGTCTGTTTACTGTTTTCCAAACGCTTTCATGACGCTGTAGTTTTCAAGTTAACGTCTAACTTTTACCTTTAGTTCTAGGGTGACCAGAATTTCTAAATCAAAAACTGGGACACTCGGTTTGATGGTTGGTAATAATAAAATTGTGAAACAAGTACGTAAGGAGAATTGTTATGCACTTGGTGAGTCAATATAGTCACATTTTCTTTGTGTTTTGGTAATTTTCAAGCAGTTTTTTTGTATTTTACAGATAGAAATGACAATTTATGCCTCTTTTTACTGTTGGCAGGGATCGGATTGGTCCAAAATAGGGACACCTGGGACAAATCCCTGGTTTTGGATTGGCTGGTGATAATAAAACTGTTAAACGAATGCGTAATTAAGGGAAATTGTTATGCACTAGGGACAAATGTGAGTCAGTATAGTCACATTTTCTTTGTGTTTTGGTCATTTTTAAACAGGTTTTCTGTATTTTACCTAAACAAATGACAGTTTAAGTGTCTCTTTACTGTTGGCAGGTATAAGATTGGTCAAAAATAGGGAACATTTCTTGTATAAAACTGGGACAAATCAGTGGTTTTGGATAAATCTGCCGGAACAGGGGACACAGGGCTCAAAACTGGGGCTGTCCCGGGTAAATAGGGACGTCTGGTCACCCTATTTAGTTCAGTAGAGATGGGATTCCAGTGAAGGTGTGTGAAGAGGTTTAAAAACACAGTGGAGCACTTCCTGTATTAACGCATAACATCACAACAACAAAGTGGAACAAAGTGTTTTCAGTTTTAGAGAAGAACTTGATATAAACATGTGTGAATGAAACAAAACTAAACTCCAGGGAAGTTTGTGATGAGGAACCAACATTATGACTTCAGAAAATAGAGCAGGTTTATCTGGACATGTTGGGAGGCTTGCAGCAGCAGGTACAGAGACAATAGAAAGTGAATTGGAGACTGAGTTAATGGAGCTGGAAGTGTGCCCATGCTCACTTCCTGTTTGTGTGGCTGGATAAGCAAGGCAGGACCTATTTAGTACTTGGATGCGAGGTTAGTTTTATTTCAAACTTTATTCAGATCAAGACAGACATTCGGGCGTAATAATTATAATAATAAATATAGCTGCAAGAGGCAATGGTCGGCCCTCGCTCGTGCCTATGCCGCACCCCAGCCAGACTGCGTCCTACACCTGCCTTGCCCCACAAACACACCTTACCCCTAGTCCTAACTCCTAAATTAACCTTTCACCCCTTACACTAACCCTTGACCCTACCGGAAGTCCTAACCCCAGCCCCAACCCTAGACCTAATCCCACCCTTTACCTAATCTTAACACCTCACCTTAACCTAACCCTACGACATTTTCCTCAATTTTTGTATGTGTTAATTTTTTTAATCCAAAATGACGGACTGCCAGTTTGGGAGGGGTCATGGTCACAATATATTTTCTTTTTGTTTCTATTCCCATAATGCATCTGTGTACCAAATTTGGTTTGGCTAAGTCAAAGTTTTTCTCAGGATGTCACATTGGCACTGGTGGATGTTTGGTGAATGTGTGTACCAAATTTTATACGTCTACAACAAAGTAAAATTTTATTCTCCCATACAAATTCCCTAGGGGGCGCTATAGTGCCCATTTGAGATTTTCTTATATCAATCTGTTTGGGGTCGGGGTGTCCACAAACGATTAAAGTTTGAGTGAAATCGGCCAAAGTTTGTGCGAATTATCGCTCATCGAAATTTGATGGCAAGAAATTTGCACCACTGTCACGGCAACACGGTTTGATCTTTGAAAAAGCTTTTAACGACTTTTAATGTCCCGAGATGACGAGATGACACGGAATGATTCTGGTGAGGCTACGTCAAAAACCCTACGACGAGTTTGTTAATGTACAAGGACAGGAAGTGGTGCCTTCGCCACAAGGTCACACGGTCTATCCAATATGGCCGACGTCTAAAAAATACAACACATCAAACATGTCGGCATTAGTAATACTCTCTACCTCCCCAACTTAACCACGCTACCACTTGTGTCTTCTGTCTTAATCAAAGGTTTAAATATTGTAATAACTGTTGACTTATTACCTGTATTATGCGTTTTTATATGCACACTTTTATCAACAGTAGTTGCTTTAATCTATTTTGCTGTTCTTCTACATTTGTATTACTCACTGTTTAATATTTTTTACTAGTGTTTTTAGGGAGACAATTTTACCATCTGTCCAAGGACAATGGATGAAAAACAGCCTGTACACTGTCCCTGTCAAATAAACCAACAAAATACATAAATACACTTCCTGTTCCATTACGGCGTAATGTACTTTATGGGCTAGAATAGGTTAAGGTGAGGGTTTAGGTAAAGGTTGAGGTTAGGATCAAGTATTATATGTCCATGTACAGTAATGTTGGCAAAAACTATGAAAACCAAAAGTCTCGCTCATGTGTAGAGTTACTGTTTTTAGCCTTTTTTGTTTGTGTTTTCAGTGGAATTATTTTATGGAAAACAACAACAAAGGGGAACTCAGCCAGTGTTTCTGCGCATACATTAACCCACATTATTACACATACCATTAAATTAAGCACCTCACCTTCAGAAACGACGTTAAAAACCTCTGAACCAACGTTTCCTCCCACCTGCTTTCTTACAGGGGGAGTCACTACGTTCGTGGCCCTGTACGACTACGAATCGCGCACGGCCTCCGACCTGACGTTCAGGAAAGGCGACCGTCTGCAGATTGTCAACAACACGTAAGCCAGCTCTGTTTCCTAACCTTCCCGAACAGTCCGCCCGCCAGCACCGTCAACGAGACACGCGTGAGCAAGCGAACGAGAGGGGCCCCGGACACGAAAACCCTCCATCTGCTGTATTACGCAGCGTCTTCCCATGATCCAAACGGCTTTATTTAGCGAGATTTGTCAGAGACTCCTTAACGGCAATTACGCCCAAACGCCTAAATTACCTCCTCTGCGCTGTGATATGAAAACAACTTAAGATGTCAGAGAACTACGGAAACAAAGAGGGGGGTGAAGGGCATCATTTTCGGCTTAATTTGCAAAAGAGTCGCTGAAAAAAGTCTGCGGAGGCGGTAGATTCGGAACAATAGTGATTTCCTATGTGTTTTTCTATGATCTTTTTCCATATCTTCTGCCATGATGTCTGCTGCTAGTGCTGAGCGTGGGGCCGTGCACTCGGGCAGGTCAAGTTTTGGCAATTTATGGCGTAAACATGAGATTTCTATTCCAAATGATCCATCTTCCCTGATTGATTTGTGGAGATATTGAGTAAAATATAACGCGTGTGGCTGCAGATTTGATGTGCAAAAAACAAAAAATGAAATGAAGCAAATTGATTGGTCAAAATAAAACACAAGTCTCTACATTTTACGTTAAATCGTGTTACGTTATCTGTTTGATTTTCTATAATTATTTGATCATAGTAGTTTTAGTACTTAAAATATCTACATATAACCTGGATTATGTAGTTTATTATAATTTTTGGAGCGGTGTTTTCTTTCATTCACAGATGTTTGAACAAACCTGCATTATTAGTCTGTTTTTTGATACGGTTAAACCTCAGGATTTTACAGGGCAAAGTAACAAAATAAACAAGATGGAAAATGGAATAAATAAGGTAAATTAATGAACAGGATGTACAAGGTAACAAAACAAAACATGCTAAAACATGTACATAAAATAACCTAAAATAAGAAACAAAATAACAAAAACGAGTCACGTGGGTTTACACAAAAAACAAGAGACGAAACTAAGGGACGCAAACAAAACTAAATCCCAAGTGTCCCAAATTAAAAACACATAAACCCACAAACCGAATCAAAAGGCACAAAACAGAACTAAACTAAACATAAACCAAGTGTCTCAACACACAAAGTCACATTCTAGTGCAACAAAGTGACACAAAATGAGACGCAGACACACACAAAACGGCAGACGGGCCACAAAGACCCGCAGCCCCGAACAGGTTTGGAGAATCTGCTTAAACCGGAGCAGGAGGCTGGAGGTGAGGGGGGAGTGTCCGAGTGTTGAAGCGCTGCTCCAATCAGGGACCAGGGCTCAAACAGCAGGAATCCACAAGATGAAACAAAGAAATTAAAACACACACAAAACAAGATAAAGAACTGAAGGCCTGGGGCTGTAACAGTGACTAATTAAGAATTATTTTGTATCTGCACCTAAACCGTTCAGCAGCTCCAGCAGGACGAATGTGCGGCTCTGACTCTGTGTTTCTCAATGGGAAAAGATCAAACTGGACTGAGCGCGTTTATCAGAATCAGAATCAGAATTACTTTTATTCATCCCCGAGGGGAAATTTTCTTCGTTACAGATGCCACCGACCAAGAGCATGCATATCAAACAAGTTACAAAATAAGCTAAATACAATAAGATAAAAGATAAAATAGCTCTCTCTGGGAAATTATTTACATCAGTGACATATTTATGACTATATACATGTGTGAGCCGGGAATAGGATGAAAGGATTGAGTAGTTTGTGAGTTAAAGTTAAAGTGCAGCGTTCAACAGTTTGATGGCGACAGGCAGGAAAGATTTCCTGTGTCTTTTAGTGGAGCAGCGCGGCAGCCGCAGTCTATGGCTGAAAGAGCTCCTCTGATTGGCCAGCACCTTGTGGAGGGGGTGGGAGGGAGAGTCCAGAATAGTCCAGATTTTGTCCAGCATTCTCCTGTCCAACACCACCGCCAGAGAGTCCAGCTCCTCCCCCACAACATGTCCAGCCTTCCTAATGATCTTCTCGAGTCTATTAGTGTCCCTCACGTGCAGACTGCTGCCCCAGCAGACTACAGCGTACATGATGGCACTGGCCACCATAGACTCGTAGAACATCCTGAGCATTGTCCTGCAGATGTCAAAGGACCTCAGCCTCCTCAGGAAATAGAGGCGGCTCTGGCCCTTCTTGTTTAGCCTCTTGTATCAGGTCCACAGTGAAACTAACAGCAGAACAGACCTGGATTTACTGGATTTACAGGCTGAACACAGGAAACGCCAGGATTTAAAAAGTAAATTTCAATTTAGAAGTGTCTTTGCAGCAGCGTCTTGTACCAATGGAGCCATAAGAAGCTAAAGCTCCACCCCCTCCACCTCCTGCTCTAAGCTCCGCCCCCTCCTCCTGCTCTAAGCTCCGCCCCCTCCACTTCCTGCTCTAAACTCCGCCCCCTCCACCTCCTGCTCTGTTTGGGCTCAGCCCGTTGGTCCGACAGCCCAATCGTCCCAAACTGGAGCAGTGAGTAGATCCTGTTAGTCCGAGCGTCACAGATGCAGGGAGGACTTTAACGTGCTGAGGAGAAACCGTTCGGACATTCAGAGTGTGGAGGGAATTCTCACTGGTTTAGAGCCACAAACACCAGAACAAGAAAATCTACAACGTGACATTAGCGGAGAATAAATATATACAAGCCACAAGCACTGAGCCGAGAACCAGGACTAAACCAGGACTGAACCAGGACTGAACCAGGACTGAACCAGGACTGAACCAGGACTAAACCAGGACTGAACCAGGACTGAACCAGGACTGAACCAGGACTGAACCAGGACTGAACCAGGACTGAACCAGGACAAATCCAGGACTGAACCAGGACTGAACCAGGACTAAACCAGGACAAAACCAGGACTGAACCAGGACTAAACCAGGGCTGAACCAGGACTAAAACAGGACATAGCATTAAACTGAAAATCCAACCACACATTCATTTGTGCTGAGCAAACAAATTTATGCATCAATAAATTATAATAGTACATTAGGTCCTGATGCGCTGCAGATTTTTTTAATGACGGTAATGAAACTGACACCGTTGCTACTTTTTGATACCTCGGATACTTTAATACCTCCAAACCCTGGTCTGTGTACATCTCCAAAGCTCAAAATGAATGAAATAATCCAAATAATTCTAGTGAATGAGTGTTTTCTGTTTGAGAGAAGATCTAAATTAGCCTAAATACGCATTAGCTTTGTGTGTTAAACGTGTGCGAATGAAACAAAACACAACCCCAGGTCTGTTTTTAATGAGGAAAACAATATACGAGATCAGAAAATAGCGTCCGTGCCCTGATTTACTTCAACGCTGAAACTCTGCCCTTCGCTTTAGCATCGTGTTACTGACGTACGCGGAGTTGTGTCGACTCCTCCTTTCAAACAAACCCAGATTATAGATTGTAGAGTCTATACTGTGCTCACGGTCCCTTCTGCCCGGCCCCACACTTCAGCGCCTCGTGTCCCACTGCTCCGCCAGCTTTGGTTTTGCTGTTGCTTGCTACCGCTGCAGTGTTTTGATGTGTGGCTCTGTCTTGTCTCTCTTTCTCTTTCCCCTCCTCCTCCTCCTCCTCCTCCTCCTGTCCCATGGTTTGGTATCTCGCAGGAAAAAGTACAGCTTCAGGTCAGTAACACCTCCCCACAGTAAACAAACGCACAACCTTTTGTTTACACGTTCTGTTTTTTGTTTTCATATTGAAATATCACGATGGATTTATGGCGTGTGACGAAACAAAAGGTTGTGTTTGCAGAATTCTTCTCCTCCTCTGAGTTCGTCTGGTCCCCGTTTGCACTTTAGATGTGACATAAGTTTTTTCTGTCTGCATGTGTCTGGGATTCGGGGATTAAAACTCGGAAAACGACGGGTTTTTATAAGGCGTATAGAAAATAAATGGCATGCTATTTTCAATAAGTATAAGATAGATATGACTGAATATGGGGATAAAAATGAATTCAGTTTGTGGAGATTGAACCCACAACCCACTGTTTTTTTTCATTTTAGTACAGGTAAAGATACGTTTTTTAATCAGGTAAGTAATGGTTAAAATTTTAAAAAAGTGAAAGTAAAATTTGGGAATATTTTTTAAATTTATTTTGTTTTGTTTTGTTTTATTTTATTTTATGACTTTTTATTATGTAAGTAATAGTTTAAATTAAAAAAAGGAAAAGTAAAATTTATGAATATTAATTAATTTAATTTTGTATATATTTTTATTTTATTTTATTACATTTTTAATTAGGTAAGTCATAGTTAAAATGAAGTACATTCAATTTGTGAATATTAATTTAATTAATTTTGTTTTATTTTGTATATTTTTTATTTTATTTTATTTTTTATTAGGCAATAGTTAAAATAAACAAAAGTAAAATTTGGGAATATAATTTTATTTTATTTTGTGTATTTTATTTTATTACATTTTTATTAGGTAAGTATATAGCTAAAATAAAAAAGCAAAAGTAAAATTTGGGAATATTAAATTTATTTTATTTTGTATATTTTAATATATTTTTTTATTTTATGACATTTTTTAATTAGGTAAGTACATTTTTAATTAGGTAAATAATAGTTAAAATAAAAAAGTAAAATTTATGAATATTAATTTAATTTATTTGTATATTTTTATTTTATGAAATTTTTTTAATTAGCTAAGTAAGCTAGTTTAGCAAATTATGTAATAGTGATGGACAAAACAACAAAATCTGAAGTTTCTAGAGAATAGACCAGTCAATGCAAAAAACTCTTGAGATAAGGTCGAAGAAACACAAACTGTAACATTTAATACCGCAGATGGTTTATAAATAGTTTTTTACTTCACATTTTAACCTCTGGTCAATTTCAGATTCAACATTTGGAAAACTGAGTAAACCTCAGTTATTTATTCATGATTGTTTGCAGCTGTATTTGGAAATCATGAACTAAACCCGAGTTATAGATCTTATGAGTCACGGTGTAAACAAATCGAAGCGATGTTAATAAATGATGAACTCCGAGACGGTGGAGCTGATCTCATCTCTGTGTTTGAAGTAAAACGTTTAAAATAAGCAGAAGTCTTAGTAAAGTACAGTATTTAAAGGTGCGTTGTGTAACTTTTCCAGTGGAGTGTCCGTCAGATGCTTTTCTTCATGGATTTGTTATTGTTTTGTCTGGAATGTTTCACAGTATGGCATTAAAACTATCTCCATGGACACCAAACGGGATCAAGCTCCAAACATTGAGCGTATATATATGAGTGGACGAAGTGAGTGCGACGTCACCCACAGCGTTCAGGCTCCGTATTTGGAAATCCGACCGCGAGTGTCATAGCAACCACAAGAGCCAATCAGGATTGAGGTTGGTAAATGTGTCCGCCCGACTCACCGGGGAGCGACGAAACTCTGTAACGTTCTGCACGGGCCGCTGGATTTCGGCGATTCTTGAGAATAATAAGGGAACTTTTAGCTTTTATCAACCAACTTTAAATAGTAAGTTTAAGTCATTGATTTATGTTCTATGTTCTGTTACGTGCGAACAACAATCGAGTCGCAATTTAACGAAATTCACTTTACTTTATGCTAGTTAAAAGATTCTAGTAACGTTCGCTGTTGTAATTGTTTGATTTATTTTGTCATTTTATTTCAGAAATAGTCGATCGGGGCAGGAAAGTGGGAAGCTGTCAATCAAACCTGTTGCTAACGCTAGGGGGCGGGACCTCGGGGAATGGAGGCGTCTGATTGGTCCGTTATTTATGTTCATATCTTGATTTAGGAACAAAACGGCGAAATGAAAAATTCAGGATCCTGTGTCGCGGGTTCATATGAACATTTTAAGAGCCTGCTGGAGCACTTCCTGTTTGGCACGCCGCGGCTAACGGGTTAGCTCTGTCCGCTCGTATATACGGTCTATGGTTCCAGGTCAGATCTGCGGAGAGGCGACGCCGCTCACAGTTAAAATGCCTGGTTTTCTAGGTATTTTTGAGCTATAAAAATCCCCCGTTTTTGAATAAAGTAAATGTAAAGTAGAGCTGTTTAATGTCACACTGTGGAACATTCCAGGCAGAGCAGTGATGTATCCATAGAAACAAGCAGGTGACGGACCCCCAATGAAAAATTTACACAGTGCATCTTTAAATATAAATTTTAGGTATCTGTACTTTACTTAAGCACATTTCAAAGTGGATAATTTTTACCTGCTCTCAAATGTAATAAAGTAAAAGTATCTGTACTATGTTCTATTATTCTACATTTTTAACAGAAAAACTAAAAAGTGAAAGTATTTTTATTATTGTTTTAGACCTTGAGAAAAGACTTAGAGGTTTATTTTTTAGGAGGAAACAAAAAATATACAAACAAAACCTCAAATCTTTATTAAAATCACATCTCTGAAGCTTTATTAGATCTCAAAATGTGCACAAAATACTTTTACTTTTTACTCTTTTAGTCCATATTTCAACTTTTACTTGTATTTTGACTTAAGCAGATCTTTTCATGTGATGCTTTTACTTTGATTTTAGTATTTTTTTTGCGTTCGTATCTGCACTTTTACTACAAAACTGAGTACTTGTTCCACTTCTGGACATTACCCGGTGCAAGTTTTTGTGTTTGTTTTTAATGTTTGTGTTTTGCTCACAGAGAAGGAGACTGGTGGCTGGCCCGCTCCCTCGCCTCCGGCCAGAGCGGATACATCCCCAGCAACTTCGTGGCCCCGTCGGACTCCATACAAGCCGAAGAGTACAGCATTTCATTTTCTATCCAAACATTACACACGATTAGACGTAAAATGGTTCAGTTCAGCGGGTTTCAAACTGTGCTGTGGCCGACACTTGTGAATCTCACCTCACTTTGGTTCTGACTAAACCAGGACTAAACTAGGACTAAACTACCTTTAGTCCTGGTTTAGTCCTGGTTTAGTCCTGGTTTAGTCCTAGTTTAGTCCTAGTTTAGTTCTAGTTTAGTCCTGGTTTACTGGCTCGGTTTACTTATGATATAGACCTAGTTTAGCACTGGTTTTGACCTGGTTTAGACCTGGTTTAGACCTGGTTTGCATGTGGTTTACACCTACCTCCGGGTTTAAACCTGGTTTAGTCCTAGTTTAGATCTGGAGCCCTAGGTTAGTATGGGTTTAAAACTGGTTTTGCCTCAGATTAGACTTATTTTTGACCTAGTTTTATCCTGGTTTAGACCTGGTTTAGACCTGGTTTAGTCCTGGTTTAGTCCTGGTTTAGCCCTGGTTTACACCTGGTTTACACCTGGTTTACTAGTACCTCCTGGTTTAGTCCTGGTTTAGACCTGGTTTAGTCCTGGTTTAGACCTGGTTTAGTCCTGGTTTAGATCTGGAGCCCTAGTTTAGTATGGGTTTAATACTGGTTTTGTCCCGGATTAAACTTATTTTTGACCTAGATTTATCCTGGTTTAGACCTAGTTTAGTACTGGTTTACATCTGATTTACTTGTATTCCTGGTTTAGACCTGGTTTAGATCAGAGCCCCTGTTTAGTATGGGCTTAATACTAAACTTTTACTTTTGTCCCAGACTGAACTTGGTTTTGACCTAGTTTTATCCTGTTTAGAACTGGTTTAGACCTGGTTTACACCTGGTTTACACCTGGTTTACACCTGGTTTCGTCCTGGTTTCGTCCTGGTTTACACCAGGTTTTACTTGTACTTCTGGTTTAGACCTGGTTTAGTCCTGGTTTAGATCTGGAGGCCTAGTTTAGTATGGGTTTAATATCGGTTTTGTCCCAGATTAGACTTGGTCTTGACCTGGCTTAGACCTTGTTTAGACCTAGTTTAGTCCTGGCTTAGACCTGGTTTAGTGCTTGTTTAGTGCTGACTTTGTTCTAGTTTAGTCTTATTTTCTGCCGGAAAAATAATGTGGATAAATAATTATAACTTTCTGAGTTAAAGTTGCGCACAAAAACACTGCACCAAGTTTGTGCTCAAGTCTGAGAAACGTGAATTCTGGAAACAGCAGGAATGCTCCATGTTTGACCTCAGGGACGTTTGATTGACTCGAGTCAAACGAGTTCACCACAAATTAGATTTTATATCAAGAGAACATTACATTTGGGAGAAGAATGGTAAGCAAAGTCTGAAATAGTTCCCGTTCAAAATACTGAGTCACAAACGGAGATGCAGGGCGATCCGGACAAAAGCACACACGGGTCAGGTGGACGAGCTCTGTCCTTGGACAAATCTTGGCTTGTCCATCCATGGGTTTGGTATGATGAAAAATTAAGACTCCTGCCATAGCGACAAACAATTTCAAACTAAATATTATATCTTTGGATGTTGAAAAGAAAAGAAGAAGCTGAAACCCATGAACAGACCTACCCGATGACCCTGGTTTAGCATTGCTTTAATATCACTAACCCTTACAGCCATAGATCTGGTCCTACCCCGGGTTTAGTGTGGGTTTAGTACTGGTTTTGACCCAGATTAGACTAGACTTTGACCTAGTTTTATCCTGGTTTAGACCTGTTTTGTCCTTTTACACACACAAAAAAAGTCGCCACCTGGATTTAACTTGGCAAACAGGTCCGAGGTTGCTGCAGTCGGTCAGGTCCAGGTTCAGCAGCAGCGTGTGCTCAAAGAATGAGGTCAGCTGAACCTGAATACACTGAAGGACCAGATTATTAAATGGATTTTTTTCTTCCCTGATGGCACGGACATATTCCAAGATGACATTACCAGGATTCATCGGGCTCAGTTTGTGAAAGAGACGTCATTTTCACACATGGATTGGCCTCCACAGAGTCCAGACCTTAACCCCACTGAGAATCTTTGGGATGTGCTGTAGAAAATGCAAGATCTTGGTGAAAAATTAACGCGACACTGGATGGAAATAAATCTTGTGACATTGCAGAAGCTTATCGAAACAACGCCACAGCGAATGCATTCATTTTTCACCAAGATCTTGCATTGACGATGGTCGAGTCTCGGTATATTCAGGCTCAGCTGAGCTCATTCTTTGAGCACACACTGCTGCTGGACCTGGACCTGACCAACTGCAGCAACCTCGGACCTCTTTGCTTAGTTAAAACCAGGTGGCGACTTTTTTTTTGGCCTGGCAGCACAAGGACAAACCAGGTCTAAACCAGTTCTATTCCAGCATAAAACTTGGTCAAAGTCTAGTCTAATCTGGGACAAAACCAGTACTAAACCCATGTTTGCTTGGTTAAATCCAGGTGGCAACTTTTTTTGGCGAGGCAGTGTATCTTTGGATTGTTGGAAAGAAAAGAAGAAGCTGAAACCCAGACCTACCTGAGATATTGTCTAAGTATAACCCTGGTTTAACATTGCTTTAGTATTGTGCTTATCCTTACAGCCATAGATCTGGTTTAGTGCTGGTTGAGACCTTGTTTAGGTCATATGGCTTGGTTTACTTGATATACTTATTTAGGTCTAGTTTAGCACTGGTTTTGTCACAGTTTTGTCCTGGTTTAGTCCTAGTTTAGACCTGGTTTACATCTGGTTTACAACTGGTTTACTCGTACCTTCTGGTTTACATCTGGTGTAGTAGTTTAGTATGGGTTTAATACTGGTTTTGACCCAGATTAGACTTGATTTTGACCTAGTTGTATCCTGGCTTTGACCTGGCCATGGTTTGTCCTTGTATCATACTGCTGTAGTACTTTTCTGGATCTACCTAAACCATAAAACCATTGATGAAAAACCTCGTAAAGTGGGATTAAACATCTAAACTCCATCGACAACCACATTTCAAATCGAGCTGCTAAAAAATAACTGGAATAGTAGCCAGTTTAGCAGCAAAAAAAGGCAGATTTAAGCCATGTCCAGATGTCACACACCATTTTTAGGAACGTCTGAATGCTCCGCAGGTGAAACTGCAGTGCACTCAAAAGTCCAGAGTGTCCAACGCTGGCCGCTAAACTGGATTGCAAGAGTCGGAAAAGCACCAGCGGACCGAGAAAGGTCTTAAACTGTACACTAGACTTGAACGAAGCAGGTAGAAGTGCTGTTTTTTCACGATGTTGATCCTGATTCTGAATAAAACCCTCTTAAATGAAGCGTTACGGTGTAAAGGTGCTCACGTTGGGGACTCTAGGGGGCACATTCGGATGCAGCTTTAGTGTTCTTCTAGTCTAAATACAGGCTTTGAGCTCAATAGTGGCCTGTCTGTGTCTGAGCGCCCCCTCTCTTTGGCAGGTGGTACTTTGGGAAGATCACCCGGCGGGACTCTGAACGGCTGCTCCTCCAGCTGCAGAACCGCAGAGGGACTTTTCTGGTCCGGGAGAGCGAGACCACTAAAGGTAACAAAGAAATGGCAACAGAATTGATATTTGTGGATTTTATGTGGGGTAAAATGATGGTTAAGGTGAAAAAAAAAACGTGGTGAGGCTGGTGAATGGATCTTATTTACTTAAAGAATTCATTGCAACATTAAATTGAATTATATATTTACTTAAGAGGCTTCTCCAGTTCTGACTTCAGTTTTGATTTCCCCAAAGCTAAATAAATCTATAAATAAATCTATAAATAAATCTATAAAGAAATCTACAGGGTTTCATCAGGTTGGGCATCTGGCATAATATCATTTTAATTACAGTGTGCATGAGCTATGCTAAGACGACAGGGATTTGACCAGCCTAAAAATGTATTTGTAATCCAAGAACGTGGACTCGTGCCTAAGTGTTGATCTGGTTCTTTTCTTAGTTAAAGGTGCATTGTGGAACTTTTCTGATGGACAGAGGTTATTGCTTTGTCCAGAATGTTTCACAGTACGGCTTTAAACCTTTCTATCTTCATGGAGACCAAACCAGACCAAGTTACAGGTCAGATTTGTGGAGAGGCGACGCCGCTCACTGTCAGAATGTTGTTTTTCAAGGTATTTTTGAGCTATAAAACCACCTGTAATTGTATAAATGAAAGGTAGAGCTGTTTACGGGGTATTCCCAGGTTTGACTACCCCAAATTAAATATTTTTTAAGACCACTTAAGTGAAAATTAACCAATATCGCACCCATTACGTGGGCAAAAAACACCAGATCCAATTCTAATTCTGACCATTACTCACTGCTTTAAATAACAAAAATACTTTTATCATAAAATCTAATTCAGAACTCATTTCTAGTTGTTTGCATTGCTTCTAAAATGTCCCAAAAAATCATGTATGATAATCTAACAAGACAAACTAAGCTTTCATATCGTCTCACTGCAGCCTGGTGGAGTTTACAACAAAATAGGCTCATGAAATTTTTGTGGAAAAAAAATAAAACTTGGACGACATAATTTAAGACTTTTTAAGGCCTTAATTTAGGAACGTGAAAATTAAGACCTTTTTAAGACCTGGTGGCGACCCTGTGTTTAATGTCATACTGTGGAACATTCCAGGCAGACGATGATAAATCCCTTGTACAGACTGATTCACACTCTAATTTAGCTGTTTTGAAGCTGCTTAGTTTAATGTTTACACCTGATGCCCTTTGTGGTCATACCTCCTTGTCAAAGCTCAGCCTGGTTAGTGCTTGGATGGGAGACTGCTGGGAAAATCAGGTGCCAGTGCCAAAACTGCTGTTGTGTCCTTAGAAATGTCGCTACCTGCATTGCCTGGTGTGAAAGTGGAGTGTGTGTGAGTCACGGTTCGACGGCACAGATTGGCAGCCTCTGTAAAGCGTCTTTTAGTGTCCAGAAAAGCGCTTAATAAAACTGATTTATTGTTGTTATTATTACTTCCTTTCTGTATCCAGGCTTTCGAATCGCACTGAATAATTTCTTTCCATCCATCTTACTTCTTTCCCCCGTCGTCTGAAGCCATGTGAGGGCACTGGACTTCATTTTAACAAGTACAAAATCAGTTAATGTGTAAATGGAGGAAGTGATGCAACTGCCCGTAGTCCCTCGAGTGTCTCCGAGCAGCAGAAGTACTTCAAACCAAGTATCTCTTAAGGGAGAGGTTAAGAAAGAGGGAGAATCTGCTAATTAAGTGCTTTGCTGTTTTTGACGCACGCCCTTGGCACTTTTTTTATGTTTCGGGCTTGTCTTTTCGAACAAAAACACGATCTTAACTTTTTTAATGTCTCGGAGGAGAATAATGAACAGTGCAAAAAGTGGTTGGAATTCAGAATATTTAGGATATTTTACAAGTTTACTTTTTTTGTCTCTCTTTTGTCAAGCCAAATGAACTCACAGTGAGGTTTTTTTGGTTTAAATTTAAGTCAAATTAACTCAAATTTGTGTTGTTACCTCCTCAAAAATGTACCTGGACTTGTGTTTTGTTTCATTCACACATGTTTGAGTAATTTTATTATGTCTGTCTACATCTCTCAAGCTCAAAATGCTCTGTTCCACCTTGTGATGTCATGAAGTGGTAGTTTTCAAGTTAACAGCTACGTTTTACCTGTAGTTCAGATGGGCAATTTCAGGGCTGAAATTATCCAATGACTCTAGTGAAGGAGTGTGGAGCACTTCCTGTATTGCCACATGACATCACAAGGTGGAACTGAGTGTTTTCTGTTTGAGAGAAGAACTGAGCCTAAATATGCAGGATTTGTGTGTTTAAAAATGTGTGAATGAAACAAAACACAACTCCAGGTGTGTTTGTGATGAGGAAACTACACTACAAGGATCAGAAAATTGTGTAATATGGACCTTTATCGTGATATCGTATCGTCAAAGGTCTCAATAATATCGTTGAGCATCACAATATATCGAATCCCAAGTCTCTTTGCTTAAATGAACAGTTCTGATGCAGAAATAGCTAAAAAAAAACACAGGGAACTACACAGACCATGATCCTTTGCTCCGTTTCATTGCAGATGACATGAAAAAAGTAAAAGTTCTAAGCACTTTTACATCTTCATTCTTTGGATTAAGTCTTGTGAAGCATTTTTAGAGGAAAAAGGAGCAGATTCACCACAAAATATTGCAATAAATATCGTACCGTGAGATGTTTACGGTGAAAATATTTGGAGATGTGGATTTCGTTCCATCCCTAATGACAATAAATGTTGCACCAAATGACTGGTTTTACATTTTAGAGTCAGTCTTGTTATTCTGTAGAATATCGTAATATCGTGAGCCTCCCCACGATGTCGCAATAAATATCGTACCATGACAATATCGTATCGTGAGACTTGGATATCGTTACCCCCCTAGTAAAAGTTTACATTTTCATTATTGTAACACATATTTTTCAGTGTAAATTGACTTATTACAAATTTCAGTCTCTTTTGTCAACAAATCTGGGTTTAATGAGGAACTTTAACAATAACAAAAATCTTGATTATTTAAACTACTTCAATCAAATGTTATATTCTTATTTTTTGTATCGTATATTGTTATTTTTACTGGTTTCAAATAATTTTCTTTTGTGTTTTCCCAAATACTCAAATCATGTACAAATCAGATTAAATCTTTGTCAGTGCATCAAACTAAACTGATCACATTAGACTTTTGCTTTTCATCAAAACTGTGTTGAGTTGAACTTTTTCTCCAACTCGGTGGAAGGTCGGGGTGAGTATCTAGGTCGAGTGGGTCGGGCGCCGTCTCCCCGTGGCTCCGTGGAAAGGAGAGTGGGAGAAGTGGGCGGCGCTCTGGCAGCAGGTTGGTGGGGCCCTCGGGTGCCATCTGTAATAGATACGAGAGACGAGCCGAGCGGGGAGACTGTGTGAACTGTGCGGAGCTGAGCCTTTGGCCTATTTCAACTCAGGCCTTCGTTTTGGATGATGCTGTACTGTACTGTTTATTGTGTGAATTGCTGATTTAAGGAAATTTAGTGCTATATGTTATTGCCTTGTCTGGCATGTTCCACTGTTTGGCATTTTTAAGGGACAGTTCAGAGTTTTGGACACAGGGCCTCATTTCCTCGTGAGCCAGAGTGTTGGAGACGTGTGGAGACACTTTTTAAAAAATTCCATCCAGTCCTTGTATTTGTATTTTTATAATAAATCTAACGTTGCATCGCCTGAATCGTCACATGTTGAGGGACTATTTTCTCATATATCAGTCCGCCGCTGCCGAGCTTCTATCAGGAAGTACAACTCGCTGCTGCTGCTCAGACACAAATCCTTCAAATGCAACGGTCGGTTTTACTTCTAAACATTATTCTATCAACACAGACGTTCACATGGACAGTCTGGAGTTGTAATAGTTTTACAAACAAAATAAATCTCTACCTGCAGTTGAATTGACCTCAAGCCCTGCAAAGCTACTATGATGAACATCTTCATTACAAAACTATGTAATGGCACAAAATAATAAATAAAGCACAAAACACAAAAGAAAATCATTTGAAACCAGTGAAAATATACATTTAAAATGCAATAAAGGAAGAACATCAAATAAGACTCGAGTTAAAATAATATTTTAGTGCAGGTTTACTCATCAAACTCAAATTTATTGACAGAATTTTCCATGAATTAAAAAAAAATCTTACCAAACTGTTTGATTATCTTGCTTGACAAAATGTAATAATAATAATAACAATAATAATAATAATAATAATAATAATAATAATAATAATAATAATAATAATAATGGACTTGTACTAAGCCAATCTCCACCGCTACACTCCAAAAAACAAAATCTAGTCAATCTAAGATGACGTGGATTAAGAAAATTTTACCATGATTTGAGTAAATTTCACTTGCCAAGTAAAATTTCCTGCCAGTGGAATAAGACTTTTTCCACTTAAAATATGAAAATACATCTTGCTACACTTAAAATGAGAAAAACAACAACTTTTTGACAACTGTTCAGAGTCTGGGATGTGTTATGATCTCAGAGATAATTCAGAAAGAAGTGTTGTCATCCGACTAACGTAACGAAAACAAAATATTTGGGCCATATTATTAGAAATGACTCCTGTGACGATGACGACATCCAGCGTCAGTGCAGTAAACTGTTTTCACAGGCGAACATGCTGCCACATATGCTACAGATGATGTCAAAATGACTCTTTTTAGATCATACTGTACACAGCTATGGTGTAATTACAGCTAAGCAAAGATGAATAAGATTAAGGTGACACATAAAGACGCTCTTAGAAGTGCTGAAGACTCGAGGTGGGAAAGTGCTGGTGCTTTGTCTGCGTCTGTAAATATTCCCACGTTTCAGGCTCTAATGAGGATCCTCGTGTATAAATATATGTGGAGGTTAATTGAATCAGGAAATGAAATCATGTGCTTGACTGATATTAAGGAAAGTGACACCCAATATTACTCTGACATCTGGAAATGTTGGAAGAGCCAGATATATGCATTTTAATTCTACCAGATCTGATCACTGTAGGTTTTTTTTTAATGTGTGTGTGTGTGTGTATGTGTGTGTGTGTGTGTGCTGGTGGGTTTGTATAGGAATGTGCTTTATTTTAACACTAGTTTTTAGTTATTCAGTGATACTACATAGATTTGTCTCTAAATGTTCATCGTAGCATGGTTACACAGGAAAACCGACGATATATAGGGAAGTTAAAATGACTTAAATTAAGAGCATTTTACTTTATTTGAGCAGATTCATCTTGACAAGTGAAATTTTCTGCCAGTGGAATAAGTGTTTTTTTTCTTAATTCAAACAACATTTGATTTTGTTTCTTATTTTAAGTGCAAAAAGTTGTAGTTTTTCTTATTTTAAGTGCAGTAAGATGCATTTTCATATTTTAAATACGAAAATTTTACTGCACTGGGAAATATTTTTACTTTTCAAGTGAAATTTACTCAGATCATGGTAAAACTTTCTTAATCCAAGTACCATATTTTTCAGACTATAAGTCGCACTGGACTATAAGTCGTTGGGGGAAATTTATTTTATAAAATCGGAGACAAAGAACCAACATTTCTTCTTGAAAGACGAGTTATAGAAGTTATAGTAATAAAAACAACCCAATAGAGAAGAATCCGTGTATCATTCCTTCATTTGTTTTTCAATATAGAACCAAAAATAAGAAAATGAAAAAAAAAACCTCTTTTCTTTATTATTTGTCTCTAAAACCAAAATGAAAAAATGGATAACCATTTGATTTTTTCATTTTTATTCATATAAAAGATTCATATATTTGGTCTATGGGCTGTCAGAGTAAAAATGTAATATATAAGTCGCACCTGAGTATAAGTCCTAACCCTGAAAAAATGTGTGACTCATTTTAGTCTGTAAATGAAATTATATATATATTTTTGCACTTAAAATAAGACACAAAATCGAATGTTGCTTGACTGACGAAAAACACACTTATTTCATTAGCAGATATTTTTACTTGCCAAGTTGAATCCACTCAAATAAAGTAAAATGTTCTTAATTTAAGTAATTTTAACTCGCCTAGATATTGTTTTTATCCAGTTTAACCATGCTACGATGAACATTTAGACATTTTCTTTATTCCAAATCCATGTGAATAGTGCTAGAATAAAGCAGAGATATCCAGTTTGCTCTCGTTTTCCCCGTCACCTGTTTAGCCTGTCACCACGCTCCCCTCTCGGAGCAGGTCCCGTCGGCGTGGTGTCATTTACCGGGGTCACTGGGGCTTTTCTCCGCCTCTCCCAGCTGTCTGTGTCTGGACGTCCCACCGAGCAGCTGTCTCCTCTGGGATGAGCCCCGATTTACGTCCCCCTCTCTGACCTCCAGCCTCTGCCATGTGTTTTTCTCCTCTCGCTGTTTTCCAGGGGCGTACTGTCTCTCCGTGCTGGACTACGACAACACCAAAGGCCTGAACGTCAAACACTATAAGATCAGGAAGCTGGACAGCGGGGGTTTTTACATCACCTCTCGCACGCAGTTCACCAGCCTGCAACAGCTCGTCCTCCACTACCGAAGTCAGTACCGCAGTTGAAGCATATATTTTTCATTTTATATTTTTTATCCGCAGTGTATGGGCCTAAATTTTCTGTCCAATTGCAATTTCTTCACTTAAAAAGGTTCAGATTTCTTAATAATTCACCACATTTCTGTCGTACCTCTGACCTCCATGGAACCAAATCAACTTTTTTGTCAGAAATCATGAGTTATTCTGCGTGTTTTTTGTACTTAAAGTGTTAAAATGTCATGTGGTGCGGTGAATAATAGCAGGAATTTTAATATCAGACAAAGTAGACTTGGGTGAATGGGATTCTTTAGGCATTTTTCTTCATTTTATGCATTTTACAGGGTAGTAGTTTGTTATTTAACCCTTTTACTATCACAGGGATCACCGGTGACACCACTATTTCAAATTACCATAACTCCTCGCTATTTTGTGCCATTTTAATCACTCAAACTGCCCCTGAAAGCTGTGAAACGGGGCTTGAAACGGGCCTTGAAAGTTGAAGAAAATTCACTTCCTTTTTTCCCTTTTCGTCTTATAACACACAGTCTTAGGTATTTAATTACATAAGAATGGTAAGTACTTCACATTATTTACACATAGGGCATCTTTGACACAAAAATAGACTATTCAGTTCAAGCCAATCTTTATTAAGAACACATAATATCTGGTTCATGGTAAGCGAATATGTAAAAAATAAGAATAATCATAAAAAAGAAGAAAAACAGCCAAAAAAGACCAGGTGTTTCAATAAATAAAGCTATTATTATAGGGTTAAAAGGGTTAAATGCAAGCAGGTGACTGTTATATTGGACAAAAAGCAAAAAAAAGCAAAAGAAAATATCAATATCCATTAAAAATCAAAAGAAAAGCAACAGTTTGTTTCTATACACTTCATATTTCTCACAATTTAGATTAATATCCCAACCAAGTTTTAGAAAATAAAACATTTTAAGGTTATTTTCGCACCACATGACATTTTTTAAGGTCTTAGCCAATTCGTGTGCTTAAAAAAACACAAAAAATGCTAAATATAAATGTTAAACATAGATTTATGCACCTGACACTGTAAATATTTGAAAAAGTCCAATAGAAACTAATAAATTAAAACATTTTTCTGTTGAAAATCCTTGTATGTCATTGACCCTTATACAAAATGAACTACGGCTGAAGCACTGTATTGATTTATAAGACATGATACACTGACACGGCTTTAATTCGCTTTTCTTTTAGAGTCGTCCTTAAAGAAATTACTGAAAATATTACATTGGTTATTATATATTTAGTCTTTGTGGATGTCAGAGGATAAGAATGTGTGTCTATCCAACAGTTTGACTTGTAATGTCAGGTCTATCGAGATTTCTGTTTTTATTTTGTATTGAAAAATCTAAATTCTTCGTAATTATTGAGATTCCCCCTCTTCTCATTTTGCGCAGCACTAGTTCGGACACAACGCCTTATGTTCAGGTCTTAAAGTAGAGTTAGTTTTCAAACTTCCAAACCAAAAGGCAAAAAACATGGCAGAACTGAAATGGATAAAAATGACACTCTTAATCATTTTAGTTCTTTGCTCAAATTGATTACAAATGTGACAACTGTTGCTAAACACAGATTGACAAAAAGTAGATTAGACCAACACTAAAGCAAAGCCCGTATGTCCTCCTCTATTAAACACTCTGTGACATTATTTTCTTTTTCATACTGGTGTTTAGCGGGCGTCAGGTGCTGGTTGGTTTGTCTAAGGTTGTGACATTATTGTAAATAGTTTTATTGTGACTAAGCTCACTCTCCTCCTCGTCCCTGCTCCAGAGCACTCGGACGGCCTGTGCCACGCCCTCACAGGCGCCTGCCCCGTGGAAAAACCTCAAACCCGGGGCCTGGCCAGAGACGCCTGGGAGATCCCCCGAGAGTCCCTCCGGCTGGACCTCAAGCTGGGGCAGGGCTGCTTCGGAGAGGTCTGGATGGGTAAGGGCCAGTGCTGCTGCTTTGTTTCGCGCACATTTCTTTACGTTTCTGTACATGTTTTCAGTGTATTATTTATAGATCGCTAAAAACGGCCGAGACAAACATGTTTACAGTGGTGGGGACATGTCAAAACCGCACTAGATCAAATATAACAAACAGTACATGGTGCAGCTATGTAGAAACTGAGAATAGAAGGTGGATTGAAAGCCAGTCTGCATAAGGTGAGTCTTTAACCTGGGAAAAGTTACACTTACCGTATTTTTCGGACCATGAGGCTCACTTAAAATTGTTTATTTTTCTCAACTGTGAACTGAGAATCACTTTAACTTTAATGTGGTAAATTATAATCTGTAGTGTGTGGTGCTGTGTGGATATGAATGAAAGTGAATTATATGAATCGGTCGAGATAATGAAATGATTGGCACCTTATATTATATATTGTAACTTTGTTGTTAATGTGGTTGCATCTGCTTTGTGGTGAGTGCAGCGTGTGGTTATGATTGAATGAGTGTATGAATTGCCTAATATTAGTATTCTTTGTATGTGATAAATTGTGCATGTTTTTTGGGGGTCGTGTGGCTGGTTCACACCAGCAGGACTGAGGATGGAAATTAGCTTTGGCTATAATCCTGCGTATTCACAGATACATGTGATTTTTCCATATATTCCTGTTTTGATATGCATTGTCCCTTCAATAAATAAATAAAAAATAAAACATCAGTGCGCCGTATAATCCGGTGCGCTTTATGTATGTATTAATTCTGGTTGTGCTTACTGACCTCGAACCAATTTTATTCAAGATTCAAAGCTTTATTGTCGTATGTACAGTAAAGAAACATGTTTCCCTGTACAATGAAATTCTTACTTTGCTGCCCACACCGGAGGCACACAAGTAAACACACAACAGTCAACAGTCAAATAGAAAAATGGGCAATAGTCAGTAATAGTGCAATAGTCAGTGATAGTGATAGAAAGTTATTAATGTGCAAAATACTGTTCATGTGCAAAAAAGGGTCACTCAATGTCCAGGATGGGGGGAAGAAAGTGTTTTTTGTTCTTGTAGTCCTGCATTTCACACTTCTGTACCTCCGGCCTGAAGGTAGGAGTGTGAACAGTCACAATGTGGTACACGGCGAAATGTTTTAGCACTTTTGTAAGATGCGGATGGATTGTCTCATGGAAAACTGTCAGAAACACTCGTGCACAGGACAGAAATGCAGCGTATTTAGTTGCAGCTGAGCACAGAGTGGTACGTCCTGTGCTTCAACATCATATTACAGTGTGTATGAGGACCCGAAATGGCCCCTGTTCAGAGATGCCGACTCACACGCCCAAGTGAAGCAAACTAAAGGCCGAATTATAGTTCTGCGTCTAACTCTGCGTCACTTTGTCGCCGTCGTTTTGTCGTATTTGGTTCTGCGTCAAGGTCTGTGCGCTGCGAAGTAACTCACCGCGACAACGCTAAACCGGCAGGTGTATAATCCCCGAAAAGTTTAACAAGAACCATCGCCAACGTGACATACACACAGAACACTCACCGTGAGATCCACATCCTCTGTCAGAGAAAGAACACAAATAATCCATGAGTCGTGTCCTTTAGTCCGACAGAAGCTGATCACATCGGCACAGAAGCAGATTTTTTCAGCGCTTATACTGTATGCAAATGAGCCATGCGGTTTTAAGTTTCGTCTCTGTAAAACGTAAACAAATCTGCACAAAGCTGCATTAAACACATTATTACTCAATGTATTTATAGAGCGGCGTAATTTAGTGCTGCCGTCATTCCAGGTGGATTAATCAAAGAACATCTGCTAGATCTCGGTGTGAACAGGTCGTATTATTTCAAAGTTAAACTGCAGCTGTGTGGGAGCGTTGGACGACAGAAGGTGAACTCGCATTCACCAAGACAAGGAGGCAACGCCGGGCGACTTACACCACGATCTGCCGATGGATCGTCGACGCCTGAGCTAAAGTATCAGTCTCACTTACTGTGCTTTATAATGCGGTGCGTTTATGTATGGAAAAATACCTGGTCATTGATCTAGCGCTTTATAAACCGCCGCGCCTTATGGTCCGAAAAATACAATATAGTATGTGTGCACAACTTGAACGCAAATTCCGTATATTTAGGACTTTTTTCTTTTTGCATCTTTTGTATTTACAGAAGTTTTGGGTCCTTAGACAAGGCACGTACCCCACCTTGCTTCATGTACCCGGACGTGGCGGTCGGAGAGAATATCGGTCGATTATACGTGATAATAAAACACATCCATGTCTGTGCAGGCACTTGGAACGGGACGACGCGAGTGGCCATCAAGACCCTGAAGCCTGGGACCATGTCTCCTGAGGCCTTCCTGCAGGAGGCCCAGGTCATGAAGAAGCTCCGTCACGAGAAGTTAGTGCAGCTGTATGCGGTGGTGTCCGAGGAGCCCATCTACATCGTCACCGAGTTCATGAGCCAAGGTCAGGGACACGAAGCCTGTTCTAATGGACAAGGATGCAACTATTTAGCTTTTGATTTCCAATGCTGATTTTGATATTATGGCTTTAAGCATCTTCCAGGATCTGATATCAGTCTGTACCAGTGCAGGGCAGACTGAAAAACGCTTTAATTTCCTTTTAAACAAAAATAAAACGAGACAAACTGATCCAAACCTGCCCTACAAAGGCAAAAGACCTTAACTCACCGCTGAGAAAAATGACTTCTTTTGAGTTTTTGTTTTGTCCAAAAGTATATAGTATGTAATAGGTAAGGCTCCCAAAATTTGACAACAGTATTTTTCCATTATAGCAACTAGTTATCAAATTTTGGGAGCCCTGCTGATTATACTTTTGGATAAAACATAAAGCTCAAAGTCATTTTTCTCAGCTTCACACTCTGGCGAGTTAAAGTCTTTTGCCTTTGTAGGGCAGAAATGTGTTATGTATCTGTTATTTATTCCACAAGTATCTACAGAACAACATGGTATAAATAAAAATTCAAATATTATGAGACTTTCGGGGCCACCTGCGAACAGTAAATAGTCTTATTACATCAGTGTATATGCCCAGTCAGGATACCGTCTGAACCAATATTTGGAAGCCATTGTTTCCCACAGACTAAGTAGCATTATGTGATTATGTGGTGCTAGGGGCCCCTGATCAGACTGCGATCGGCTCATCGAGATCAAATTGAGACCATCTTTGTAATTTTTGACATTTATTTGTATTTTATAAATCTATCTCAGTTTGTTCTGATTAACGTTCATATTAATGTTCATTTAGGCCCAAAATAAGCCAAGCAAACTGTACTGCACTTAAATACTCGTCCCTTTTTCCGTCTGAGATTCTCTTCTTTAGTTCCACTTCCACTGGCACTTTACAGAAAACTGTGAATAAAGTAGGTAGGATTTTTAAACTTGTTTTCCTAACTGGAGTTACATTCTCCTTCTGGTTTTGCAGTGAAATTTATCCTCTGCACATTTACCGAACCATATATTACACATATTGTGACAAACACAGAAGTATTTGTGCACTTTTATTACGCAAACTTCAGATACATATCGCTGCTCTGTGAGACACCGTAGCATAAATTTAGATTATTTTTTGCGCTGCACCACAGAACGGTGTATGTACACTGGGAAACACTGGAAGCTGGTATCAGATCCAGCTTATTTTGCAGTATCGGTACCAGTATTGGATCAATTATTTGTACTAATGGAAATACTGAATATGAGCTCCACATAAGATGCAGCTAATATTAACATACATTTAAGATAAAAGCAATATTTTCTCAGATCATGGTTTGATTCTAACACCAAACATGACTAATTATTCATACCAGTTATTACAATACTAAGCTCATAAAATGTGGCTAGATTTTCCTTTTGAATTACAATGCAGTTTTTATTATATATTACATTTTTTGTTGTTGTTTTATGTGTATGGTGGTTACACTGATGTTTTTTGTTTGTTTTACAGGCAGTTTATTAGACTTCCTCAAAGGCGACGCAGGGAAGATGCTGCGTCTGCCTCAGTTAGTCGACATGGCGGCTCAGGTAAGACTCCCGACATGATCCGGTCTAACATTATGAGCTCTGACAGTCGTGACTTTGAGCTGCTCGACTAGATCCGCACTGCGATGTCAATATGACCAGATCAGAGCGTCTCCAAAGCAGCATGTGGTCTACAGTCAGCCTTTTTAAAAGTGACCCCAGAGCGAAAGTGTTTTTAACTCTGGTGCAATGTTTCTTCATCAGAAATGCACATAGATTTTAAAATTCCCTTTTACTTATACTTAACTATGTAGCTAACTAACCACTATGTTAGCAGCTGTTGTTTCTAAGCCCAATCTAAACAACTTCACTTCTCCACCACCTCTTCCACCTCTTCTTTTTTATCAAGCTTGAAATGATTCACTTATTTGCAGTGTACTATTTTAAAGTGAGACCAAACACCTAAAGTCCTGCTAAAACCACATTTCTTATAGAGCTGCTAACGTGGGCAGAAGTTGCAGGACTAAAGAAAAGAAAGTGGGGGGGAGTCATACACCTGGCTGTATTCAGGGTAGTGCTGTGTGATGTCACACAGTACTTAAAATAGCATTAGCCACTGGAAGCAGAACTCTGTCAAAGCTGCAAATTCACCTGGTTTGCACTAGAATTCCCAAAAAGGACTAGGAGCCGTACACAAAACCCCTATACACAGTTTAGTAGCAAACAAGTTGATTTAGTTTTTAGTTAAGTATAGTTTAGTTTTGTTCCAGGTTGATTTACACCGTGTCCCAAAAGTTCATGCACCTTAATGGGCAACATTTTTGTCTATTTGTCTCCAAAAATGGGGTGCACCAGGTCAGTCATGTGTCATGAGGTTGTTTAATTAGTTCATCTGTTTGTGATGGGCCTGTACATTTCTTTCTTCTTGTGAGAGAACGTTTTTGGTAGTGTTGCCACGATGGCCAAACAAAAATCTGGAAAAGCTGCACTTTCAAAGCCTCAGGGTTGGAAAAACTTGCAGGGAGGAAGCTCAGGACCTTGGCAGAAACATTCGATGGGTGAAGAAGTGGTGGCAGAGATACCAGAGCTGTGACTCCCTTGTAGACATGCCCCGTGAAGGTCGCCCCTCATTTCTGACGTCGAGGACCAAGGACCTCATCCGAAAGGCCAAAGGAAAGAGACACCAATCCTGCCACAGACTCAGTTGAAAACAGAAGAATCTTAGGGAAACAGTCTCTAAGAATACCATCCATCGTTTTCTGACTGAGAAACTGGGTCTGAGCGCGACAGCGACAGCGGATTCCTCCTCTTACCAAACTGCAAAAGGAGAAGCGGTAATATGTAGCGGCAGTAAGTATGTTAAAATGACCCCAAGAGACTGGGAAAACTGGGTTTTCTCTGATGAGTTCCCTCACTACTTATTTCCAACTCACAACAGCCAAAACGACCACATTTACACTGACAATCGAATGGAAGTACCACCTTCTGAACAGGTCCAGTTCAGTGCCTATTGCATGATCTGGGGGGTGATGTCATCTTCAGGGGTGTCTGAGCTGCATGTTGTACCTCAAGGCACCACCATCAACGCTGAGTATTATGTTAAGAACATCCAGCCAGTGAGTGAAATAAAATGCATTATTATTATTATTATTATTATTATTAGTATTAGTGCTACTTCCCATACTCACCAGAAAGAAGAAATTGTGCCCTGTCACAGATGGAAAGATGTTCCACAGGCGTGCAGAAATCTTTGTGCGAGATGGTGCCCCCGCATAAGTGCTCATAAGTTCACAGACTCTGGCAGAATTTCTGATTTCTTGGTCCAGAAGCTGCACATGGGACGTACTTGGATATTCCAACATGATAATGATCCAAAACACAAAGGCAAGTGGAGCTGTCACTGGCTCCAGCAGAATAAAGTGAAGGTTCTGGAGTGTTCGTCTCTTCTGACCTCAGTATCACTGAGCCTCTGGGCAGATTCAAGCTGCAGTTCAGACAAGAGCCCAAGAATTTACAGGAACTGGAGCCTTTTGCCAAGAAGAATGAGCAGCTTCACCATCAGAGAAAATAACACATCCACAACTATCACAAACTATCCAAGCTGTCATTGGGTCATTTGTGTAGTTTCTGTTTCATTATGATTTAAAAAGAGGAAACACAGTTGTTTGATAATAAACGGCTTCACCCAAACACTAACCATGAGTGAAAGAAAAGTTTTTGTGTTTTCATTCATATTCTCTGAAAGATGGACAAGAAATCAGTCAAATTCTGTCAGGGTCTGTAAACTTATGAGCACAACTGTACTACTCGTACAGCTCAGCAGTGGTGTTCTGAGCAGCTTCCTGGTTTTCTGCACAAAAAGGAACGACCACCCAACTCCCCGGACCTCAACCCGACTCGGAACTGCTGGGGTATCATGAACAGCTCTTCCACAGCCCACCCCCTACCACCGTGAAGCAGCTCCGTGCGAGGGCTGTGTGGGAGTGGGGTTAGTGCATTCTGTGCCCGACAGGCTGAGGGCAGTAATTAAGATGCAGGGGAGGAGGGCTTTTGGCTTTTGAATAAATGCATTTCCGTTGAATATTCACAATCTGAGTTGACTTTGCATGAACTTTTGGGACAAGATGTAGTGCTTAATTCCAATTTAATTTCTACAATGAAAAATACCAAGGCCATTGTGTATTTAGCCTTTCAAATGCGTTTATATTTAGAGTTTTAATTACGTACGAACACACGCGGGGGTCATATGATAATTCCTGAATATTACATAACAGCGTGTTTTAATAAAGTCCCTGTGCACCTCCCCGGTCGTGTCCAGATTGCCGCCGGAATGGCCTACGTGGAGCGGATGAACTACGTGCACCGGGACCTGCGCGCCGCCAACATCCTGGTGGGGGACAGCCTGGTGTGTAAGGTGGCCGACTTTGGACTGGCCCGGCTCATAGAGGACAACGAGTACACGGCCAGGCAGGGTGAGTCATGCACCACATATTTATGCATGAGGTTAAAACGCTGCTCGGTTAAAGACCAAAAATCCAACACCTACAGCAAGACGGTTATGATAAATGTTTCTACTGTAGAGAAGGTTTCATCGGGTTTAGAGTGAAACTGCCCTGCTCTTGTTTACAGCGAACATCATTATAGGTCGTTAGAGAGAATATCAGTTTTAGGTATTTGTACTTTACTTAAGTAGATTTTAAAATGGGTACTTTTACTACATTTGAGATCAGGTATCTGTACTTTATTTTATTTGTTTTAGCCATTTATTTCTGTAATTTTCAAAGAACAAAACATAAAAAGTAAAATAATATAACAGAAAATAAATGTATGTGTATATATATATATATATATGCACATACATATACATACATATATACTTGCACATATACATGCACACACACACTTATAGATGTGTACTTACATATACCTACATACAAACGTACATAAACAAGTATGTATACACATTTAGACACAATGACATACACAAATACAAACTTACATACATACATATATACACACATACATACACACACGCATACATACATACATACATACACACACACATGCATACATTAGGGTGCATCAGTTGCCCCGATATCAGAACTTTACAACGGCCCTATACTTTTCGTGTTCCATTCGCTGAGAAAAAAATTTAGAAAAAAAATTATGAAATTCCGAGTTGATCTACCGGGTCCACATCGAGGTCAAAGTTTGGCCAATGTCCCAATGTATAAGACAGTATAGGCCTATACTGTCTTATACACTGGGGCATTGCCCAAACTTCATAATAGGCAGGTTCGGTAGACTTTAGAAAGCATGGTAGAACCACATATTTGCTTTATGTTTTTCAGAATTGGAGTGTTACAGTGTAGTTATTAAAAGAAGAAATGTCAGAACATAGCTGTAAGAAGGCTCGCATGGAGCAGCCTAAACCAATAACCCGCCAAGACTGTGCAGTATTTGGGTTAGGAGCGAAAATTACCACTGTTTCTGTTGATCTCTCATTTTTAACGATTTTTTTAGAAATTTCCAGAATTTTACAAGGGATGTGGACCCGGTAGATGACATTCGAATTACAAAAAAATTTACCAGGAATTTTTTCTAGTTGAATGGAACACTAAAACATTAGGGCCGTTTGCAAGTTCTCGATTTTTAAAAAAAAGGGGGCAACTGATGCACCCTAGCATACATATACATACACACATACATACATACACACACACATGCATACATACACACACACATACACACATACATACATACATACACACACACATGCATACATACATACACACATACATACACACATACATACAGGGGGGACATTTAATGTTAACAGGGACTGTGCATTATCTTTCATTATCTTTATATTCCTTTTCCGTTCACACTGGTTATTGGAGCCTTGAAAGCCTCTTATAGTTAACCAGTCCTTAACAAAATAGTCCAAGGTTCCTTCCAATACATTATACAGTCTTTCGTAAGGCAAAGTTGATTAAAAAAAAAAAAAGATCTGTACTTTCTACTACATTTATTAGATGGCCTGAAAAGTAAAAGCATTTTTTTATCATAGTTTGAGCAAACAAAAATATACAAAAAATAAAGACAGATAGGCATAAAAAACTTGAGAAAAAACTTTATTAGAGCTTTATTGGATGTTCCATTATATTTTAATCCAGGTTTGAATAAAATGTATTTAATCTAAGGTGTGTAAATGTATTTTTTAGTAATTCACAGTTAAGGGATAATGTTCGATTTTTATGTATTCATAAGGTGGCTTTCATATAAGCCCTTTTGGATATTTTGTCTCTTCCGGCAGCTACGTTTTTTTATCTAGTGTGCTTTTTTTTATTGTTGTATCTTATATTCATGCAAAAACATCATAAAAATAAATAAAAATCTGCGTGAAATTCTGTTTACATCGCACTCTTTCAGTACATTTTAAACAGAAACCTTAATACATTTACTTGTTTTGATTTTTTTCATGTGATACTTTTATTGAATATATCTTTGCTCCGGTGTCTGTACTTTTACTTAAGTACTTCTTTCACCACTGGTTGGCTCTCTCATCTTCAGCATTATTAAGTACCTGATTTGCATGTGACTGGCTTGTTATTGTCTCGATTGCAAAAACAAAGTCCAGATGACGACACTGAATCACTCGCCGTCTCATAAATGTTTGTAACTGTGTGTAATGCGAATAGTTTTAAACCAGCCGATACTTTCTGTGCAGGAGCCAAGTTCCCGATCAAATGGACGGCTCCAGAAGCAGCTCTTTATGGACGCTTCACCATAAAGTCAGATGTGTGGTCTTTTGGAGTGCTCCTGACCGAACTGGCAACGAAAGGCAGAGTTCCATATCCAGGTAATAAACTGAGAAGGTCTTAGTAATGCACCCTCATTTGTTTAGAGGCCAACTTGTCCTTTTCGCATATGGCACAGACTGTATATCTCATTTACAGTCGGTCCTTTTGAACGGTCGATTCAGATTTGTTTTAATAATGTAAGCAGAAATGTTGTGAATCTGGAGTATAAATTATTTCCATTTCTGATGCTTTAAGGCCGCTACACACTGCAGGATTTTTCGGTCTTAAATGATTTTTGAACGTGCGACAAAAAGCGCAAACCACAGACACGAGGAGAAATGTATGAGACTTAAAATCTGTGATCGTAAAAACTGCAGCGGGATCTGTGTGTGGAGCACAGGATATAAAGCTGTGAACGCGATGCCGTCAGATGTTTCCTGTCTACAGTAAAACCACTCGCATTAAGAGTCTTAAGTGCAGTGTTGGGAAGGCTACTTTTAAAATGTAATCCCCTACAGATTACAGATTACATACCCCAAAATGTAGTTTGTAACGTAATCCATTAAATTACTTAAAGTGAGTAACGTAATCTGAATACTTTGGATTACTTGATATTGTCATGATTTTTAAAACTACATGAATGTAGCAGCCAACTCCTGCAAATTCTTGTTTGGTTTTAGACCTGGTTTAGACCTGGTTTTAGACCTGGTTTACACCTGATTTAGACCTGGATTAGACCTGGTTTTAGATCTGGTTTACACCTGGTTTAGACCTGGATTAGACCTGGTTTAGACCTGGTTTTAGTCCTGGTGTTAGTTCTGGTTTAGAGGTGCACAGAAGGAAGTGCGGTCCACGCAGTGTACGCGACAAGACACGGTCCACGCTCGGTGTGCTTGGCGTACGGGAGGAGATGCACACGGTGTATGGGTTCACGCATTGAATGCGAAAAGATACGCCACACGGGAGGAGGCGCTGTCCATGTATTAAAAGGACATTTGCATCGCTCTTATCGCGTGTTCTGTTTGGGTTTCAGGCAATGAGTGGAATTACCGAAATAAAAAGGGTTATAGCCCAAAATGTGAAAACGGGAAAATACCGCTGTGTAATCCATTTATTTCAACAAAGTAACTGTAATCTAATTACCACTCACTGAAACAGCAACTGTAATGGAATACAGTTACTCATAATTTGTATTCTAATTACGTAACGCCGGTACATCTGTTACTCCCCAACACAGCTTAAGTGAATTCCAGGTGCCACAGTGGGGCGCCAGTGGCAAAAAACTGTCGTAGTGTCCTTAGGCAAGGCACATCACCCACATTGCCTAGTATGAAAGTGGTGTGTGTGTGAATGGTGGTGGTGGTCGGAGGGGCCGATGGCGCAGATTGGCAGCCTCGCTTCCGTCAGTCTGCCCCAGGGCAGCTGTGGCTACAATAGTAGTTTACCACCACTGGGTCTGGAGTGAATGAATAATGCTCTGTAAAGCGTCTTTGAGTGTCCTGAAAAGCGCTATATAAAACTGATGCATTATTATTATTATTATTAAGTGTTCAAAGATCAGAGCTCTGCACTTCTAGTTTAGGTGCAAGTCAAAACTGTTCAGGTACAGGATTTTTAAAGCATAAAAGAGGCGATAAAGTCCACAGGAAGTAGGGTAAAACTGCAGATTAGACTCTAAACAAACACATGCGAGGAACATTTTTCGTCTTTTTACTTTAAAAAAAACGCTTCACACTGGATTAACAGTGCGGTTTTGTGGACTGGACTCATTATTTGTGGAGGACAATTTGTATGGATAATGTGGATCAGATGCTGCACTTTAAATGTTCCACTTTACATTAGGTGAGTAATAGTCTTTATTTTCGCTCTGTCCTGAGTTTGTTTGTTGCGTCTCTGTGTCCGTCGCTCCTCTGCCCCTGACTCTGTTTTATCGTCTGTTTCCGTCGCGTTGTTGATGTTCGGTGGTTCTGATCTGACACTGACTCCACACATGAGGAGCAGCGGCTTCAAAATCGCACACGGAGACAAAAAGTCGGGTCACAGCTCCCTGAACTCAGGAAGAAGAAATCGCAGCCAAAATCTGGCACGTTCTCCTGTAGTGTGTGGCAGCCTTTAGCTCTTTGTAAAAGTGAATGAAAAGTTGAAAACCTGATGATTTAACTCGCTGCATCACGGTCTTCTCACTTATATTGTCATCTTCCAATCATGTTCTCCACAGGGATGGTGAACCGCGAGGTGCTGGACCAGGTGGAGCGGGGATACCGGATGCCCTGCCCGTCCGAATGCCCCAGCTCCCTGCACGAGCTCATGCTGTCCTGCTGGAGGAAGGACCCGGAGGAGAGACCCACGTTTGAGTACCTACAGGGCTTCCTAGAGGACTACTTCACCTCCACCGAGCCTCAGTACCAACCGGGGGAGAACCTATAGACCACCACGACCCAACCTGCCCCATCCTGACCCATAAATACCCCATCCTAACCCAACCTACCCCATCCTACTCCACCTTATCCCATCCTAACCCATCTTATCCCAACCTATCCCATCCTTAACCGATCCTAAGCCAGCCTATCCCATCCTACTCCAGTTTACTCCACCCTATCCCATCCTAACCTAATCTATCCCATCCTGCTCCAACCTATCCCATCTCTACCCCTTCCTACTCCACCCTAACTCAGCCTAACCAATCCTATTCCAACCTATCCCATCCTACTCCACCCTACCCCGTCCTATCCCATCCTACTCCACCCTACCCCATCCTATCCCATCCTACTCCACCCTATCCCGTCCTAACCCATCCTACTCCACCCTACCCCGTCCTATCCCTTCCTAACCCCATTCTACTCCACCCTAATTCCATCCTATCCCAATCTATCCCATCCTACTCCACCCTATCCCCATCCTACCTCATCCTACCACACCCTATCCCATCCTGCCCCAACCTATCCAATCCTACCCCATCTTACTACACCCTATCCCGTCCTAACCGATCCTATCCCATCCTACCCCGGCCTATCCCATCTCCATCTCCATCCAAACCCATCCCATCCTACTCCACACTATTCCATCCTACCCCATCCTAACCCAATCTATCCCATCCTACTCCAACCTATCCCATCCTAACCTATCCAATCCTCCACTATCCTACCCCTTCCTACTCCACCCTACCCACCCTACGCTGTCCTACCTCATCCTACTCGACCCTATCCCATCCTAACTGATTCTATCCTATCCTACTCCACCCTATCCCGTCCTAACAAATCCTATTCCAACCTATCCCATCTTACCCCAACTTTTCCCAACCTATCCCATCCTTCTCCAATCTCCCCCATCTCCATCTCCATCCAAACCCACACACAAGAACGATGTGCACTAACTAACCTCAGAGGAACCTTGGA
This sequence comes from Odontamblyopus lacepedii, assembly GCA_034769755.1. Taxonomy (NCBI): domain Eukaryota; kingdom Metazoa; phylum Chordata; class Actinopteri; order Gobiiformes; family Gobiidae; genus Odontamblyopus; species Odontamblyopus lacepedii. The sequence continues at coordinate 38,403,023 of CM068346.1, read as the reverse complement.
GAACTGAATCGAGTCGCTGGTTTCCTCTCTGTGCCATACAAAACAAACTATTTAGCATTTATCGAAGCACCTCCATCTTGTCCAGACATTTTGGGGATGCTGCAAATATTGTGGCTTTAAAGCAGGGCGGGGGGATTGCGTTTGCGATTATATTTTTCCGAAGCAAACCAAATCAGGACGAAGAAGAGACGAGTCAAATTCATGGTCGGTTTCCATAAAAAATGAAAAGAAAACACTGCCACAATGGTACAAGCCTATCCGAATTCACATTTTTAAGCATTTCTCAATCATTTTTTCTCAAGTGCTGCTTTTTAACTAACTGCATCATGACAACAGTTCTTATTTTTGTGGTATTAACACAGGCATGACGACCAATCCACCTTTAATCTAAGGCTGGGTACTTTTGAAGTCTCTTATCTGCTATTCCCAGCTTGTAACTCCATAAACAAAATGATGCTGGATCAGAAATTAAACATTTTGAGCAGGTATTCTTTGTACTGCTTTTTTATTTTTGTTTTTTAACACTGAAAATAGCACTGCAGTGGTAATGGGGTGAGTAGTTAAGTTATTAATTTTGATGTAAGCTCTACTAAGAGGCTATCAAAGACCTGAAAGCATTTTTTGTTTGTTTTTGTGCCAATCGCATTCTCCTTTTTTACAGGTGTTCATGTATATAATGTTTTCATATTTTCTGGTCAGGTTCAGGCAGGTCCAATGTCACATTGTGTTTTTATTTATTGCAGGATTTTAGTGCCATTTGGTGCCATTTGAAAATAAGTCTACGCATATGAATCATTTAGAAATGATGTGTATTTATAATTTTGTTAGAATTCTGAGCTGCTTAGGTCTTGTAAACAATGCCAGTGTTAATAAGTAGGGATGTAATGATATTCAAGTCTCACGGTACGATATTGGTACAATATTTATTGTGATATCGTGGGAAAGCTTACGATATTACTATATTCTACATAATAACAAGACTGACATTATAAAATGTTTTGACCAGTCATTTGGTACAACATTTATTGTCATTAAGGATGTAACGATATCCAAATCTCTGTTTTCACGATATACATTTCATGGTACGATATTTATTGCACTATTTTGACTGAATCTGCTCCTTTTTGCTGCTCCTCATTTCACAAGACTTAACCCAAAGAATGAAGATGTAAAAGTGCTTAGAACAGTTATTCCTTCATGTCGTCTGCACTGAAACGGAGCAAAGGATCATGGTCTATGTAGTTCCCTGTTTTTTTTAGCTATTTCTGCATCAAAACGATATTGTGAGACCTTTGGCGATACGATATCACCGTATTTCGGTTATTGTTACATCCCTATTAATAAGAGATCCATCTTTTTCAGTCCCGAGACAGATTTCGATACTATAGCTTGAAGTATATTCCAATATCGATATCAACTGATGTTGGGGCATCTACTTCCTTTATACAAAAATAAAATGAGACAAAACTGATCCAAATGTGTTGCGTAGCTCTTATTTATCCCTCAAGTAACTACAGAACAGCTTTGTTTAAATAAAAGTCCAAACATTGAGACTTTCTGGGCCAAGCCTGACCAATAAATAGTCTTTTTACCAAGCAGAATATTGTTGCTGATATCCGATACCAGTATTGAATCGATTCTTCCTTAGTTAATACTACAATACATCTTAGGTGTTGAGATTTTAGTCTTTAAATCTCAAAAAACTTGTTGAATCAGATGAAATTATAAAGATTTACGATTATTTACTTTCGTACTGGCAGCCATTTACTACACACTGAACGATTTTTAATAGTCCTACGCGTTTTAATAAATCGTTTTCTTTATGGTCCACAGTTAAATACCTGCTTCTAGACTAGATTCGATTCATAAACTGTTCATATGAGTCGACTTCCTTTAAAATGGCACCAACAGACCCACTGGTTAATATTTATACGCTAATATTATGCAACCAGGCTGTCCCAGTGAAACTGTAAAACGTCCGAATCAGGTAACCCTAATATACTGTGTCTAGGAGAGATGTTGTTAGCCAGTTAGCATGCTAATTGTGCCGTCGGCTGACTTTGTATTATGCTGTGCTTTTTTTACATCCGTGCGTTTTCATGGGGCGAAGAGCGAAGACGGCAAGCAACATATCGTAACCTTCACTATAGAGTTTAGTTTTTGCACTTCCATCACTTAGCACTGTACATAATGGTCATTTATCCAGCTGGGTTGCACCGCGGGAGGAGTTTTTTGTTACCGGGATCAACAAATTCATAGGTTTAGTTGAACACACACACAAAAAAGTAGATTTTTCCACATAGAAAACACAACAGTTTTTGACAAAAACGAGCCATGCAGCAATACATAATAGAATTTAGCCACACAATCTGAAACACGCTTACTAATTAAGTACTAATATGGATGCAAAGAGGTTTTCTGATGGGGCTTTGAACAGGTAAAGGACAAAGATGTAAATAGTATTATGGAGATATGACTGTGACGATCATGTTTTTGTAATTTTATTTTGTTTTATTTAGTTTTTTTAATCTCAAATACCATCCTGACTAAGTGCACACTGGATACTGCTTTTCAATATAGAGCTCAATATAATTTAGGCCTAAAGCGATCACTGTGACAAAATTTAGCACATTTTTAGCAAGTTTTTGTTTATTCACTACTTTTTAAATGATTGACTGCTACCCGAAAGGTTTACAGAAATAACCACAAATGTTTCACAGCCTATGTATAGAAAAAAAAAAAGATTACATGAGTTCTGTACCCATGTATGTTTGTTTCTCAGAGCTAAATCAGCAGTAATTTGCAGTTGGTACCACGGTTAACTAATCACGGGGGCGATTCAAAAGGCTCACGCTTACATCACAAACCAGGAAGACGTTTGGGAACATGTTCCGGTGTAGTTCCCGACCATAGACTGTATAAAAAAGTGGATTAAGCGAGTGTGAGTGGAGAAAATCTGGAGCCAGGCTTTGTTATGCTGGAATTTTGGACATAGGGCCTCATTTCCTCGTGAGCCAGAGTGTTGGAGACGTGTGGAGACACTTTTTAAATCTTCCATCCAGTCCTTGTATTTGCAGAGGTTGCTGGTGCTAGACTAGTGCATGTCAATGGCCATAGTCGTCCTGCCACTAAAAACAGTCACTCGAAGCAAAACTATTATAACTCCAGACTGTCCATGTGAACGTCTGTGTTGATAGACTAATTTTAGAAGTAAAACCAACTGTTGCATTTGAAGGATTTATGTCTGAGCAGCAGCAGTGAGCTGTACTTCCTGATAGAAGCTCAGCAGCGGCGGACTGATATATGAGAAAATAGTCCCTCAACATGCAATGATTCATGCGATGCAAGTTTAGTTTTATTTCAAACATTATTCTCTGGACACAGACTTTCACATGGACAGTCTGGAGTTCTAATAGTTTTGCCTCGGGTCTGTGGAGTGGGTCAGACTGTTTTTAGTGGCAGGACGACTGTGGCCATTAACATGCACTAGCCTAGCACCAGCAACCTCTGCAAATACAAGGACTGGATGGAAGATTTAAAAAGTGTCTCCACACGTCTCCAACACTAGGAAATGAGGCCCTATGTCCAAAATTCCGAACTGTCCCTTCAATACGAACATTTTAAGACCAAAATGATGAGGCTCACTGCAGCACTTACAGAAGGGCGACAAGATCCCAATGTAAATCAATGGAAACCAGGGTCAGAAGAAGCCAGAAGAGCCTCCTGGAGCACTTCCTGTTTGGCACGCGACTGTGATAAAACCCACTGAAGTAAATGTGATCGTCGGTAAAGTGAACGCTGCATACATATGTGCTCGGCGTCGTGCGTCAGTGGGGAAATGATGAAGAAAACTGAGCCATTTTCTCATTTTTCCCCTAGATTTTATCAGACTTACCACTGTGAACAGAGCCCGCGGGGAGTCGTCATTGCACCTTTCCAAACGCCTTCCTGGTTTGTGATGCAAGCTTCTTGTACGATACTCGATACAGGGCTCACGATATTATCACGATATGGCGATACATGTGATAATCGATACGCTGATATGCTTCCAATTTTCAAGAACCAAATACATTTTATCAACAGTATTTCTTTATTCAACAACAACCTGTGCAAAGTTAATAAGCGATACAGCTATTTTAGTCTTCAAAACGGTGAATATGTCAAGTATATAAGTGTAAAAGTAAAAATAAAATTGCTAAACGATATAAAAAAATACTCTTAGTGATATATCGATACAGCAGCCCGCAATAACGATACTGTATCACGATATATCGTCGTTTTGATATGTTTGCACACCCCTGATTAATGTGCATATGAACTAATTGTAATAAAAAATTTGACTATTTTTAATAATCTACAAACTGTATTTTCACATAGTTTCGAGTGACCCTATATTGTAAAGCAGTAATGTTCTTTTAGAAGAATAAATTAGGGCTAATGTAACGGTATTTTTAAACCTCAACTTGCGAATAGTCTTTCAAATCGGGCTCGACACTGGTTTATTTCGGAAAACGTTACTCACTTTTGTTCCTTATTCTGTTGGGGGAAAACCCTTTTTGTTCTACACGCTGTAAATCACTGGGTCAATGTGGAAGTGGCTAAGCTCATTATAACTATGAGTAATGCTGATTTGGTTTTCCGTGCCATAAAAAAACAACTTATTTTGAATTTTTTTTAACCATTTCTTTAGAAGTGTTTACGGAAATCTATGCAGTTTCGCTCTGGCATTCCTGCAACGTTATGGCCATTTTGTTCAAAAAGTCAAAACACAATTCTAAAGACGGTGTGTGTTGAAGCATTTTGTAAGGATTTCTTATTTTCGTCTTCGGTTTTGGTGTAACGGGACTGAAAATGGGTATTGTGCCACTTTATGTTGATCTTTAAATGTGCAATAAATTATATTTGAACGGTGTTTTGATAAGAGTGAGTGCTGGTGTGGCTCCTGTCCTTGAACCGGGTAAAAGCGTTCATCGTGTGGAGTGCTGATTCACGAGAGGCGTTGGGGAAGTCTGGCTTGTGATTGGAATTTTAATAGAAGCTGCTACTGTTTAATTTGACTCTGTGCTTTAGCGCCATCTAGTGGGGACGAAACGAATAGCAGCACATACCACATCAAAACCTCAGTAATGGGAAAACACACACGGCACATTCTGCAGCATCACAACAGAGGCAAAACAAGTAACTAAAACAAATGCAGTCTAAAGTCCCTAAACAATAAAAGCGAAATGGATTAAAAGAAAGACAGAGGCGTCCAGTGCTTCATATCTAATGAGTGAGAGAAAGGTTTATATCACACTACAAAAAAGGATTTTCTAGCATAGTTAAACTGACTTGAATTAAGCAGATTCATCTTAAAAGATCAATTTTAAGATTTTTTTTACATAATAAGATGAGATATTCCATCCTGATTTATCTTATCTCGATATTACAACTTATTCTAAGCACTTTTTTATATTAACTCAGTCCAGGTTAAGCCTCTTTAACTTCCTTCTCAAACCAATAAGGTGAATAATCTTGCCATAAATACTTGAAACTAGTGTTTTCTGCTTAGAACAAGATTTGTATTTCATCTTGTTTTAAGAAAACTTGGTGAGTGAAAATTTCTTACTGCACTGGCAGAAAATTTCACTTAAAATAGGGAATTTTTACCTCAAAATTGGTATTTTTTTCTTATTTTTTGATAGGCCTTTTAGCAGTGTGTCCATGAGGTAGTTTATAGTTTATCGTTTTAATTGCCTTTTTATCCATTTTGCTTATTATGTTGAGGTAGAAGCTCATCCTGTCCATTAGGGTGGAGTGAAAAAAAAACTCTTATTTTCCAGATCATTTTTGAAGTCACCAACACATTCAGTGAGTAACACACCAAAAAAAATGTGACATTTTGAAGCGAATCTTCAGTCTCTACAACAGACCTGAATAAACGGGGGAATATGGACTACTTTAACCAAAATCACAAAAACACAGGTTATTAAACACAGTTATAATTATTTTATTTTTACAAAATTAACTAGTCCAGACGAACGTGGTAACTATTATGAACCATATCTTTAAAGAAAAACACGTCTAAACTCTGTATGTAAAGATCATGTTTGGCTTTGGATGAAATTTCACCACCAACACTGAAAAAACAAACAAACACTCAATTACGGAAAATGTCTATACTTATTTTTCCATTCATAAAACTCACTACTAACAGCACAAGTTATAAACACATTGAAAAAGTCTAGTATATGTGATCTACAGACTGTGTTGAGAATGTTTCAGGGAGTCTTAAAACCTTTTGGAGGCGACTGTAGAAGCTTATCAGAGATGTTCATCAGAAAAGTTGTTTTTTTAGGTTAACTTGACCTGGATTTAACACCAAAATGTCCCCCGTTACAAATTATTAATAAAATGAACAAATTCTAAATGCTAAATGTGTTCATTTACCGCAAAATAGATAGAAAATCACAAGAAATATATTACAATACACTTTTTTTTCTTTGAGTCCCAGGAGGACATACAGATTGGGGGCAGACGGTGATAGGAATAATACTTTAAAAAGTGATTTAGAACAAGAATACTGAATAATAATAATACATTTTATTTCGAGGCGCCTTTCTAAACACCGTACAAAGACAAATAAAAACATGCAACATATAAAATACAAAACAAAGAAGTTAGACAAAGCAAAACAAGTAAAAATGGACGATCACAGCAAGGAGACGGATAATTAAGTGGGATACGCTTTTCTGAATACCTGCATCACATGTGTCAAACATGCGGCCCGGGGGCCAGATCCGGCCCTCCAAGACCTTTAATCTGGCCCTCGGCTGATTTTTCTATTAAAATACTTAAAATTTTCAGATTTTTCTGTTAATTTTCTGCACCGTTTAGCATAGCAGCGTCTCCGGCGTTTCTGTGCGTTGCGACTCCCACCAGAGCAGCACAAATGAAGACTTTCCTCTTTCCAAACGCTCTTAAAGGACGATCGTTTTGACTGTCGACCGTGACCCTCATCAGCAAAATGTCAAAAAATGAGAAAAGCAGATGCTGAGTTCAGGATTTCCCAAGAAAAATAGTCTAATTCTTATTTGTTGACAGAGGTGAATGGGAAATTTGTGCTCAGTGTGTTTGGAACAAGTGGCGTTGCTCGAGGAATATAATCTTAAACACCACTACGAGACACGGAGAAAAATACAATAACTTGAAGAGAGAACTGAGTTTTCTGATCCGGCCCTTTTGGGATCAAAGTAGGTTGCATACGGCCCCCGGACCAAAATGAGTTTGACACCCCTGACCTACATAAATAACAGAGTAAAGACGCAACATAAAAACAGCTTTATTTGTTTCACTGTTTGCATTTATTTATTGCTGATCAGAGAAGGAAAAGTTACACACGCCTCACCACAGGGGCAGCGTTTTATATTTTTTTCTCCCTGATTCTATGCAGTTTAAAGACTAAAATTGTTTGATCGAGTCCTGCCACGTTGTAAAGGAGGTGTTGGGAAGGAGACCCGAACTCGTGACGTCAGAATGAGCCGTATTTTAGGACTGATTTAATTATCTCCAGTCTCCCCAGGTTGTCCGGGTTGTGGTGAGGATAATTAACAGGACCAGTGCACATTTGACCCACTCGTACTGATGAAGAATATGCAGGTTTATGGTCGATTCATGTCAGGCTCATGGTTTCCGGGTCGTTGCTGGGACCCAAATGTCCAAATAATGAAAATATATAACTAATAAACTACTAAGTAACAGATAATAAAAACAACTACAGCACACTAAATACACTATGTACAATTAGACCCTTATTAACCAAGTGAAAAAGTAACTACCAGAATACAGTTACTCAGACTTAGTATTCTGTATATGTATCCTCTCTGTTCATGTATTCAGTTACTTCCCAACATTTAAGAGAATACAAACGACAAACATGCACAAGCTAATCCTGTCCCCTCCTCCTGACCGTAAAGTATGAAACCATTTTAAGATCTGGAGACGTGGACCAGGATCTGCTGCTCACATCACTGGGATTCAAGGACTGGCTTCCCCTGGGGAGACTAAGGGGTCACGAATAAACCATCACTGAGTTTAACAATAATAATAATAATAATAATAATACTTTTTATTTATTTGGAGCCTTTCTGGACACACAAGGTCGCCTTACAACACCAGCTACAGCGCTTTTTCACAGACACATGTCCCCAAAGACGCTTTACAGAGATTTATTAACCGAGCATTGTTCATTTGCTCCATACCCGGTGATGGAAAACTCCCACCATCAGTCACGCACACACCACTTCCACACCCACAGTGCATGTTTTGGGTTAAAGGGTTCTACATTACGCAAAATGTGTGAGCTTTAAGCCAGGTTATAATGATTTTACCGCCTCAAAAACATACCCAGAGGTGCGTTTTGTTTCATTCGCACACGTTCGAGTGACCTTAGTTTAATAGTCTGTCTACATCTCCGAAGATTTCGAGTAAACACCCTCAGCTTGTGTCTCCACCAACTTCCTGCAGAATCGAGGTGAGGAACCAAGGAGAAGGAAGCGAGGGAGGAGAAAGCGAGAGGTCCTCTGTCCGCCGAGCAGCTCCTATGAAACAGCTCTTTCTTCCTCTTTTGTCGCCGGGTGTGATGCGGTGCCACGACGCAGCCCCTGCAGGAGGAAGTCTGGCCCCTGTGGATGAGCCTCCTGCCCTCTGCACTCTGACCCCGCCGACCGTCCAGCCATAAGCGATCATAACGGGGCCGCGGCTTCAAAGTGAAAACCCGAGTGTTGCTCCACTTTGGGCCCCGGTAGCAGGTGGGGACGATCGTCTGTGAGAGACTGAAGCCCGACACAGTGCAGGCCTCGAGGTATTTTTGTCCCGCGATGATTTTGATCCATTCGGCTAAATCGTTTTAAGTTGGGGCGCTCAGATTGCAATAGGTCTGCACCGCAACACAACTAGGGTGACCACATTTTCTAAATGACAAACTGGGACCCCACTGGTTTTAGTGGTTGGTAATAATAAAATCGCGATATGAATGTGCGTAATTAAGGAAAACTGTCACGCAGAGGCCGTTCATGACTTATTCAGGACCAACATGCGAGACCGTTCTTTGTGTTTCGGTCATTTTTTAGCAGCTTTTCTGTATTTTACTGAAACAAATGACAGTTTCTGCCTCTCTTAACTGTTGGCAGGGATCAGATTGGTCAAAAATAGGGACAGCTGGGACATTTCTTGTGTAAAACTGGGACAAATCAGTGGTTTTGTAAAAATCTGCTGGGACAGGGGACACAGGGCTCAAAACTGGGACTGTCCCGGGTAAACAGGGACGTCTGGACACACTAAACAAAACACCATCTAGCCAAGTTAAGATAACTTGAATTAAGAAAGTTTTACCATGATTTGAGTAAATTTCTCTTAACCCTTTTGCTCCCACAGGGATCACCGGTGACACCACTGTTTCAGATTATAAATAAATCATAACTCCTCGCTACTTCGTGCAATTTTAATCATTCAAACTCCCCCTGAAAGATGTGAAACGGGGCTTGAAACAGGGGCTTGAAGCGCTGAAGAAAACTCCTTTTTGGCCTTTTCATCTTATAACACAAAGTTTTAGGTATTTAATTACATAAGAATGGTAAATACTTGAAAGTTCTACACATAGGGCATTCTTTGACACAATTATTGACAAAAATATCAATTCAATCTTTATTAAGAACACATAATATCTGGGTCATAGTAAGCAAGTCTGTAAAAAATAAGAATAATCATTAAAAAAAAAGAAAAACAGACCAAAAAACTGGTGTTTCAATAAATATAGCTGTTATTATAGGGTTAAAAGGGTTAACAAGTAAAATTATTTGCCACTGGAACAATACTTTTTGTACTTATAATATGAAAATACATCTTGGTACACTTAAAATAAGAAAAACAACTTTTTGCAATTAAAATAAGAAATAAAATCAAATGTTGCTTGAATTAAGAAAAAAACTCTTATTCCACAGACAGATCATTTCACTTGTCAAGTTGAATCGACTCAAATAAAGTAAAATGTTCTTAATTTAAGCCATTTTAACTCATCTAGTGATTGTTTTTCCCAGTGCACAAGAGAAAGTCCACAAGCAAAACCATTTTATGTTTTAATAATAATAAAAAAGCACTATAATTACAGTAAATAGCCTAAGTTGTGGTAGTTGAGCTCAGCTTGAAGGTAACAAACTAAAGGTAGTAAAGTACTTTTACATTTTAGGTATCTGTACTTTACTTAAGTTAATTTTACAGTGGATGCTTTTTACTTTTCACTGCATTTTAGAGAAGGTGTCTACTTTCTACTCCACTACACTGAACTGAAAAGTAAAAGTATTTTTATTACAGTTTGAGACCTGGATATAAAAACAGCTAGAAAAAAAAAGATTGACGCAAATCATGATCAAACATAAGCCCCTATAAGCTCAAAACCAGCACAAAATACCAATACTTTAAACAGGCACTTTAAGTAGACGTTTTTCATGTGATCGTTTCACTTTTACTTTACTTACAAAAAACTAAATCTAGCCAAGGTGAGATGACTTGAATTAAGAAAGTTTTATCACGATTTGAGTAAATTTCGCTTGACAAATAAAATGATCTGCCACTTTTTGCACTTAAAATATGAAAATACATCTTACTACACTTAAAATGAGAAAAACAACAACAAAATAACAAAGTAAAGTTAGTAAAGCACTGTAGTTTTACATTTGAGGTATCTGTACTTTACTTTTACTTTTACTTCACTGCATTTTACAGAAGGTATCTTACTTTCTACTCCACTACACTGAACTGAAAAGTAAAAGTAATTTTTATTATTGTTTGACATCTGGATATAAAAACAGCAAAAAAAAAAACAACAACTATGGACACAAATCTTTATAACCTCAAAATCAGTACAAAATACTAATACATTTTACTTTTACTTCCGCTGCAAAAAACTAAATCTAGCCAAGGTGAGATGGCTTGAATTAAGAAAGTTTTTACCATGATTTGAGTTTAACTTTCAATTTCACACAAGTTTACTGATTGTAAAATCAGTAAAATTATCTGCCAGTGGAACAAGACAAAATACATCTTGCCACACTTAAAATAGGAAAAACAACCACTTTTTACACTTAAAATGAGAAATAAAATCAAATATTGCTTGAATTAAGAAAACACACTTATTCCGCTGGCAGATCATTTCACTTGTCAAGTTGAATCGACTCAAATAAAGTGAAATATTCTTAATTTAAGTCATTTTAACTTACCTACATATTGATTTTCTCCAGTGTGACTATTTTTTCCACCAGTTTATGTACTTCTACTCAATTAACACACAATAAAGTACTTTTTCCACCACTTGCTCCCTGTAAACACATTTCGGCACAGTACATTTTACAGTATCTCACATTTTTACATTGCAGTACTGACACATAGACGATAATCCTGGTAAACTCCACCACCTGAACCCTGCAGGAGCTTTTTACGCACGCCTCCCGTTTGACCAGCAGAGGGCGCTGTTGCTCAGCCGCACATCCGAACCGTGGGGCGGCAGATTGCGCCTCCACCTGCCGCAGTGACCGGCCTCTTGACCACATTAACCCGCGCCTCTCGCTCCGACAGGCGGATGGATGGCTCCGGGTTAACCCCGTTTGGCTCCGGACCCGGGTTAAGCGTATCCCCTCCTCCCCGGGGTCTCCTCCATCAGCTCCACTCTCACTAATCAAACACAGATGAGTTTCTCCCGGGTTAAATCAGAGCCACGAGGAGCCAATCAGCAGAGTGTCCCCACTAATGAGGAAAGGCCATCGATGCACTTTCTTTGTATTGGATGTTCCCTATTACATTACACGGGTTAAAGGACATTTACGCTGCGTTATAACGTTTCCTCATCACACACAGACCTGGAGGTGTGTTTTGTTTCATTCACATGTGTTTCACACAGAAACCCTGCAGATTTGGTCTGTGGTCTTCTCTCAAACTGAAACAGGCCCGTAGCCAGACTTCCAAGGGGGGTGGGTCGTTTTTTAAGCCAAAAGTGACCTTTTTATACGGGTGTATTGTAATTATGCATATATTGTTAAATTATTATAAAAATACAACCAATTATATAAAGTTATTTGCTTATAAGAACTGGAATTTATTAAATATGAAACAAATCTTTATTAGCATTTTAGAAATGGTTTACAGTATATCGCATTTACAGCACTCAGCACTATTTTTAAAAAAAATAGGGGTGACACACTGTCACTAAAATCAATTGGATAATTTAAGCTCAAGAATTGCCCATTTCTACTGAACAAAAGGTCAAATGTAGCTGAAAACGACTTCAATGAACAGAGCATTTTTAGCATCGGAGATGTGGAGGGACTACACTGCAAAAAAGGCCTATCAAAAAATAAGATTTTTTTTTTTTTTTTAGGTATAAATGCCCTATTTTAAGTGAAATTATCTGCCAGTGCAGTAAGACATTTTCACTTACCAAGTTTTCTTAAAACAAGATGAAATACGAATCTTGTTCTAAGCAGAAAACACTAGTTTCAAGTATTTATGGCAAGATTTTTCACCTTTTTGGCTTGAGAAGGAAGTTAAAGAGGCTTAACCTGGACTGAGTTAATATAAAAAGTGCTTAGAATAAGTTGTAATATCGAGATAAGATAAATCAGGATGGAATAACTCATCTTATTATGTAAAAAAAATCTTAAAATTGATCTTTTAAGATGAATCTGCTTAATTCAAGTCAGTTTAACTATGCTAGAAAATCCTTTTTTGTAGTGCGATATAAACCTTTCTCTCACTCATTAGTTATGAAGCACTGGACGCCTCTGTCTTTCTTTTAATGCATTTCGCTTTTATTGTTGTTTAGGGACTTTAGACTGCATTTGTTTTAGTTATTTGTTTAGTTGATATAAAAAAGTGCTTAGAATAAGTTGTAATATCGAGATAAGATAAATCAGGATGGAATATCTTGAAACAAGTAAAAAAAAACTCATCTTATTAAGTAAAAAAATCTTAACATTGATCTTTTAAGATGAATCTGCTTAATTCAAGTCAGTTTAACTATGGTAGAAAATCCTTTTGTAGTGTATTATAAAGGGTTACCCAAACATGTAGTGTTCGCCTCCATGGAGCTTTTTGCTGCTGCCTGAAACAGCACTACACACAGTACTGCATTACAGTCCTAGACAGTATAAAAAAGTGGACTGAGTGTGACGTCCCCCACAGTGTTCAGTGCAGCTCAAATGAGGCTTGCGATGCTCTATGTTATGAATAGGATTTTTATGAATAGGATTTTTATGAATAGGATTTTTTTGACAGACAAAATAGCAAAAAAAAAAACACTGATCTTTGCCGATTTTTGGCTTCTGACAGAATTCGACCTCCTCTAGCAACGAACTTTAGCTTCAAATGTGCCGGAGTTCCCCTTTAGTTCGAACACTTTAAGACCAAAATGACGAGGCCACTGCAGCAGTTACAGAGGAGCCACAAGATCCCAGTGTGGGTCAATGGGAGCCAGGGTCAGAAGGAGCCGGAAGAGCCTCCTGGAGCACTTCCTGTTTGACACACGGTGGCTAACGGGTTAGCTATGGCCATTCATATACACTGTCTATGATTACAGTTTTCTATATACAGTATATATCTGAATAGATAAGCAGATGCTGCAGCCAGGTCAAGTTTGTTTTCCTTTGCAATTAAAACGCCTGTTTGAGTAAATGCAATATTAATACTTGGCAGTGACATCTTCCCGGGGGTGTTCTGCACAGATGTGTATGTACAGAATGTTCAGGAGTTTCCACGGTGATCAATATGAGCATTTATGTAACAGGCAAAAAGCGTCCGTTCATCAGTGCCTGTGTTTTTAAGATGTTGCTGTAAAAAGTGCTCTTTGTAACAGATTTTATTGCATTTTATCATCTATTGTTTACAACTACTGCACTTTATCTTCGTAGACTGGAACAGCTACTGCACGAAATGTTTTCTACATTCGTTGCACTTTACTTTCATAACTGTTTATTTTAATTGACAGTTGTTTTCTGCTCTTGACGTGTGCGGTTGACCACTTGTCCAGGTCACGCTTGTACATGAGATCTGGATCTCAGTGGGTCTTTACCTGCTTAAATAAAGGTTAAATAAATTTTTAAAAAAAGAACCTGTATCCGTGTTTGATTTTTAGCAAGAAGGTCAGAGTGACTTTCAAGTTATTTGAGAAGGAATTATTCGAGTTCAGTAACACAAATCGGCTCATCTGTTGTAGGTTTATAACTAAGTCAGTTCTTTATGGTCAGATTGTGGTAAAATAAAGTTCAGATTAAAGGGACAGTTTGGAATTTTGGACATAGGGCCTCATTTCCCAGAGTGTTGGAGATGTGTGGAGACACTTTTTTAAATCTTCCATCCAGTCCTTGTATTTGCACAGGTTGCTGCTGCTAGGCTAGTGCATGTCAACGGCCATAGTTGCCACTAAAAACAGTCTGACCCACTCCACAGATCACCTGAGACAAAACTATTATAACTCCAGACTGTCCATGTGAACGTCTGTGTCCAGAGAATAATTTTAATAATAATAATAATGCATCAGTTTTATATAGCGCTTTTCTGGACACTCAAAGACGCTTTACAGAGCATTATTCATTCACTCCAGACCCGGTGGTGGTAAGCTACTATTGTAGCTACAGCTGCCCTGGGGCAGACTGACGGAAGCGAGGCTGCCAATCTGCGCCATCGGCCCCTCCGACCACCACCATCACTCACGCACACACCACTTTCATACTAGGCAATGTGGGTGATGTGCCTTGCCTAAGGACACAACGACAGTTTTTGCAACTGGCGCCCCCCTGTGGCACCTGGAATTCCTTGTGGTCTCCCATCCAAGTACTAACCAAGCCCGGCCCTGCTTAACTTCTGAGATCTGACGGGTTCAGGCTTTGACGAGCTGGTAAAATTTTAGTCGCACCTAAAGTAAAACCAGCTGTTGCATTTGAAGGATTTATGTCTGAGCGGCAGCAGTGAGTTGTACTTCCTGATAGAAGCTCAGCAGAGGCGGACTGATATATGAGAAAATAGTCCCTCAACATGCGACGATTCATGCAACACAAGGTTATTTTTATTTCAGACATTGTTCTATTAACACAGACATTCACATGGACAGTCTGGAGCTCTAATAGTTTTGCCTCGGGTCTGTGGAGTGGGTAAAGGCCGCTACACACTACAGGATTTTTCGGTCTTAAATGATTTTTAAAGGTGCGACAAAATGCGCAAACACCACAGACACGAGGAGAAACTTATGAGACTTAAAATCTCCGATTTCACAGATGCAGCTGGATCTGTGTGCAGACCACAGGATATAAAGCTGTGAGCACGATGGTGTCAGCTGTTTCCTGTCTACAGTAAAAACACTCGCTCTGAGACTCTGAAGTGTTCAAAGATCAGACTCTGCACTTCCAGTTTAGACACAAGTCAAAACTGTGAAATGTGGCGTAATACTTCAGATACAGGATTTTTAAAGCACAAAAGATTGGTGATAAAGTCCACAGGAAGTAGAGTCACTATCGCTGATCTACATCTTTACGCTCTGTGGACGTAAACATGTGAGGAACAACTTTTGCCGGATTAATAGCGCGGTTTTGTGGACTGGATGTCAATTTCTATGGATAATGTGGATCAGACGCTGCACTTTAAATGTTCCACTTTACATTAGGTGAGTAATAATAAAGTCTTTATTTTCGCTCTATCCTGAGTTTGTTTGTTGCGTCTCTGTGTCCGTCGCTCCTCTGCCCCTGACTCTGTTTTATCGTCTGTTTCCGTCGCGTTGTTGATGTTCGGTGGTTCTGATCTGACACTGACTCCACACATGAGGAGCAGCGGCTTCAGAATCGCACACGGAGACAAAACGTCGGGTCACAGCTCCCTGAACTCAGGGAGAAGAAATCGCAGCTAAAATCGGACAAATTCTCCTGTAGTGCGCGGCGGCCTTTAGGCTGTTTTTAGTGGCAGGACGACTATGGCCGTTGACATGCACTGGCCCAGCACCGGCAACCTCTGCAAATACAAGGACTGGAGGGAAGATTTAAAAAAGTGTCTCCACACGTCTCCAACACTCACGAGGAAATGAGGTCCAAAATTCCAAGATGTCCCCTTAAGTCAATGCCACGGGGACCTTATAACGTTACGCTATAATGAAAACATGGATTCACCAGTCCAAGTTTAAACTACAGTAGCTTTCCCTTCTGCTCGGCACATGTGTGGGTGAGATCTCAGCTGTAGCCGGAGCAGACAGAGGAATGCACCGCTGGCCCTATTGTCTCTCAGCGCTCCGTGTGTGTGGTGCTTTCCCCCCGTACAGTAAGTGCATCTCATTTATCTCACGCATGTCTCTTTTCCATCTGTTCAGACACTCAGCGCGCAGTCCAGCCGAGGAGGCATAAACGGGGACACGATAATGGGATAATGGGACGTTTTTATGCCGCCTGGGCTAGAATGTTCCGCAATATGGCGTTACGCTTACCCGTCTCCGTGGAGGCAAGCAGGTGGCTCGATCGGGTTAGCTCTGTGGGGTAAGAAGGGCAGTTTTTGAGGGTATTTTTGAGCAATGCAGTGTACAGATACTTTGCACTGATGTCATGCTGGGGGTGTTCTACATAGGGTTGCAAAATGGGAATTTTTGGGAATTAACAGGAATAAATGGGGAATTATCAAAGTTGATGGTTAGGGGCGTCAGTAAAGTTGGTAGAAAAAAATGTAGCACAATATTGCAGCACAATCTTGGCTGTAACAGGTAGATTTGTGTGAATAAAGTCGTGTGTCGCTGCTGTTCCTCACTCATATGGACAAAGACACTATTTTCTGAAGAGCCCTTGAAGCCACAGCCCCGACGTGCATTTTGTATTTCCTCTATCACCTGCACAATAACTTCTATGATTCTGAAGAGGTGGAACTGCTTTTCTGAGCAAGAACAACAAATACAGACGACTGAGAGCGACCTTACAGCCAAAGGACGACAGCAGTCAAGTCAGCTTGGAGGATTTATGAGGTGGAGGATATTTGATCTGTGATATTAAAGTAGAAAAAGTAAAGTAGAATAAAATAAATCTAGCGCTAGTTTACTTGCAAATTAGGCTTGCGCCATGTCACTGAAGTAGTTAGCTTATGATGCTAAAATGTGTTACTGGAAAAATGTGCTAGCACTATCTTAACGGGAAACCAGATCTGCTTAATGTAGCTTTCTAGGGATCGGGAAAGAACGGAGAACAAGCAAAAATAAGGCTTGAGAAACTAGAAATAACTAGATTTTTTTTTTTCATTTTTAATTTTGAAGTGGGATCTGTAAGCAACATTTTAACAACCGTTCACGTTTTGTTCAATAAAAGAAATAAGCATTGATAAAGTTCTTCTGACAAATAAATCATAAGTCACGTGTGTTAATTATCTCCCTTTTGCAATAATGCTGCTGATGACAAAATATAATGTGTATATTTTTGTTACAATAATTCCCCTAAATTCCTGTGCAAAGTTACCGATTTGAAAATTCCCAAAATTCCAGTACCAAAGTTCCCGTGGAAATTTTCCGGGAATTTTCTGCCCCTTTGCAACCCTAGTTCTACATGTATTTCTATCATATGGAATGTTCTTCAATCACCATGGTGACAGATTTAGACTTAGACAGACTTTATTGATCCACAAGGGAAATGACTTGGACACAGTAGCTCACAGATCACATCATATTACAATAACAAAGAGTGAAATATAGCCGCAAGTGGCAATGATCGGCCCTCACGCATTTTACCCCTAGTCCTAACTCATAAATTTACCCCTTACACTAACCCCTGCCCTACCTGAACTCCTAACTCTAACCGTAGCCCTAACCCTAGGCCTAATCTTAACCCTAGCCCTAACTGTAGCCCTAACCCTAACCCCAACCCTAAACCTAATCTAATCCTAATCCTAACCCCAGACCCAACCCTAATATAATCCTAACCCCTAATCTAATCCTAATCCTAACCCCAGACCCAACCCTAATCTAATCCTAACCCCTAATCTAATCCTAACCCCAGCCCCAACCCTAATCTAATCCTAACCCCTAATCTAATCCTAACCCCTAATCTAATCCTAACCCCAGCCCCAACCCTAAACCTAATCTAATCCTAACCCCTAATCTAATCCTAACCCCAGGCCCAACCCTAATATAATATAATCCTAACCCCTAATCTAATCCTAACCCCAGCCCCAACCCTAATCCTAACCCCAGGCCCAACCCTAATCTAATCTAATCTAATCCTAACCCCTAATCTAATCCTAACCCCTAATCTAATCCTAACCCCTAATCTAATCCTAACCCCAGGCCCAACCCTAATCTAATCCTAACCCCTAATCTAATCCTAACCCCTAATCTAATCCTAACCCCTAATCTAATCCTAACCCCAGGCCCAACCCTAATCTAATCTAATCCTAACCCCTAATCTAATCCTAACCCCTAATCTAATCCTAACCCCAGGCCCAACCCTAATCTAATCCTAACCACAACAATTACAATAACAAAGAGTGAAATATAGCTGCAAGTGGCAATGATCGGCCCTGGTTGCTCACAAACACTAGACTGTGCTAAATAACTTGCTGAGCAACAGTTCGATTTCAAACATCACTTTGATTGTATTCTCCTAGCAAAGAAACAAAGATTAATTAGTTTTTAATTACCGTGTTATTTATAGACGCACAATCTGATAGATGCAGAGGAAGCAGGACTTCTTGTTCATGTGTAGCAACGTCTCCAATGCTCTGACAGCAGAATTTTCCCTCACGAGTTTTCCGCACACCAAAGAAAAAAAATGCTGTATTTTACTGTGACTTATTACATTAATATACTGTTGAAGACCTGTGTGCTGTTGCGTCACGTTCAACAGCCCACAATGCATTGCAAATTACAGTACAAAACCGTATTACAGTAATACAGTATATTGCCATTGGAAATTGGCCGTAAATTAACAGCAATTTCTTACAGTGTAGGGTTAGAAAAAAATAATAATGTGCTTATTACAATATTTTACTGTTAAAAAGTAAAAAAAAAAAAAGTTTTACCTGAAAATTTACATGAACATTTTTTATGAATTTTTTTCCTGTAAAATACTGTAAAAGTAATAATAATGTGCTTATTACCAAATTAACCTAAATTAAAAGAAAATGTTTCACCTAAAACTGTATATGAATTTTTTTTTTTTATGTAGCATTTTTTTACGGTAAAATATTGTAATAAGCACATCATTTAACTGTGCAATCAACAGTATCAGTACAATTTTTTGCTGTAAATTAAGGAAATGTTTTACTCTAATTTAATGTTCGAGTTCTGGCAACCACAGCTTCCGGTATTTTACCCTAAAAATAACAGTTTTTTTTAGGATAACTATGCAGGATTGAAGCATTACAACAGAGATTAAAAAACAAAAAAAGCCTATAGATGCAGAGATTTTACTCCATTGTTTTTGTAGTTTCCACTTTCGTCCACAGAGGGCACTGTTCCTTCCTGCCACTGTTATTACATTACACAGCCCATTATTATAAGATCACAGCGCAGATATAAGCAACACAATCCGTATTTCCTATTTCTTCTTCTTTTAAACTAATCCTCCTGTTCCCCCTCAGCAGCGCACTTCAAACCCAAGACCAGATCCTTTCCTGTGCTGCTCTGGGACCGAGATAATGAGTCCAACAGGCCCACGGACCGACGGCGGGGAGGACGGGCCCAGGTACAGGACAAACACTACTTGGGACCATGTGTAATATTGTTTTGGAGGCTCATAGTTTGCCAGATTTACTGTATACGCTACCAGAGTTTGGACACGGCATCTCGTTCAGTATTTTTCTATACGTTTACTGCTTTTTACATGTTACATACAGACAGAAGATGGCAAATATATGAAGTAAGATCGTACGTAAGTGGATTATTTAGCAAAAAACAGTTAACAGCGGATGTCCAAAGGTGTTTATACATTTTTTACTTTTTTATTAAAGGCAATAGAATATAACAATTAACAAAATGTACTAATAAACATAAAAACAAGACACAAAAACATAAAACAATGCCTCAAACAAACACACAAATTTAATTGAATAAAAAAATTGTATGTGGTAGTGCAGAATAAACACATATTTTGGGCAATTTATAATTTAATTTCTCTGTTCTCTTAGTTAAATAACTCTACTTAATGTTTTTCGACAAAGCTAAAAGTGGCTAATTTGAGGATTTGAATATAAAGTATAAAACATATATTTGGCAGAGTTAGACTTAGACTTTAGACAGACTTTACTGATCCACAAGGGAAATGATGTGGACACAGTAGCTCACAATATTCATTTATTTATCACATATATAAGATAACAGTAAAAAACAAAACAAACACAAAAAACCACACTAGATTAAAAAAAAGTAAGTACGGGAAGAGGCAAAAAACCCAAAAGGGCGTAATATTAAAGTCTCCACCTTATGAATACATTAAAATTGAACATTATATCTGTGCATTAATAAGGGTTAATAAGGTTTAAACACTAAAAAAGACAGAATAAAAGCGCTTTGTGTTGCATTTTTTGTATGAAAAGCGCTCTGTAAATAAAGTTCGATTGACTGTTTGATTGACTCAGAATAAAAATATGTATGCTTGCTAAATGATAACTGATAAAAAGGAAACTGAAACTAAACTGAAGGCTTGACTCAGCTAAAAATGTTACTGGGATATAATGTGAATCTTTCAAATTTACTTTAAAATATATATTATCCAAAACGGACTCTTTAAGCCATGTTATTGTTGTCGTTACTTCATGAAAAACTTACCTGGAGTTATGATTTATTTCATTCACACATGTTTGAGTAAATCTTTATTATTATTATTCATCTCCAAAGCTGAAAATGCTCCTGAAGCGTTTAGTTCAGTAGAAATGAGCAATTCCAGGTCTGAAATGATCCAAATGACTCTACACAGCAAAAACTGAAGGGTTAACATTTGAGGGTAAAATATTTCAGAGTTGTTTTGAACACAAAAATTGTTATTTTAACTATTTGAAAGTAAAATGTGGGTTCGAGTCGGGGTTATTTGCCAGAGTTGATCTGGTTGAAGTTAATTTAACTTCCCCTAGTGTTTTCACTTCAAACTCCTGTGAGAGAAGAACAGTGTGAACCAGTTTTGTACATAATTTCAGCTTAAATTAACTAACATAAAGTGTAAAAATAAAACACCTCTTACAAAGTGTTCTCTGTTTACTCTGAGAACGTTAATATAACTCTTGAATTCGGGGTTAAACAGGAACTTTGGTCCAGCGTTACTTAATTAACATTTCCAAACATGTTAAATTAACTCTCGAACAGACTGGACTCATATCAACTCTGAGAAAATGTTAAAAATGATTCTGCGGGAGTCAGTTTTAACACTCCACTTTTTGCTGTGTAGTGAAGGTGCATGTTTTTTCTGTTTCTTGAGAGACAAACTCAGCCTAAAAGTGCAGGATTTGTGTGTCAAACGTATCGCGAACGAAACAAAACCCAGTTCCCAGAAACGCTCGTCAAAACCCAGATCAGAAAATAGCTTCCGAAACTCGAACTGCGCCAATTTGTTTTGAAGTGAGACATCATAAGAGTGTATTTATATCTGCCATCAAAGCTCGGCAGGTGTGCGGACTTGACTCGCTCTGTGAAACGCTGCTGCTACGTCGATGACAGAGGATTGAGTTTCTTTCTGGCCATGTCCCCGCAGGTTCAGGGCTCTCTGTTCCGTGCAGTTTTTTCCCCCCTGTTTCACTGATATCAAGTCTCTCCGGAGGGACGAGGGGGAAAAACGCGCACCTCAGACCAGGCCCGGACTTGTACGCAGGACAGTTTTGATACGCTCCGAGGACTTCAGTGTTTCGGGGTGTTTTGATGTTGAAAGAGGAGAAGATTTTATCGGTTGCGGCGTGAAGTGTATCTCACAACATCACCTTGGTTATGGAAGTTTGTTTGCGATAATGCGGCGCGTTGCCAGGCAGACGTCGCCTTTCGTGTTTGGGCTTTAGACACAGACGAGACGTTTGAGGTTGCCAAGGAAGACAGTGCAAGAAAGATGTGTTCAGTGTAAAACGTAAGAAGGGTCAAATTTACTGTAGATTAAGAAGTAAGAATCTTCCAGTGTCCTGTGCACCGTTCTAAAGCCGCCCGCTATGTGTCGCTAAAGTTGTTTATTTTATTCATCCTCATCATTATCGTCTATCTAATGTTTACTGTGGCTGATCAGGACAGTATAATTTAATTTAATACCATGACTTAGGTCTGTAAAGTTGCTCGGTTAAGTCCTAATTAAAGACTAACAGGAAGTGAAAACGGACTATTTCTAATTTTGGAGAAGGGGTGTGGATTTAATACGTTTTTTTACTTCCTCCCACTCCTTTTCGGGCATGTAAACAAATGGAATCGTCCTTGTTTAAACTTTCTTTCCTTTTGTTTCTTGTATTTGGAGTTTGCATGTCTGTACTTATGACTTTGTGAACTATGCTCGAAATAAACCATAAACCAGATCATCAAACTTTTATTACAGACTCTTGGTCCAGAGTTAAAAAAGATGCAAGAAACAAACACACTCTCCAAAACACAATATTCACAACAAACTGCAGCACCAGAGCCTCCACAGTTCGGGCTCATGATAAAGCTGTTCTCACAGTCATTAAAGCGACAAATGAATCAGTGCATTAGACGGTGCAGATTTGCATGAACAGTTCTGACGCCTGCCGACACAAACAGGTTATCTGCACTTTCCCATCTCGGCCTTTTCAACAAAATCCTTAGACAGTCATTATACGCCACAGTGAGTTTGTGTACGCTCCCTTTTTGTAGTTTGACCACAGGTGCGCCGTATATAATGCAGTACAGTACGTTTTAAAAAGCATCTTATTCACTTCCACTGTACAAGCACCAAATCTTGCGTGTGAGCGTGTTCGCCTGCACATACGTCATGCAGCCTTGTCTGCATCGTACAAGTAGGTTGATGTTTGTTGTTAAGGCTCCTGCTGGCGGCAAACCTCCCCTACATACGGAGAAAACACCTGTCCCAGGGTTTGTGTGGACGCTGGGGTCTGCGAAGCCTACACCTCCCTGCCTGAGGTTGTACCAACTTTATACCTCAGAATGTCCAAACTATGGCCAGGAGCCCAAATGTGGCCCTCAGACCCGGCTTCCAGGTGAATTGGCCCACACTACCACAAGTAGTACTTTTGACTGCATGTTTTTGAAATCTACATTGATCAAGCAAATGTAGTGTTTCCTTTTGAGGGTCTAAGCCTGAACAAAGGTCTGGAGGGTCATTCAAACCTGTTATAAATGCACAGATTTGAATTACTCACTGTTTTGACCCTCGGCCCTTACGCTGGTCTGTGTTTTAATATGAAAAAAGTTTGGAACGATCTGGTGCCACCAGCTCCCACAGATTCAGCACGGATCTGATCCGGCACCGTGTGGACGCCTAAAAACGCTGATACACTGGTGTAGGAGCGCTAGTTGCTGTTGTTGTAGGACCACATCACTGTGACTTCCGTCTTCCTGATTCGCTGGGTTCGTGACATCGGTCATGTGACGCTATTGTGGAAAACAGTTTAAACAAACCAAACAAATCCAGTGTTACATTCAGCAACAACTGAACCTCGATATCGGTCCACAAAAAGACTGTTTTCATGTTTGCCGTCTTCCTCGGCTCGAAATCGGCTGCTACAACTTCAAACACCGTGCTTCACTTCCTTGTTTTTACCTTCCACGTGATCTCGTGACGCTTCACGTTGCTGTGTGGATAGGGAAGGCTTTGATCTCGGACACAGAAACGACGTGTCTGGACGCAAATGTTTCCGATACGGTGACTCATTTCAGCGTAAACGTAACTTTGATCTGGTTTGGCCTCCAGAATGATAGGAGGGTTTAATACCACACTGTAAAACACTCCAGACAAACATGTCCATGAATATAGTATATGATGGACCCTCCAGCAGAAAAGTTACACAATATACCTTTAAAGGGTAATGACTTTATGAACATGTTATACAACTTCCAGGAGTTAAACTTGCTCAAGGCATAACAGGTGTTTCTTCCGGGTTTACAGTTCATTGATTCTGAGCTGCTTTTACGGTTTATATCCCACTGGGGCAAAGCCAGTTTTATTCTCGTACATGAAAAGTTCATTTTACATAAACAATAAGCTGCACATGTGAACTGCACGCTGCATTGTCGTGCCGTGTGTTTTCCCAATGGCATTTTTTTTGTTGTGCTCCTCTTCATCCGTCCAAATTACAAGCCATAAATCCTCCCTTTTGTCCGCTCTCCTCTATAACGTTTGAGCCTTTCCACTTTCACTCCCCATTCCTCCTCCACGGCCACATAACTGAGCGGGGTCTGCGCCGGGCCCCTGCTGTAGGAGGGCCATAAAGGGGATTTACAGCGACGCCTTCGAAATATACCTCGCTTTAAACGCTGTCGAGACGTCGAACGCGAAGAGGGAGTGAAGACGTGGGGGACAAACCCAAGGTCCTAAAGGGCGCAAACAAGTGTAGTTTTTGGGCTGGCTCCAAGCTTGGACAAATGGTGTCAGGAAGGGCATCTGATGTGAAAATACCAACTCAATCATGTGCAACAGAGTGCAGTAATTTGATGTAATGTGTTTTTTTTCTTCTTGGGATGGGAATGAGTAAGATGTTTTTAAAGTATGTTGCAATATGGATACTATACAATACCACATATACCACGTACCTTTAAGTCCTCCTATTACAGGGGTGGGCAATTTTGGTTTGTCTACTCCCCAATAATAACACATAATTTTGCTAATTTAGTCAAACTTGAAATAAATACAGACTGTTGGATATTAAAACGTTGGAGACCTAAGGGCAATTTCACTAAATTTGTCCTCGCCTGGATTTTTGTTCTTAATTTTGCTTTTAAAACTCCCCCTTTTACCCCTTAATGAAGTGTTATACAGCTTTTTATTCAGTCCAGCCTGTTATTTCACAATCTGCTGCTGTAGTTGTGTCATATGGCTGCAATAAAAGAGTATATAAAAAATAAAATTCACTCTCTTTCATACAAAACACACAGCAAACATGTATAAACAACTTTTTGGACATACAAAATGCCAAATTTAGGGCCTTAGCTACAAAAATGCAAAATATCAAGTCTGTAAGTAAAGTAAAAATGTCCTTATTGCCCTAAAAACAAAAAAAGTGTAATAGTCCAATTACTTTCCTGGTGCCAGTCTTGAAAACAGCTCCTGTCAGGTCCAGGGCCAGAGCCACAGCACTTCTGCATTTCCCTGGTGTTTATTACATTTGGACTTGTTCATTTTGCCTGAAAAAAACTGCACTTAGAGCGGCTTTTTCAATTGTTACGAACACAGACGCTCAGAGCATCGACCATCTTGACTCACTTCACTCTTTGGCAAAGTTTGGGTCGATCAAAATGGACGGCGCGCATGAGTTTGGCAGAAAACAAAGCTCCTATTGGACACTCGTTTTACGCACGTCCTCACACAGCGTGAGTGTGACGTAGGATAAAGCCGGATATATGTTCGCAGAGCTCTATGTTCGCTCTTTCAAAGGAAAAAAAAGGAAGTTTCTATCTTTTGCAGTTGGGAAATTATGTGCGGTTATATAAAACATATTCCCCCGGTATCGTATATTCAATTCAATTCAATTCAATTCAATTCAATTTATTTTGTAGCGCCCAAAATCGCAACTACAGTTGCCTCTAAGGGCGTTCCAAGATATGGATGAGCCAAACATACACACAGACATATCAAAACAGGAATAAACAACATTCATGTAAAGCAGCAAATGAAACATGGTCCAGTCATCCCGTGTCCTTAGACCCTCCTTCTCAGCAAGGAAAAACTCCAAAAATCCCAGGGTCCTGGGAAAAAGAAGAAACCTCGGGGAGAACTACAGTGAAGGAGGGATCCACTCCCATGGACGGACAGGCTATAGATGTCCAGGCCCGTGGGCCAGTTCGGTATGGCCACAGCTACCCAGGTGGGGAAGAGCCGGGCGAGTATACAATACTATTGGTCTTGAACGGTCTTATCTTACACTACAATTGGCTCTTGTGAACTTTAAATCATTTTATAATGTTACTACCTCATCAAAACATACAATGAGTTCTGTTTTGTTTCATTCACATGTTTGAGTAACACTTTATTATTAGTCTGTCTACATCTCCAAAGCTCAAAATGCTCTGTTCCACCATATGATGTCATGAAGTGCTGGTTTCCAAGTTAACAGCTCCTTTCACCTTTTGTTCAGTAGAGATGGGCAGTTACAGAGCTGAAATGATCTAAATGATTCCCATAAAGATGTGTGCATTGGAAAAAAACAATATCTAGGTAAGTTAAAATGACTTAAATTAAGGTAAGGTAAGGTAAGGTTTATTTATATAGCGCTTTACACAGACACATGTCCCCAAAGTGCTTTACACAGCATTTTACAGAGCATTCTTCATTCACTCCAGACCCGGTGGTGGTAAGCTACTGTTATAGCCACAGTTGCCCTGGGGCAGACTGACGGAGGCGCGGCTGCCAAGCCAAGCGGCGCCAACGGTCCCTCCAATTAAGAATATTTTACTTTATTTGAGTAGGTTCAACTTGACAAGTAAAATTATCTGCCAGTGGAATAAGTGTTTTTTTTCTTAATTCAAGCAACATTCGATTTTGTTTCTTATTTTAAGTCCAAAAAGTTGTTGTTTTTCTTATTTTAAGTGTAGCAAGATGCATTTTCATATTTTAAGTACAAAAATCTTACTGCACTGGCAGATCATTTTACTTGTCAAGTGAATTTTACTCAAATCATGATAAAACTTTCTTAATCCAAGTCATTTTAGCTTGACTAGATTTAGTTTTCTTTGCAGCGTGGAGTTTAAAAGCACACTGGAGCACTTCCTGTATCACTACATGACATCAGAAGGTGCACAATTAGTTAAACATGTGTCCGAGTATATTTTCGACGAGGAAACAACATTATAACGAATCAGAACATAGCGTTATATCGAGCCACTGATACGTACTGAACATATGACACAAAAAAGTCATTAACAAACCAGTGAAAGAGAAAACGCTGCTTCTGCCACATGCTAACTCGCGCTGTCTGTGCTTCCTCTCTACATCTTGCTTTCGCATTGACGCTGGGGCCTCGCTCAGACTGAACGCTCTTCTGGCTGCTCCTCTGTGTGATCCATCAGGCTCTATTGGCCCATTCGTCACACGCTTCAGTCTCCAGTGGTTCATTCATCAAAAAGCCCACAGCTGCAAACCCAAACCAGAGATGATACTGCCTCTGAGCACGGGTTTTCAAGTGCAAGACCTTCCCCAATGTCACACCATTAATAAAATAGCACGTACAAAACCACATTTCGTAATAACTATAACAGCAAAGGCGACTGTCAGAAAATTATTACGCAATTTCCCTCGACAGTGTTGAATATAGCATGTACTGAACATGCATATTCTTGAATATTAAGGTGCACTACTGTATGTAACTTTTTGGTTGGGGGTCCGTCACCTGCTCGTATGTCATTGTTCTGCCTGTAATGTTCCACAGTATGACATTAAACAGCTCTACCTTACGTTTATTCAATTACAGGTGTTTTTACTGCTCAAAATATCTAGAAAAACAGGCTGACTCTGACTGTGAGCTTGGCGGCTTCTCCACAGATCTGACCTGGAACTTGGTCTCGTTTGGTTTCCATGAAGATCGAAAGGTTTAAAATGAAACTCCGGCATGTTTGAAGCTAAAGTCCGTTGCTCGAGGAGGTGGAATTCTGTCAGAAGCCAAAAAACAGCACAGATCAGTGTTTCCTCGGCAGAGATCTCACTGTGGCAGTGAGTCTGTCAAGGCAACAAACTAGTGTAGTGATGGGGCAAGTTCTGAACTTCCACGTAAAACGCCAATTTGCTTCACACTGAAGAAGCTTAACACCACTTTAACCCATCTTACAACAGCCACGAGTCTAACAAACAAAACACTCTGCCTGGTTCACTCATTAGTGTCTGGAAACATTAGAAAACAGCTTTATCAGCAGCTTTACACTTCCCTCTGTTGATTTCCCACTGCACATGCGAAAGCCCAAAAGACTTGATCGCCAATGTTGTTTCTAATCCTATTTATTTACGAGTGAATTATTATTTCAACAACTTTCAGTTTCTCTTCTTCTTCACCGTCAGTAGTCGATCTTCACTTGTCGCTTCTGGAGGCTCGAGCCTCTCGCTGGAGTTGACAATCGAGTCTTTTGGGTTTTCACATGCGCAGCTGGAAATCAACAGAGGGAAGTGTAAGGCTGCTTATAAAGTTGTTTTCTAACGTTTCCAGACCCTAATGAGTGAACCAGGCAGAGCATTTTTGTGTGTTAGACTTGTGGCTGTTGTAAGATGAGTTAAAGTGGTGTTAAGCTTCTTCAGTGTCTTGTTCAGTGCTTTTTGTTGTCGCTGGAGTCGGCAATCGAGTCTTTTTGACCTGAATTGAAGATTTTAGAGAGAGAGACTGGAGGCAACTGCTGAAACTGTCTGTTTCTGTGAGCCAAAGACTGTGACTTGTGTCTTGTCTGAGTTTAGCTGAAGAAAGTTGTTTTGCCTCCACACACTGATCTGTTGGATGCAGTGGCAGAGTGAGTCCACAGGCGTATAATTTTTATATACATTATCTATATGATTTATGGAAAAAAATCAATAAAGAGAATTATATATATTTTTTAAAAAAAAGTGTGCCAGATATTCAGAATACGTTACTCTGACTGGTGATGTGGCCTTTTTGTCTCATAGTCTCATTGTAACATCTCCCAGCAAAGTTACATAGTGCCGCTTTAACTTTACTGCTCTTTAGATTTTTTTTAGTCTTGTTTTCAGCTGCTCTGGCCTGTCTCCTCCAGTTTCACATAAATGTTTTCATGTGCTCAAAATGAACCACTGAGCCGCAAAGACAGACTCAGGGCCATCCTCAAGGTGAACACGCCACTTCTGCTAATATTAGACAGACACTACAGGGGCCAGCGCAGGCGACCATGACCTACTTTTGGCTGAACCTACAAGTCTCTCCTTTAGATGTGAATTAAATTAGTAAATGTGCTCCCAACGGACACATTTTGCCAATTCTTCACAGGGTAAAATAGATTAATAAACAGAATATACTGCACTGCAACTGCAACTTTATTTATATTTATAACACAGGTTGAACAAAGTGCTACAGAACATAACAAATAAAGACAATAAGAACAATAAAACAGCTTATGACTAAAATATATGGAAGCCCATTTCTGCCAATAAATAAAAAATTAAAGCCTCACAGAAAGTCATAATTACGAGTTTAAAACTCGTAATTGTGAGTTTAAAAGTCATAATTATGAGTTTAAAAGTCGTAATTGTGAGTTTAAAAGTCGTAATTGAGTTTAAAAGTCATAATGAGTTTAAAAGTCATAATTATGAGTTTAAAAGTCATAATTATGAGTTTAAAAGTTGTAATTATGAGTTTAAAAGTTGTAATTGTGCGTTTAAAAGTTAATTGTGAGTTTAAAGTCGTAATTGTGAGTTTAAAAGTCATAATTATGAGTTTAAAAGTCATAATTATGAGTTTAAAAGTTGTAATTATGAGTTTAAAAGTCATAATTATGAGTTTAAAAGTTGTAATTATGAGTTTAAAAGTTGTAATTATGAGTTTAAGTCATAATTATGAGTTTAAAAGTTGTAATTATGAGTTTAAAAGTCATAATTATGAGTTTAAAAGTTGTAATTATAGATTTAAGTCATAATTATAAGTTTAAAAGTTGTAATTGTGAGTTTCAAAGTCGTAATTATGAGTTTAAGTCATAATTATGAGTTTAAAAGTCATAATTATGAGTTTAAAAGTCATAATTATGAGTTTAAAAGGTGTAATTATGAGTTTAAAAGTCATAATTATGAGTTTAAAAGTCATAATTATGAGTTTAAAAGGTGTAATTATGAGTTTAAAAGTCATAATTGTGAGTTTAAAAGTCATAATTGTGAGTTTAAAAGTCGTAATTGTGAGTTTAAAAGTCGTAATTATGAGTTTAAAAGTCGTAATTATGAGTTTAAAAGTCATAATTATGAGTTTAAAAGTTGTAATTATGAGTTTAAAAGTCATAATTATGAGTTTAAAAGTTGTAATTATGAGTTTAAAAGTTGTAATTATGAGTTTAAAAGTCATAATTATGAGTTTAAATGTTGTAATTATGAGTTTAAAAGTCGTAATTATGAGTTTAAAAGTTGAAAAAAGCTGAATCAGGCTAATTGCAGCCTGCAGCTCAGAAAGAATTCTCCCTTAGAAGCACAATGCATTTTTTGTGAAATCAAACGGCCTGTGTTCAGCTGACAGGACATCCACAGTTTTCATAAAGGTCAGATTTTGTAGGGATTCTTCTGTATTTTTACAAAATGAACTTTAAACAATAGTTAAAGCGCCTAAAAGTCAGCTTTGTAAGAGTTGGCCTTGCCCTGCTCTGAGCCTCTGATTGGACAGAACTGTGTTTCTGATGTCACATGTTGGGCTGCTCATCGGGAAGTAAATGCAGAATTCAGGATCAAGCACCAATGAGCACTGCACAGGACACTGAAAACAATACGGCGCCATCTTGGGTTCATCTTCCAGATTTTATTATAGATCCATGGTGGAGGGGTCTGTCAGACGCTTTTCTCCAGAAAGAGGTCATTGCTTTGCCTCGAATGTTTCACAGTAGGGCATTAAACCTTTGTATCTTCACGGACACCAAACCAGACCAAGTCAGAGTCGAGTCAGAATAGATGTATTTTTGAGCTGTAAAACCACCTGTAATTAAATAAATGTAAGCTAAAAGAGGCAGAGCAATGACATATCCATAGAAACTAGCAGGACACTGACCCCCAACCAGAAAGTGACATAGTGCACCTTTAAATTGTATCCAGGGGGCAGTTTGGACACTATAATATACGGTCTTGAATTCTGAAATAAAGTTCGCCCAAGAACGACACAAAATATCGCTACAAATGACCTCACTGAGCAGCACCTGAACGTACGAAAGCAGGTCCCAGAAGAAACCGAACGTGTAACCGAAGTTCCTCTGCCTCCAAGTCTCCAGATGACATTAATTAGCTGCTGATGTTTTTATAGCTCTATTAGCACACAGGCTCCCAGAGGACACATCCGTCTTCCCCCGGACTAACGCGTGGCAGTTTACGTCCCTGTAGTTTCCCCTGTTTATCCCAGTACGCTGACAGATACATACGGAGATACACAAACGCCTGTACGACATCTGTCCGCGCCAAACTCTCGTCTTTGATTATTGACACAGAGTTCCCAGACCCGCCTTGGCGATTCCGCGGCCCGGTTTATCCCGAGTTTTCATTAGCAATTAGCTTTACAAACAGAGGGAGACAGAGGAGCTGGCACAAGGAGAGCTCTGATTTATGGAGCTGGTGGAAAGGGAGAGTAACGGTTGTTTTCATCAATAGATATACGGCAAAGATAGTCTGGTTTAGTTTCGTGTACCGCAAGGGTTAAATGGGTTAATTTACGCTATTTTCTGATCTGTTATAATGCTGTTTCCTCATCACAAACTTACCCGGAGTTGTGTTTTGTTTCATTCACATGTTTAACACCCAAACCCTGCATATTTTACGAGTTCTTCTCTCCGATGGAAAACACTCTAAAGCCTTGGATCATTTCAGCGAATCTCTACTGAACTAAAGGTAAAAAGTCACTGTTAATTTGGAAAAACTACCACTACATGACATCACAAGGTGGACCAGAGCATTTTGAGCTATGGAGAAATCGACCGCAAACGTGGGAATGAAACAAAACACAACTTTGGGTATAGCTTTTAGGAGGTAAAGGCATTCCTGTAGCGCATGATTGAACATTCAGATGATTTGTATTTGCTCCTCAGTGTATAATATATGCTATACTTTGCAGCTGAGGCCGTCAACATTCCCTGGTGGCGTGAAGCTAACTGGAGGCACTACTCTGTTAGAAGCTCTACTCAAGTTACACTTTAATCTGAGCTTTATTCTGCACTGCAAATCTCTCTGATTTTTAAAACTTATATCAGGTTATTCATCTTGTTTTCAGATTTAGACCAGAGACGGCTTAATTCTAGTCTTGAGGTAGTTTATTTTAAGAGAACCTGTCAACTTGTCAAGCATGGACAGATAATTTCACTACTTTGAAGTTATTTTCTGATAGATTTAAGTGTTTATATCTTAAATGTTGGCAAAGCTTTTTTTCAGTGTGACTAGAGCTGGTGATTTGTCCGTTTAAACACAAGCTTCTGAAACTGAATCCATTTTTATTTGTTTTTTTCTTGAGTTTTCAGACAGTCTTAAAAGTTGTTTGGCTGTGTCTCCTAATATGTGCAATGTGCCGAGTGTCTCCATGGTAACTGGTGATCATTCCACCCACACACATACATGTACAACACCCCCACTGCCAAGTATCAATATTTGTTTCACTAGCAAGGACTCCAGCAACACCAACAACGCCCACAACAACACATGTGCAAAGAGAAAAGAGTTTATTATAGGGAGACGAGGCGGACTGGCTGGGTCGAGACTCAGGGTGGGGGGTTCAGTCTCAATCTTCACATGGCCCAGCAGGAACGGGACCCCCCCATCCTCGTAGGCGTCTTACGTCTGGATGTGAGCAGATCGGTGTTGGGAGGGTGGAGTCGAGTTATTCGGGACAAACTGGGTTGCAGGATAGGCTGCTACAAATAGGCTTCTGGGAAATTGAGGCGTGGTAGAAGTGAGCTGTGATTCGCTGGAGAGGAGGTGAGGGCGGTTGAGGCGTGGTCCTGCTCCTGAACCTAAGGTAACCTATATTAATTACATTTCTAGTGTAGTTTATGACATTTTTTATTTTTATAATCATTAATACAACAGAATAAATTTATGTCTTTAACATTGTTGTGATTTTCTTACACTTTATTGTCCCTGTAGTGACATTTGCGCATTTGACCCGTCTTTCCTGTCAGGAGCAGTTCATATTTGTGATCTTGTTGTAGTCATCTCTGGAGGATTTGACCTGTGGTATACGTTTTGGGTTGAGGGGAGAAACCGGAGAAACCCACCCAGACACAGGGAGAACATGCAAACTCCACAGAGAAAGGCCTGGGTGACCGTTCACAGGACTGTCTCCCCTCTGTCTTTGAACTGTAAATAATGATATGAATCACTCAAAACTAAGTCCTGACAAAGCCTGGACGGAAACAGGACCATATGTCTGTGGAATATTTAAATGGGACACTTCACCGGAGGAAACTGATTTATCTGCAGGAGACATCCTGTTTTAATTTTGTTGGCCGGAATAACAATGATGCTGCATCTATACGGTATGTAAGTTGTTATGCTAATCCAACATTAACTGCAATATTAGAGTGACCAGATTTTCAAAATAAAAAACTGGGACATCCCTGGTTTGGGTTGGTAATGATAAAATTGTGAAATGAGTGCGCAATTAAAGAAAATTGTCATGCACTCGGCACTAATGTGAGTCAGTATAGTCGCATTTTCTTTGCGTTTTTGTCATTTTTAAGCAGCTGTATTTTACCTAAACAAATGTAAATATATGCCTCTCTTTACTGTTGGCAGGGATCAGAGTGGTCAAAAATAGGGACACCTGGAACATTTCTTGTACAAAACTGGGACAAGTTTTGGCTAAATCTGCTCAAAACTGGGGCTGTCCCGGGTAAATAGGGATGTCTGGTCACCCTATACAATATAAAATAGCCAATATGTACAGAAATATTTATCAACATAGATGAGAAAATTGTGTATAAATAGCGTTATAAAGTGTAAAACAGCCTATATGCACAAAAATATGAATCAAAAAAGAAAATATACACAGTACACAAAGAAAAACATTGATCTACACTCTGATTTTGTGTTTGTGTAGCTTAGTGGTGCTCAGCGTTTGCATTATCTTCCAAATAAAATACTCTCGCTAGGTGCTAACGCTCTCACAAATTGAATGTAATGCACGGCGGCTGTTAATTCCATTAGTGTTTTAGTTATGCATAAATCAAAAGCGCACTGATAGCCTGCTGAAATGTGCGTATTATTATTGGATCAGCCGGATGAACCTCCGCACTTGTATAATTGAATTTACAACAATAAAGAAATGCTTTTGGTGTAGAGTGTTTTCAGACGGCGCTGGGTCCCCTCCAGACCACACTGTGTCGGTTTATGTTGGACAGAGGATTCAGTGGAGAAACAGTCCCACTGAAACCCACGGAGTTTACTCTGTATAATCACTGAGGAGGTGCGGATATGACAATGAACTTTTGCTCTGGACAAACTGAAATAAATCCTGTTTGTGGAGGGAGGGGGGGATGTTATAACTGATATAACGTCACAATGTGTTAATGTCATTTCTCTATAAACAAATGTGAGCGGCTTATGTGCAATAAATATTTACTATACTCTAAAACACACTGTAACTGTTCTTCACACAATTTCTCTACTTTCACTCCAAACCAGTTTCCTATTCATAAACTAAATAAGTGAATTCATAGCTTATTGTTTTCTTGAGCCAATAGTTTATAAGTACTGGACACTGAAGTAGTCGTACACATAGTAGCAGTAGTATTATTGGTTATTACTATATTTTGATTCGTTTTTATTTTGAGTTTGGGCCAAGAGAGAAACAATAGTCATATACATACCCGTACTACATACACATAGAAAAGCACATTTCTCGAAAGAGGAGCAGGTAGAAGAAAAAAACGTATATGAACCCAACCGTATTCATGATATAGTTTCAAAACTTGATGATGGGACTGTTGTACATACTAAATATAATTCTAACCCAGTGTCTTCTTTTTTTTTTGTATTGTACTGTATTATGATCATACAAACTAATAATAATGATAAAGAAGGCACAGAAGTTTATCGTTTATGATCGTATCAAAATAAGCAAAATGAGCATAATGTTGTTATTATTTGTGAAATGTGGAGCAATACTTCAGATACAGGATTTTTAAAAGCAGAAAAGAGGCGATAAAGTCCACAGGAAGTAGAGTCACTGTCGCTAATCTGCAGCTTCACCTCGATCCGTGCGCTGTGTGGATGGAAACAAACACACCTGAGAAGCTACTTTTGCCTTTTTACTTTCATAGAACGCCTCAAACTGGATTAATATCACTGTTTTGTGGAATGGAGTCATTATTTGCAAAGGGCAATTTCTATGGATGATGTGGATCTGATGCTGCACTTTAAATGTTCCACTTTACATTAGGTGAGTAATAAAGTCTTTATTCTCTCTCTATCCTGAGTTTGTTTGTTGCGTCTCTGTGTCCGTCGCTCCTCTGCCCCTGACTCTGTTTTATCGTCTGTTTCTGTCGCGTTGTTGATGTTCGGTGGTTCTGATCTGACACTGACTCCACACATGAGGAGCAGCAGCTTCAGAATCGCACACGGAGACAAAAAGTCGGGTCACACCTCCTGAACTCGGGAAGAAGAAATCGCAGCCAAAATCAGGCAAATTCTCCTGTAATGTGTGACGACCTTTAGAATCGGAATTACTTTTATTCATCCCCGAGGGGAAATTTTCTTCGTTACAGATGCAACCGACCAAGAACAAGTAGTTAGAATCAAGTTTCAAAAATAAGATAAGATAAATACAATAAGATAAAAGATAAAAATAGTTCTCTCTGGGAAATTATTTACATCAGTGACATATTTACAACTATATACATGTGTGAGCAGGGAACTGGATATTACAGTAGTTTGTGATTTAAAGTGCAGAGTTCAACAGTTTGATGGCGACAGGCAGGAAAGATTTCCTGTGTCTCTCAGTGGAGCAGCGCGGCAGCAGCAGTCTAGACTTAAACAATCTGAGTAAAAAGAGCTGGTTTAGTCAGTTGCTTTCACTTTTTTGTTGAAAAATGAACGAATGCTCGTACTGATCATAAGTGCGTGGTTTAAATCCATTTTGCATTTGAGTTTTGAGACGATCTTAAAACCTTTTTGTCAGTGTTTGCCATAATGTGTGCCTTGTATCGCCATGGTAACCGCTGAACATTCCGCCACGCACATACATTTAGAGCACCCCCGGCATGACGTCACTGCTAAGCATCAGTACAACTACATTTACGCTAATACAAAACATCTTGCGTGGACTAGTGTATATCTAAAACTATCTCCCCCCTCCAGCGTAACAAGGGCCCCTTTGAGCTGCCCGCGCCCGCCGACAGTGCACCTGTCCTGGGCCGTGTGAGAGCGAGCGCAGCCTGTGAAAGTGCAGACACACGCGGAGCTTAGCCACATTCCTGCGTCTAAACACACTCATGAATCAGGCTGACTCCACCTCCCTCCCCCCTTCACCCGTGACCTCAGGGCGGATGGGACGAGACCAGAGGAGCGAGGTGTAGCCGCCCAAACTATGTGCCCACTTACATAGTACAGGCTTTGTGAGAGGTTTATCTGCGACCAGGGGGAGGAGATAGAGGAGAAACATGTGTGAAGTGGGCAGGTTGGGGAGATAACTGGAACAATGGCTTTAAACTTACCTGTCTTTCACTTTTTATTCAATTAAAGGTGTTTTTATTATTAAACCTTGATGTACATGTATTCTTGGGAGGTTTATCTGCAAAGAGAGGGAAGAAGATAGAGGAGAAACATGTGTGAAGTGATTCATCAGCCAGTTTCTCTTCGTGGAAACTGTCTGACCTCACAGCATTAGGATTCATTTACTTGACATTAGGCGGGTGCTTTTTTTATTTAAGCAATCGCTGCTATTTGGTCGTGACGTAACGTTCAGTGGTGTCCGAGTAATTACAGCACAACAGCAAATCCCGTAGGAAGAAGGGCAATAACGTCTTTCCCTTTGATAAAACTCACCAAACATTCTCTTAGTTCCGGCTTTAAATCCTCGATGTCGGGAATCGTTGCCGACACAAAATGTTTGGCTTTGTCTACATCAGTGGTTCTTAACCTTGTTGGAGGGACTGAACCCCACAAGTTTCATCTGCACATTCACCAAACCCTTGTTAATTGGAAAAATAAAATATGTTTTTATCAAATTCAAACCATAGGTATATATATTTTATTGGTGCACACATGTGTATCCATATTGCACATATTCGTCTGACCACTTTCTTTTTTTGCTCGACATAGTATGAAGGGAAAATATTAAGAAAGAAATTACACGACACCATCACGACAGTCACAAGACTATTGCGCGCACAAAATTTCCTGCAGCCAATAACGGCCGAATGGGGCGTGTCAATACGAATCATGAGTTGGATGTGAATCTTGACCCCTGAACCCCTGAGACTGACTCACCGAATCAGGTTAAGAACCACTGGTCTACATCCATCTGGACGCTTTGTTTACTGTTGTGCTGCACCACAAAAGGGACCCAGAGATGCCTGAGTTTAACGTCACGGCTTCTCAGCTTCCGGGGTTCTTGCAAACCGCCCGAGTGTTTTCTGATCCCTGACCGAGTCGCTGGAGAGAAATGAAACTGAGCGGAGGCACTAGGTGGCACCAGCCTGGCTAAGGTATAAGTAGATAACTGGAACAATGGTATTAAACTTACCTATCTTGCATTTACTCGATTACAGCAAAGGTAATAATAATAATAATAATGGAAAACACTTGTATGGCGCTTTTCAAGATAATCAAAGACGCTTTACAAAAAGAAAACACCAAAGGCAAACAATAGAAATAATGAAAGGTGGTTTTAAAGACATGGGTTAAAATTATACATGTATTCTTTCAATGAGCGGGGTCACCTTTCCACAGATCTGACCTGTAACTTGGCCTGATCGCATCAGCTGCTTATCTCTAAGAAGATTGATGTGTTTATTGCCATATTAGGGAAGCAATAACAACATAACATGGAGAGAAGTGTGTAGGGGCCAATCTTTAGTATGTTTAATGCAGAAAAGAGTTAAAACAAGTTACTTCAAAATAAATCTCTAAGTTTAAAGCTCGTATATTACACAAACTTAACTCTTGTGAGTGTTAAGCCATGTTAAAATGAATGGCAGAGCGCCGTTACCTCCTCAAAAACAAATGTGTAGTTGTGTTTTGTTTCATCCACACATTTTTTTATCCTTTATCCATCTATCCACATCTCAAAATGCTCTGTTCCACCTCATAATGTCACGATGGGGAGCGAGGTGTTGCCGCCCGCTCACATAGCACAGGCTTTGTGGGAGGTTTATCTGTGAGGAGAGGGAAGGAGATAGAGAAAAGGCATGAACGGAGTTGTTAGGTCGGGGAGATAACTGGGACAATGGTTTTCTGTGGCGTGTGTTTGTTTTGGTGGAGCGGAAGTCAGTAAAATTGTCCATCTGTGAGACGGATTAGTTCTGGACTCGATTAGTGGTTTTAAAATGTTGCAGAAAGGATGTGGCGTTATCTTGTAATCGCTTAACAGCATTTCAGCTCAAACTGTATAGATAAGTATGTAAGCACTATTGTTCTAATGTACACACAGAAACCAGACTGTATAAAGAAGCCGACTAAGGGAATGTGACTTTACGCATAGTGTTCGGCTCCAGGCAAATGAAACTAGACAAAATTTACAGACAAAATAGCGAATTAAAAACACCAGAATCAAGTAGAGTGGGTTAATATGAATATTTTAAGACCAAAATGACGAGACTCACTGCGGTTACAGAGAGAGGGGGTGACAATTTTACAATGTAATCTCAATTGGAGCCTATTCTACAGTCTGTTATTGAAACCCAGTTGTTGTCGGGTGAATAAATCGTCCAGAACCTCTGAAATCCATTCGCTTTCATTTCGTAATGTTGTGTCGTACAACTTAAAGGTTATTGCTTTGACTGGAACGGTCCAAAGTATGGCATTAAACATGAATATCTTGCATTTACTCAATTAACCCTGTAAATGCCGGGTGCAGTTGTGTATTTGATAAATAAATGCGGGTTCCAAATAAAGGCTGAATCTAAAACAAATCAAGGAAGAAGACGTGACCACTGGCGCTGCACATTTTTCTTCTTCTCCTGTTTTGTTTTGCTTTGTTTTTACGTAGCCTATTGTGCTTTCTTTCAGTCCATCTTTAATGAAAAAAAGAAACACGCCACGGTGCGAGAAAAGGGTGAGAAAACGCGGCCGTAATTGTGTCGACAAGGAAAAGTAGTCACCAAGCCATCGTATAACGGTGACGTCTCCTCCGAGGTGTGCCGTAAAAACTGTAAGTTATAGTCATACTGGTGTCACTGGTGATCTCTGTGGTTTTTAAAAGGGTTAAGATGTTTTCATAGCTAAATAAATACCTTGATAAACACGTATTTTTTCACTGAATGGGGTCACTTCTCCACAGATCTGACCTGCAACTTGACCTGGTGGCATCTGCTGCTTGTATCCAAAGAGAATTACATGCTTATTGTCATATTGTGGAAGGTTCCAGAGGATGCAATAACATCTCCATGGGGATAGGGGAAAAGTTACACAATGTACCTGTAATGCAGAGTTAAAACATATCTGGAGTTGTTTTTTATTTTAATCATCATTCAAATGATTCTAGTGAAGGGGTTTGGAGTTTCCCATATGTAGTAGTGCATGAGTGAACTCAGCCTGAATATGCAGGGTTTGTGTGAATGAAACAAAACACAACTCTATGCATGTTTGTGACACAACATTATAACATAGCATATTTTTTGGACTATAACCCGCACCGGATTATAAGGAGCATTAAGTGAGACTGATACTTTAGCTCAGGCATCCACGATCCATCGGCAGATCGTGGTGTAACTCGCCCGGCGTTGCCTCTGTCTTGGTGAATGTGAGTTCAGCTTCTGTCGTCCAACGCTCCCACACAGCTGCAGTTTAACTCTGAACGACCTGTTGATGCCGATAGAGTTTGGAGTTCTTTGGTTAATCCACCCGGAATGATGCCAAGCACTGAATTAGTTTGCTTCACTTATGTCCTTATACACACACCACAATATGACGTTGAAGCACATTACGTATTACAGTCGTCCCTCACTATATCTCGGTTCATCTTTCGTGGCCTCGCCACGGATCTTTTTCGTGCAATTTTACATGTTTTTTTTTTTTTTACAGTGTATGAATGCGCATTGTGTTCTGCGCTCTGATTGGCTAAGGGAAAATCCACGCATTGTTTTCTGCGCAATCGAAGGCGGCATGGTCTGTTTATAAGAATAAAAAACAGCGCCAACAACAA
This sequence comes from Odontamblyopus lacepedii, assembly GCA_034769755.1. NCBI lineage: Eukaryota > Metazoa > Chordata > Actinopteri > Gobiiformes > Gobiidae > Odontamblyopus > Odontamblyopus lacepedii. Next base: position 38,362,865 of record CM068346.1, on the reverse strand, counting down.
CTCCCCGTAACTATGTTTTTCACCCCCACGCTCCTTAACCGTTTTACCTCCTTAAAACATATATAATAATTGTAATAAATAAAAACGACTGTGGATTTTGCCTATCGCAGGTTATTTTTAGAACGTAACCCTGCGATAAACGAAGGACCACTGTACTCCGCAAGGCTCCTGACTACGATCGCTGTAACGCTCCGAAAATCCATGCAGCGGTGCGGCTTCGTAGCTTAACAAAGTCGTACTAAAACATTTGGACAGATTTTTGAGCGCCGTGTACCACATAAAACCGCTTTGAGGTCAGTAACCACAACCAGAATTAACACATAAGGATTTTAAGCGCCTTATAGTCTGAAAAATACGGTAGATCATCAGAAAATATCGTGAACCCTTTAAACACTATTACATAAACACTAATTTATTACTCCGTTTACTGTGTTGTTGCCCAAACCGCCAGTTTCTTGTAAAATATCTCGTCATATCAGTTCATTATTTACTGATTCCACAGATAAAGCGGTGCCAGTTTAAACGCTGTGCTCGGCTGAAACTGAACACTCTGTGGAGTCCAGCTGGTGCACGTGGGCTTTTTGGACAGGCCTGACTGACACAGGCTGGATCCCTTCCCCTCACACTCAGTCCCGGGCCACAATGTCAAATTCCTCAGGGCTCAGCTACCTTTACCTGCGGCAGATATTCAGCCGTGGAATGCAATGAAGGAAAAGTAGTAAAATACTGTACTTAGAGCTGCATTGTGTCACTTTTCCGGTTGAACGTTCCACATTATAGGCTAAACTTGGCGATCATGAGGGATTCAAGCAGGTTACGGCACTACACTACACTTCTTTACAGTTCAGATCATCGTGGGCTTGTCTCCATGGAAATAGAAACGTTTAATGACATGCTGTGGGATATTCTAGACAAGCAATAACATTTCCATGAAGTCAAGCTGAATATTACATGGTGCATCTTTAAATACAAAGTGTAGGTAGCTGTAATTCACTCAAATACATTTAAAAGTGGATATCTTTTACTTTTACTTCACTACATTTGAGAAAGTATCTGTACTTTCTACTCCACTGCATTTTTCGACAGTATTTTCCATTACTGTGTGAGAATTATAGTTGGAGCAAACAAAAATATACAGATAAAAACAGCTAGAAAAGACTACTGAATCCATCGTTTCCGCACAAATCATCTCATTTGAAGCCTCATTAGATCTGTTTGAAATACTTTTTACTAGTGCTGTCAAAAATATCTTATTATTAACAAGTTAACGCAAAACAATTTGAACTGCATACATTTTTTTAATGGCGTAAATTTTTTTTAGCACCAAAGTTACTTCATAAGCTGTGGCCACGGCTGTAACATTAGAAATCTACAGGATCAGACTGTAAACAGGAAGGAAAGAATTTGTACAAAACTGAAAAGCCCTATATGTGCGCTGATGTTATTTATAAGAGGAAAATACAAAATAAAGCTCCAAAACATACGGCGAATACGCACTTACCTTCAATTATATTAAATACTAATAAAATACAACACTAAATCCAATCGGTCAGTTAAATACTGTCTCATTTTAACTGTGGCCTTTTACCTGTATGTTTTAATGGTATTTAATTTGTTTATGTTGTTGTAAGGCGACCTTAAGTGTCCAGAAAGGCGCCTAATAGATAAAATGGATTATTATTATTATCTTATGTCCTTTGACTGTGACAAAGACAGACGTTTTGCAGCCTTATCTCCTCCGGCTGTCCTCACTGCTCTGAGCTGTTGTTATTTCCATTAACTCATTGAAATGCACATATTGCAGCAGGACTCATATCTGTCTCACTATTTAATAGATATTTCTGACGCTGGACTTATTTTCTCCACTAAAGTGTTGCTGCTGCTGCAGATCCACGAGCTGCTGCCACATGTAAACAAACAGCACCGTGTGATGACGTCCTCACCCTCAGTGCAGCAGCGTTGGGGCCGTGGATCTATAATACATTTTAATAATAGATTTTATTAGTTCTATGGTTGGGGCAGACAAACAGTCGCAAAAACAGTTGTAATAAAAACAAATATTTGCACAAAGCTTATCCACTTTTCTATGTTGATAAGATTAAAATGATTTCTCAAGGAACAAAAATGTGCGATTCATTTTCGATTAATCGCTAGTTAACTATGACATTCATGAGATTAATCGTGATTAAATATTTTAATCGATTGACAGCACTAATTTTTACTCTTCAAGTACATTTTAAACAGGTACTTTAATACTTTTACTTAAGTCGATTTTGTCATGTGATTGTTTTCCTTGAGTATTTCGTTGCTTCGTTGGTATCTGGGGTAAGGGGGCAGGAGAGGGGAGCTGGTGGTTGTAGGTTTTTTGGTGTTTTGCAGGTAGGTGTGAGCTCTGAAGACACGTAGCCATTCTGTTTGGGAAAGTTTGACGCTGTGACATAATGTTCCCTTGTGAAGAGAGACATGCCTAAAGTTGTGTTTGGTTTCAAGTGGAGCTTTTACACCTGTGTTTTCTGGTGTTTCTAAGGTTGCACTAAGTATTGAGCAATGAACGTGCTGTATTCCAGTCTCCTCTCTCATTTCTGATGCATTTATAAAAGCCAGTCCTTTATTAGAGCTGTGACAGAAATGGATTTTTATTCATTTTTATTTAACCAGGAAAGTTCCATTGAGATTACTAATCTCTTTTTCAAGGGAGTCCTGCCCTGCACACACCACTTTCATATTAGACAATGTGGGTGATGTGTCTTGCCTAAGGACACAACGACAGTTTTTGTGACTGGCGCCCCCCTGTGGCACCTGGAATTCCCGGCGGTCTCCCATCCAAATACTAACCAGGTCCAGACCTGTTGAGCTTCTGAGATCTGATGAGGCGATGACAAACCGGTATGGCCACAATAATAATAATAAGCTACTTGAATGTGTTGTGAAACATGTTTACACTAAAAACGTTGCTGCTGAAAAGATTCACTCTTGTTTTTCTATCATCACACATTAACTTTAGTTTTAGGGCTGCCTAGTGTTCACATGTTACCATAAAGCATTTCTGTAAATATTAGCGGTGGGACATTAGTGAGTTAATTACGATTAAGTAATTACAAAGAAAATAATGCATGAAAAATATTCACATATTTTATTACAATTTGCCAAACAATGCGAAACATTTGTCAGTGCACCATGTCGCGGTTCCCCAATTATACTGACGCACACAGCTCTGACTACAACAACAACAGTGCGTTAAATTGCTCTGTGTTTGCTGGACGTTAATTTCTGTTCAAAAAACGACCCGATGGAAGTACTGACAAAGGCGTTGTTTATTGCAAACTGTACAGAAAAGAGTTTGCATATCACAGAAACACCTCAGCCCTTCGAGAAAGTTTAAATGCAAAACATGTGACAGCAGCACAGAAACTGCTGGAGCTGTTGGCAGTCGCAGTTCTGGTCCGAGTACAAACAAGTGTCAGCAGCCCAAACTCAAACACATGACAGACTTCAGGAAGAAAATGAGCCCACTAAAATTCATTTACTTAAAATAAATGTTGCTTTTGGGGCAAATATTGTTATGTGATTAATTGAGATTGATTAATTATAAAGGCTGTAATTAATTCTCTTTTTTAAATCAAGTTCCACCCCTAGTAAATATATTATCAAAATATAGTGACATTAAAATGACGCCCTAAGATGGTAGATAAGTGTACACATTTGGGTCTAAGATGTGTTTTGATTTGAGGGGCACATTTACGCTGTTTTAGCAGGTTACTTGGAGATGGCCTGTTACACCGACTGCGACAACAGCCAGACTGTTGAAGTGTCCCGGAGAAATAAACTTCTTGTGGATTCTTTCCGCAGACCCTCACCTCTCCCGGACCCCCACTCTGCTGGGGTCAGTGTGGCAGGGCACAGAGGTCAGAGGTCAGTGTGGCACATTGATTTTAAGTCTTGAGGGACGCACACGAGCTCTGAACTGCAATTTGAACTGAGAGGAGACAAATGTGGTGTTTGCATGTTTAGAAATCATGAATCAGAGTTGAATTACCACGTGATTTTGTTGCCAGTTGCTCAGAAAGTCCAAATAATGAAAACGGGGTCCAGAATAAACACACACAATTTACAACGACCAGAAGTGCCCCACTGTAGGTTTGCAGAACTTCCGGTTAATGGTTTTCTATAGCAAAATATGTGTGGAAATGTCTCGCCTACTCTCCACCACCTTCATAAATCTGCCCCATCACCGAATCTTCAGTCAACAAGGTCCACAAAGGATAAACATTCGTCCATGAAGAATTTATCCACAACTATCAAGGTAAGAAAAACTTAAAGACTAACAACGATTAGCAAACTGATTAGTGAACTACTGGGCAAAACGTTATGGTTTCCTAGAGATGTCTTGCATTCGACCTCCACAAATCTATCTGTGCTAAAGAATTTATCCACAACTATCAAGGTAAGAAAGACGAAAACTTAAAGGAGAACAACGACAAGCATTAGCGAACTAGCAAGCAAAACAAACATTATGGTCATGAATAAAACATAAGGAACTTGTTCACTCAGACTGATTCTACAATTAAAATAAAAAAATCAATTTCATGATGTCAATATCAGCATAGATAGATTTGTGCAGTTCGAATGCGAGACATCTCTAGGATACCATGACATTAGTTTTGCTCAGTAGTTCACTAATGATAAAAAAAATAGTCATTTTTATGTTCCAAAATGGGCCGCATCAAGAGCTCAGTTCTGCTACGACCCAGAGGGTGTAAATTGCGGAGCAGTTTTCACATCTGGTTCGTGACGGCATCAGAAATGTTTGAAAAGAGTTTGAGGAAATGTTTGATATTTCATGATAATGTTTGATAATCTTTCAATTGTGGATGTTTCACTGTGTCCATGTTTGAATCAAATAATGCGCAGCTTTAATGTTCAATTTGAATGTGTTCTTAAGGTGGAGGCTTTAATATTTCGCCCTTTTGGGTTTTTTTTGCCTCTTCCAGCACCTACTTTTTTATTGAGTGTTTTTTTTAAATTCTTATGTTATATACGTGCAAAAATAACTAACTAACTAAATAACTAAATAAAAATAGAATGCTAATCGTTGTTCACCTTTAAGTTTTTGTCTTTCTTATCTTGATAGTTGTGGATAAATTCTTGGTGATCGGACAGGCAGATTTATGAAGTTGGTGGAGAATCTGCAAGACATTTCCACTGACATTTTGCCAAAGAAAACCATTCAAACCCTACAGCGAGGCACTTTCGGCCGTTGTGAAATCGGTCGTAACCCACTTCTCCAATACAAAGATGTGAGTCTAGTTATTGTTGAATCACCCCAAGTTCCGATGGGTGTGATTGACAGGTGGATTAGCCAATCAGGGACATACATGGCCCGTGCATATCAAAACAAACAGGCCTGCTACAAGGAAAACAGGACGGAAAGAAATTAGGACGGTGTTGAAAAAATCGATTTTCCGATTCTGAATCAATTTGCGTATTAATTCCTTAAGATCGATTCGTACGTCCAAAGATCGATTTGATTTTTATTACATTTTACCCCAGTGAACTTTAACCCCACTCGTCGCATCACTGAATTCGGTCTGACTGTATCAAAACTGTGAACACGGCGTTGGACACGAGTGGCAGCGTGAGCCAAGTCCCGGGTTTTAAGACGCCAGAAACACTCAAAGCTCCGTCTGGCTCCATTTCGGGTTCAGAAACGATAAAGACAAAGATGCACTTGACAGAAGCAAAGAGATTTGTGAGACCAAATGGAGGTGATGTACAGCGGAAATACAACCAACTGAAAGGGAACCCAGGTTTTCCCCTGCGTGTTCGTTAGTTTCTGCTAAGACAAAAATCCTCCTGAGACCAAGTCAAAATTCAAAGAAGAATTTACTCAATCAAAAAGGCAAATACTTGTACAAGGAGTCTGTGATATTCCCAGGCAGAGACTGAATATTTACGCCTATACAATGATTTTTATACGCAACTATAGTGGGAGGCTACCGTGGTTTAGACTTGGCGCCTCTTCGTTGGTGCACAGGTCAGCCAGGCCTCTTGGCACGTTGCACAATCTTATCAGACGTGACGAGCATCCTCCGGATTCATCTTACTCCCCTGACGGGAGCATCTTGCTGGTCTGATGAAGGTGGCGAGTCATGAGTCAGCACATCCCTATCACTAAGTCCTTGCCCTATTGTTAGAATCATTATGTATATTATCCCATATTTGTCTTAATCATGTGTTAGATATTTGTGTACTTGCAATAATCTCTTTTGTGCTTGAAAACTGTGTGCAGTATTTTTCCACTGCTGTGGAGCCGATGCCTGGCTGGAGCCATGCTTATCAGCCTATGCGACAAGGAGCTGTTTGATTTTGGCAAAACATGAACTGAATGTGCTCAAACTCCAGCGTGGTCACCGCGCTCAGCCTACAGTCCGACCTTGATCGATAATGCATAGTCATATTTTATTTTATTTATCATATCTTGGTGTCGTTGCTGTTTTCCCCCTTTCCCTTAGAGCAGCGACACCCAATGTAACCAGGGTCATCCTAATGTAAATAAAAGTGAGGAGACGGCGGGGCGTGCTTCAGAGCGGGTTGGAGAGTGTATCTCTGAGCACGTCTCAATCCGTTCTCCTCGCGAGTAAAACCAAATAATCTCTCTTGTCTTTCTTCTGAATGTTTTAGATGGTGTTTAACCTGTTTGAACCCAACACCTATTTAGTTAATTGATTAGACATATAGATACAAGTAGAATATCTTGTAACTGTAGCAGTACATCACTTACATCATAGCAGTAGTTATACACAACCTAACACAACCTCAGGAACCACTGTAACAGCTCAGGTAACAGCTCAAAAATGCTTCGAATAACAGTAACCCGAATCGAGATCAGATCGGATTGAATCGAAGCGTGATTTTGATTTTGAATCTTGAGAACTGAATCGATTCTTGGAATTTGAATCTAAAAGAAATATCAGAGCTTACTGGAAAACACTGTTGATTTCAGCAGAAAAAGTGAGTCAAGCACTAAACTCTGTTAAACTGAGCTGAGAGAAGTTTCATTTTATTCAAGATGACAGATGACCAATGAGCTTTTTTTTGGTTTAGTTTTTTACTACTTGCGTCACTGAAATAAACTAATCTGATTGGACGCCTGCGTTTGAGTCTGGCTGGAGACGAGGAAGTGTTGGCGAAACTGATCTCCCTCTGTATAAAAATATAGAGATATTATTGTGGACTTGCCAGGCAAATAAATGACCACAAATTAAACAAAAAAAGAATAATCATAAAATACTGTAGCATTTTAAAATCTTCCATTTGTGAGTAACTTAGCCCCGTCCGCCTGACTGCTCCGCTCTGACATCTCTCGAGCCGTCATTTCATAGTTACAGTAAAATAGTTTTTAATAGATTTATTTTGCCTATCCAGGAAATTACTTCTGACATTCGCAATTACTCTCAGCAGAATCATATACAAAACATTTCACAAGTCCCATTTAAGCCCTTTTCAAAATATTTTCCCTGGACTCCGCTCGCATTTTCTGACCTTGGTGTGTCTACAAAATATGAAATGGAGCCTCCATGTTGGACCTGTTAAAGGTAATATGTGTGTGTGCATGAGCTCATCTCGGAAACAGCCCAGAAATGATCCATATTAACCACACATTTCATTTAAACTGCGATGTTGAAAGAAAATATGAAGTCCTCTTATTTTGGCGGGGCTCTTCTCATGGACACGGTTATACTCCTCTGTGCACTTACGTCTGCTCTCTCTCCTCCCGGGTCAAAAATGTGTAAAATGTACATGAATTAAATAGTTTGTGAGAGGACGGGAGAGAAATGTTTTGAGATTGGTGGGAAAAAAGTTTAGTTATCGTCTACTCGTATCATAAATGAACTGCAAGCTGGATTGTAATGACAGTTTTCAGACACTCGATAATCCATCTTTTCTATGTCTGGTGTGGTGCAGAAAGTTTCTATTTTCCAATAAAAACATTTATTAACACTGGCCAACAATACTGGCCAATAATAATCATAATTTAGCCAGAAACTACGATAATGTTTTAATATCGAAGTGTGTCAGCTGGATGCTGTGATTGGTTCAAACTGTTGGGAGACTCTCCTCTACACAAATGATATTTTAGGATTAAAGGTCCTATATTACGCAAAAATGACTCTTGTGAGCTCGTAGTGGTAGTTTAAAGTTAACAGCTAACCATTTACCTTAGTACCAGAGTTTTTATCAGTTTGAGAGAAGAATGTAAACTTTAAATATGCCGAGTTTATGTGTTAAACATGTGTGAATGAAACAAAATACAACTCCAGGTCTGTTTGTGATGAGGAAACAACATTATAACAGATCAGAAAAAAGTGTCACATGGGCTCTTTAATAAAGTATCTCTATCCGTTTCTAATGGGTCGAACTCATTTCAGAAAGCCACAGTCAGTTCATCTTTGGCTTTCCAACCACTGATCCATTGTGATAATGGGCAACATCCATCCATTTTCTTCCACTTATCCGGGGCCAGGTCGTGAGAGCAGCAGTCTAAGCAGAGACTCCCAGACTTCCTTCACCCCAGGCACTTCCTCCAGCTCCTCCGGAGGGACCCCGAGGTGTTCCCAGGCCAGCCAAGAAACATAGTCCCTCCAGTGTGTCCTGGGTCTTGCCCGGGGCCTCTTTCCCATGGGACATGCCCGAAATACCTCCCGAGGGAAGCATCTTTAACAGATGCCCGAACCGCCTGAGCTGCTCCTCTCGACGTGGTGGAGCAGTGACTCTACTCCTCCCATGTGACTGAGCTCCTCACCCTGTCTCTAAGGGAGTGCCCGGCCACTCTGCGAAAGAACAAATTTCTTCGCTTGTATCGGCAATCTCGTCCTTTCGGTCACTACCCAGAGCTTATGACCATAGGTGAGGGGAGGAACGTGATTGAGGTAAATCGAGAGCTTCGCCTTTCAGCTCAGCTCCTCTTCACCACAACGGTCCGATACAGCGACCGCATCACTGCCGACGCTGCACCAATCCACCTGTCAACCTCACGCTCCATCCTCCCCTCACTGAGAACAAGACCCCGAGATACTTGAACTCCTCCACTTGAGGCAGAGACTCTCCACCCACCTGCAGAGGGCGCCACCTTTTAACACGCAACAACTCTTCCCAAATTCCAAAATGCTCTTCAAGGTCATGAGGAACCACCTGTCTAGAGCTGGAAGTTCTAATCTTCCTCAGGAGCACCTACCTGGAGGAGTTTTATACTATTTTACAAGTTTTTGATTGACTGTGAGCTTTAAGCCATGTTACCTCCTGCTGTTACCTCCTCAAAACTTGTGTTTTTGAGATTTGCAATTCCAGGGCTGGAATCAATCAAATGATTCTAGTGAAGGTATATGGAGTTTAAAAACACAGTGGAACACTTCTTGTATTACCACATGACATCACAAGGTGGAAAAGGAGTGTTTTCCACTTGGGAGAAGAACTCAGTGTAAATATGTAGGGTCTGTGGGTTAAACATATGGAACGAAAAACACAACTCCAGGTCTGTTTATGATGAGGACATTATAACATAGATCATAAAAAAGTGTAACATGGGCCCTTTAATAAAGTATCTCGATCCATTTCCAATGGGTCAAAACTAATTTCAGAGAGCCACAATTATCAGTCAATTCTACTCAAGTTGGTTACTCATATATCTTTGATTTATTTTCAAATGTATTTCACATTTTTGGCTTTCCGATCACTGGGTCATTGTCTTGGCAACTTGGTAACAACTCTTGCCGAATTCCAAGATGCTCTTCAAGGTCACAAGGAACCACCCGTCTAGAGCTGGAGGTTCTAATCTTGATCGGCAGCACCTACCTGGAGGAGTTTTATACTATTATCTGATTAACTTAGGTGCAGGAGCAAGACCACGCCTCCTCTCCAGCGAATCACAGCTCACCTCAGTTTCCCAGAAGCCTATTTGTAGCAGCCTATCCCGGCCCACCCAGTTTGTCCCGAATAACTCGACCCCACCCTCCCAACCCCGATCTGTTCACTTTCAGACATAAGACGCCGAAGATTGAGACTGAACCCCCCACCCTGAGTCTCAACCCAGCCGTCCCGCCTCGTCTCCACTTAATAAACTCTTCTTCTTCACGCTATGCTGTTGTTGGCGTGGTCCTTGCTAGTGAAAACAGTTTTAGATTGACTGTGAGCTTTAAGCCACGTTGCAATGCGTTACAGAGTGTTTTCCGTTTGAGAGAAGAACCTAAATATGCAGGATTTGTATCTGAAACATGTGCAAAAGAAGAAAAAAAACAAAACACAACTCCAACTACAGTACATTTGTGACGAGGAAACGGCATTAGAACATAGATCAGTATCAGTAATCAGTAAAATAATCCCTTTAATCAGAGGAAACCCACCCAGACCGGAAGATTTTATACTCGAGACATGAAATAGTATCTGAATGCAAAAGGATAAAGTAGTAACATGAAACAGGAAATCCTATTACTGCGGGTTTGGCTTTTGAATACAACACATAACAATAATAAAAGTTTACGCAAAGCTTTTCAACAGACTTTTTCAAACACTGGAAAACTCGTTGCTTCCGTGGGCCATTTGTGGACGAAGAACTGGATGTGGTCGTGTTTTTGGGAACTCCACTCTACAAACAGATGTAGTTTGGTTCTGTCCAGAAATAATAAATACACAAGCACTTAGCATTGCATTGTGGGAAGTGTTTTGAGGACAGATTATTTGTGAGTTTTTCTGTGGACGCCAACTGGACCATCGTGTCAAAGTGCTGTGATACTGTAAAGCTGCAGCCGGAATTTAGTTGGGATCGATGTTTTTTTCTGCAATACAGACATCAAATAAAATAATATATAAATAAATAAGGATATATTTGTTTTAAAGTTTCATTGGAGGCGTATTTCTCATGGTCCAAACAGTGTGAACGTCTCCTGCTTCGGTCTGATAAGGTCGAAAAACAACAGTTTTTATCTGAACGCCGCTTGTTTTCATGTCACGTTCTTCACACACACGTCTCTGACCTGCACTTTCCCTTCACTTCTGACCTCTTTCTCTCTCCCTCTGTTTTTCTCTCTCTTTCTCCCCCTTCCTGTCTCCTCCCTCTCTCTCTTTCTTTTCCCCTCTCTCTCTCTCTCTACCTCTCTTTTTCTCTTTCGTTTCTCTCTTCCTCATCTGTTTTTCTCTCCCTGCCTCTGTTTCTCCCCTTCCCTCTCTGTCTTTCTCTCTCTCTTACCCCTATCACTCTTTTACTTTCCCCCTTTCTCGTTCCCTCTCTCTTTCTCTCTCTCTACCTCCCTCGTTTTCTTTCTCCCTCTCGCTCTTCACCCCTCTCACTTTCTCTCTGTCCCTCTCTACCTCTTTCTCTCTCTCTCTTCCTCCATCAGTTTTTCTCTCTCCCTCTATTTCCCCCTCCCTCTCTCTTCGCCCCTCTCTCTTTCTCTTTCTGTCCCTCTCTTTCTCTCTACACCTCTTTCTAGCTGCCTGTCTTTCTCTTTTTTTCTCTCTCTCTTTTCCTCTCTCAATTTTCTCTCACTTTCTGCCCCACTTTATCTCTTTCTCTCTACCTCCGTTTCTCTTTTTTCTCTCTTTCTCTCTTCCACTCTCTGTTTTTCAATCCCTTTCTCTCGCTCCCTCTCACTTTCTCTCCCTCCCTTCCTCTCTCTGTCTCCCTCCTCTCTCTCTTCCCCTCTGTCTTTATCTCTCTTCTCTCTCTTCCTCTGTTTTTCTCTCTCGCTCATTCTCTCTGTCTCCCCCTCTGCTTTTCTCTTTCCTCCTCTTTCTCTCTCTACCTCTCTTTTGTCTCTCTGTTTTTCTCTCTTTCCCCTCTCTCTCCCGCTCTCTGTCCCTCTCTTTCTCTCTTCCCTCTCTTTTCCTTTCTCTCTCTTTTCTCACCCACCTCTCTCTTTCTCTCTGTCCCTCCTTCACCTCTCCCCTCTCTCCTCCTCCTCCCCTCTTCTGTTGGAGACTTTGATGTTCTTCGTCAGCACCACCCTGTCTCCTCCAGCACAGACTCAGGGTGGAGTCCTGGACAAAGGAACTGCAAAACAATCATTAGTCCACTCGTCGTAAACGCAGCGTCTGAGCCTCAGTTCGGCCAAAATCACTCGAGACATTAAAAACTCTGCCTTTACTGGAACCAAGTATCTTAACATATGAAGGAGCCCGTATTACGCTACAGTATTTTCTGATCTATGTTGTAATGTTGTTTCCTCATCACGAACAGACCTGGAATTGGAGTTTGGAGGTGTGGAAAAAATGCTGTAAACCAGGAATGGCGTCAAAAATAAAAGTGTTGATCATTTATTTTCATCCATCAACAAAATGCAGTGAATGAACAAAAGAGAAATCTGAATCAAATCGATATTTGGTGTGAGCTTTGCCTTCAGAAGAGCTTCAGTTCTTCTAGGTTTTACTCGCAGACAGTTTGTGAAGGAACTGGGCTGGTCAGTTGTTCCAAACATGTTGAAGAACTAAGCTCAGATCTTGTGTGGATGGAGCTTCCTCACATCCTTCTGTCTCTTCATGGAATCAGACACACTCCATGATGCTGAGGTCAGGGCTCTGTGGGGCCCGACCATCACCAACACAACTTCTTCTTTACGCTCAAGAGAGTTCTTAAAGGTGAACTCCGGCACGTTTGAAACTAAAGTCCGTTGCTAGAGGTGGTGAATTCTCTCAGAAGCCAAAAACCAGCACAGCGGCAGAGATCTCACTGTGGCAGTGAGTCTGTCAAGGCAACAAACTAGTGTAGTGATGGGGGCAAGTTCTGAACTTCCACGTAAAACGACAATTTGCTTCAGACTGAAGAAGCTGAACACCACTTTAACCCATCTTACAACAGCCACGAGTCTAACAAACAAAACGCTCTGCCTGGTTCACTCATTAGTGTCTGGAAACATTAGAAAACAACTTTATAAGCACCTTACACTTCCCTCTGTTGATTTCCCACTGCACAATTGAAAGACTCGATTGTCGACTCCAGCGGCGGCGAGAGGCTCGAGCCGCCAGAAGCAACAAGTGAGAATCGACTACTGACGGTGAAGAAGAAGAGAAACTGAAAGTTGTCGAAAGAAAATGGTTCGGGAATGTACTTTTTTTTTGCGTTTTTCAAAAAATATAATTCACTCTTAAATAAATGGGATTAGAAACGACATCGACAATCGAGTATATACTTAATTACTTTGGCTTTTTCTTTTGTTCGCTCACTTTGCATTTTGTAAACTGATAAAAACAAACCATTGTTTATATTTTTGAAAGCGTTCTTTGTGTACAGCATTTTTTCACAACTGCACAGTTCTGTAGTTCGTGAAAGCATTTTGAGCTTTGCAGATACAGACAGACTAATAATAAAGAGTTACCCAAACGTGTGAATGAAACAAAACACTCCAGGTAAGGAGATAACGACATTATGACATGACTTAAAGTTTTCAAGAGTCCATTTTGTGTAATATAGGACTTTATTTATTATTTTCCTGAATTTATTTGCTATGAAACCCATGATCACAACATTTTCAGTAACTCTTAAAATCTGCTGTGCTACTCTGTGATATGCACTATTTTCTCTAAAATGTTTCCATTTCCTGGTGCTTGTTCTTTGGCCCCCCTCGGCCTCTGTAAGCCTCTGTCTTAAATCCACTGGTAATGATACAGGCTGCTACTGTGGACCCTGCGAGACCCTCTAAATCCGTCCCAATCTGCTTATCTGGAACTGGACCAGGCTCTGACATGTCTCCCCTGTCCCTCACACCTCCACCCGGACCTTAACTGCATTTGACCTCTGACTTCTTCACAAAGGCAGCCTCCTCGCTTTCTTTTTGAGATTATGCAAAGTTTAGGGTTTTTTTTTGTTCAAATGGACCAGATTGTTAAATGCTGTGTAGCTTATTGTCAAAAACATACCTGGAGTTGAGATTTGTTTCATTCTCACAAGTTTAGCACTCAGACCCATATACTTTTATTATTATATACTTGTACTTATATACTTCTTGTTCCACCTTGTGATGTCATGTGGTAATACAGGAGGTGCTTCACTGGGGTTTTAAACTCCCTACACCTTCACTAGAATCATCTGGATAATTTCAAATCTGGAATCTATGGAAGCCAGGGGGGCTCACAACAAATACAAAAGCCACAACACACCAAAAAAGGCTGGAACACACCAAAAAAGCCACAACACACCAAAAAAAGCCACAACACACCAAAAAAAAAAAAAAAAAAAAAGCTACAACGCACCAGAAAAAGCCACAACACACCAAAAAAGCCACAACACACCAAAAAAGGCCGGAACACACCAAAAAAGCCACAACACACCAAAAAATCCACACCACACCAAAAAAGGCTGGAACACACCAAAAAGCCACAACACACCAAAAAAGCCACAACACACCAAAAAAAAAAATAAAATAAAAAAAGCCACAACGCATCAGAAAAAGCCACAACACACCAAAAAAATCCACACCACACCAAAAAAGGCTGGAACACACCAAAAAAGCCACAACACACCAAAAAAGGCTGGAACACACCAAAAAAGCCACAACACACCAAAAAAAGCCACGAAACACCAAAAAAAGCCACAACACACCAAAAAAAAAAAAAAAGCCACAACGCATCAGAAAAAGCCACAACACACCAAAAAAGACCGGAACACACCAAAAAAGCCACAACACACCAAAAAAGGCTGGAACACACCAAAAAAGCCACAGCACACCAAAAAAAATCCACACCACCCCAAAAAAGGCTGGAACACACCAAAAAAGCCACAACACACCAAAAAAGGCTGGAACACACCAAAAAAGATGGAACACACCAAAAAAAGACACAACACACCAAAAAAGACACAACACACACACACAAAAAAAGCCACAACACAAAAAAGCCACCACACACCAGAAAAAACCCACAACACATTAAAAAGCCACAACATACCAAAAAAAAGAGATGTTTTGTTTAGGACATTACGGTGCCCAAACTCAGGACCAAGACAACTGACCAAGACTAATGCCGTTTTAACAATCGAATCTGGACTCACAGCACGCTCCTCCTCTGTGATCGATGAGCTTTTCAGAACCACACAGACATGAGTCCGGCCCACCCTGCACCCTCCTGTCCACAGTCCCAAAACTCTGCCCGGGGAGAGAGGAACCAACCCCCAAATCTGATAGTGAGGATAGAGCAGAGACTCATCCATAAACGTCAGCTCCCCAGCCCCCGTTGCTAATGCTAACAGCGACCGCAGCGAGGGTTAGCGCTTTATGGGGGTCGGCTGGAGGAAAAAGTCCAAAGATGAATTGTTGTCAGTGAAGAATGCAGAGCAGAAAGACAGAGAGAGTGATGGTGTATTTTGTTTGCACTATAAAATCTTTTTAACACTTTTTCCACAGTTGAAAGCACATTATTCAACTGAGCAAAAAGCTGTAAAACTGTAGAGAATAAAAGAAGAATAGAGAGCTCCATTACAGAGCGCTTTGCTTTACTGAAGAGAGCGGGACAACTGGCCCACTGCATCTGAGCTGAGGAAAAGTTGCTCCACAAACGGAAAGGTTTGAGTAATCCTGCATATTTGGCTGTTTCTCCACAGTTTGGGACAAAATACTTTAAGTCATTAGCCTTAATTCATTATCCTGAATTGTCGCTTACAATCCACTTTACAACAGCCAACCAGAGCAGCCAGTCCCTGTTTCCTAGTGACGGCTTTTAACTGTAGAAATAATGGAGTATGGAGTTTGTGCAAACTTCTTCATTGATCATCAGTGGTGCAGTGACGACTGTATCAGAGTCCTCACCTTCAGATCAGTCTGTGCAGCGACTGAATCACTGCAGCGGCACAGTAACTGAGTGGAAAACTCACGCTTCACAGTAAGAAGGTTTAACGTTAAATTCCTAGGCCTTTTGTGTCGAGTTTGCATGTTCTTCTTGTGTTTAAATGAGTTTCCTTCAGGCACTTTTCCCCATCAGCTCAAACCCTGCACTGTGGGTAAAATCCATAGAATCCATATATGAGTGGATCACGGTTACAGGATCACGGTTACAGGAGCGAATCTGGAGCCAGGTCCATATTTGGAAATCCGACTGCGAGTATCATAGCAACACAAGAGCCAATCATGATTGAGGTCGTTAAATGTGCCTCCCGACTCACTGGGGAGCGGCGATATTCTGCACCATTCTGCACGAACCGCTGTATTTCGGTGATTCTTGAGAATAATAAGAAAACTTTTAGCTTTTATCATCAAACTTTAAATAGTAAGTTTGAAAATTTAAGTTTAAAATGAAAAGTTCAGGATCCTGTGTCGCGGGTTCATACGAACAATTTAAGACCAGAATGACGAGGCCACAGCAGCAGGTCCAGAGAGAGGAGCCAGAAGATCCCAATGTGAGTCAATGGGAAAAAAGGGAGAGAAGGAGCCGGAAGAGCCTCCTGGAGCACTTCCTGTTTGGCACGCGGCGGCTAACGGGTTAGCTTTGTACGTTCATATATACGGTCTATGGTAGAATCCTCCAGCTAAGGTCCTGACCAAGACTAGCAACAACCCACTGCTCAA
This sequence comes from Odontamblyopus lacepedii, assembly GCA_034769755.1. Lineage (NCBI taxonomy): Eukaryota > Metazoa > Chordata > Actinopteri > Gobiiformes > Gobiidae > Odontamblyopus > Odontamblyopus lacepedii. The sequence continues at coordinate 38,346,318 of CM068346.1, read as the reverse complement.
ATAATTGTCTCAAAAGGTCTTATGTCTCTGGTCTGTGGACTTTGTGTCGTGTCTTAAAATCACTGCAGATGTTAAAATCCTCAGATGTGCAGCAGGTTCAAGTGGGTATAGGGCCAACAGCTGAAACATTCTTCACTCATGGTTCAGAATTTGGGTACAGGCCCTTTAGGTTCATGCAGGTATGTAAAAACAGCAGCTTATAACACTTTTCATTGTAAAACTGAACCCTGTAGTCCTTCGTACCAGTCCAGGTTGCAATGGTGACAGACACAACATAGATTTGTTATGAATCTGACAGTGTTTTTCTCTAATTCACAAAGACCCATAACTTATTTTACAGCGGTGAGGAGCTATAATTATCACGTACTATCAAAACACTCCTCGGAGTTCAAATGTCCCCAAGTCTTCCAAGCAAACCTAAGACAAATTTCTGCCCTCCCGTCTCATCGCTCAAAACAGGTGAAGACTTTAGCATGTTTATCAGGAGAGAAACAACTGCCTGCACACTATAATTTCCTCATCAGGTGCCTGGTGGAGCGACGACACGATCCAAACCACAGCTCAAAAGGTAATTAAACTTCACTCAGCTCTCTGTGACTGAATGTGCACTCAAGAGGTCTGCTGCACTTCACGTTTCAATGTTTTTAGCATTCGTTCACCTGCTTTGCTCCATGGAGATGTTCCACAGTACGGCATTAAACATATCTTTTTGCAGAGAGAGGCAGGCCGAGGTACAGGTGAGTTCTGTGGAGAGGCGACCCTGCTTACAGTAAGAATACATGTTTTTTAACAACAGAAACTAGGGCTGCAGGGTCTGGTAAAAATGTGTAATTACAATTTTTCAGACAAACAGCATTTTGCATTGTACTTGTGTTTTATGTATTATTGTAGAGTTATGTATTAATTATGTATTAATCATAGAGGTCTGTTCAAGGTTCACATTTTAAACAACTCTAGAAGAACTGACATAAAGACTCAAATATGAATGAACGAACTACAAGAATCACATTTCAGGGTTAACCGTTTTTATGCAGAATAAAGTGATTTTATATTTTGTTGTTTGTGGTGGTAATTATTAGCTTTGCCAGCAAGATGACGTCTGGTGATTTTTGTGAGTTCACAAACTTGAACAGCTTCAGTTTAATTGTTTGCATGTGATTTGAAACTGACCAGTCACACGACAGAGCTGCGGTTTGGGCAGAAGAAAGAGCCAAACCAACCAAAATGAACCAAAACAAACAACGCAGACTTCAGTCTATTTTAGTGGAAATACAGACTAATTTGTTTTTGAATACCACACAGAGAGAAGAGCTTTGTGCATTTGTGCTTTTGTCTCACCTCAATTTAAAGTTGAACTCCGGCACATTTGAAGCTAAAGTCCATTGCTAGAGGTGGTGAATTCTGTCAGAAGCCAAAAAACGGCACAGATCAGTGTTTCCTCGGTGGAGATCTCACTGTGGCAGTGAGTCTGTCAAGGCAACAAACTAGTGTAGTGATGGGGGCAAGTTCTTAACTTCCACGTAAAACACCAATTTGCACAGAAGAGACTTAACACCACTATAAAACAACTTTATAAGCACCTTACACTTCCCTCTGTTGATTTCCCACTGCACAGGCCAAAGCCCAAAAGACTCGATTGTCGACTCCAGCAGCGGCGAGAGGCTCGAGCCGCCAGAAGCAACAAGCGAGGATCAACTACTGACAGTGAAGAAGAAGAGAAACTGAAAGCTGTTGAAAGGAAATGTTTTGGGAATGTATTTTTTTTAGAGTTTTCAAAATATATAATTCATCCATCCATCCATCTTCTCCTGCTTAATCCGGCTGGGTCGCGGGGGCAGCTTGCTGCCCAATACTCATAGCACCTGACCCCCCCTATGAACCCCTCTGCAGGTGGTGAGCCCACAGGAGGGATATAAATAGTGAATATATAATTCACTCGTAAATAAATGGCATTAGAAATTACATCAGAAATCGAGTCTTTTGGGCTTTGGCCTGTGCAGTGGGAAATCAACAAGGTAATGCTAAGGCTGCTTATAAAGTTGTTTTATAACGTTTCCAGACATTAATGAGTGAACCAGGGAGAGCGTTTTGTTTGTTAGACTCGTGGCTGTTGTAAGATGGGTTAAAGTGGTGTTAAGTCTCCTCCTGGGCATTTTATGTGGAAGAACTTGCCCCCATCACTACACTAGTTTGTTGCCTTGACAGACTCACTGCCACAGTGAGATCTCCACCGAGGAAACACTGATCTGTGCCGTTTTTTGGCTTCTGACAGAATTCGACCACCTCTAGCAACGGACTTTAGCTTCAAATGTGAGTGCCCCTTTAACTAAAGTTTGATTTTTCCCAGGTTTTCTACGTAGCCGTTGAGGTAAAAGTGTCCATTTAATGAATCTTGCAGCCCTTATAAAAACACATGTAAATGAATAAATGGAGTTAATATGATGAAGTGAGATTTAGGAGCAGGACCACACCTCCACCTCCCCCAGCTCCAGCGAACCACAGCTTGGCTCAACCACATCTTCAATTACCCAGAAGCCCTATTTATACAAGCCTATCCTGACAACACCGTCTGTCTCCGCTCTCTCCATCCATAACTTCAATAAATATCTTTATTGGACACCAGCATTTTGAGGTGGTCCTCGTTAGTGCAAAATAGATTAGTTTCATGGCGTACTGTTGAAATTAAAAAGGTTAAAATGGTTGAATCATTGTTTACGACTGTGACAAAACACTGGGTTCAAAAGTTCTGAATTCAAAATGAGTTTGAAGTCAAATATTTCACGAATTTCACAGTTCATTGGCTATTTACAATTTACTACTTCATATGTGGGTTCATATACATGTTGCAGGGAATTTCTGACCTGTTAGCAAAAAATATTTCATCGAACGTCACTGTTATGATCATTTACACCCACAGTTCGGTCCAACGGGGCGACTCCATTGCAGAACCCGCGTAAGCTTATCCAACAAGGGAGTCCATTCTTTTGAAACTTCACTAAATTTCAGCCGTAACTTTACCCCCTCCTCCCTCCTGTCCTGTATCGCGGCCGTGCGTCTCCAGGGGTCCCACACCACAGTAAATAACATTAGGGGTCTGGACCTCCACCTGCCCGGCCATCACTCCTCCGCTACACCCCAGCCATCGTGCAGCGGGACTGGGGTAAAGCACGTAACCTCCACTGGCTCCGCGGAGAGGACAGAGGGGAGTTATGGGCCAGCGGAGGCATGGATATAAATTTAACACGGTAAGAAGATGCTTATTTGTAGCAGGTCGTACTTTGCGGTACGGGTGCGCTGGGACGGGGCTGCGCTGTGCAGTAAGTGAGCGGTCATTGGAAAGAACAGCGAATTGGCAAATGTGCTTCCTATTGTCCCGATGCTGCGTTATTGCAACAGGCAACGTTTTGTTCCTTGGCATTCCTCACAAAATAGACATCACTGTAATTTTCCATGATCTCAATTCAGGCGAAACATACAGTATAACTACTTATAACATCTGATTTCACTTTCAGTTTAGTGCTTTTTGGTTTGGTGTCATTTGTTTTTGTTTTGAGCATCAGAAAAGTATTTAAAGTTGTTGATGTCCAGTTTTTTGTGAGCAGTAACAGATCGTTGTGGTAAGTTCGTTGTCACATTCATACATTTTCTTCCACTTTATCCAGGGCACACTGCAAAAAAGGCCTATCAAAAAATAAAAATTTGAAAATAATAAAAATTTGGAGGTAAAAATGCCCTGTTTTAAGTGAAATTATCTGCCAGTGCAGTAAGAAATTTTCACTTTCCAAGTTTTCTTAAAACAAGATGAAATACGAATCTTGTTCTAAGCAGAAAACACGAGTTTCAAGTATTTATGGCAAGATTCTTCACCTTATTGGTTTGAGAAGGAAGTTAAAGAGGCTTAACCTGGACTGAGTTAATATAAAAAGTGCTTAGAATAAGTTGTAATATCGGGATAAGATAAATCAGGATGGAATATCTTGAAACAAGTAAAAAAATCTCATCTTATTAAGTAAAAAAAATCTTAAAATTGATCTTTTAAGATGAATCTGCTTAATTCAAGTCAGTTTAACTATGCTAGAAAATCCTTTTTCGTAGCGCAGGGTCACGGGAGGAAACTGACGACAGAAATTTGGGGGTCCGGAGCAAGAAGCCTCATATGGGCCCCCGTTTAATCTAAATTAAGGAAGAGGGTTCATTTCTGGGCCCCTGAAACCCCTTTAATAGTTTTTTTTTTTTTTTTTTCTTACTGTTTTCTAAAATTCTGATCTACCTTAAAAAACGGTGTTAAAATCTCGTCTGTCTTCTGTTCATATATTACACCATGAGTCAGAGTTTGGTCGGACGTTTGGAGGAGTGACTGATACTTGGCCTCCCTGATCCCGTCTGAAGGACTTTTCTTCAAATTCCCTCCTCTCACTCTCTCCATTCTCTCACTCCTTCACTGTATCCCTCCTCTTACCCTTCGCCTCCTCCCCTCCCTCCCCCCCTTTTGCTCCCTTCTCTCTCCCTCCTCTCACTCTCCCTTCCTCTCCCTCCTTCCACCCCCTTCTCCTCCCTCTTTAACTCCCCCGCCGCTCCCTCCCTCCCTCTCTCGTCTCACTCTCCATCCTCTCACTTCCCCTTCGTCTTACTCTCCTCCTCCCTCCTCTCACACCCCATTTTTCTCACCCCCTCCTCTTCCCACTCCCCCTTCTCTTATTCCCCCCTCTTTCACTACCTCTCTCTCCCTCCTCCTCCTCTCCCTCCCTTCCTCCTCTCATTCCTTCTCCTCCTCTCACTCCCTTATCCTTTCTCCTCTCACTGCCCCCTCCTCTTACTCCCCCTTTCTCATCCTCCTCTCATTCCCCCTCCTCTTACCTTTCGCCTCCTCTTTTCCCTCCCCGCTCCTCGTACTCCCTCCTCGTCTCACTCTTCCTCGCTCATTCTCCCGTCTCCCTCTGTCCTCTCTCACTCTCTATCCCTCCCCTCCGTCGTTCACTCCCCCCTCTCTTCCTCCTCTCCCTCCCCCTCTCTCACTGCCTCCTCCTCTTACCTTTTGCCTCCTCCTCTCCCTCCTCTCAATCCCTCCTCCTCTCACTTCCTCTTTCCCTCCATCCTTTCTCACTCTCCCTTCATCCTCTTACTCTCCCTCCTCTCACTCTCCCACCGTCCTCTCTCCCTCTCCCTCTGTCCTCTGTCGCTCCCTCCTCTTCTCGCTCTTTCCCTCTCTCAGGCCCTCCTCCTTTTACTCCCCCCTTTCTCACCCTCCCCTCCTCTTACCTTTCGCCTCCTCCTCTCCCTCCTCGCCTCTCTTACACCCCCTTCTCTCATTTCCCCCTCTCTCACTCCTCCCTCTGTTGCCCCCCTCTTCCTCCTCTATTCCTCCCTCTGTCACACCCCTTCACTCCCTGTATCCCCATCACTCCCACCTCCACTCTTTCCCCCCCATCTCTCACTCCTGCCTCTCTTACTCCCTCCTTTCACTCCCTCCCCCCTCCTCCTTTCCCTCTGCCCGTCAGGGACCCCCTGTCTCTCCTGCCAAGCACCTGTCGGCACGTCTGAAATAAGTCGCGGCTGCTTATCTCCCGCTCCACATCCTTCATCATCCAAACAAATTAAAGACGTGGAGTGGCACTTATTCCGCACAATGGTGATTACAATCAGACGCGCAATCTGTAATTCAGACACTTTGAACCTGCTGTGTGTTTGGAGCAGCTGAAGACGTGGAGTTTGACTTCCTGCGTCTGAGTGTTTGTCCACTGATCAGAAGGTCGGTGGTTCGAATCCCGCTCTTGACGTCAACATCACGAGTTGAGCGTTCTGATTCCTGTGGAAGTTGGGAGGGGCTCACAGCAAATACAAACGCCGCAACACAACAAAAAGCCACAAAGGAAGTGGCCGCGGGACTCTATTTTCCGACGGACCAAGCGAGGAGGATCAGGGAAAAGTTGAAGAAGAAGAATGTGAAAAGTAAAGGAACGGAGAACTGAACAAAGTTGGAAATGTAAGTAAAATGTATTGTTTTGTGGCCAAGATCGATGTCACTGTCTGACCATCGTAAATAATTTCCCGCTTGATCCTCCTCGCTTGGTCCGTCAGAAAATACAGTCCCATCGCCAATTCCGTTATGGCTTTTTTTTTTTGGTGTGTTGTGGCTTTTTGTTGGTGTACTGTGGCTTTTTTGGTGTGTTGTGGCTTTTTTGTTGTATCGTGGCTTTTTTGTTGTATTGTGGCTTTTTTTGTTGTATTGGGGCTTTTTTTGTTGTATTGTGGCTTTTTTGGTGTATTGTGGCTTTTTGTTGTATTGGGGCTTTTTTTGTTGTATCGTGGCTTTTTTTGTTGTATTGGGGCTTTTTTTGTTGTATTGTGGCTTTTTTGGTGTATTGTGGCTTTTTTGGTGTATTGTGACTGTTTTGGTGTGTTGTGGCAATTTTTTGTGTATTGTGGCATTTTTTGGTGTATTGTGGCTTTTTGTTGGTGTGATGTGGCTTTTTTGTTGTATCGTGGCTTTTTGGGGTTTATTGTGGCTTTTTTTGGTTTATTGTGGCTTTTTTTGGTTTATTGTTGCTTTTTTTTTGGTGTGTTGAAGCTTTTTGTTGTATTGCGGTGTTTGTATTTGTTGTGAGCCCTCGTGGGTCAGTAAATAGAGTTCTATAGTCACTTCCGTTGTGGCTTTTTCTGGTGTGTTGTGGCTTTTTGTTGGTGTGTTGTGGTATTTTTTGTTGTATTGTGGCTTTTTTGGTGTGTTGTGGCTTTTTTGTGTGTTATGGTATTTTTTGGTGTATTGTGGCATTTTTGGTGTGTTGTGGCTTTTTTGGTTCATTGTGGCTTTTTTGTTGAGTTGTGGCATTTTTTGGTGTGGTGTGGCTTTTTTTGGTGTGTTGTGGCTTTTTTGGTTTATTGTGTTTTTTGGTGTATTGTGGCTTTTTTGGTTTATTGTTGCTTTTTTGGTGTGTTGTGGCTTTTTTGGTGTATTGTGACTTTTTTGGTTCATTGTGGCTTTTTTGTTGAGTTGTGGCATTTTTTGGTGTATTGTGGCTTTTTTGGTGTGTTGTGGCTTTTTTTGTGTATTGTGTTTTTTTTTTGGTGTGTTGTGGCTTTTTGTTGTATTGCGGTGTTTGTATTTGTTGTGAGCCCTCGTGGGTCAGTAAATAGAGTTCTGCAGTCACTTCTGTTGTGGCTTTTTTTGGTGTATTGTGGCTTTTTACCATTTACCATTTATTTTACAGCATTTTCATAGTTCCTGTTTTGTTTTGTTCTAAGTTACATGAGGTAAACTTTACTGAACCCACATAAGTAAACAGGTTCTCCACAGGTGACCCATCTGTGCCGCTGGGGGAGACGTACTGCAGCGATTGGGGACCCATCTCCAGATCTCGTGCTCGGTCTGGTCCGGACTACATTAGCGGGAGTTTTTTTTTTTCCTTATCGTGCTTGTTTTGGGGTTGATAATGGAAACCGGAGCGCTCGGAGGAAACCCACCCAGACTCACAGAGAAATATGCAAACTCCAGGCACATCGGGAACTTAAACCTCATGGCAAATATAAAACAAGCTATTAGGACAATCCAATCCAATTCACTTTATTTCTACAGCAAATTTCATAAACAAAGACAATTTTCAAAGTGCTACACATAGTAAATAAAAAAAAAATACAGTCAAATATAAACATAATAAAAACAGAGTAAAACAAATTGGTTATTCATGATAAAAAAGAACACATTTGGAGAGGGAGACAGGGTTGACACGCAGGATTACAAAAAAAAACGTAATTATGGAAGGATCAATACCAAGATATAGCTATACTGACTTTTTAGACCAGTTCAGTGTTGAGATGGTGAGAGGAATCTAATTTTCTTTGAAATGATAGATGTGAAACAGACAAAACCTGCACTTACTCCCAAACTGCAAAAAGCTAAATCTAGTCAGGCTAAAATGACTTGGATTAAGAAATTTTTATCATGGTTTGAGTAAATTTCACTTGACAAGTAAAATGATCTGCCAATGGAATAAGACTTTTTGTACTTAAAATATGAACATACATCTTGGTACACTTAAAATAAGAAAAACAACAACTTTTTGCACTTAAAATTAGAAACAAAATCGAATATTGCTTGAATCAAGAGAAAAATACTTATTCCACTGGCAGATCATTTCACTTGTCAAGATGAATCGACTCAAATAAAGTAAAATGTTCATAATTTAAGTCATTTTAACTTACCTAAATATTGTTTTTTTCCAGTGCAAACTGCAATTAATGAATGACAATGATGTTTCTATCAGTAGATCTTCCTCAGGTCATGGTTCTCGCATATCCACTCCCATATATATTTGATTTTTTGGGTCAATCCAAGAGAGAGCCACAAAAGGTGTATACATAATAATAATACATTTTATTTATTAGGCGCCTTTCTGGACACTCAAGGTCACCTTACAACAACATAAACAAACTAAATACGATTAAAACACACAGTTAAAAGTCCACAGTTAAAGTTGGACAGCATTTAATTGAATGATTGTGTTTAGTATTGTATTTAGTGTTGTATTTTATTAGTATTTCGTAATGTATTAGACAGTATTTGAATTGATTGGTTGTACAATGCAATATAATATACACCATACATCATACAACATTCAGCCACTACTCAGGTCCATCAATAAATAAAAAAAGTCACTGAAATAAACATATCATAAATATAAATATCATCCTGAACTTCGTCAAATAAGAGTTTAAATGCATTTTCGTATAAACTGGTGCTGGATCGATGTATCTAAACCTGTCATAGCATCGTTACTGGCTCAAAACAAACATCACACTCCATTTGTTTCGACTTTTGATTTGTTCATCCACCAAGAACTTAACATTCATTTCACAACAGCTATAATTAGGCTCAAGCACTCATTTGTGACTCTCCACTTATGTAACCGCTCAGGAGCCCTCGCGCTAACCCGACCTGCTACGATGATGTACGGCGACAATTTATACGCACTAACAACTTTTTATGGGCTACATTAAAACTGATTAATGTGCCAATTTCACTGCTCCATAGTTGGCCATATGGGGAATTTGTCAAGTAATTAAACTGCAGTGAATTGTAGTTAAGGACTGATCCAAAAACGGCGTTCTCCTCACGGGGCCGAATGAACAAGCCATAAACACAACAGTGACGTTTTATCGCCCCATAAACTTGTCAAAAGGGAAATACGTGACCACTTCATACAACCTGCAGAAAACCGACTGAACTGTATTTTTGGGTTAATTAGAAGTTCACACAGAACGACGATGTTTGAGCAACAAAATAACAACAGAATTTCCAAATAATTAACTTTAGTTGAATTGTATGAATGAAGGTGAACGGAATTTCAAAATACTAAATAATAAAAACTGGTACATCCCTGGTTTTTTGGTGGTTGGTAATAATAAAATTGTAAAGAGTGCGTAATTGAGGAAAATTGTTCTGCAGAGACCATTTGTGACTAACATGTGAGCCAGTATAGTCACATTTTCTTTGTGTTTTGGTCATTTTTAAGCAGATTTTTTGTATTTTTGGTAAACAAATTAAAATGTATGCCTCTCTTTACTGTTGGAAGGGATCAGATTGGTCAAAAACAGGGACATCTAAAAACTGAGACAAATCACTGGTTTTGGATAAATCCGCTGGGACGGGAGACACGGGACTCAAAAATGGGACTGTCCCGGGTAAATAGGGACGTCTGGACACCCTACCTCAAACCTTTCTGTGCATGGGGGCGGAAATTTCAAAATACTTACTCGTTTCACTGAAGGATCTGTAATTTGCCACAGCCACTCACTCTTCCAATCGTACCTGTCAAAAAGTTCGGGGTCCAGTAGAGTTGGGCGGTATCCAAATTTTGATACCATTAAACCTTCTCACCATTTTACTGGGGTATGAGAATTATTTTGTATCTTGCACCTAAATCATTCAGAAACAGAAGAGCAGCTTTACATTTGAAGATGAGGCACAAGTTCTGATCAAACCAAACTTCACCAATGCGTATCTCCCTCCATTTAATGATCTGGGACTCGCCAAGACGAGAAAAGCGCAGAAGAGGCAGATTCACAATAAAAAGTAAAAGGCGACAGTCCAGGGCGTGTGATATTTCCCACTGCAGCATGTTGTATCTGACAGACCCGCGCTCTCTGCACTCGGAGAAGTTACCATCTCCTCCGTGAAAGTCTGACTTCGCCCTCGAGCGGGACGGTCTTTCTCCTCTTCAGCGCCTCGTCCCCTCTCGACTCTCGGCGTTCAATAAAACGTCTCCATTGCAAACTTTTCGGCTGAACATCTCAACATCGGTCAGGTGTTTTTTCTTCTTCCTCGCTGCGTGTGGATGGAAATCTCCGAGCGTAACGACGTTTGAAGAGGAGAGAGAGCGGAGGGGAGAAAGTCGGCGCTGTTCCCTGTGTCTGAAGCGACTGTGGTGGGATCTCTGGCCTGACGCAGGGTCGTAGCTCCTCAACATTTGCGTCTCTCCCCTGTTGTTCGGTCTGAAGCCAAAATGCTCCTAATATTATATTAGGTCCTTATGCGCTGCAGATTTTTTAAATGACGGTAATGAAACTGATACCCCTGTTTTTCTATGTTAGCATGTCAGCGTCTTCAATGTGCGTTCGATGTGTTATCTGCCTACAACCCAAAACCACAACAGCAGAAACGCGAAGCCCGTTCAATGCCGCTTGCACCTTTAGTTTATTGTTGTCTTTTTAGCGTCAGATTGTGTCCATACAAGCACAGTGGACGCTCATACAGTAGATATCTATGTTTCCATTGTTCACTACATCAACACTGTTTCAGCCGCAGACATTTGAGCATCTGCAGTGTTGTCTTTACCCAGATTTGAAAACGTCTCCCTGTCCCAATAAACCGGGTGATTTAGAAGTCCTTGAAGCCTGCAGCCAGACCAGACCAGACCACCGTCCTGGGACTGAAGGTGCTATCTGTGTTTGGAATCAGCCCTCACCTCCACCACCCTCTCCCCCCTCTCTCCCTCCCCCGGGTCCCTCTCGGAGACCTCTGGAGGAATGTGACAAGTCATGGGACCCACACCAGCCCGTCCTGGTTTTTGGATAGTGCCATAAAGAGGAGGATATGAGACACAACACAGGGCGCCCGGGTCATGGCGAATACTCCGGGTGTGTTTGAGGGACCACGGACACTTCCACTGTGTCATAACGTCACATGGAGGTGCTGGGATGAGTCATTTCTCTAGTAATAATAACACAAGAGTGAATTGTATTGTCGTTCTGAAGTTACTGAGGTGTGTTTTGTTATGTTTTTCATTTATTCATTGCCATTTCCAACTATAACAATACAATACATGCCCCAGCTTTCAGGTTACTAACGGCATTTGACCGAAAAGTAACACTATTTTTGGATGTATGTTATCATGTTTCCTCATCACAAACATGCCTGGAGTTTTGTTTTACTCTGAATAAAAAAGCATGGACAAAATTTAAGATGTAAACACTTAAATCTATCAGAAAATGACTTAAAAGTAGTGAAATGATCTGTCCATGCAGCAAGATCATTTTACTTGACAAGTTACCTTAAAATAAATGTAGTTACCATATTTTTTGGACTATAAGTCAGCCAAAAAATGCACAATGAAGCAGGAAAAAAAACATATATAAGTCGCACTGGATTATAAATCACATTTTTTGGAGGGGGGAATTATTTTATAAAATCAGAGACCAAAACTGTCGACCTCGGCATGGAAACCTGCTGCAGTTTTTGGGACGTCGTTGTCTGTGCTCTGATCGAGGCGGTTGCGTTGCATGAAGCAGTAACAGCTTTTTTTGTTTTCTTCATTGCAGTTTGAGTTTCCGCCGCTTTTCACTAGTCTCTTAAAAGTTTCTCGCTCACTCCAAACTTTCTTTCTGTTGCTCGATGCATATGTCACTTCTTGTAGCTTGCAATCTGCAGAATAACATTTTCTTTTTTGGTGCATTTGTGTTCAGTCTTTTTCATTTGTCTTTATAAGTTGATGTTTAAACTTTAAATTTTCAGTGGTGCAGGAGTAATGGGAGTAGCAGATACTGGCACACAAGCCTAGAGCGCCCCCCTGTGAAAACATGTGAAATTATATATTTTAATATATAAGTTGCACCTGAGTATAAGATCACCCAAACCATGAAAAGTACAAAAATAGTCCAAAAAATATGGTAATATGATTAAATGGAGTTCAGGAGCAGGACCACGCCTCAACCGCCCTCGCCTCCTCTCCAGCGAACCACAGCTCACTTCTACCACACCTCCATTTCCCAGAAGCCTATTTGTAGCAGCCTATCCCGGTGACCCAGTTTGTCTCGGCAAACTCGACCCCACCCTCCCAACCATTATCTTGTATGTCTTCCAAACATAAGACGCCTACGAGGGGAGGTCCCGTTCCTGCTGGACCAAGTGAAGATTGAGACGGAACCCCCACCCAGGAGTCTTAACCCAGCCATCTCTGCCTTACCTGATTCACTTATCAATAAACTTCTTCACACAATGTTGTTGTTGGCTTCGTCCTTGCTAGTGAAACTACCTCTAGACTAGAATGAAGCAGTCTCAGATCTAGTAAGAGGATAATAAATCTGAAAACAAGATGAATAACCTGATATAAATTGTAAAATCTTGGCCAGATCAGAGAAATTTTCAGTTTATTTTGTTTCATTCACACATGTTTAACACACAAACCTTGCTTTTCTCAAATGGAAAACACTCCAATTTCCAACTTGCGCACACCTTCACCAGAAACATTTCGACAATTTCATCTATAGTGAAAGGTAAAAGGCAGCTGTTAACTAACTAACAAACTACCACTACATGACATCACAAGGTGGAACAGAGCATTTTGAGCTTTGGAGATGTAGACAGATTACTAATAATAGAGGATTAAAGGATTAGGAGGAGGTAACGGCATCATAACATGACTAAAAGCTCTTGACTTTTTACCTTTTGTTCAGCAGAGATGGGAAATTTCAGGGCTGAAATTGATTAAAATGATTCTAGTGAAGGTGTATGGAGTTTAAAAACACAGCGGAGCATTTTCTGTATTAACACGTGACATTACAAAGAGTGTTTTCTGTTTGAGAAGAGCCTAAATATGCAGGATTTGTGAGTTAAAAATGTGACGAAAAGAAACAAAACACAACTCCAGGTATGTTTTTGATGAGGAAACATAACATAGATTAGAAAACGGCGTAAAATTGGCCCTTTAAAATACTCGAAGACCTACGACATTTTATATGATTCCAAGGAATATGTTTTATAATCACGCATAACTTTCTAACCGTAAAAGATCGAAACTTACTTTTTTCCCCCTCTGAAAGTGCAGACATAGCGGTTTCCGTACATTTCTGCGGCTTTATTCGACGTCCATTTTGATTGGCCAAAACTTTGCCAAAGAGTGAAGTGAGTCAAGATGGTCAATTCCTCTCGAGCGTGTGTGTTTATAACAATTGAAAAAGCCGCTCTAAGTGCAGTTTTTTCTCAAATAAATGGCAAATTACGCATCTTGGTGTGCGTAATTGTGCATCCCTTTCTATTTTTATTTGAAAGGTTTATTTCAATCAAAATGAACAAATCCAAATGTAATTTCCACCAGGGAAATGCAGAAGTGCTGTGGCTCTGGCCCTGGACCTGACAGGAGCTGTTTCCATGACTGGACCAGGAAAGTAATGGGGCCATTGCACTTTTTTTTTAGTTTTTTTAGGGCAATAAGGAGATTTTTAATTTACTTACAGACCTGATATTTTGCATTTTTGAAGCTAAGGCCCTAAATTAAGCATTTTTTATGTCCAAAAAGTTGTTTATACATGTTTGCTGTGTGTTTTGTATGAAAGAGTTTGAATTTTGTTTGAGTTTGTCTTTCTGGTCCTGTAGCTTTTAGCCACATGACACAACTACAGCAGCAGATTGTGAAATAACAGGTTGTACTGAACAAAAGGATGTAGAACACTTTATTAGGGGGTAAAAGGGGCAGTTTTAAAAGCAAAATTAAGAAAAAAAGTCCAGGTGAGAAGAAATGTACTAAAATTGCCCTTAGGTCTTCGGGGGTTTTAAACTACACTGAAACTTCTCTACAGAATTTACCCTTGACATAGAGGCTGAGTATGAATATTTATAGCATACTTCTCAATACCATAAAACAGAAAAACATTCAAATCAAGGAGTTGTTTTGAAGCGACTCATCCCACATTTTCCCAGCCAACGCAGACGTGTTCATAACAGACTGAAGCCCAGGAATGGTGTTATTATTTCACGTAGATTAAAGATATCCTGGGCGTGTTATATAATGCCTCTCTTTCTGGGCGGTTTAAGCTCATAGACAGTCTGATTGCGTGTCACATCGGCCATAAATCATCTGGGTGTGTGGGTGGGAGCTGCCTTTTGCATGTCAAGCTCCCATTTGCAGTGTGGGACCCCGAAACCCCCCGCTCTTCATCTCCTTTTTTTGAGGTCAAGTAAAATAATACGCGGCCAGATTCGCGACCGACAGCCGATATATAGACGGCTGCGGCGGGATGACATCTATGTTAATGTGCGTGCAGCGGTCTGTGTTATTTCAAGTGTTTTGTGTCTCTCGCGGTCGCCGTGGAGACCCATCATCTGGCTCGGATTACAAAGCGGCGGGGATGCTCGCCCAGATCCGGAGCCGGGGGATGAAAAGAAGACCTAAAATGGCAGCTATGTCAATAAGGCTGACATCTGTCCGCAGACGCTCTCATCGTTAAAGGTCCCGGTTTTTACGCAAAAAAAAAAAACGGACTCTTGTGAAGTTTTGGTCATGTTATAATGTTGTGACCTCAGGAAAAAACATACCTGGAGTTGTGTTTTGTTTCATTTACACACTGTAAACCCAAATATTCAAAGTAATTAAATCGATTAAGTTGTGTATAGTTGTAAAAAAAAATAGTCCTACTAACTTAATTATGTCAAGTTGCTGTGACGTGTTCTTCTTTTTGAGTCATTTTAACTAATATTTTTGGATTAAAGATTTGGTTGTGGGTATAAGTGAGCGTAACTTAATAGATCAGGTACAGCACTGAGAATGATAAAGTCCTGTTATTTCTTTGGTTTCTAATAGGTGAGATGATTTAAAAAAATAAGATTAATTTAATGCTAAAATACAATACCGTTTCAAAGCGCTTCACCAAATAAATGAACTTATTCTAGTGGTTTGAAAACTCCCAATTTTAAGCCATAGTAAATTAAAAAAGATGAGTTGCCTTAACATAAAATTATAAGACAAATAAACTGCGAATATTTGAGTTGAGCTAAATAAACACTTTTATTTCAGCTATTTTCAAATGGTACAAGTAGCGAGTCCAACCTTTTAAGTTCTGGAAGATTTTTAAGAGTTTTAAGTTCATTCAACTTAAAATAATTGAGGAAATCGATTGCCTCATTTTTTGGGGGGGGGAGTTCTGGAAACTTATTTAGGTTTACATTGTACATCTTTGTGTAATACTTTTATTAGTCTGTCTACATGCTCTGTTCCACTTTGTGATGTCATCTAGTGGTAGTTTTCAGGTTAACAGCCACATTTTACCTTTAGTTCAGGAGAGATGGGATATTTCAGAGCTGAAATCATCTAAATGATTGCAGTGAAGGTGTATGGCGTTTAAAAACACAGTGGAGCACACAAATTGAGTGTTTTCTGTTTGAGAGAAGAACTTAAGCTTAAATATGCAGGTTTGTGTGTTAAACCGAATAAGTTACCAGAACTCAAAAAAATTGAGGCAATCGATTGTCTCAATTATTTTAAGTTGATGAACTTAAAAGTCAAAATCTTCCAGAACGTAAAAGGTTGAATGGCTTTTGCAACTTGTTCCTTTTGAAAACAGCTGAATTAAAAGTGTTAATTTAGCTCAACTCAAATATGTGCAGTTAATGTGACTCACAGTTTTCTGTTAAGGCAACTCAGTCATTTTTGAAGTTGTATTGTATTTTAACATGTGCTGTATACATTAAGTTTATTTTTATATCATCCCCATTTGAAACAATAGAAATAACAGGATTTGTAATGACTTAATTCTACTAAGTTGTTCCTCATCTATGTTTTCAACTCAAAACATGCAGTGTAGGTGTGGAAGTTGTGCGAGTGAGTGGTGGTGGTGGTCGGAGGGACCGTTGGCGCCGCTTGGTTTGGCAGCTGCGCCTCCGTCAGTCTGCCCCAGGGCAGCTGTGGCTACAACAGTAGTTTACCACCACCAGGTCTGGAGTGAATAAAAAATGCTCTGTAAAATGCTGTGTAAAGCGCTTTGGGGACATGTGTCTGTGTAAAGCGTGATATAAATAAAAACCTTACCTTACCATTAAGTTATGCTCAGTTATACCCATAAAAGTGCACTTTAATCAAAAAATATGAGTTAAAATGACTCAAAAAGAAGAGCGTGTTACAGCGACTTGGCATAATTAAGTTAGTAGGACTATTTCTAAAACTTTAAGTGTGCACAACTTAATCTATTGAATTACTTTGAACGTTCGGGTTTAAAGTGTGTGTGAATGAAACAAAACACAACTCCGGGTCTGTTTATGATGAGGAAACGTCATACAAACATACAATAGATCAGAAAATGGTGACATATGGGCCGTTTAAGGACACTTTCCAGGTTATCGAGTGCAAATTGAGTTGCTTTACAGTGTTGATAATATATAATAGTTACTTCACCGCGGTTTAAAGCAGCGCGAAATATGATGATTAGACATAGAATAACAGTGTCAGTCAGGGCCTCGGAGGGATTAGGAAGATGCTTACGAGTATTAAAAGCGCCACCCGTGTTGCATAATGAGACGCTTTATTGATCCAGAGGGAAATTCAAGTTCTGCTGCAGCAACATTTACACGTCTCAGTGGCCTTTGCGTCTCAGTCAAAGGTTTCAGTGCAGTTTAACAGAAGGTGGGGTCAACAGATGGTTCATTTTTTTTCTTTTTTAAGTATTTCCTCTGAAGGTTTTCTGCCACATATGGTGTTAAAGGCCTGTCGCATCTCAAATGTCCATCGCTCGCGCCTTAATTTGCCTCGTGCACAGTCTCCACGGATATGGGAGAAACAAACAGTCCAACAGTCCCATGTGTTCACTCCCATAATGTGATTCTCGTAAATTGAAAAAGTTGTCTGTTTTTTATTTAATGAGAAAATAAATACTGGACCACCATCATTCTACTCATATTATATTCACATGGTATTTATACAGGATTTTCACTACATACTTATGCGGTTACTTCCCCCATATTATTGTTAACTTATTAAAAACTCATTATTTTGCTTTATTTGTAAAGAGTTCACCTCCTGCTTGAAGCCATTTGATGTGTTTGCTTTACCTGGAATGTTCCACAGTGCTGCATTAAACATAAACTGGAAAAAAACAATATCTAGGGAAGTTAAAGTGACTTAAATTAAGAACATTTTACTTTATTTGAGTCGATTCAACTTCACAAGTGAAACGATCTGCCTGTGGAATAAGTGTTTTTTTCTTAATTCAAGCAACATTTGATTTAGTTTTTTTTTATTTTAAGTGCAAAAAGTTGTTGTTTTTCTTATTTTTACAAGTGTAGTAAGAGGTATTTTCATATTTTAAGTACAAAAAGTCTTATTCCACTGTCAGATAATTTGACTTGTCAAGTGAAATTTACTCAAATCATGATCAAACTTTCTTAATTCAAGTCATCTTAACTTCGAAAACTTCCAAAAAGAGAAGCAGGAGCCAGATCTTTCAGCAGAAAAGTTGCATATTGCACCTTTAAATCGTATAGTACTTATGATGCCATTTGTATTTCCATATTTACTCTGTTCAGTGACTCTTATTTTCTGTTTTATTGTTCAGAAACGTTCCTTCTGTCTTTGTGGTTTGGGTTGGGCAGGGTGTGATTAGTGTTTTGTGGCTTTGGTAAGTAGAGAAATGAGGCAAGAACATGATGTAACGAAACCAGGGTTATACCAACAACAATGAGTCTGACTGGGGTCTGCGCAGAGTCTCTAACACAATAACGTTTAGCCACGTTTCAAGTCACTTATCAGGAGCCGTGAGGTCCGGCTCAGCAGTGGCTCTGGCTCTGACGACAGGATCACACACTAACAAGCTGGAGGCAAACTCTGAACTCTGGACTTGAACTGGAACTTTGTCGAGGATGAATTCAATACAGAATTTAGTCTTTTGAGATTTAAAACATGATGCTGTTAGGGAGGGTTTGGGTATCCTCACATCGCCTCCACTAAGAAGCATAAATTAGATTAGGACACGTTATGCAAAATACGTTTTTGAGCTGTTCACTATTATTGCCCCATAAAAACATACCTGGGGTTGTATTTTGCTTCATTTATGCTTATTTCGTTAATCCAAAGTTGTCTTTTCTGAGCACTCCAAAATGCTCAGTTTGCATTTTGCCTGGATTGTTATGTCACAGATAAGACGGCACAGGTTTTAAGTCCATAAACCAGAGGTCATCAAATAACAACATGTCTGCGTCTTGTATTTTGTTCATTTATTTCAATAATAAAAAATATATATATATTAAGTATTTATATTTAGATTTAAACAATAGTTATTATATAATTATATGATATATAATTATATAATTATATTTGCCGTCAAATTTTCGTCACCTGACAAGCTCGAGATCAAACACTGCAAAAAACAGTTAAGATGACTTGAATTAAGAATTTTTGATCATGATTTGAGTAAAATTATCTGCCAGTGGAACTTTTGTACTTAAAATATGAAAATACATCTCGCTACACAACAACTTTTTGCACTAAAAATAAGAAACAAAATCGAATGTTGTTTGAACTAAGAAAAAAAACACTTATTCCACTGGCCGATCATTTCACTTGTCAAGTTGAATCTACTCAAATGAAGTAAAATGTTCTTAATTTAAGTAATTTTAACTTTCCTAGAAATTTTTTTTTTTCCACAGTCACAGTCAACGCACCTGCAGAAAAGTGTACTGCAGTTCAGGACAGCAAACTGACTCGTGTTAAAGTACGAAAAGTTGACAGAGAGTTTTCAAAGAACAGTGGACGACCAATTTATTCTTTTTGTTCAGTGTAAGTGTCTCTCCCTCCTGATCTCCGCAGCTTAGACTCTCTTCCACTCTTCAAATCCAGACTCAAAACTCACCTGTTCAGACTGTCCTACCTCTTAAAACCAATCACACATCTTTTATCAATCAGTTCTTTGTCATGTTTTATTGCACTTATATGTTTTTTATCTAATTTTTATCTTGTTCAATGTCCTTGGGTGTTTGGAAAGGCGCTTATCAATAAAATGCATTATTATTATTATTATTATTATTATTAAGGACCGTGCAGTTTGTCTGATAAGTAAAGAAAACGTGTCGGTTTTCAAAGAATATAATCTGCGCCGTCACTACGAAACCCGCCCGTAAACCATCGCTTGTTCTTGTTCTGCAGTAAAAATTAGTTTCACAATGAATGCACGGCTCTATTAGTCCTGCAGAAACATTGACTACAGGCTTCATTTGTTTATTTTCTCATTGTTCAATCCCGTTGCTGACAGCAGAGGGAGTTCTATTATCCAAATACCCTGTTGGAAGGAAAGGAAGTTTAGTTTATAATGTTTTTCTTTTCTTTTTTATGTAGTTTTGCAGAAAATATGAAATCCCAACGTGACCAGAGTGCGTTAAAACATTACATTACGGACACATTCATTATTCTAAGTTAGAAAAAATGGGTTTAAACATTCATAATTGTAAATAGACGTAGATGAACTTGTTTTGCTAAGTTGTACAGACACTGAATTTATGGTATCCAGATACGGGCCAAACAATGCGGCCGTTTTGAGTCATCTGCTCTTGATCAGCGCTTCTGGGTGAGCTGGAGACTGGTCAGGACTAAATCTGACATCTGCTGCACGTGTCCCGGGACTGAACTGTTACGCAAAGTTCAACATCTCTACTACAGTGTTTGTGCTCCATGAAGTACAATATTATTTTATATGACAGAATTCACTTTTGTTTGCATAGTCATTTATAATATTTTCTCGTTTTTTTTTAGTCCCCCACTACACTGGAGAAAAACCAATACCTAGATAAGTTAAAATGACTTAAAATAAGAACATTTTACTTTATTTGAGTAGATTCAAGTTGACAAGTAAAATTATCTACTAGTGGAATAAGGGTTTTTTCCTTAATTCCAGAAACATTTGATTCAGTTTCTTATTTTAAGTGCAAAAAGTTGTTGGTTTTCTTCTTTTTTAAGTGTAGCAAAGATGTATTTTCATATTTTAAGTGCAAAAGTCTTGTTCCACTGGCAGATCATTTTACTCAAATCATGATTAAACTTTCTTAATTCAAGTCATCTTAACTTGACCTGAGTGTGTTTTTTGCTGCATATGCTGTTCCAGATCATTTTGGGGGTATTTAGTATTGAACTATAAGACACGTGGTTATTATTTGTACAGTTTATTCATTGCGAAGCTCAATATACAGCTTCACTTATTCCCTGTTTAAACCGGCAGATCTGTGAGACTCCGACTTTTCCATCCACTTTAGCGTTTACTTGTTTTGACTGTTGAATTTGAACTCTACACGTATGATCTAGACGTGACGATCCGGGCGGCTTCTGTTTTACTGTCTAGTGGTAACTACTGGCTGAACCAATAATTAACATTAGCATTTACATTAACATAGCACATACCGTATTTTTCGGATTATAAATCGACTATAAATTCAGGGTTTGGGTGGGTGAGTGGGTGAGTGCGACTTATATATTTACCAGGGCTGTCAAACAATAATTTTTTTAAATCGTGATTAATCTCAGAAATTCCATAGTTAATCGCGGTTAATCGCATATTGAATTGCATGTTTAAAATTGTGTTATTTTGCATTTCAAGACAGTTTTAAAGCTATGACGTAAAGCAATTCTATATCTACTTGTTATTTTCTTTGACGTGTGATCATCGACAGGTCTGAAATGGTCGTTTGTCGGATCTGAGGCTCTTGGCTGTGACGCTCCGGTCGCTGCACCTGAGTGTTTAGCCTGGAGGTGCAAACTTAGGGCGTTTTCACACCGCTGGTTTGATTATTTGGTCCACACTAGGCAATAAAATTGTCATTATGTACTCAATAGGCTCCAGTGTGGTCCTTTCACACCGGCAAACGAACCAAATTTGGTCCGATTGGCGTTTCATCAATGTTCATCCATTATCTGCCCATTTTGGGGTCAGCCTGACGTTCCCGTACCTCTGTTCCTACAACTGTACACAACTCACTGCACATGAGCCTGGAGCAGAAACTCTGGGTTCAGGAAACAGCGATAAAGACTCGGGAGCTTCACCACAGAGCGCAGCCCCTCAGGACGGACCCGGGGCCCCTGAGGACGAACCCGGGGCCCCTCAGGACGGACCCGGGGCCCCTCAGGACGGACCCGGGGCCCCTCAGGACGGACCCGGGGCACTGGACTGGGGCAGAGCGGTTCTGTGTCGTCCTCTGCGCGTTGGATCCGTGCGGCGAAAGCGTTAACGCTGTGGACTACAGAGAAGTAAGTAGATGTAGGGAGAAGGTAAAGGGAAATTTTAATTTTGAATTCAGGACCGTGTGGTATTACATGCATGAACCAACCAAAATAGAACTGTACGCCACAAATTTCTCTGATCAGGCCAAGATTTTAAAACTTATATCAAGTTACTCATCTTGTTTACAGATTTATTATGTACTTACTAGTTCTGGGACGGCTTCATTCTAGTCTAGAGGTTGTTTATTTTAAGATAACTTGCCAAGTAAAATGATCATGCTGTACGGACAGATAATTTCATTACTTTTAAGTCATTTTCTGATAGATTTAAGTGTTTATATCTTAAATTTTGGCCAAGCTTTTTGGCAGTGTAAGCTATGATTAGGGAAATTTCATCAGAATTGTTTTAAAAAAAAAAGGTTTTACATAACCCCCCCCTTTAAGTTATATAATATCAAGTCAAATGTGTCGAAAAGCAAGGCCGGATTATCCATATGGGCCAGTGGCAGGGTGCCCAGGGGCCCCAACCATTCACAACCAGCAGGGAAGCACCACATGACACGAACTTTAAAAATATTTGTAAATTTGTAAGTTATTCACTAGAAAATGTTAAACGGTCATACATAACTCGTCATAAATACTAGTTAATAATGATAACTAATAATTCACTAGCAAGGACCACGCCAACAACACATGTGCGAAGCGAAAAGAGTTTATTATATGGAGACGAGGCGGGTCAGCTGGGTTGAGACTCAGGGTGGGGGTTCAGTCTCAATCTTCACATGGCCCAGCAGGAACGGGACCCCCATCGTAGGCGTCTTATGTCTGGATGTGAACAGATCGGGGTTGGGAGGTTGAGGTCGAGTTATTCGGGACAAACTGGGTCACCGGGATAGGCTGCTACAAATAGGCTTCTGGGAAATTGAGGTGTGGCAGAAGTGAGCTGTGATTCGCTGAAGAGGAGGCGAGGGCGGTTGAGGCGTGGTCCTGCTCCTGAACCTAAGTTAACCATATTAACTACTTCTAATGATAATACTGGACAAATCAAGATTACATGACCATATTTGCTGGGCTGGTGTAGTTTGTAATTACGAGAAATGCCGTCGTTTATGTGTGTACTATTTTTGACTTTTTTGGGAGGGTGAGGGAGTCGGGGCGTCCTTGTGAGGTATAGCGCCCAGGGGCATCACATTGGCTTAATACGGCCCTGCACTGGAAAAAAACAATATCTAGGTAAGTTAAAATGACTTAAATTAAGAACATTTTACTTTATTTGAGTCGATTCAACTTGACAAGTGAAATTATCTGCCAGTGGAATAAGTGTTTTTTTCTTAATTCAAGCAACATTTGATTTTATTTCTTATTTTAAGTGCAAAAAGTTGTTGTTTTTCTTATTTTTACAAGTGTAGCAAGATGCATTTTTATATTTTAAGTACAAAAATCTTATTGCACTGGCAGATCATTTTACTTGTCAAGTGAAATTTACTCAAATCATGCTAAAACTTTCTTAATCCAAGTCTAGTTTAGCTTGACTAGATTTTGTTTTTTGCCAAAAGGTATAAATATATTTGACAATTACAAATAAAAAAATAACACAGAGAATGATGAATATAGGCTTAAAAATGCACTGCGTAACATTTCTGATGATGAAACCTAATTACTACAAGGGAGGCTTGGCAGGTTACAGCATTATGCTACATTGCAAGTCAGATCTGTGGAGCGTTGCCCCTATTTACTGAAGAAATTATTGTATTTTTGAGCAACAGAAACATCCGTCATGAATAAATACAAGATACAAGAAAAGTCATACCATAAAAAACAATCAAATTCCCATGGAAACAAGCACCAGAAAAGTTGCTTCGTGCACCTAAATTATAAATATATCAAGAAAAACTAGCGTGTCACATATTATTGGATTCTACACCCAAAAAGCTGTTGAGCGGTTTAGTGGAAATAGCTCCACACATATTTTAGTCTCACCCAAACTGAGATGGACAGGTATGAATGCATGTGTCTGTGCGTCCTCCAGTCTTTTGTGTACACACTGCCGGAGACGTCACAGGCCCACAGAGCTCTAAACATGTGTGTGAGGATTCCTGTTAGCATCGCGCTGAGGTTAGCTTCCCCCCAAATCTCTCTGATGACAGACAAGAGAGTAAAACCAACATACACACTACACTATCCGCTCTGTGTGCAGCCTCCAGACCAGAGGATTCCAAATGTATGGCACATTTGGAGGAAATGAATCAGACACGAGTGGCGGAGTATACGTTTGCTGGTGCTACCTTTTGAGTCCGTGCTATTGCATGGCCTGAAATCTCCCGCAGTATGGCATTAAATGGAACCTATATTGATTTTATTCAAGCACGCTGAGAATAAAGTGCATAAACACTTTCCCACTCTACTGATCTGACCTGCACCTTAGTCTGATACATCCTCTTGCTTGCCTCTATGGAATTAGATATGTTAAATGTCATACTATTAGTGTTGCCTCCTGTCCCGGGTTTGCCTGTTTGTCCCGGATTTTAATGGTTTGTCTCGGGGAAAAAAATGTTCTTCGGGACACTGAATGTCCCAGTTTTTTACATAAAACACCTGAGCTCGGAGCCTCGCCGCCCCGAGTCCCGAGTCTGGCTCCGAGGTCCGGGGCAGCGTAGCTCGGAGCCGCAAGGAGCGCGAACAGGCGACGGCTGCAGTCAACAGTCCACGTGGGCACAGCTCCGGGCCATCCCGATACTCAGTCCTGGTTTAG
Source organism: Odontamblyopus lacepedii (assembly GCA_034769755.1). Classification (NCBI taxonomy): domain Eukaryota; kingdom Metazoa; phylum Chordata; class Actinopteri; order Gobiiformes; family Gobiidae; genus Odontamblyopus; species Odontamblyopus lacepedii. Next base: position 38,322,105 of record CM068346.1, on the reverse strand, counting down.
ACCTGGTTTAGACCTGGTTTAGACCTGGTTTAGACTTAGTTTAATCTTGGTTTAGACCTGGTTTAGACTTGGTTTAGTCCTGGTTTAGTCCTGGTTTAGTCCTGGTTTAGTCCTGGTTTAGTCTTGGTTTAGACGTGGTTTAGTCTTGGTTTAGTCCTGGTTTCGTTCTGGTTTAATCTTGGTTCAGTCTTGGTTTAGACTTGGTTCAGTCTTGGTTTAGACCTGGTTTAGACCTGGTTCAGTACCAGTACCTGAGATGTCTGTAAATGCAATGTAAAACAAACTTAGCAAATTAAAAATAAATTATTTTTCATTCCATAGGAGTAAAAACAAGCAGAACTTAGTTGTCTCTTGCTCTGGTACAAACAAACAAACATCAAAAATATCTCGCCACGTCGGCTCCTTTCATATCCGTTGACATTAACCACAGTAAATAAAAGTAACTTAGTAACTTACAGTAACAGTAACTTAAAGCAAAACTAATACAGCTTCATCACAAAGTTATGCTCATTTTTGCTGCAGAAGGGCAGTTTTTGTCATGGGTTAGATGTGTGAAGGGCGTTGCTGCTTATAAGCAAAACGGTTAATTAGGTTGCCGAAATGTCCAGGTTTTTTGTCAGAGATAGGTGGCAACCCTACATACTATGGAACATTCAAGTCAAAAGAAACACATCTCCATGGAGACAAGCAGATACTTGACTGGAAAAGTTACATATATGTGCACTATGACACTTTCCTGGTGGGGGATCTGTCACCTATCACCATTTTATTATCATACTTTCACCTCTGGGATTGAACTAAAGGTAAAAGGCCCTGTTATCTTGAAAACTCTACCACTTCATGACATCACAAAGTGGAACAGGGCTTTTTGAGCTCTGGAGATGTAGTTAATATGATTAACTCAGGAGCAGGACGACGCCTCAACGGACCTCGCCTCCTCTCCAGCGAATCACAGCTCACTTCTGCCACACCTCAATTTCCCAGAAGCCTATTCGTAGCAGCCTAGTTTGTTCCGAATAACTCGACCCCACCCTCCCAACCCCGATCTGTTCGCTTCCAGACATAAGACGCCTACGAGGGGGGTCCCGTTCCTGCTGGGCCATGTGAAGACTGAGACTGAACCCCCACCTTGAGTCTCAACCCAGCCGACCCGCTTCGTCTCCAGATAATAAACTCTTTTCTATTCGCACACGTTTTGTTGGTGTGGTCCTTGCTAGTGAATAATGGGTTACACAAACACGTATGAAACAACACACGACTCCAGGTATGTTTTTGATGACGTAACATCATAAAATGACTTAAAGCTCACAAGAGTCAATTTTGTGTAATTTAAGACCTTTAAAATACATTATTTACAGAGCTTAACAAATTTATTAGACCACTGCCCAGTATGAGGTGTTTAGCATGGCTGCTGTACGTAATTTAACAGTATTTCTGTTTACTAAAATATCTTTTTATGTTTCTATAATGGTTAATCCACCAGTATATGCAAGATCTTTTTATCAAAAAAATACCTTTAATGCTAAAATTTAACTACCGTTGCTATCCATACATTTTCAAGTTGAATGTTTTCCAAAAATTACGCCAAACTCTCATTCAAAGCCTCTGGAAACAGCTAGAAACTATTCAGAACACATAAAAACAAAGCAGCGAGAATGCAGCTGTTATCTGTGCCAAATGTGCCCACAAAATACTCACAATTTTGGTTATTATTTGTCAACAAGGACTATTTTGTTACTCCAATTGGTCATTTTATTAATGAATAAGTTTTGGATATACTATGAGGTGATTTAATACATTTGTTAAACACTGTAGGGCCCCTTTTTTGCCATTTGTCAGTTATTTATTTCTACTGCAAAGAGCCAAATTCACTCAACACCATAAATCACACTTAGTCATCCCGCATACAGAGATGAAAGTCTGGTTCTGTGATGTCAGTCCACATTACTTCATACCCGTAGTATGTGTGTGTCCACAGTTGGGAGTCGTGATGCTAGACCTGATGGCATTCCTGTTTCTGCTTTTGCAACGTGTTCCAACAGTGAACAGGAGCCCCGGATTACCCCATATCTCCTCATCTCATTTGTGAAACATCAAAACAGCAGTTATCAGCCCTCACCTGGATACACCACCCAGAATGAACTGACAGGCGGTTTGTTAGTGACACGGGAGGATATGGGTGCCTTGTGTGTCGGACCGGGTTTGGGGTTAGGCGAGGCGGGAGATAAAATGGAGGATGTGAATGTGTGATGATTAAAGGGCAGGTCAGATCAGAGGAAGGGCTCAGTGGAGGTGTGACAGGAAACAATTAGAGGGTAAAGCGTGTTTTTAAAAGGGGCAACTCTAAAGGGGGTCTAGTCTATTATGGTTTAAATGACCTTGTTATGGAGCGTGAAGGTGCTGGACCAGATATTTTTTTGACTTAAAGGGGAACTCGGGCACGTTTGAAGCTAAAGTCAGTTTCTAGAGGTGGTCGAATTCTGTCAGAAGCCAAAAAACGGCACAGATCAGTGTTTCCTCGGCGGAGATCTCACTGTGGCAGTGAGTCTGTCAAGGCAACAAACTAGTGTAGTGATGGGGGCAAGTTCTGAACTTCCACGTAAAACACCAATTTGCTTCACACTGAAGAAGCTTAACACCACTTTAACTCATCTTACACCAGCCACGAGTCTAACAAACAAAACGCTCTGCCTGGTTCACTCATTAGTGTCTGGAAACGTTAGAAAACAACTTTATAAGCAGCCTTAGCATTACATTGTTGATTTCCCACTGCACATGCAAAAGCCCAAAAGACTCGATTGTCAACTCCAGCAGCGGCGAGAGGCTCGAGCCGCCAGAAGCAACAAGTGAGAATCGACTACTGACGGTGAAGAAGAAGAAGAGAAACTGAAAGTTGTTGAAAGAAAATGGTTCGGGAATGTACTTTTTTAGCGTTTTTCAAAAAATATAATTCTAAATGGGATTAGAAATTACATCAGCAATCGAGTCTTTTGGGCTTTGGCCTGTGCAGTGGGAAATCAACAGAGGGAAGTGTAAAGCTGCTTATAAAGTTGTTTTCTAACATTTTCAGACACTAATGAGTGAACCAGGCAGAGCGTTTTGTTTGTTAGACTTGTGGCTGTTGTAAGATGGGTTAAAATGGTGTTAGGTGAAATATGCAGCTGAAAACTGCAATCGAGCAGTAGAAAGATAGTTTGAAGTGAGCGAGAAACTTGTAAGAGACTTGATAAAAGCGGAGGATACTCGAACTGCAACAAAGAAAACAAAAAAGCTGTTACCTCTTCATGCAACGCAACCGCCTCTACAACAATGTCCCAAAAGCTGCAGCAGACTTCCAATTCGAGGTAAACAGTTTGAAGTGTTGAAATGTCTGTTCTTTGGCTGCGTCTCATTACTCTGTCTTACCCCTTCCTCTTCCCCTTCCCCTTTATCTACGTATTTGTCTTGCCCCTCGATACTGAGCTGAGAGGCTGTAGGGGTTCGACTGTTCCCCTAAGAAATGGGACACCCCTCGGTTACAGTTTGCGTCACCGTCCCTTGCCGCTACCTCGCTGCTACGTCTACAGCATCAACGATTGACTCATGAACTTTGTGTCATTTTCGCTTCGATACCTGATCGAATCAAACCGGGTCACCAGTAAAAATCAGTCAAAGGCTGTCAAGAAAACTGACTTCACACTGATTTCACCTAAAAAGCGCCATGTCAAGGATTATTATTATAAAACAGTTCACTAAAAGTAACATAGAACATGAGCGTCATAATTGTAAATCATGTTAAACTGTTACTTGATACTTACGACTGCTGAAACTACTTAGATTTATGAGATTCCTCGTCCTGGTCCCAACCTGCCTGCGCTTGTGGACGTACCCTTTCGTTTCAAGTCTGGTCGAGAGCTTCTTCAATTCAAGGAGTATGTAGCCCTATAGGTCGTGGCTCTAGCCCAGGGCCCGGGGGCCACATGCGGCCCATTAACCTTTTTAATCCGGCCCGCCAGACTTGAATAAACTGTAATAAAACTTGTTAGTTTTATTTTTAGTTTTATTTTCCCTGCAATTCCAGCATTTCCCAATAGATGGCGCACTCTAGATACATTGATACATAGGGCCAAATTATCCATAGGGGCCGTTGTACAGAGCCCAGGGGTAGAACTATATCCTGAACACGTCTTCCTCACACATGGTCCGAAAACCTTCCCATAAAGCATTGCGGCCAAGTATATACCTAGGTCACTTGTTTAAATTTTGTCAAGAATTATTAAAAATCAGAAAATAATCACATAATTTAAATTTTTTTCCCTGCTGGTTATGTTTGTGTGCATGTTCAGCAGACCATAGCAGACGCATGGAGCACAGATCTATGATGGATACAGTAGGAATTTGAATTTACCGACATGTACTGTATATAGTTGGATTCGGTTAAGTTATTGAGTATTTTAAACCGAGACATTTGATGATGCCGACATGTTTATCGTTGGATGCTGCATGTTATTTTGGGCTTATTTGCTGGGCTGATGTCGTCAGACCAGAACACTCCGTCTATTTGCTCCTGGTCCGGCCCTTCCATCAAATTATAGAACCCTTTGTGGCCCTCGAGCCAAAACGTTTGCCCATCCCTGCTCTAGCCCTTGATCAAAATTAGAATTGAGACACCCCTTGCCCTCACATGAACGTGCAAAGCCAAGGGGGTAGGGGTTAGATGAAGGGGTAAGACAGAGTATTGGGACGCAGCCTTGGTCTCTGATTTTATAAAATGAATCCCCTTCCCCCAAAAATTGCGACTTATATCTTAATATAAATATCGGCCTGCCTCAGGGATCTACTCTTGCCCCCTTATTATTCTCTCTTTACATAAACGACCTCCCGGATGTGTGCCCCGAACTTAATATGCAAATGTATGCAGATGATGTGGTGATCTACACGCATGGAAAAGAGGAGAAAATAGCCGCAGACCTCACAAATACACTAAACAAGACAGACAACTGGCTAAAACAAAATTGTCTTATGCTCAATAAAAAAAAACTGTCTGCATGATCTTTACCAAACGACCAAAACTGAGAAGCAGGTCTCTTGTTTTTCTGGAGGGAGAGGAAGTGGAGTTGGTGACACAGTTTAAATACCTTGGAGTAGTGTTAGACTCCAACCTGACATTCAAAAAACAAATAAAAAAGGGATCCAAAATAGTAAAATTCATCTTACAAAACTTCAAACAAATACGCCCTTTCATCACAACAGAGGCGTCCAAATCCTCCCTCCACTGCATGATATTGTCTCACATAGAAAACTGCTTCACAACATGGTCGTTCGCCAGTACCACTACACTAAAACCAACTGAACAGCTTCATAAAAAAGCCATAAAAGCATTTGATAGGAAGCCACAATCATTTCACCACTGTGCAATCCTAGGAAAGTATAATCTTTCAAGTTTTGAACATTTTAAAGTATCTAAAAACTGTTGTATCATTTTTAGGTCCCTGCATGAACTGGCCCCACCACCCCAGAAAAAATACATAAAAAGAAAAAGTGAGTCTAGCCCCAGATCAACCTCTAGAGGCGACTGTGAGGTACAATTTGGAAAAACCACCATCGCTCATAACGTTCTCTCGATCACAGGCTGCAGCAGCTGGAACACCTCACCTGCCTCAGTCAGAACCAGCCCAACCTTTGCATCATTTAAAACTCACCTTAAGAGATGGTTGAAAAGCAGTCAACCACCTTTAGACACCATTACACACACACACACGCACACACACACACACACATACACACACACACACACGTAGACACTAGCACTTTAAAAATAGTACTGTAAATACTGCAGGCAGCTTATAATGCACTCTATAAAAAGCACCTTAACCAGCACCTCAGGTCATGACAGCCATGTTTATTGTACTGTACGATACTGTGTATTATATGCATATTGTCATTTGTATTTGTCAAGTCTGTCAAATGTCTATTTTATGTGTATTTTATATATGGGACTACGGAGGGAAATTAGCACTTGTGCTAAATCCGGCGTATTTACATCAATATGTGTGATTTCATACAAATTGTATGTTCATGAATATGCACTGTCCCATCCAAATAAACAAATAAATGAAATATAGTCCAGTGCGACTTATATATGTCTTTTTTCTTCTTCATTGTGCATTTTTTGGCTGGTGCGGCTTATATTTCGCATTGAAAAACGTGCTTCCTCACTCGTACAGTTCTATCATTCCCACGTCAGAGCCATAAAGCAGGATCTAAATAACTGCGTATAGATTTGACCTCCTGGAGCAGCTCCGACTAAGTCAAGTGTTCACATGCTGCTGTGTGGGACCGGTGCCTGTCCAAATACACCACACACACTCAGGCCCACCGTCGATGATAACTCCTGCTCCACAGAACCATCATTTATACGCCAATGAGGAATTATTAGATTAATCAAATGAAACAGCGTAAAAGTGCTGCCAGGTGCTCTGAGCTGCAGCCAAAACCCCACAGAACAGGGCCGAGCTGCGAGGGTAATTCTGCAGAGAAGGAGAGAAGATGAGAGTGGATACAGAAAAGCAACACTGTGAAAAGCAACATCTAGGTGAAGTTAAAGGTGCACTGTGTAACTTTTCTAGTGGAGGGTCCGTCACCTGCTTGTTTCTACTCTATGGATTTGTCTCGAATATTCCGCAGTAAATACGTTAAACAGCTTTACCTTACGTTTACTCAAGGTGCACTGCTCAACGTTTCTGCTGGAGGGTCCGTCACCTGCTTGTCTCCGTGGAGATGTTATTGCTTTGTCGAGAATGTTCCAGAGTAGAGCTCAAACCTAAGGAGACAACTGCAGTATAGGTGAAATTACAGGTCAGATCTGTGGAGATGCAAGCTTATCCACCAAGAGAATTATTGCATTTTTTAAACGATAGACGATTATCACAACAGCAGGAAGTGCCGCGATGTTGAGTCGCGCAGCTTCCGGTCAGTGCTTTTCTCTGGCAAAATCCCTGTGGAAAAGTGTCGCATATTTTTGAGCAGCTTCATAAATCTGCCCCAACACCAAATCTTCATCCAACAAGGAACAAAGAACAGATTCTGTCCATGAAGAATTTATCCACAACGATCAAGGGAAGAAAGACGAAAACTTAAAGGAAACAACGACGAGCATCAGTGAAACGACTGAGCACAACGAATGTTTTGGTCATGAATAAAACACTAATAATTTGTTCACTCAGACTGATTCTAGAATTAAAAATAAAAATCGATTTTGTGATGTCGATATTAGCACAGACTGAGAGATTTGTGCAGTTTAAATGGTCGACATTTAATCTGTGAACATCAGTAGCATCTAAACTGCACTAATCTCCCAGTCTGTGCTAATATATCGACATCACAACATTCATTCTTAATTTTAATTGTAGAATCAGTCTGAGTGAACAAGTTATTTCTGTTTTCTTCAGGACCATAACGTTAGTGTTGCTCAGTCGTTTCACCGATTCTCGTCGTTGTTTCCTTTAAGTTTTCGTCTTTCTTCCCTTGATCGTTGTGGATAAATTCTTCATGGACAGAATCTGTTCTTTGTTCCTTGTTGGATGAAGATTTGGTGTTGGGGCAGATTTATGAAGCTGCTCAAAAATATGCAACACTTTTCCACAGGGATTTTGCCGTAGAAAAGCATCGACCGGAAGTTACACGACTCAACATCGCGGCTTTTCCTGCCGTTGTCATAATCGTCTATAGAAACACTCATAGTGAATAAATCCTCCATAGATGGAACATTCCAGGTAAAGCAATCACATCTCCATGGAGACAAGCAAAGTGACGGACCCTCTTTCAGAAAAGTTGCACAGTGCACCTATAACTTGCAGGTGGTTTTATAGCTCAGAAATACGTAGGAGAAAAAAAAGCCATTCTGACTGTGAGCAGGGCTGGACCTGTAACTTGATCTGGTTTAGAATCCATGAAGATAAAAGGTTTAATGCCATACTGTGGGACATTCCAGACAAAGCACTAACATCTGTATGGAGAAAAGCATTTGACGGGCCCTCCACCTGAAAAGTGCACCTTTAAAATGACTTAAATTAAGAACATTTTACTGTGTCTGAGCAGATTCAACTCAAGAAATAATCTGAACTTGGCTCGATTTGACTTTTTGCAGTGCGGTTATTGTTCGTGGGCTCAGAGGGAAAATTACGCTGCAAAAATGTGCGATTAATTTAACTGAAAATTGGTATTTATTGTGTATAAAATGTACAAGAGTCTCTACGGTAATGGAGGCCAATCGCTATCCATAAGTAATTTGATAATGAATGTGTATTTTTATCATCATTAAATCCCCTTAACGCCTGAATTTATGTAGATGTATCTAAAAAAAAAAGTTTAGTGTGTGTTTTTGCCTTTAAGTAGATGGTAAATTAAATTGAGATTATTCATTTGACTATAGCAAAAAAGTAAAAAATAAACTGAAATTTGGGTATGTTCCAAAAACAGTCGGCGTTAAGGGGATATAATGTTTCCTCATAACACACAAATCAGGAAGTGTTCTATTGTACGGATGTAACAATAACCGAAATCTGGTGATATCGTATCGTCAAAGGTCTCAATAATATCGTGGATCATCACAATATATCGAATCCCAAGTCTCTTTGCTTAAATGAACAGTTCTCATGCAGAAATAGCTAAAAATAAACAGAGGGAACTACATAGACCATGATCCTTTGCTCCGTTTCAGTGCAGACGGCATGAAGAAATAACTGTTCTAAGCACTTTTACATCTTCATTCTTTGGATTAAGTCTTGTGAAGGTGTTTTTAGAGGAAAAAGCAGCAGATTCACCACAAAATATTGCAATAAATCTGGTACGGTGAGATGTTTATGGTGAAAATACCGTACAGAGAGATTTGGATTTTGTTCCATCCCTAATGATCATACCGTGACAATATCGTATTGTGAGACTTGGATATTGTTACACCCTTTTCTACTGTGTAGCAGATCCCTCTGACTGAAGACTGACACTTAAACTGGCGATTTTTAGATTTAATGGAAATAAATCCTCCGATCAGCCGTAAGAGCTAAAAGGAAAACAAGATACCATGTGTAAATACAAATACACAAAAAACTCCAATGCAACTATAACTTGTTTACATTCAATTTGACACCACAAACCAACCAAGATGATATTTTAAGACGCACAATTGTCTTAAAACACATATTTACATATTTTAAATCAACTACATACCTTATGCCTCTTCAGAGGGGCTGAACAAAGACATAAAAATATAAAAACAAAAATATTTGCCTATAGCGTCTTTGCCGTTTTCGATGTCAAGCCAATTAACCATCCGTCCCATTAACCGAAAGTAAACCTTTCGAAATAAAACATGCTACACATAAAACATGCTACACATAAAGGCATAAGTTAGGTGTTTTAACAAAGATAAATGATACTCTGGGTTATTTATATACTGTGTTTTTAAACTCCACACACCTTCACTAAAACCATTTGGATGCTTTTTTCAGCCCTGGAGCTGCCAATCTCTACTGAACAAACAATAAAAGGAGCTGTTCATTTGAAAACTACGACTACATCAGATCATAAAGTGGAACAGAGGCTAAAAACAAAGTGTTACTCGTGTGTGTGTGAAGCAAAACACAGCTCCAGGTCTGTTTTTGAGGAGGTAACGACATTATGACACGACTTAAACCCCACAAGAGTCAGTTTTGTGGGATCTAGCGTCTTTAACTTGAGGGTGGGTGAATTTATCCGCCACAGTCGCCTGATTCCAGCCCCCGTCCCCCCTCACCACCTCCTGACGGGAGCGGCTCCAGCCCCCCGTGTCTCTGGATGAAGGATTAGCTGTGATAATGGAGCAGTTTAAGATGGCTGACTTTGATTAACACTTGTCAGCTCCGTCTCACTCTGTCACACGGGGCAAATTACAGCCTCCGGACCACCGCACCTCTGCCCTTCCTCTACATCTTTATTTAGGAGGGTCCTGTTCTTACACAGGCTGAAAACGCCTGATCTTAACATGAGACTCTGCAGGACGTGAAGAAGAACGAAAAACAACATTTATTAACATCAAACTGAAACATTTGCTGTGTATAATTTACATAAATGTACACAGAAATGCATGTTTACAAGTACAATACAATACAATACAAGTTTATCCATCATTTCATGTTTTCATCTAAAAATAAGGCATTTTTTGTGTTAAAAAAATAATAAAGTAAATATAAATAAATAAATAAATAAATAACCCAAATGAGTTGTGGTACATAAATCTGAATATTTTTCTAGTCTAAAAAATAATAATTAATAAATTTTTAAAAATATATTTTTGTTTATAAGAACTTTGCAGATGGAGTCTATTTAATATTTTTACATCCAAAATAAAAATATATTAAAAAAATAAACAAAAATAAATAAATAAATCATAATGTAAAATCTTTCAAGTCTTTTTTTCTTTATTCATAGTCTTTGTGATATTATTATTATTATTATTATTATTATTATTATTATTAATAATAATAATAATAATAATAATAATAATAGGCAAACCACGTATATAATAATAATAATCTTAGTCAATACAACAAATTAAACAATAAATACAAGTAAAAACCATAAAATAAAAACTAAATTACAACCAAAGATTAAAACACACTGACAAAAAAACGACAAACAACAACAACAAAACATTTCAAACTTTGTTAAAGGTGCATTGTTTTTCTGGAGTGCACCTTTAAGTGCAAATAAAGACCCTGTGGTCAGAGTTACAGACAAACTCGTTTATTTATGTGAAGTTATTTCTGAATGGGACGAGTTTGTTTCATTTCCAGGTGAAAGTTCACGCGTCAACAGCCCAAACGGACCCAAAACCATTTCTCTTTATGACTTTTTCTGGCCGTTTCTCTGCTTAATCTGGTGTTTGATCGGAGCCCGTGGGCACGAGCGCTGCCGGGACATACCCCACGGTGCAGGAGACGGGACAGACAGGAGCTAAAGATGGAGGCCCCACAGAGGACAGAGCCTGGGGGCCACAGGCTTTGATCCAGGCAGGCTCCTCTGAGGAATGCACTGACTACGTACCAGCGCTGAACACATGTCTACAGACTATATATATCTTATCTCAGGGCGTAGAGCGAGCACGAGCACGGGATCCAGTGATAATGAGGAAGTGGTGTCTCCTGGATGGCTTCAGTATCAATGAGAGAGACGACTGGACGCTTTACTACACAACAAAAAAGGACTTTCTGTCATAGTTAAACTGACTTGAATTAAGCAGATCATCTTAAAAGATCAATTTTAAGATTTTTTGACTTAATAAGAGGAGATTTTTTTTTTACTTGTTTCAAATATTCCATCCTGATTTATCTTATCTCGATATTACAACTTATTCTAAGCACTTTTTATATTAACTCAGTCCAGGTTAAGCCTCTTTAACTTCCTTCTCAAACCAATAAGGTGAAAAATCTTGCCATAAATACTTGAAACTAGTGTTTTCTGCTTAGAACAAGATTCGTATTTCGTCTTGTTTTAAGAAAACTTGGTTTAGTCCTGGTTTTGTCCTAATTTAATTTAGGCATGATTTACTCCTGGTTTAGTCCTGGATTAGTCCTGGTTTAGTTCTGCTTTAGTCCTAGTTTAGCCCTGGTTAAGTGCTGATTTAGTTCTGCTTTAGTCCTGGTTTGATCCCAGTTTAGTCCTGGTTTAGTCCTTTTTCCTCTGGTGAGCTACCGTAACATAATGAAAATGGTAAGTGAAAATTTCTTACTGCACTGGCAGAAAATTTCCCTTAAAATAGGGCATTTTTACCTCAAAATTGGTATTTTTTTCCTCATTTTTTGATAGGCCATTTTGCAGTGTAAATATTTTGTTATAAAGTTGTTTCCACTGCACAAATATACCTGGAGTTTTGCAACACAGCTTCAATCAAAAATATTGTCATTGTTTTCTTGAATTTCTCTTAATTTCTCTCTCGTGCACGTCAGAGATATTCTTAGGTATAGTAGCAGGTCTATTAGGATTATGTGGCTTTAATCAGTTCATTAATTCAAATATATTCTGACACTTCCCGGGTTCAGGTACCCGCTGATACCCGCTGATACCGCAAATTTTAATGAAACGGGTGAAAAATGTTGCGCTGTGTGGGACGCAGGAGAGCGCGGGTCTGACCTGCGGTTCACCAAACATCCTGTGCGAACAAAAGACTGCAGCCGTGTTTTAGCGAAATGCAAAAATGCCGTTGTTTTTACGAGATGCTTAAATGTAAAATCCATGTTTTTGCCTAAACGCATTCCCACAAATCTCTGCCACTTTCATTTTCAAACCGACGTCCTGCAGTTCGAAATGACTCACGAGGAGCTGAAAAGAAATTAACGAGTGGAGAGTGAAAAGTTGTGGCTCTTTTTTGGCTCTCGGACTGATTTTAATTCAGGTGCGGTTCAGGTGTCGGTTTGTATTTGCAGCGGGTCGGATCGGGCGCGGAATTTTATTTCATTTCTGTCGGAAAACGGGTTGGGTGCGGATTGAGGTGTGACGGGTTCGGACGGGTCAAAATCAGACCCGTGCAGCACTTCACCAGAAATAATACTGGCAGATAGAGACATGCACATCAGGCTTGGGCAGTGTCCAAATATTGATGCCGTTAAACCTTCTCAGCATTTTACTGGGGTCTACAGTATTACAGTGATTAATGAAGAATTATTGTGTAGCTGCACCTAAACCATCAGAAACAGAGTCGCAGCTTTACATTTGAAGATGAGGCACAAGTTCTGATCAAACCAAACTTCACCGGCGCGTATCTCCCTCCATTTAATGATCTGGGACTCGCCGAGACGAGAGAAGCGCAGAAGAGGCAGATCCTGGAGTAAAAAGTAAAAGGCGACAGTCCACGGCGTGTGATATTTCCCACTGCAGCATGTTGTATCTGACAGACCCGCGCTCTCGGCACTCGGAGAAGTTCCCGTCTCCTCCGTGAAAGTCTGACTTCGCCCTCGAGCGGGAACTTCCTCCTCTTCAGCGCCTCGTCCCCTCTCGACTCTCGGCTTCAATAAAACGTCCAATAGTTGCGACTGTGCTGGGAAAAAGAGTCTGAAGAGGTTGTGGTGTTATTTAAATCAAAATGGGAAGCTCCAAAGTCATTTCCCAGAAGCATCTTATCCATTTATAGGATATTTTACGACTCTTTTGTTCTTCCTTTATATTGTTTTGGCCAGAGCTTTATTATGGATGTCTTTCATGCTTATAAGACAAATGCAATAATCTTGTATTTATGCTGTGGCTGAATTATGACTTTACGGTGGCCCGGGAGGTCAAATCACTCAGACAAATTGGAAAAACACAGCACATGATCTTTCCTAACACACACGCAAATACAAAAGCACATGCACGAGCTGGAAAACGCACTATTTATAAAACACACAGAGCCAAATATGAAAACTCCATTCAAAAAACTCCTCCCTATTATTAGTTAAAACAGTTTTTGCATTTGTTTCAAACATTTGGACCTGGGAAACACACACGATAAACTTAGAAATCAAAACTCAACTGAAATATAATCATAATAAAACAATCATACTCCATACAACTGTACAGCGACTCTGTTATAGATAAATAGTATAAGATAATAGCCTGTGTTTCTACATTTTTACTTTTTCTTAGATATACGGGTTAATGACGTATAAGGATTTTCAACAGGCGCATTGTAAAATATAAAAAATATGAGTTTCTATTGAACTTTTTCAAATATTTCCAGTGTCAGGTGCATAAATCTGTGTTTAACGTTTATATGAAGTATTTTTAGTGTAAAATGTCATGTGGTGCGACCGAGAATAACCTTAAAATGGTTTTATTTTCTAAAACACGGTTGGGATTTTAATCTAAATTCTGAGTAATATGAAGTGTAGAGAAACAAAATGTTGCGTTTCTTTAGATTTTTAGTGCATATTGATATTTTCTTTTGACGCTTGTGTTTAATGAACAAACTACTGCCCTGGAAAATGCATCAAATGAAGAAAAATGCCTAAAGAACCATTCACCCAAGTCGACTTTGTCTGTTATTAAACTGCAGCCATAGAATTCCTGCTGTTATTAGTCGCACCACATGATGCACGGTCGCACCACATGACATTTTAACACTTTAAGTACAAAAAACACGCAGAATAACTCATGATTACTGCAGAAATGTGCTGAATTATTATGAAATTTGAACCTTTTTAACTGAGGAAATTGCAACTGGACAGAAAATGTTTATGTTTATTTACATTTATATAATTATACCTTATTTGACACTGGTCTCTTGTTATTTTTGCTGCTTATTTTGAATGTTGTATTACCATTTCTACTTCTGCTCTTTGTTATTATAATATATTGTGATGTGTGAGCTGCTGTGTCCAAATAATTTCCCTGGTGGATCATTAAAGTTTGTCTAAGTCTAAGTCAGGGAAGGAGAAAATGTTGGAAACCATCAGTGCAGCTTCCTCAGAGATACTTACGAGACTCTCTCCCCGCTTCCTGTTTCCTCTCCTGTTTTATTCATGAGCCGGAGATAAACGGCGGTGAGTGGTCATCTACAGACTGAACAGAGCTCATGATTTACTCGGAATATGTTCCAGATTCACGTGTTCAAGACTTAAAGGTGCATTGTGTAACTTTTCTGGTGGGGGGTCCGTCAAATGTTTTTTCTGAGACGTTCTTGCTTTGTCTGGATTGTTTCACAGTATCTTATTAAACTTTTCTATCTTCATGAAGACTAAACCAGACCAAGTTACAGATCAGATCTGTGGAGAGGCGATCCCGCTCACAGTCTGCAAAAAAGGCCTATCAAAAAGTAAGAAAAAATACAAATTTTGAGGTAAAAATGCCCGATTTTAAGTGAAATTATCTGCCAGTGCAGTAAGAAATTTTCACTTACCAAGTTTTCTTAAAACAAAACGAAATACGAATCTTGTTCTAAGCAGAAAACACGAATTTTTATGGTAAGATTTTTCACCTTATTGGTTTCAGAAGGAAGTTAAAGAGGCTTAACCTGGTTTGATTTAATATAAAAAGTGCTTTGAATAAGTTGTAATATCGAGATAAGATAAATCAGGATGGAATATCTTCAAACAAGTAAAAAAAATCTCATCTTATGAAAAAAAAATCTTTAAATTGATCTTTTAAGATGAATCTGCTTAATTCAAGTCAGTTTAACTATGCTAGAAAATCCTTTTTTGTAGTGTACATGTTTTTCTAAATATTTATGAGCAATAAAACAACCTGTGATTTAATAAATGTAAAGTAGAGCTGTTTAAAATGCCGATATTATGATATCTCTTAAATGTTACACAGTGCACCTTTAAGCAGGAGGATCTGGAATCGGGGAAACTCCCCAGAATCGGATGAGTTGTTCTCACATCTTGCAGCGCTCAGACCTTGACCGTTTGGCTCTGCACCGTTAATATAAGCAGAATGGAGCGGTGCTGGTGAGCCAAAGGCGGCGACTGACTCAGTCCTCACATATGAAGGGCGTGAGCCTCTGTCAGGTCTGCACCGCAAAACACAACAATATACAGGTAAGTTCAGACGACTTAAAGCTGCAGTGTGTAACGTGTCTGCCGCAGGGTCCCTCATCTACTTGTCTCAATGGAAATGTGTCTAGAATGTTCCACAGTGTAGCCATAATCCTATGAATCTCCATGGAGACTTGCACGCCAAATTACAGGTTAGATTTGTGGAGAGGCGATGTTTTTAAAGACATTTTTGAGAAATAAATAACACCTGTAGTTGAAGAAATGCGAGACAGATTAGTTTACCCTACAAAAAAGGATTTTCTAGCATAGTTAAACTGCCTTGAATTAAGTAGATTCATCTTAAAAGATCAATTTAAAGATTTTTTTTTAATAAAATGAGATTTTTTTTACTTGTTTCAAGATATTCCATCCTGATTTATCTTATCTCGATATTACAACTTATTCTAAGCACTTTTTATATTAACTCAAGTCAGGTTAAGCCTCTTTAACTTCCTTCTCAAATCAATAAGGTGAAAAATCTTGACATAAATACAGAAACTAGTGTTTTCTGCTTAGAACAAGATTCGTATTTCGTCTTGAAAACTTGGTAAATTTCTTACTGCACTGGCAGATAATTTCACTTAAAATAGGGCATTTTTACCTCAAAATTGGTATTTTTTTTCTTATTTTTTGATAAGCCTTTTTTGCAGTGTAGTACCATACTGTGGCCGATTTAAAACAGCATTTATTTAAAAGTTACACAGTGAATCTTTAAATTAAGGATATTTTACTTTATTTGAGTAACTTCGCAAAATGATCTACTAACAGAACAAGTGGGTTTTTCTTAATTCAAGCGATATTAGATCTTAGGGGTGTAATGATATCCAAGTGTCACGATACGATATCATCACGGTACGATATTTATTGCGATATCGTGGGAAAGTTCACGACATGGTGGGGAGGCTCACGATATTACGATATTACATGCTGCTCCAAAAAATTAAAGGAACACTTAGAAAATGCACCAGATCTCAATATGAAAAAAAATATATATGTTGGATATCTATACAAATAATGTCTTACACATAAAGGGCAACGTCTAAGGAACAAAAGGATGTCACCCCTCTTAAACTGAGCTCTGATGTGTTTTCAACTCGTCCCTTTAATTTTGTTGAGCATAATAACAGGACTGACATTATAAAACGCTTTGCCCAGTCATTTGGTGCAACGTTTATTGTCATTAGGGATGGAACGAAATCCAAATCTCTCTGGACGATATTTTCACCATAAACATCTCACCGTACCAGATTTACTGCAATATTTTGTGGTGAATCTGCTGCTTTTTCCTCTAAAAATGCCTTCACAAGACTTAATCCAAAGAATGAAGATGTAAAAGTGCTTAGAACAGTTATTTCTTCATGTCGTCTGCACTGAAACGGAGCAAAGGATCATGGTCTATGTAGTTCCCTCCGTTTTTTTTTTTTTTTTTAGCGATTTCTGCATCAGAACTGTTCATTTAAGCAAAGAGACTTGGGATTCGATATATTGTGATGCTCCACGATATTATTGTGAGACCTTTGACGATACGATATCACCAGATTTACGTTATTGTTACATCTAAGAGTTGTTGTTTTTCTTATCTTCAGTTCAGTGGAGCAAGATTTCACTGTGTAACTTTTTTGGTTGGGGATCTGTCACTTGCTTATCTCCGTGGAGCTGTTATTGATTTGCCTGGAATGTTCCACAGTGAAGCATTAAACTAATCTGTCCGTGTGAAGATAAGCAAAAACTTTACTAGGCCAAGATACGTCAGATCTACGGAGTACCTTTTCAGTATATCAGTGTGTATGTGTATTTTTAATCAACAAAAACACATTTAATGGAATAAAAGTAAAATAGACACATTTAATATCGCACTGTGGAACATTCAAAACAATCACACCCCCAGAAAAGTTCCACAGTGCAGCTTTAACTACACAAAAAGTCTTGTTCCATTGGCAGATCGTCATAAAACTTTCTTAACTCACGTAATCATGACTCGATTTTAGTTTTTGCAGTGCACGCTCGGCCCACCGCACTAGAGGAGGATTTCTGCCAACCCAGAACCTGGCAACCCGCCCTCCTCCTCCTCCTCCTCCCCGCCCTTTACCTCTGCAGCGGTCAACAATATCAACAAGGAGCCAGGCCAAGCACATGTACAGCCGATGAATCAGGCCGTCCAGATGTCTATAGCAACTGCGTGGGCCTTTATAACGTTCGGAGATATAAATTTGTATAGGAAAACCAGATTGAACACAGTTTTGGGGTCAATTAGCAAACCAGGCAGCTCCGCGTCACAGTTCATTTACACGCAATAAGAAAAGCAATTTATTTTGATGGCCTTTTAATGTCCGCAATTGTGTAAGTGGATTTCGAATAGGATAAAATTCCCAAAAGTCACAGGATATAGCGTGTAATTGGGATGTAGATTGTGTCATTTTTCATGCCGATTAAAGGAAATTGCCTCTCTTGTTGCTTCACTGTTATTTTTTTCTACTCTATAGAGCTCAGTTATTGTTGGAAGAGCTCAGGAGCTCAATGACCTTCTTTGCTTTGCTCGACTATACTGTAGAAGTAGTGTGTGAATCGATAGTACTTTCATTACAAGCTGATTTAAAAGCTGAATTTTAAACTTCATGCACCTTCACTAGAATCATTTAGAGCTTTGGAAGTGCAGACTGACTAATAAGTTAATAAAGGGTTACGGAAACTTGTGTGAATGAAACAAAACACAACCCCAGGTTTTTGAGGAGGTAAAAGCGTTAGAACACGGGTTAAAGCTAAAAACAACAATCGATTTTGCATACCGTATTTTTCGGAAGATAAGGCGCACTTAAAATCCTTTAATTCAAATCAAAAATCGACCGTGCGCCTTATAATCCGATGTGCCTTATGTATTAATTCTGTTTGTGCTTATTGACCTCAAATCGATTTTATGTGGTTCACGGCGCTCAAATATCGGTCAAAATGTTTTAGTACGACTTTGGTGAACTACAAAGTGTGTAAAATCCCTCAGTCGTCCAAGTAGAATCCGTGGTAAAGGAGAAGTTCAGTTTGTCAAATGGACAAGAGTTTTTGGTTTAAAACAGAACTAAGGAAGCAGCTTGGATGAGCGGCGAAACATCTTCAACTAAAAACTCTAAAAACTCTTGTCCAGTTGACGAATTAAACTTCTCCTTTGCCACGTAAGCAACGAAGTCACACCACTGGATGGACTGTCGGAGCATTACTGCGACCGTAGTCAGGAGCCTCGCGGAGTAACATGTACTGTGCTTAAACATCATATTATGGTGTGTTTAAGGAGCCCAAAATGGCCCCTGTTCAGAGACATGCGACTCACACGTCCAAGTGAAGCAAACTAACTTGGTGTTTGCAATCATTCCAGGTGGATTAACCAAAGAACTCCAACCTCTAGATCTCGGTGTCAACAGGTCGTTCAGAGTTAAATTGCAGCTGTGGGTGCGTTGGACGACAAAAGGAGAACTCACATTGACCAAGACAGAGGCAACGCCGGGCGAGTTACGCCACGATCTTCCAATGGATCATGGATGCCCGGGGTAAGGTATCAGTCTCACTTAATGCGCCTTATAATCCAGTGCACTTTATGTATGAAAATAGACCAGTTTATTGATAATGTGCCTTATAATCTGTCTTTATAGTCCGAAAAATATGGTAATAATTCATTCTGTTCTCAATACCAATCCATAGGTATCTCTATTCATTAGTAATATCCACCTTATTCCAAGTCCTGAACACTTTTTGACGAATACTAACACGTTCGTTGTGATTTGTTCATTCATTTCACTGGAGGATAAGAGAAAAGTCTCACTGCTAAAGTAGTTTGATTTGAATAAAATGTTCAATGTTCAGATGCGCCAACATGTCAGCAAGACACTCTGTCTCTGAGTGGCCTCAAACCAGTTTACTAGACTGGATATAAAATATTTGTTTTTGAGTTTGGCAGCTCGTGGAAACTTTCAAAATAAGGTTAATGGACAAACACTTTTCCAAACTTCAACTGAAACCGTAAAACACACAAGCTCTTCTTCACTGGCATCATACTAATGCATTAGTCTTATTTAGCGCTTTTCCAGACGCGCAAAGTCACTTTATAATTTCGCACATTACTCATTCACTCCACACTCGGTGGTGGTAAGTTGCCCTGGGACAGGCTGACGGAAGTGAGTCTGCTAAACTGCACCATCCTCCAACCATCACCAATCCACTTTATTTATATAACACATTTTATAAATATGACAGTTTCCAAAGTGCTGCACAGACAAATTAATACAGTAGAAGTAGAGTAAATCCATGCTAAAAATTATACAAAATTAATAAAATAAATTAATTAAATACATAAAATTAAATAAAAGACCGAGGAACGCACAGCTCACCCAGTATTAAAAGTCAAAGAGTAAAAGTGGGTCTTAAGACGAGACTTAAAGGGACTTAAAGGAATTTTGAACATAGGGCCTCATTTCCTCGTGAGCCAGAGTGTTGGAGACGTGTGGAGACACTTTTTAAAAAATCTTCCATCCAGTCTTATCCACGCCATAAATCACTGCAAATGCAAATCTATTACAACTCCAGACTGTCCATGTGAATGTCTGTGTCAGTAGAATAATGTTTGAAATAAAACTAATCTTGCAACGCCTGAACTGTTGCATCTTGAGGGACTATTTTCTCATATATCCATCCGCCACTCCCGAGCTTCTATCAGGAACTCGCTGCTGTTGCTCACACATAAATCCCTCAAATGCAACGGCTGGTTTTACTTCTAAAATTATTCTATCGACACAGACATTCATATGGACAGACTGGAGTTATCATAGTTTTGCCTCAGGTGCTCTGTGGAGTGGGTCAGACTGTTTTTAGTGGCAGAACAACTATGGCCATTGACATGCACTAGCCTAGCACCAGCAACCTCTGCAAATACAACAGGATTTGCTGGATAGAAGATTAAAAAATCTGTCTCCACACAACTCCGACACCCATGCGGAGGTGTAAGTTTGATGACCAACTCTCACAGCCCACATTCAGACACAATGACGTTTTTGCCACTAGCGCACCACTGTGGCCCCTGGTATTCCCTGTGGTCCCCTTTAATTCTGAAGCATGCAGATCTTATACATGCATCTCCAATTTCAAACTTCCAGTCATCGCGCAATGCAAACTGGGAAGGGCCCTCTAAAAAAGAGAGCATCAAACCGCCATGTTTGACTTCCCAGTGGGATGCGTCTATTGTCAAAGCTGATCTTTTGAACCATATAGCTTTTGTTTTCTGGTTTAGATATTTCAACACAGAGATCAAATAAGTTACTGTTATTCTTTAGAAGATATAAGACCTCAGCTTTCCCTTCTTTGTGGAAAAATGAGCAGTCAGAACCATAGTCGGAGTGCAACTGTCACTGAGTCTGAAGGCGAAGAACCAACATTCGTTTGTGTCACTGAAGTTTGGAGCTGGAAGGTCGATGCTCTGAAAAATTACGTCAGAAAAAGGAACTTATCACACCACCTCCTTGTGTAGTCAATAAAAAGTTTGTTTTACTGATGGCTTGATTGATCATTATTGTGGCTTGTACAATCTTGAGCCTTAAAAGACGCCACCGTCGAACTAAAATAATTAACATAAATTACAATTAAAACATGAAATAAACACATTAACGATCACAAAAAACATACCTCGCTGGCTGACCCATATTTTGGACATACAATGACCTTTTAAATGTGTATGAACTTTGTTTTAACTTTAATTTGCATAGTTGCCGACAAGCCACATTTTTTACTTTCAACCAGGCGTGCGTCTCTAACTAGGGTCCCATAGAAACGAACAAAACAACAACAGTTCCTACCTGTTGACTATCAAAATAAAAGTATAACATTTTCGCTACACACATACTATATATATTAATTAAGAATTATTTAAATAAAAGAAAATTAAAATTATGGCAGTAAAAAACTTGAAAATTACTGGCGGAAAAGCCAAACTTGTTTCTTGTTGGGTGTTTGCTGCCTCGGAGATGATCATCAAAATAGAACCAATTGCACAGGAACTGATCGCTAAATTAAGAGTCGAAAAGAAGCTGGAAATGCCAGACAACGTGACTTTGCCAGATCCGGTTGCCTTAGAGAATGGATGGCTGAAAGAAAATGACAGTATGACATCCTGGCCACCGATATATAATTCCACTGGAAGGGAAACAGTTTGAACGGAGGTTTGCAGTCACACAAATCGCCGTTATGGTGTTCGCAAACTTCTGAAGCCCATTTCTCGAGCTGTTTTCCGCTGTTGGGACATCCAACAACCACAAAATTACGATGTCCAAATCAAATAACTAAAATATGACAATTTCAAAACCAGAAACAAAAGTGATATGGTTCAAAAGACTTTAAAAGATCGGCTTTGACAATAGACGCATCCCACTGGGAAATCAAACATGGCGGTTTAAAACCCTCGAAGACCTACTGTATCTAATAGGATACCAAGGAATGTTTTCTATAACCGTGCATAACTTTCTAACCGTAAAAGATAGAAACTTACTTTTTCCCCTCTGAAAGTGCAGACATAGAGGTTTCCGTACATTTCTGCGGCTTTATCCTACGTCACACTCACGCTGTGTGATGACGTGAGCAAAACGAGTGTCCAATAGGAACTTTGTTTTCCCCAAACTCATGCGCTCCGTCCATTTTGATCGAGCCAAACTTTGCCAAAGAGTGAAGTGAGTCAAAATGGTCGACTCCTCTCGAGTGTTTTTGTTTATAGATGCTCTAAGTGGAGTTAATTCTCACATACATGGCAAATTACACATCTTGGTGTGCGGAATTGCGCATCCCTTTCTATTTTTATTTAAACGTTTATTTCACTCAAAATGAACAAATCCAAATGTAATTTCCACCATGGAAATGCAGAAGTGCTGTGGCTCTGGCCCTGGACCTGGCAGGAGCTGTTTCCAGGACTGGACCAGAAAAGTCATGGAGCGATTACACTTTATTTTGTTTTTAGGGCAATAAGGAGATTTTTAATTTACTTACAGACTTGATATTTTGCATTTTTATAGCTAAGGCCCTAAATTAAGGATTTTTTATGTCCAAAAAGTTGTTTATACATGCTTGCTGTGTGTTTTGTATAAAAGAGTGTGAATTTTATTTCCTGTTTTTTTTTTCCATCTCTATTTCTGGTCCTGTAGCTTTTATCACAGCCTCATGACACAACTACAGCAGCAGATTGTGAAATAACAGGTTGGACTGAACAAAAGGATGTAGAACACTTCATTATAGGGTAAAAGGGGCAGTTTTAAAAGCAAAATTAAGAAAAAAATCCAGGCGAGGAGAAATGTACTAAATTTGCCCTTAGGTCTTCAGGGCTTAATGCTCACTTTTTCAGACGGCCCTTCCCAGTATGCATTGCGCGATGACCAGAAGTTTGAAATTCGGGCTTGTATTGATGTACAAAGTGTGTTTGATCATTGGTGTTAAATGTGGTGCTGTTGTCGTCTCTTCATGTAAATTTATTCTACTTTTTACATCATTTCCATAAGCCTGTCCCAACCAATTTAAAGATAAGTGGTTGAAAACTCCCCGCATTGTATAATACTGTTACTGATGATGGGTCAAGAAGATCATCCAAGAAAAATATGCCAAATTTGTTCACCGTGGCAATCCAAAAAATCAACAAACTCTTAACTCTGCGTGCGTTAAGGTTGATTTCGGTCTCTGCGTCAGTTGCACGCCATTTTCTGGAAACCTCTAACTGTTTAACACATCCAAAGTTTAACAAATGACAAATCCACTTACCCCTGATCTTCTTCAGACATCATGTGGTGAACACATTTGACACGTGTATTTCATCCTCGCTCCAAATAAAACCTTTCCAACTCTGACTTTTGTTTATTTGTGTCTCCTTCGAAAAAACTCCCCCGGCTCATCCAACAGAAGCATCTTTTTCCCCGAACGCCATGTGCCTCCGTGGTACTGACGGTCTGCAGCTTGGACTGGGAACGTCTCCGGTCCAATACAAACTTACAATCCTCGCACGGAGAACTATCCTGAAAAGATGGAACATTTTTGACAGCATTTTTGACCTCCCACTGAAGTCTTGACACAAACTCATGCTGCGACCACAGTCTATTTAGAGATACCGGAGATGTCAGGGCCTCCTCATGTCTGTGCACGAAATGATGATGGATAGGGGAGCGGTGGAGCTGCAAAAACACAGGTTGGAATATTTCACCCGGAGTCAACTTTGAAAAATGAAGAGAATAACAGGTTAGAGGGAGAAAAGTAGAAATTCTTATCGCTAAGTGCAGCAAGAGAAGGATGGCGTGACCACACAGTGAAGGGAGACTTCTTTAAAGTTGTGTTCGGGCACTTTTTTCACCACATAAATCGTCCATCTGTTGGTTGTTAACATTGTTCATACAAACTCCTCTTGATTCTGATGTGATTCTGGTGTTTCTGAGCACCTACCTGAAAAAAATAGCCTACAGAGTTTGGGATTGAGCTTCTAAGCATGGCCATTATCCACAAAATCTGCCATTTCTGTAACAGCCGTGCAAAATGTCCATAGAGATGAATGAGCCAAAACAGCGTCAAAGCATTCCTATTATGAAAAATTAACTTTTCGGAGCTTTTGACCATGTTATAATTGTTTCCGCTTATCATTTACGCTCTCAAAGTTGTATTTGGAGTGATTTCTGCATGTTTGAGTAATCTTCAAACACTTATTTTTAAGATAAACCCCCGTTTTCACCTCCAACGATACACCCCCACCGCTGTGGACTAACTTTCTCCAATTTTATTTTCTTCATCGGTGATACACGTAGAATTCAGCAGTGTCATGAAGTGATTTTAGTACGAATGAAAAAAAAAGAAAGAAAATCTGTGGTTTTTGTGTGGGATCTACAGTTATCCATCAGAGGTGCTGACAACTTCATGAGTCTTTGTTGCGATGACGTTTACAGCGATGTCAGCTCCCATTTTGAGTTTTCTAACAAGAAAAACAGTGGACTTGTTTCTTTTATGAAGTAATTTTAGATTCATTGCGATTTAACATGTGTAAATTATAACATAATGATCCACGGTGTCACAGATTATAATTATATAAACGCCTCAAGCACAATAGGCCTTACATTACAAATTACATTTTTATTGATGCGTGTTTAAAGGTGCATTGTGTAACTTTTCTGGTGCTATTATTTTGTCTGAAATGTTTCACAGGATGGCTTTAAACCTTTCTATCGCCATGGAGAACAAACCAAACCAAGTTACAGGTCAGATTTGAAGAGGCGACCTCGCTCACAGTCAGAATTCCTGTTTTTCTAGGTGTTTTTGAGGTGTAAAACCACCTGTAATTTAATAAATGTAAGGCAAAGCTGTTTAATACGGAAGCCGGGAGGGCTCACAACAAATACATATGCCGCAACACACCAAAAAGTCACAACACACCAAAAAAAGACACAAGTGGCCGTGGGACTCTATTTTCTGACGGACCAAGCGAGGAGGATCAAGCGGGAAGTGAATGGGAAAAGTTGAAGAAGAATGTGAAAAGTAAAGGAACGGAGAAGTGGACAAAGTTGAAATGTAAGTAAAAGTAATTTATCGTTTTGTGGCCAGGATCGATGTCACTGTCTGACCGTCGTAAATAATTTCCCGCTTGATCGTCCTCGCTTGGTCCATCAGAAGATAGAGTCCCGCAGCTACTTCCATTGTGGCTTTTTTAGTATATTTTGGCTTTTCTTGGTGTGTTGTGGCGTTTGCATTTGTTGTGAGTCCTCCTGGGTTGGAAAATAGTCCCGTGGCCACTTCTTTTGTGGCTTTTTTTTGGTGCGTTGAGGCTTTTTTTTTGGTGTGTTGTGGCTTTTTGTTCTGTTGTGGCATTTGTATTTGTGTTGTGGCGTTTGTATTTGTTGTGAGTCCTCCTGGGTCGGAAAATAGAGTCCTGCTGTCACTTTTGTTGTGTTTTTTCTGGTCTGTTTTTGGTTTTTGATGCGTTGCGGCGTTTGCATTTGTTGTGGGCCTCCCCGGCTTCCGTAGTTTAATGTCATACTGTGGAAAATCCAGCTCGGAGCAATGACAAATCCATACAAACAAGCAGGGGACGGACCCACAACCAAAACGTTACACCGTGCACCTTTAAGTAATCCTGTATTGTCCTGCATTCGAGGCCTAAATCCTCTTAAATGTTTTGTTTCCACCTACCCTTATCTCCGCCCACTTGAAAAAACAAAACAGAAACACTCTCAACCCCTTCGTTTAACGTCTGTAAACAGCTATTTTGCATATACTGAAAATCCTTACGCCCAGTTTACCAGGACAAAGCTACAGTGAGACTAAACACTCCTCAGCTTAATGTGTCTTTACTGTAAACCTCCTCCGCGATAAGTGCAGCCCGCTCGCCCTACATGTGGCCCGCTGGCTCTCATTCATCACTGCCCTTTTGCACCTTGCTCTAAAAGCTCCCTTGGGCTTTTAGTTTAGGAAGTCCTCCCTCCTCCCTCTCCTTCTCCTCCCCTCCCTCTCCCTCCTTTCTCTCCTCCCTTCTTTTCAGCTATAAGAAGCAGACCCGCACGCTTTACCCGGGACAGTCCTCCTCTAGCCTTGCACAAGAAAACACAGACACTCTTAGTATTTTGTTAGATCACTGAAGTGAACTTTTCGAGCTGTCTGCCCGAGCATGGACTTGTGAATCCGGGGGCTGAAAGCATCTCATTAGTTGGTGAATTTCTCGGGGGATTATCTGATTTTTTTTAAGGGCTTTTGAGCGTGTTTTTGGTCATGGCGCTTGCGTGTTGACAGAAGAAGCCCCTGCGTTGGATTTGCGTGGGATCAAAGTTGTTTTTATTCGGAGCAGAGTGTGAATGAAGAGAAGGGGAGGGGGAAGCATGTACGCCGGAGACTGCAGTCACCTGTTCAGGGGCGCCTGGCTGCTCTGCCTCTGCCAAGGTGGGTGCAAATCGAAAATGAAAACTTGAGTGGATTTAAAGTGTGAAAAAATAATAATAATTGGGTTTGAAATGAATGAATTTGTGTTATTTTTTCCTTGTGCTACCCTGGGACAACTGTATAGACTGTATGGACTGTATAGACTGCAGTAACAAAAGCTGCTTAAATAGTGGTTTTAGTCGCCTTTAAGTATTTATCTATCCTGTAATTGTCCCTCTTTTTAATAAACTTATCTTCAGATGTGTTCTGGTAGTAGTAATTATGGTAATAGTAGTAATCCTAGACATTCAGTTATATGTATATGGTAGTAGGAGTAGGAGTAAAAGTAGTAGAAGTAGTAGTAGGATTAGTAGTAGTAGTAAATAGCCATTTTACATATGCATATAGTGGTAGTCATAGTTGTAGTAGTAGTAGTAGCCTAGTAGTGGTAGTAGAAGTACTTGTTGTAGTAGAAGTAGTAGTAGCAGCAGCAGCAGCAGCAGTAATAGTAGTAGTAGTAGTACTAGCAGTAGTAGTAGTAGTAACAGCAGTAGTAGCACTAGTAGTAGTAGTAGAAGTAGAAGTAGGAGGAGTAATAGTAGTAAACAGCCATTTTACATACATATAGTGGTAGTAATAGTTGTAGTAGTAGTAGCCTAGTAGTGGTAGTAGGAGTAGTACTAGTAGTAGTACTAGTAGTAGTCGTAGTAGTAGTAGTAGTAGTACTAGTAGTAGTAGCTCAGATTCACACATTTCATCACAGACTAAAAACAGTTAAAAGAATAATAAAAGGATAAAAGGCAATAAATAGTCATTAAAAGTTTGTACATAGTAGTAGTAGTAGTAGTAGTAGTAGTAGTTGTAGTAGTAGTAGTAGTGTACTAGTAGTACCAGTGGGCTGTGTAGATGAGCTGTGAAATTTTGCTGAAAGCTGCATTTAAGAACAACGCAGAAACATCGATGTAATTTGTACTATGAGGTTAATTTTGTGCACTGTTGGCAAGCAGCACAGACCAGTCAAACTATAATAAAAAGTACTTTTACTTTCCAGTCCTGTTTAAAAATGTAATGGAGTAGAAAGTACAGATATTTGCTCTCAAGTAAAAGTAAAAAGTATCCGCTAAAATGTACTAAAGTAAAGTACAGATACCTAGGATTTATAGTTAAAGGTGCAATATGTAACTTTTTGGTTGGGGGTCCATCACCTGCTTGTTTCTATGGTTACGGTACGTCATTGCTCTGCCTGGAGAGTTCCACAGTGTGACATTAAACAGCTCTACTTTACGTTTATTCAATTACAAGTGGTTTTATGACTCAAAAATACCTTGAAAAACTGAGATTCTGACTGTGAGCGGGGTCGCCTCTCCACAGATCTGACCTGGAACTTGGCCTGGTTTGGTTTCCGTGACGACAGAAAGGTTTAATGCCACACTCTGAGACATTCCAGACAGAGCAATAACATCTCCATGCACTTTTAACTACTTTGACGTCGTTATTTCTGTTGACAAGTAGCATAGACAGTCAATAATAGATACAAAGTCTATAATAATAGAATAATAATAATTTAATAGTAATTACCTTGTCATATATGATCATCGCCACATTTCAACTACAAAAACACCAAAGCGTCTTGACTTGCCCGGTACCACATGCGCTCAAGGCTCGCACGATAACAAAGATCAGCGCCAGCAAACCTACAAATTGTCTGGAAGCCATTACGTCATTTGTCACTATTGGAGCAGTAAAAACATCGGGCTGACGTCGGTTTTCGTGAAAAGCCCGGGATTGTCCCTTCGTCTTCAAAGGCCTCGCAGATCGGCGGAGGAGCCGAGAGGACAATGGTTGAAAGGGTGCAAGAAAGCGTGGCCCTGGAACTAATGTTGTGATTACGGTAAATGGTTGTAAAAACAGGACACAGACACGACTTAGGCTCGGTACACAGAGCAATGGCGCGATTATAGAGGCGATGTGTCCCTCCGAGCGGGAAATAAGACCAGTTTGGACAGTCACAGCTGGTTAAGGTGACGGGCATAAGAGAGAACATGTGTCTGTGGTTAAACATTATTGCGCGACATTAAAGGAAATTGTGCTACAGAGTTTGGACCATATGAAGATTTGTTTGGAGATCATTTTTGATAATATTATTTTTGGTAACACTTAATAATAATTATCTTAATGAAGGGACAGTTCAGAATTTTGGACATAGGGCCTCATTTCCTCGTGAGCCAGAGTGTTGGAGACGTGTGGAGACACTTTTTTAAAATCTTCCATCCAGTCCTTGTATTTGCAGAGGTTGCTGGTGCTAGGCTAGTGCATGTCAATGGCCATAGTTGCCCCTAAAAACAGTCTGACCCACTCCACAGACCCGAGGAAAACTATTATAACTCCAGACTGTCCATGTGAACGTCTGTGTCCAGAGAATAATATTAGAAGTAAAACCAACGTTGCATTTGAAGGATTTATGTCTGAGCAGCAGCAGTGAGTTGTACTTCCTGATAGAAGCTCGGCAGTGGCGGACTGATATATGAGAAAATAGTCCCTCAACACGCGACGATTCATGCGATGCAAGGTTAGATTTATTTCAAACATTATTCTCTGGACACAGACATTCACATGGACAGTCTGGAGTTCTAATAGTTTTTCCTCGGGTGTTTTGTGCAGTGGGTCAGACTGTTTTTAGTGGCAGGACGACTATGGCCATTGACATGCACTAGCCTAGCACCAGCAACCTCTGCAAATACAAGGACTGGATGGAAGATTTAAAAAAGTGTCTCCACACGTCTCCAACACTCTGGCTCACGAGGAAATGAGGCCCTATGTCCAAAACTGTCCCTTTAATTTGCCTTAAAGGTGCACTGTCACTAACTTTTTGGTTGTTTCTACGGATGTGTCGTTGTTCTGCTTAGAATGTTCCACAATATGACTTTAAACAGTTCTACTTTACATTTATTCAATTACAGGTGGTTTTATAGCTCAAAAATACCTATAAAAACAGACATTTTGACTGAGCGGTGTCGCCTCTGCACAGATCTGACCTGTAGCTTTGTCTGGTTTGGTCTGGATAGAAAAGTTTGAGCGCCACACTGTAACTACTTATATTTTTCTTGATGTGTTTGAGCAAAATAAAGACGCTGTGTACTGTCTGCATCTCATTATAAAGTGTTTTATTGTGATAGAATCAGGAAGTGCATTAGCCTGCTAGTTGTTGTTAGCATAATTGTGACAGCGAAACTTTTATCTGAACGTTTGGACCACAGTGAAGTTCTGTTTTTCATGTTATCAAGATTAAAACGGAGAAAAAATCATTATGAATTAGGTCTTTATTCACGCTTTATTAAGACTAATTAAAGTGTAGTTATTATGAAGTGGGATCTTTTTATTTGTTTAGTTTTAGTTTAGTTTTAGGAGGAATATAATACAGTATTTTCGATTTATTTTTTTTCTATTGTGTTTTTTTTTTCAATTTTATAATTATTGCATCAGAATGAGACAACTCTAAATAATAATAATAATAATAAAATAATAAAATAATAATAATAATAATAAAAAAAAATCATAATAATAATAATAAAATATATTTAAAAATCTAAATAATAATAAATAATCATCTAATCTAAATCATATATGAGGGTTATAAGGGGTGAAAAACAGGTTTTAAATTAGGTTTTAAATCAGGATTATGTCCAAGATTAAATTTCAAGCAAGAAAATTTCAAGCAAGTTTGGAATAAAAACTAAAAATTGCACTTTCAGACGAGAGGTCTATACAAATGCACCACTGCTTGGGAATCACTCTGTAAATATAAACTCTATGTACAAGATTGAATGAACTTTTAATCATTTTCCCCACTAAACAACAGTTAACTTTATCCCGGGACAGTCAACTTTTATCAATCATATATTTTCTGTTTAAATATATTACGTAATTAGACTCACTCATTCTGACGGCTGTGGCTGTTTAACCTCATTTCAAAGGTCACTTGGTTTTCTTAAGTGCTCATTCACCCTAAAAACAAAAACATCTTGAATCTGTTGAGCTGAGAGGACAAAACAAAAGGTTGGGTTGTGAAAGGCTTCAGCTGGTGTCCCGTCGGAGCTGAGCTGTGGTTAGATTGTGGTTCAGAGTGAGAGAGAGGAAGAATTTTAAGTAAAGAAGGTCTATTAAATTTTTGGTCTTAAAAAGCAGTCGTATGGCATCAGAACGTGTCATTTTCCTGAAGACGGCGGGGTTTTTTTTGTTTATTAAATCATCTCTCTTTTCCTTATTGAATTAGAGACTTTGGGACACATTTTTACACCACAAAAACGCACACAAAAGTAAATACTCAAGCTCTACTTCACTTTTAGTACCTGAGACATTCATATTAAACTGTTTCCAGTGGCCCAAAGTTATTCCTCACTTTCCTAACACGTTCTTTTCCTAATTATTTTTGGCCTGCACCGATGATTTTATAAGCACAACTTTTGGAGATTAAAGTAAGGCAGTCGCTGTGAAGTTACCAACAACAGCTAGCATGCTAACAGTACACTTCCTGGTTCACAAACAATTAAAAGCTTTAGAATTAGATCTCATTTTGATCCTAAGAGCTGATTTTTACAAAACTGATGCTGCTACTGAGTGAGAAACTGAAAAGGGTGTGAATATGAAAAAGGAGTCTGTTGTTTTTAATGTAAAAGCTAGAAAAATGGATTCTTGCAGATTCCCGCGACTTCATGTTTTCTGAGTGGGAATCACATGTGAAATTAGATGCATTCATGGTGGAAAAGACAAATATGAATCCACATCTACAGGCTTTACCTAAACCTAAGCAGACCCTGACCCCTCACTTAACCTTAAAGTTGAACTCCGGCACGTTTGAAGCTAAAGTCCGTTGCTAGAGGAGGTGGAATTCTGTCAGAAGCCAAAAAACGGCACAGATCAGTGTTT
The DNA here is from genome assembly GCA_034769755.1 of Odontamblyopus lacepedii. Classification (NCBI taxonomy): domain Eukaryota; kingdom Metazoa; phylum Chordata; class Actinopteri; order Gobiiformes; family Gobiidae; genus Odontamblyopus; species Odontamblyopus lacepedii. Next base: position 38,290,756 of record CM068346.1, on the reverse strand, counting down.
CCTCGGTGGAGATCTCACTGTGGCAGTGAGTCTGTCAAGGCAACAAACTAGTGTAGTGATGGGGGCAAGTTCTTAACTTCCACATAAAACACCAATTTGCTTCACACTGAAGAAGCTTAACACCACTTTAACCCATCTTACAACAGCCACGAGTCTAACAAACAAAACGCTCTGCCTGGTTCACTCATTAGTGTCTGGAAACATTAGAAAACTACTTTATAAACAGCATTAGCCTTACCTGTGTCGATTTCCCACTGCACAGGCCAAAGCCCAAAAGACTCGATCACCGATGTTGTTTCTAATGCCGTTTATTTACGAGTGAATTATATATATTTTTAAAACGCTAAAAAAACATACATTCCCGAACCATTTTCTTTCAACAACTTTCAGTTTCTTTTCTTCCTCACTGTCAGTAGTCGATCTTCACTTGTTGTTTCTGGCAGCTCGAGCCTCTCGCCGCCGCTGGAGTCGACAATCGTGTCTTTTGGGCTTTGGCCTGTGCAGTGGGAAATTGACAAAGGTAAGGCTAAGGCTGCTTATAAAAAGTTGTTTTCTAACGTTTCCAGACACTAATGAGTGAACCAGGCAGAGCGTTTTGTTTGTTAGACTCGTGGCTGTTGTAAGATGGGTTAAAGTGGTGTTAAGCTTCTTCAGGGTGAAGCAAATTGGTGTTTTACGTGGAAGTTAAGAACTTGCCCCCATCACTACACTAGTTTGTTGCCTTGACAGACTCACTGCCACAGTGAGATCTCCACCGAGGAAACACTGATCTGTGCTGTTTTTTGGCTTCTGACAGAATTCGACCACCTCTAGTAACAAACTTTAGCGTCAAACGTGCCGGAGTTCAACTTTAACCCCTAACTGACCCTAATCCTAACCTTAACCTGACTCTTACCCCTATGTCTAAACCTAACCTGACACTGCGGTCCGTACAGAAAAAAAAAGATAGGAAAAGGGAAACTCCATTTGTGTAGTCACTCCTACCTCAAAAACCTGTTGCCAAATGCTCACTCAATGTAGATCCTGCTAGATCAATTCTTCGTGGTCAGATTGCGTCAAAATAAAGCAGATTAAAGTCTAGCAAAGCCTCAGACAGAGCAGAGCCTACAGTTAGCGTCACAACCACAGAGAAGTTGATGTCAAAGCAGATGTTTCATTGCTTAAAAAAACACACACACGTTCAAAGTAAAAACATTAGCCCCCTGTATTGGCAAACCGTTTTTCTCGTCCTTGCCCGGGCAGTTTGGCGAATTACACATTAATGTATTCCCACTCGGAAAGTTGACTTGGAACTGCGGACAGGAAGGTAAACACATGGTTATGCAGATATCCAGTAATGACTCACGCTTTTGCTTTTTGCTGCTGCCTCCGCCCTAAAAACGCGACTAAGTGAAGACAGGCGAACTGCAGCCAATTTCGTTAACATCACACGACCCAATTGGACGCATTGGCTGGAAACCGTTAGCAACTCAAACCGCAGCTAACTCTATTTCGTAAACACAAAACCCACGATAATCCGGTAATTCTGGACGCCGTACCACTTGACCCGATCTTGCTCCGAATTGAACTTTTAGAAAAACTTACCCTGAATCTTAAGTCCAAACCAGAATTTTGGATAAAAGTTAGGCTGATGTAATCTCGACTTAAAGACATCAATGGACCATCAACTGCGCTTGTCTCTTATCAGGGCTCGGGTTAGACTTTGGTTTTCGCTGTGCAGAGATAGCGCAGTGTCGTTAAACGAAGAGGCTATTGAATCTTCCATATCATCCGCAACATAATAGATGAGGTTAGGGCAGCGGTATGAGCCACTCCAAAGCGCTTCTTGGCCGTACGCTTAAGTTCATTTGAGTTCACTGAGTTTTGTTGTGCGTGTTTGTATGAAAAAAGACTAAAATCAGTAATTCAGATCTTATTGCCACGCCTGGAATGTTCCTCGGTACGGCATTAGACAAATCTATTTCTGTAGAGACAAGCAGAAGACGTCAGTAGGTCAAGTTACGGGTCATATCTGCGGGGAGTCACAGAAAAATCCAGAATTTTTGCCAATAAAAACATCTGTGGCGTTTAATGCAATACTGCGGGACATTCCAGGTACAGAAATAACAAGTTAAAGGAGACGAGCAGGTGGAGGAGCTTGCAAAAAAAACAAAAAAAAAAAAAACATAGTACGGTTAAATCATCAGATCATTTTACTCGCCAAGTGAAATTGATTCAAATCATAATGCAACTTTCTTAATTCAAGTCAAAGTAACTTGACTAGATTTTGTTTTTTGCAGTGTGGAAATTATTCTACACTGCAAAAAAGGCCTGTCAAAAATAAGAAAAAATATAAATTTTGAGGTAAAAATGCCCTGTTTTAAGTGAAATTTTCTGCCAGTGCAGTAAGAAATTTTCACTTACCAAGTTTTCTTAAAACAAGACGAAATATGAATCTTGTTCTAAGCAGAAAACACGAGTTTCAAGTATTTATGGCAAGAATTTTCACCTTATTGGTTTAAGAAACATGCACTGTAGGTGTGAAAGTTGTGTGAGTGAGTGTTGGTGGTGGTCGGAGGGACCGTTGGCGCCGGTTGGCTTGGCAGCCGCGCCTCCGTCAGTCTGCCCCAGGGCAGCTGTGGCTATAGCAGTAGTTTACCACCACCGGGTATGGAGTGAATGAAAAATGCTCTGAATAATCCTCTGTAAAGCGTCTTTGTGACATATGTCTGTGAAAAGCGCTATATAAATAAAACACTTAAGAAGGAAGTTAAAGAGGCTTAACCTGGACTGAGTTAATATAAAAAGTGCTTAGAATAAGTTGTAATATCGAGATAAGATAAATCAGGATGGAATATCTTGAAACAAGTAAAAAAAAATGTCATCTTATTAAGTAAAAAAATCTTTAAATTGATCTTTTAAGATGAATCTGCTTAATTCAAGTCAGTTTAACTATGACAGAAAATCCTTTTTTGCTTTGTAATGAAGGTGCATGGAGTTCAAACACACATTTGAAGCACTTCCTGTATTTCCACATGACATCACAAGGTGGAGCAGAGTGTTTTCTGTTTGAGAGAAGAACTCTAAAGCCTAAATATGCAGGATTTGTGGGTTAAACATGTGTGAATGAAACAAAACACAACTCCAGGTGCGTTTTTGATGAGGAAACTACATTATAACAGATCAGAAAGTAGTGCAATACGGGACCTTTAAGTTAAAATATTAAAACTGTGATAACAAAAACTTCAAACATTAAAACAGAAAAATGATGAATATGAAAAGTCACAATTATTTATGAATATGGCGCTTTGTTTACTTGAGTTATCGCGACGCATAAAACACTTTTAACACACATTTAGAGAAAAAATGAACTAACGACGCAGCAAAAGTCGTCATCTCTCATTGTGTTTTATGTTTTTTTAACACTCAGATGGACTTTAATAATGGAGAAAGCTGTTACAGGCTTGAGTTTCCGTTATGATCCTGCTCCCATCAGACCTGTAGTGAAATGTGCTTTTTAACCGGAACAAAAAGAAGAACAAAGTCGGGTTTGGAATCTGATCCCGACTCCACTGGGGACACATTTTTACGTAGCATTTTTCCACCTTCAAGGCACTGATCAAAGCGCTTTACAACGAGGAACCACTCACCCACTCACCCATTCACACATTCATACACCAGTGGGGAGGTGGGTTAAGTGTCTTGCTCAAGGACACAACAGCAGCATTCATCTGTGGGAGCTGGAATCACACCGTCAACCTGTGAGTCAGTGGATTTGATGCTCACCAATGGTTTTTTTTAAATTATTATTTTACGTTTTTTAATTATTATTATTATAGGTTTTCATAATAACACAAAACTTGAAACTTTAAAACACCACAGTACAAAAAATAAATAAATAAAAATAAAAACCTAAATAAATAAAATAAGTATATATGTGTGTATACAGCTCTGGAAAAAAATAAGAGACCACTGCATTTTTTTCCCAAATGAGCGTCTTATTACTCCACCAAATATTGATTTCTGAACTCTTCCTAAGTGAAAACATTACTATTGTGTTATTTTAAAATGAACATGATCTTACTTTCTTTGCGTTATTTGAGCTCTGAAAACATTGAATCTTTTTTTGTTATTCTGACCATTTGTCATTTTCTTTAAATAAATGCTCTGAATGACAATATTTTTTGTTGGAATTTGGTAGAAATGTTGTCAGTAGTTTATAGAATGAAACAAAACAACGGATCATTTTGCGGCGGTCTCTTATTTTTAGTTTGGGTCGGTTCTGGCTTCGCTGATTCGCCGCTGCACCGATTACAACTTCCAGGGGAACTTTTTGGGAACCGTAAAGTGACTGTGAACCTTGACCGAGTCGCTGGAGAGAAATGAGACCGAGCGGAGGCACTAGGTGGCGCCAGCCTGCAAAAACATGGTTAACAATGCACTGTATGAATAAGAATTAAAGGTGCGTTGAGTTTTTTTTTTTTTGGTGGAGGGTGCGCCACCTGCTTGTCTCCATGGGTATGTTATTTCTTGGTTTGGAACGCTTCACAGTAATAATAATTATGCATTCTATTTATTTGGCGCCTTTCTGGACAGCCAAGGTCGCCTTACAACAGCAGCTACAGCGCTTTTTCACACACACGTCCTCAAAGACGCTTCACAGAGCTTTTTTAACAGAGCACTGTTCACTCACTCCAGACCCGATGGTGTAAGTTACCACCAGCACGCACACACACTCCACTTTCACGCCTATGCTGCACGTTTTGGGTTGATGGGGGAAATCGGAGGAAACCCATCCAGACCCGGGGATCGAACGCGGAACCTTCTTGCTGTGAGGGATAAGCGCTAGCCACCGTGCAGCCATATCCTCCTGGGACCCGAAGAAAAAAGGTGTATTGCAATATAGATATTTTTGGGATTTTCTATCTATTTGGAGGTAAATGAACAGCTTAGCATTTGGATTTTATTAATTTTATTTTTATTTACAATTTCTAACATGTCCTGTGTAATGGACGCCAGGGACACAACCTAATAACCTAAAAACAACAGCTTTTCTGATGATCTTCTGATGAGATTAACTCCTCTTGAGTTGAATGAGGGGCGGATAACATAAGGCGACTCTTCTTTTCGCTCCTTTTCATTCATTTCTTGTATGTTTGACATTGTGACACTGTCAACGTCATTTTATACTTTATGAATGAAATAAACAGTTTTTTAAAAAATGATCCTGGACATGGTAGCGCCCTATAATCCCCCAGCCCTGTTTAGGCAGAGGAACTTTGTCCCCCCATTAAGAGTCTATCTCAAAACACTTAAAAGATCAACTGGTTAAGTCAGTGTCCGCTATAAAGGACACAAATGAATGGGTCTCACGAGGATATGACCTTTGCATCATCACGGAGACCAAACTAAACCAAGTTACAGGTCTGATCTGTGGAGATCCAGCCCCACTCTTAGTCAGAATATGTTTTTCTAGGTATTTTTGAGCTATAAATCCACCTGTAATTGAATAAATGTCAGGTAGAGCTGTTTAATGTCACACTGTGGGACATTCTAAGCAAAGCACTGACATATCCATAGAGGTAAATATTTCACAACAGTAAAGGAGATCATTTCTGCTCATCTTAAACCTGTTTCCTTGCCCCATATTGCTTTCTCCACAGTCGCCCCTCCTCTCTTTTCCCCTCTTGGCAGCAGCGTCCACTGGGCAAACCTGCGTATGATCCCTTCTGTAAATAAACTAGGCTGCGGGCTTAGGCAGCTTTACTTTGTGATGAAAAGACAACAGTAGCCCTCCGCGCTCTGCCCCGGGACACAGCGGATAAGTCCCGGTCAGGGCGCGGGATCGGGGGGTTCGTGACTCCGGAGACAGGGGGCGCCGCTGGGTTAAGACAACACGGCACGCTTCTTGTTCTTTGAAAAGCTCCTTAAATCACGCTGACCTTCACCTGACTTTGGCGACCGGGCGGAGGATCGAGGAGGGAGAGGGTGAAGCGACGGGACGGGGTTAAATCGAGCTGAAAAAAGTGGGCGAGGGATTTGGGAGCTGTAATGTGTGCTGCTGCTGTGTGTTCGTTTGTCGACAGAGGAGACGGACGGTGCAGATTTGCAGTCTCAATAGTACAGTGCACAAAACAATATGTAGTTAATTTAGAAACATTTTGCTTCATTTGAGTAGATCCAACTTCCTAAGTGTAGCAAGATGTATTTTCATATTTTAAGCCCAAAAAAGCCTGTTCCACTGGCAGATCATTTTACTTGTCAAGTGAAATTTACTCCAATCACGATACAGCTTTATTAATTCAAGTCATCTTAACTTGGTTAGATTTGACTTGTTACAGTGCTGCACTGCAAATTTTACAAAACTAAACAGGATTTATTCTCTTAAATCTAGACAAAACAATGTTATTTATCTTATTTTAAGGGATATATATTAAATGACTGCTACTCTGCAAAAAACTAAATCTAGTCAAGCTGAAATGACTTGGATTAAGAAAATTTTATCATGATTTGAATAAATTTCACTTGACAAGTAAAATGATCTGTCAGTGCAGTAAGATTTGTGTAGTTAAAATATGAAAATACATCTTGCTACGGTTAAAATAAGAAAAACAACAACTTTTTGCACATAAAATAAGAAATAAAATCAAATGTTGCTTGATTTAAGAAAAAAACACTTATTCCACTGGCAGATCATTTCACTTGTCAAGTTGAATCGACTCAAATAAAGTAAGTCATTGTAACTTACCTAGATACTGTTTTTTTCCTGTGTGATTATTAATCTTATTTCAAGAAAATATAACTTTTTTCTTATTTAGATTTTTTTTTAGATCTATAAACTAGTTAGAATGCACAAAACAAGTGTTAAGATGGTGTTGCAGCTTTTTATGGATGTAAATCAGTCGATCTTGCACTGTAATGGTCCAGTATCTCTGTACCTTCTGTTTGTTGTCATGGTTTGAGTGTGGTTGAGGACCCCAAAGCAGAGACATAGGCGCAGGTAGATGTTTAACAGGTTTATTGCCGGGAATGAAGGATGTGGTGATGGAAACAGGCTGGAGACATAGACGGAGGGAAGACACTGGGGTAGACTCACGGGTAGACAGACTGGACAACAAGGTCAGGCAGGACGACAAGGACAAGCAGGAGATGGACGTGGACAAGGGATAAAGAAGGAATGAACTGACACTGAACAAAGGACAAGGACAGAACCAAGTAGTGGGGCTGATTAGACAATTAGCTGCAGGTGAACCACAGAGCAGCATTAGCCCAGCCACACCCCCGAGAGGAGCAGACAGACACAGAAGGGAGGGGGAACACATAACAAACACCAAACCCTGACAGTTTGTAACATGGAAAGATTAAAAGATTTTAAAGTTTTAGGCGAGTGCTGCAATTTGTCAGTAAGTTAACAAGTGGTAATCAGTCTTAAAATAAGGAAATAAAGAATTTCATTAAGATTCATTAACTAAAATCAAGAATAAAACAGCCAATAACAAGCTTTATATTCTAGTTTCAAGATATTTCAGCTTAATTTATTCTCAGAATTAGTGTTTTATGCTTTATTTAAATCACTTAAAACTTAGATTATTGCTTAGAAGAAGTGATTTTATCTTATTTTGAGATTTATGAAGGTCTGGATATATTTTCTTATTTTAAGATTTCTTGTAAATTTCACTTGTTTCTAGTGCATTTTACTTTAAAACAAGTGTATTTTTCTAGTTTTAAGGAGGGTTTTGCAGCGTAGTTTAACACGGCTGAGTGAGGAGAGGACACGTAACACACTGTAAATGCTTTGGGTGTCTTGATCTTGAAAGGTGTTATTAAGATCCAGTGCAGGATTATTATGATCAATTTTCCTTCTACATGTTTGAACTAAAGAGTTCAGAGCCAAAGTTTGGTGGTTCAGTCTCAGCTCTGACCGGAGCAAACTGTCACTGTGTCTCCAGACAAGACACTTCACCACCTCGTCTATGAAAGAATCTGTGAAAGAATGTTTGGTGCACGGGGCGGGTGGACGACGGCGGCACAGACTGTATAAAGAAGTGGACGTCACCCGGTTAAATGAAGCTCACGGTGATCACAGTTATAGAGGCAAATTTAGAGCCACGTTAGTCATGTAGAGCGGGTTAATACGAACATTTTAAGACCAAGATGATGAGGCTCCCTGCAGCAGTTACACAGAGGGGAGCGGCAATTTTATTTCAATGTCAAGTCAATTGGAAACTTGAGCCAAAGGAGCCAGAAACATCCCAGTGTTTACTCCTATTTGGAACGTAGTGGCGGGTTAGCTGTGTCCTCTGTGGGTGGCACCCTTTTCTCAGTTTTGGGAAGCTGTGGCTATTAAAGTACTTTACCACTAGGTTATTATCTTCCATAATTACTATCCACCGACCCAACTGGTTCACCTGTATTCAGCCTCACGTTTTACTTTGTGTAGTTTTATGTATTTCAGAATGTTCATGTGTGTGTCTGGGTTGTTTAGTTGTGTGGTGTCAGGCAGCTGTGGGGTTGAGTGGGTGGCAGGTAATGTGGGATTGTTTTTAATCACTGTAAAGCACTTTGTATTACATTTTTTGCTTTATAAATAAACTTTAATTGTTTGATTGATAAGTTGCAGGATCCATTTCCACGTGGACCAGGTTCTTTTGCTGTGTCCTTAAGCGTAACACTTCATCCACCTGGTCTGAATGTGCAGTGAGCGCTGGTCGTGATCAAAATGGCATCAGTCAGCTCTAGTTGGACGCCTCTGCATTCGAGGACGCACACTCGAAACTCGCTGACACGCAGCAAACTTCCGACAAAGTTCAGATTTTTCAAACTTTTACACTTAAGACAGTGGTTCTGAACCTTGTTGGAGGTACTGAACCCCACCAGTTTCATAGGTGCATTCACCGAACCCTTCTTAATTGGAAAAATAAAATGTTTTTTTCAAATTCAAACACAGGTATATATATTTTATTGATGCACACAATCCATATTGCACGTATTCGTCTGACCACTTTCTTTTTTTGCTCGATATAGTGAGTATGAAGGGAAAATATTAAGAAAGAAATTACACGACACCATCACGTCACAAGACGATTGTGCGCACAAAATTTCCTGCAGCCAATAACGGCCAAACGGGGCGTGTCCTCATGAATCATATGAGTTGGATGTGAGTCTTGACCTCTGCCGAACCCCTGAGATTGACTCACTGAACCCCTGGAGTTCGATCGAACCCAGGTTAAGAACCACTGACTTAAGACTATTCTTAAAATGCTGCTTTCTGTTATAACACGGTGACGTCTTGAGTCTAGTCACTAATAGAAATGATTCCACGTTTCTGCGTTTACCTTTTAGATATTTCAAAGTACAAATTACGTCACAACCTTCTACAGGCCAATTCAGCTGCAGATTTTTGCTGCGCTATAACCTGGTCTTGGGTCTCGTCAATAATTGGCGACATTCAGACTGTAGCCAAAGTGACCCAAATCTGATTTTTTCGCCCCTATGTGACCTGTATCTGATCTGTTAATGAACAACACAGGTCCGATTTTTTCAAATGTGACCCAGGCCACTTGGATATGTGCTCCTAAAATGTCGTGGTGACCGTGCCTTTTCTGTGGTTGGCCCAAAACTCTGGAACACTCTCCCTCCTCACATTAACGCCGCCCCTTCAGTCAATTCTTTTAAGTCTCGTTTAAAAACACACTTTTACTCACCGGCTTTTAACGCGGCGTGAGAATCACGTGCTCCTCTGACTGTCTTTTATTGATTTTATTTGCTAGTTTCCTTTTGCTAATTTTGAAGGCTTTCATTGACTTGCTTTTTATTTATTTTATGCTTTATATTAATGAATGTGTTAATTTATATTGTGGCTACTCTGTGCAGCACTTTGGAGACTTTGTGTTGGTAAAATGTGCTGTACAAATAAAGTTGGATTGGATACATACCTGATTTTTACCATGCGACTTCAGTCTGAACGGCCGAGTCGCATTCACCCGACCTACATCCGACCTACACGTCATCAACAAGCGAGAGTTTGGCTCTTGTGCTGTAAAAAGCACCTGTCGTGAGCCAAAACAGCCCAACGCCGACGTGTTTGCTACTGAAATAGGCCGAAGACGCGTTTCCTCCCGCGAGAGTCGTACGACAGCAACTTTAAAACCTCCAGGAGCTCAATCCTCACGTCCATGTTTAGGCGACTTCCGTAAACACTGAAGAAGCTCATCGTGTCCTCCAATGCTCATGTCAGACTCTTTTGGGGCGTTTAAAGTTCGCTCTGGAGATCACAGACAAGTCGCATTTAACCGGAAATGTGAACATGAACATTAAGTCCTGCAGTCTGAACGTAGCCATAGAAATGATCAGGTTTTATACTTGGGAATTTACCTTTCCAAACTGTCATGACAAAGAACAATGTAATAAATAGAAAAACTGGCTCTTACCCCCCATGTGGGAGTGTGACATTACACTTTAGAATCTGAAAAGCACTAATATCTTATCAGTGAGCGTAGGATAGATTAATCCTAGATGAATAATGACCACCGTGTCGTGCTGTAAGGAGCTTCGGAAAACCTGTAAAGCGCATTACATCTGCGAGGCATTATTACTCATTATCAGCTCTAAACAGATCAGGGAGTCCTTTCACATAACAAATAGAGACAGAGAGGTTTTTCAACTTCTATGTAGACGCAGTCAACTGATCTCTGTCCATGGTTGTATTTTCGATCCTCAGCTGTGCCAAAAAACATGAACGCAAAATCAACTTGTGCGCATTCTGAAAAATTTCCACATTAAAAATCAGTCCAGGTATCTTAAAAGCGCTTTCCAAAAATGTGCCTGGCGAACATCAACAGCCATAAAGTATGAATAATGGCTGGCGAAAGAGCAATAAGGGAGATTTGTGCTCGTTTCACCTGTGGAGTCTTTGTCGCGCAGTATGAGCCCACATCCCCCCGTGGCCCGCATCCTCCACCAAACTCCATTCAGCTGAAGTCACGTCATGTGCAATTGAGAATAAAGGCAGAAAAGACAGAGAATGTGAAACCCATCGGGGCAAATGAGGCGTTCAGTTTGGAGCTCGTTCAGTGGAGGAGGCGGGCGCGGCGTTCAGTTTAGATACAGAACTTCGGGATTTGTTGTGAGGTTGGATTTTTGTGTTTTGTTTTATTCATTTGTCAGGAATAAAGTATGAGATATAGTGTTTGTGGGAGGGAGAACGCAGGTTTAGGCCCCGTCCACGCTCACTTTCGTTGCAGATGCAGTGTTCGTCCACATTAATCTGATGGAAAACGGCTCCAGAGATGGAACGATCTGGTGCCGACACCTCCCGCGGATTCACCCGACCACAGATCTGATTCGGTGCTGTGTGGACGCCTGAAAACGCTGATACGCTGATGTAGGGGCTCGAGTTGCTCTAGTTACCGTTCTTATCTAGTTGTCACCTGCGTGAAGTCGGCCCCCCATCAAACGCAAACCTACACAAAAACTATGACAATCGTTTGTGCTTCATTTGTGCAGCAAAAAGTTCAGTTTGTGCTGCTTTAGTTTTGGAGAAATTATTGATTCTTTTATAGGTCAAACTGGGATCAGCCCCACAGGAAGCTTCAAAAGCTCTAAAATGGAGTCAGTCATTTGTGCTTCGTTTGTGCTGCAAAAAGTTTTGTTTGTGCGATTCTGGTTCTTAAGATATTTGCAGTTTTATTTTTGGCCGATGGCGTCGTCCAGAACCTCAGAATGTGAAACAGCCTCAAAACAGGCAGAAAATTATAGAAAACGTTTGTATTTCGTTTGTGCTGTGACAATTTTCATTTGTGCGAGTTTATTTCTAAAATTATTCATTATTATGTCTCCAGTAATTATAGGACGTCATTTCTGCTCAGCAACAAACGTTTTCTATAATTTTCTTCCTGTTTTGAGCTCTATTTCACATTCTGAGGGGCTGGACGACGTCATCGGCCGAAAATAAAACTGCAAATATCTCCAGAATCGCACAAACAAAACTTTTTGCAGCACAAACGAAACACAAATGACTGACTCCATTTTAGGTGTTTTAGTGCATTTTGAAGCTTCCTGTGGGGCTGACCCCAGTTTGACCTATAAAACAATCGTTAATTTCTCCAAAACTAAAGCAGCACAAACAAAACTTTTTGCAGCACAAACGAAGCACAAACGATTGACAGTTTTTGCGTAGGTTTGCGTTTGATGGGGGTTGACTTCACGGAGTTCTAGCTGTCGTTCTTATTGGACCACGTCGCTGTGACCTGCTCCTTCCTGATTCGCCGGGTTCGTGACATCAGTCGTGTGACGCTATTGTGGAAAACAGTTAAACAAACTATAGACAAACGGGAAACAGCGTCGCTCGAAACTGAACCTCGTCGTTGGTCCGCGAAAAGAGGAAAAGTTTTCACAATTGCCGTCTTCCTCAGCTCGAAATCGGCTGCTGCAACTTCAGACATGGCGCTCCACTTTTCTCTTTGTATCGTGACGACCTGATCCCAGAGCCCAGTGATGTGACCAGCGTTTCAGGCAGTTTCGCAGACACAGAAACGACGTGTCTGGGCTCAAATAGTTTCCAATACGGTGATTCATTTCGGCGTAAACGTAGCCTTAGAGACACTTAGGAAACTGATTTGACAATTTTATGGCTTCTGGCTGTTAATTTTACGGCCTTGTTGTGATTGGGTTGGTATTTGTAGATGAGATGAGAATAGTTTCTGTACTGGAAAGACATTAAAGGAGGAATGTTGAGCAAAATCGACTTCATGAGCTTTGTTATTACAGAGGGATTATCAGACGACGTCACTTTGCGCTCCACTGTGCATATCGCCTGTAGAAAGAGCCGCTGTCCTTTCTTGCATCATGTCAGTGTCTTGTAGGATTAGCCGTGTCGATCAGGTATGAGCGGATGTCTGGTTACTAAAGTTTTGATCCATTTCTTCTCGTCATTTACGCACCGTTGCAACTTCACATTAACCGCACAGACGGCGGTTTCGCTTTCTTCATGTGCTGTGCTGATAAACAAATAATCCGCCAATACTGTTCCCGCATTATTTATTTGCACAGTTGACTGAATTATGCATGTTTGCGTCGTCTTGTATTGTCCTGCATTTGAGGCTCGAGTGCTCAGAAAATATATTAACCAGAACATCCATCCATCCATTTTCTTCCGCTTATTCGGGGCCGGGTCGCCGGGGGAAAAAGTCTAAGCAGGGACTCCCAGACTTCCCTCACCCCTACGTTTGTTTTCACAGAATAAAAGCGCGTTGAAACTCTGGATAGCATAAGTTTAAAAGTTACTAAGCCTGACTCGTTCTTAAATGCTTCATATTACGCGATTTTCTGAGCTGTTATAGTGTTGTTTCCTCATTAAAAACACACCTAGAGTCGTGTTTTGTTCCTTTCACACATGTTTAACACACAAATCCTGCATATTTAGGCTTAAGTTCTTCTCTGGAACAAAAATAAAACACTCTGTTCCACCTTGTGATGTCATGTTGTAATACAGGAAGTGCTCCATTGTGGTTTTAAGCTCAGTACATCTTCACTAGAATCACTTCAGATTTCAGCTCTGGAATTGCAAATCGCTACTGAACTTAAGGTAAAAATTTAACTGTACACATGAATAAGTTTTTTTTTTTTAATGTAAAAAAAATGAGGCAGTCAATGGCCTCAATTATTTTAAGTAGATGAACTTAAAAGTCACAATCTTCCAGAACTTTAAAGGTTGGATGGGTCGCTCCTTGTTCCTTTTGAAGCTGAATTAAAAGTATAAATTTAGCTCATCCCAAGGATTTGCAGTTAATATGACTCAGAGTTTTCTGTTAAGGCAACTCAATTATTTTCATTTATTTTGACTCAAATTGGAAGTTCATTAACCCAGCTCATCCAGTTTAATAATAGTTTAGTTTAATAGTTTAATAATAGTTTTACATATTTGAACTAGCCCCATATGCATATAGTAAATCAGATTAAATTCAAAGTAAAGCCAACTAGAAGCTTTGGAATTCGATGAAAACTATGGGTGTCTTGCATGTGCTTAGATGTTGACAGGTGAATGACAGGTGAATGACAGGTGAATGACAGGTGAATGACAGGTGAATGACAGGTGAATGCTAAACCCACTTCACCACTTCCAAAGCACCAGTAAAGTCCCTGTACCCGACTTCTGCCCCTTTATTCGACTAAAATTCTTCTTGCCCCAGTACAGCACATAATCCAGCTGTGTTCTGTTTGCATTTAACTATAAAGCGCTTTATTCTCCACTAATCAGGATGTGCGTATTAGCATGCAAGCTGTGGTTAGTTTTACGTTTATGTGATGCGATCTTCCGCTATGGTCTCTGAAAGTTCTGAACATTCATCACAGTGATTTAGTTATTTCTTATTTAGCACATATATAACAAAACAATAAAAGAAAAAAGGTTAAAAAAAAAAAAAAAGTAGGCGCGAGAAGAGGCAAAAAACCCCAAATGGTGAAATATTAAAGCCTCCACCTTGTGAAAACTTTAAAATTGAACATTATAGCTGCGCATTCATTTAAAAAAATTACATTTACACACCTTAGATTAAACACTTTTGATTAAAACATGGATTAAAACACAATGAAATGTCCACAATTGAAAGATTATCAAACATCATCATGAAACATTTCCTCAAACTCTTTTTAAATAACGTTTCTGATTTGCCGTCACGAACCAGATGTGAAAACTGCTCCACAAGTTCCCGCCTCTGGATCTTAGCAGAACTGAACTCTTGACGTGACACATTTTGGAACATAAAAACTACGATTTTGACGAGTTTTGTATCTATGAATCTCTGCAGTGGTTTTAAAGCAAAATGTGAAATGTTTGGTGCATTTTATACATAAAAGTACAAATCTGGTAAAGATGAATGCTCTGAATGTACGAGGCAAGTGAGGAACAACTTTGGACCACTGCAAATGTTTAAAATGAAAGTAAAGTCAAGTGAAAATAAGTGCAACAATTGACTAATAAGTAACTGAAACTCATGAATAAATACAGCAATATGAGTTCTCTGTCCACTTTTTCAATTAAATGAACTGTGCAGTCGCCTGTAGTTTGGCGTGAGCTCCTCTCTGTAATGAAAGAGGCACAAGGCGGAACTTAATGCTGCAAATCCCAAATCAAAAGAGGCGGATTTGGATCTTGTTTTCTCAGCGGAGCCCACATACGTACAGCGCATAAAGCTTTACATAAAACTGCATATGTTCACGCAGGAGGGACGAGACGCGGCCGACTGAGCCAAATCAAATGCTAATCACCACTGCAAATAAACAGGTAGTTACAGCCAGGAGGTCTTCAGCTCAAAGCGCCCCCATTCATGTGTGAAGTCTGCAGGAACATATATGCAGCGGGAGACCACACGCACAGAAGCAACAGCGACATCCGGTGGAGTTGCACGGGTATTACACCAGCGATGTTTCCAACTAAAAGCAGGAAATCAAATCTAGTATAATCTAGCGTTCGCGTTGGCGTGTGTCGTGGCGTATTTTACATTCTCCTGAGTGTGTTTTCACAGAATAAAAGCGCATTGACAAGCTGAGAAGGAGTTTCTAAGCCTGACTCGGTCTTAAAGGGTCCATATTGTGCTGTTTTCTGAGCTGTTATGATGTTGTTTCCTCATCAAAACACACCTAGGCTTGTGTTTTGTTTCATTCACACATGTTTAACACACAAATCCTTCAAATTTAGGCTTTAGTTCTTCTCTCAAACGATCAAAACACTCAGGAAGTGCTCCAATGTGTTATTAAACTCCATACATCTTCACTAGAGTCAATGATTTCAGCCCTGGAATTGCACGTCTCTAGTGAACTGAAGGTAAAACGTGCACTGTAAACCTGGATAAGTTAAAAGAACTAAAAAAAATACATATATTTTAAGTAGATGAACTTAAAAGGCTGGATAGTTCGCTCCTTGTAGTTTTCATTTAGCTCAGTTCAGATATTTGCAGTTTATATGACTCATAGTTTTCTGTTGAAGCAGTTCAGTTATTTTCATTTATTATGACTCAACTTGGGAGTTTTCAAAACATTAGAATAACTTAATTAATTTTCAGTTTTGTGTGTATTTCATGAGTTTGTATTCACATTATACACACAACCCAGTACAACCAGCTGCTCAGTATCTACACACATAGTTTACATTTATTATACTACACACTAGAGATGTCACGATCAAGATTTGTTGGCTTCCAATATGATTTTTTTAAGGAGCGCTCTTTCCAATACTGATCCGATACCTTTTGTTTTATATCTCCGGTAGCGCCGTCTCCGTAATGTGTCGTGAAGGAAGTTTGTACTTTAGCTCCAAAAAGTCCATTAGACGACAAAAGCCTGACCGACCTTTACCTTCTGTGAAACACCTCCTCCTGTGTTTGCTGCTTGTAAATCTCAAACTCGTCCGGATGATTCTTTTGCAAGTGACGAAACAAATTGGTCGTGTTAAAGTGGCTCTGCTGGTTCCTCCAGGTTTGTTTGCAGCGTTTGCGTCGCTGTTTGACTCTTGTTCTGTTGTCGTGAAAAGTCCCACACAGCGACATGGCGGCGTTTTGATTTACAGCTGCCGTAAAGCGCATCGATGCTGCAAAAACATGTGAAACTGGATCGATCAGATCACGTGACTGAATCCGATACTGTCCGATACTCATAAAAGAGCCGGATCGGGAGCTGATACCGATATCGGATCGGCACATCCCTTCTATATACACATCATATATCATTTTTTTAATTGCTTATTTCTACTAAGTTGTAACTCATCTTTTTAAGTTACGCTCATACTCACAGTAGTTAAAATGACTCAAAAAGAAGAAAATGTCACCGTAACTTGACATAATTAAGGTAGGATTATTTCTAAAACTTTAAGTATACACTACTTACCTATTTAATTACTTTGAACGTTTGGATTTACAGCGTAGTCAACTTGAAAACTACGACTACAAGAGTATTTTGAGCTTTGGAGATGCAGACAGATTAATAATAACAGGTTATTTAGCTCTTCCCTACTGTGTTTAAAGTGCAAGAGTGAGACTGGTGCACTTACACACAGTTTTTGGTCTTGTCCAAAAGTGCAACAATTCTGGCAAATGACTGGACAAGAAATATTTTTAAAAATTCTGTCTGTAAATCTGACTAATAATCCTTTATTTCTATTGCTTGGTTTAACTGACCCTGCTGTAAAGGACAAATGCAACAGAAAACTGTACGGGACGCTGGCTTTTTGTGTTAGAAAAAGAAAAGTCTACTAGTGAATTAGATATTAGATGGTTCTTGGTTTTGTCTCTCTCGATATTTTGTCTCTCGTTTTGTCTCTCTCGATATTTTTAAGACTTGGGAACTTTTTTGATGTACACTGGACTTGAGATCTCAGCTATTATGAATCGAGTATTTACATTTTGAAATGGGTGTATCTGTGTCTAATGTATAAACGGGCCAATGTTTGGATTTGTTTTGTATTGTTTTTGTTATTATGTTGTATTGTATTTATCTTGTATTTTGTTTAAACTAAAAAGCAATAAATATATATGCAAAAAATAACAATAATAACAGGTTAGATGATGAAAAATGCATAAAACTGTAAAGCGACTTTGAGCGTCTGGAAAAAAGCGCAATATAAAACTAAGCATCAACAGCATCGTCCATCTAAACACCTTTGAAAACAGCCGATATCACTTTTTGAACGTTCACTTTTTAATTTATTTTTCGTTTTGCGCGGTCGCCGCTAGACAAAACTCCACGACCACACGGTCCACATCCAAAGAAAGCAGCCGTGTTCGAATTGGTCCATGAATCATATTTTTACACAAGTGTCCCAAAACTTCAATCGACCACAATGAACTTCACTGTACTGGACGAATGGAAAGAATAAATCAAGGCTAAGCTAATGAGACATGACTGCAGCGTATGAGAAGTGCACCGAGTCAACACGGCCGGGGTTTGGACATTATCATCGACATTACAACATCGTGGTCAGAAGGAACTGGCTCTGGAGAAGACTCTAACCCAGCTATGAGCAATTTTGTTTTACTAAGCTACTCTTTTATAAGTCCTGTTCTGTAAGTGCTACCATATGTACTGGAGGGAGAAGAGAAAGCAGGATGACAAGTGACCTCGAGAAAACAGAGGGAAAAAAACGGGACAAAGATGTAACGACGCGCAGGCTTATGGCTTCGGCTAGAAACGAACGGGATTTCAGATCTGGAAGTGGCTTTGGTTCACTGAGAGTCCAGCTGGGTCCGGTTCGAACAGGCCAGATGGACGGGGGATATTCATAAACAAAAATAAGAAAATTGCAAACATGTTTTCCTGTCGAAGGTGGTGAAAAGGGGAATTAATCATGTCAGCCAAGTGGGAGAGATTTTGGAGCGAGAATTTTGATAGTTTAGAACACAAAATTTCCGATTCCCCGTCCAGTTTAAGTATGTTACAAAGCAGAACTCCAACTCCAACTAGGGCTGTGCAAAATTACTGAAATATTGATATATCCATCCTTCCACTTTCTTCCGCTTATCTGCTGCAGTCTAAGCAGGGACTCCCAGACTTCCTCCACCCCAGACACTTCCTTCAGCTCCTCCAGAGGGACCCCGAGGTGTTCCCAGTCCGGCCCAGAGACAAATAGGTCTTTTCCGCCAGCACTTTTTACCACGGCACATCACAGCACGACACGATTTGTTTGCTTTTTGACTGGGGGTTGGACCTGGAGCCGTTATGATTTTCCGTACCTGTTTCGGAGCGGGTCTCACTGTGCTGAGCCGATACGACAACGTGACGTGGACAGACTGCTGCCCACTGATTGATCAGAGGAAATGTCGTCATAGGCGCGACGAAGCTCGAGGATCTTTAAATAATCACCCGCCATGTGTAAAAATCACACCAACAACAGCCAACACGTCAACAGATGATGAACAATGGAGCAGATTGTGCAGACCGCGGTGTGACACTAATAACGTCGCCTAAAAATGACGCAGTGTCGACGCCGCTGCTCCACCCACTTCCAGGAGGTAACGACTGCATGGAAAAGCTTCACCGTGTAATGACCGTGCCGTGCTGAGCCGGTAGTGTCATCGAAAAGCCCTAACAGTCCCTCCAGTGTGTCCTGGGTCTTCCCCGGGGCCTCCTCCCGGTGGGACATGTCCAGCAGGCATCAGAACAGATGCTCCTCCCCTCAGCTGCTCCCCTCGACATGCAGGAGCAGAGACTCTACTCCGAGCTCCTCCCGACTGAGCGCCTCACCCTGTCTCTAAGAGAGCGCTCGGCCACTCTGCAGAGGAAACTCATTTCTTCGCTGGTATCGGCGATCTCGTCTTTTCGGTCGTTCCCCAGAGCTCAGGACCACAGGTGAGGGGAGGAACGTGACTGAGGTAAATCCAGAGCTTCGCCTTTGGGCTCAGCTCCTCTTCACCACAACGATACAGCGACCGCATCACTGCCGACGCTGCACCGATCCACCTGTCAACCTCACGCTCCATCCTCCCCTCACTGTGAACAAGACCCCGAGACACTTGAGGCAGTGATATCGATAAATCGTATCGTCTAATGTGATGATACAGTATCGATATCATGGGCTGCTGTATCGACACATCGCCAAGAGTAATTTTTGGTGTATTTTACTCAATAATTTTGTTACAGCTCTAGTTTTGTTGCTTGTTTAGTGAAAGCAAACTCTTTTGTGCGACACATTGGACATTTTCACAGTTTTGAGGTTTAAAATGTGTGTGTTTCATATGAACTTTGCACAAGAAGTGGTTTAACAAAGACTTGACATGGTTTAGCTTTTATTTTTTATCGAACCGTATCAAATCGATTTGAAATATATCGAAACGAAAGTGCACTGTGTCGAGATATGTATCGTATCGGCAACTTCTTAATGATCCCCAGCCCTACCTCCAACCATCTCCAACTAGGAAATGTGGGTGAAGTGTTTTGCCTAAGGACATAACAACATTTTTTTGTTGTTGTTGCTGTTTGTTACTGGCAAAACTGGAGCTCCTGATATTCCCAGTGGTTTTCCTGCCGTCTCCATCCAAGTATTAAGCAACCGCGGCTTAGTTTAGATTTTAATAATAGAGCTGTTCTTGTACGTTTACGGATGGTTAAAGAAGAAAACATATTATCCACCAACCTTAAATGTTTGTACTGAAACTTATAATTTTGGTAAGTTCTACTAATTGCATTGCTTTAACCTTGTGTAAAAGGTTTCCAAAGTGACCATTTTTTCCTTTTTTATGTCTTTTTTTTGCATTTTAAACAGATTTTTTGTCATATAGGTCAATAGTGATTTTACTGTCATTACATTTTTGTTTTTTGCTGGAAAAAAAACAATCTAGGCAAGTTAAAATGTCTTAAATTAAGAACATTTTACTTTATTTGAGTCGATTCAACTTGACATATAAAATTATCTACCAGTGGAATAAGTGTTTAATTCAAATAACATTCGCTTTTGTTTATTTTAAGTGCAAAAAAGTTGTTGTTTTTCTTATTTTTAGTGTAGAAAGATGTATTTTCATGTTTTAAGTACAAAAAGTCTGATTCCACTGGCAGAAAATTTTACTCGTTAAGTGAAATTTACTCGAATCTTGATAAAACGTTCTTAATTCAAGTCGTCTTAACTTGACTAGATTTAGTTTTTTGCAGCGTCCTTGTGATCTTGGCCTGCTTCAGAAAAGGTATAATACTCCCTACAACTGAAGCATAGCCAGGCTGGACTGAAATGGACAACACTATGAGGATATTTTGTAGATAGATGTCTCCTCTGGGTCCCATATGTGCATTTCTGCTGCGTTAGGACTCCAGTATCCTGCAACTCTTTCCAGCTACTACTATTTCAGTTTATTCTACAACATGTAACTTTAACTGTAAATGTGGAAAATATAAAATCAGGAATGTATGACAAACCATGAGTGTGCGTCCGAACGCTGAGTGGTCTTGAATCATTTCTGGGAATAAAAAAAAAACGTTGGTTTGACAAAAGTCCAGAGAGGTAGAGGTCAGAATCGCTTTATGCCCCGTCCAGAACAAACATCTTTAGCCATTTCACCTTCGTTTGATAGGAGCAGGACGAGACAGGCAGGAAATGAAGGACCAGGAGGGGGCAAGGAAAGAAAAGTGGCGCTTTTAACCCCTGAAGACCGAAGGGCAATTTTAGTACATTTCTCCTCGCCTGTATTTTTTTCTTAATTTTGCTTTTAAAACTGCCCCTTTTATCCTGTAATGAAGTGTTTTACTTCCTTTTGTTCAGTACAACCTGTTATTTCACAATCTGCTGCTGTAGTTGTGTCATGAGGCTGTGATAAAAGCTACAGGACCAGGAATAGAGATGAAAAAGAAAACGAAAAATAAAATTCCCACTCTTTTATACAAAACACACAGCAAACATGTATAAACAACTTTTTGAACATAAAAAATGCTTAATTTAGGGCCTTAGCCACAAAAAATGCAAAATATCAGGTCTGTAAGTAAATTAAAAATATCCTTATAAAAACAAAAAACAGTGTAATCGCCCCATTACTTTTCTGGTCCAGTCCTGGAAACAGCTCCTGTCAGGTCCAGGGCCAGAGCCACAGCACTTCTGCATTTCCACAGCGTTTATTACATTTGGATTTGTTCATTTTGAGTGAAATAAACCTTTAAATTAAAATAGCAAGCGATGCGCAATTACGCAAACCAAGATGCGTAATTTTCCATGTGTGTGAGAATTAACTCCATTTAGAGCGACTTTTTCCCTCGTTATAAACACACACAGTCAGAGGAGTCGACCATCTTGACTCACTTCACTCTTTGGCAAAGTTTGGGTCGATCAAAATGGACGGAGCGCATGAGTTTGGGGAAAACAAAGTTCCTATTGGACACTCGTTTTGCTCACGTCATCACACAGCGTGAGTGTGACGTAGGATAAAGCCGCAGAAATGTACGGAAACCTCTATGTCTGCACTTTCAGAGGGGAAAAAGTAAGTTTCTATCTTTTACGGTTAGAAAGTTATACGCGGTTATAGAAAACATATTCCTCAGAGTCGTATACGATGTCGTAGTAGGTCTTCGAGGGTTAATATATATATGAACCTCTCGGGTACCCGTACTTCACAAATACACAGTTATTTTAGTGTCAAAATTTCTGCAAATCGTTTTTACTTGTTTAAATCTGCAGTTTGTAGCGACTTTTTCTCCAAGTTATTGCTTTATAGGAATGTAACAATAACGTAAATATGGTGATATCGTGTCGTCATAGGTCTCACAGTAACATCGTGACCATCACAATGTATCGAATCACAAGTCTCTTTGCTTTAATTAATAGTCCTGATGCAGAAATAGCTAAAAAAAACAGAGCGAACTACATAGACCATGATCCTTTGCTCCGTTTCAGTGCAGACGACATGAAGAAATAACTGTTCTAAGCACTTTTACATCTTCATTCTTTGGATTAAGTCTTGTGAAGGCATTTTTAGAGGAAAAAGGAGCAGATTCACAGTTTTATATTGAAATAAATATTGTACCGTGAGATGTAGGGTTGGGCGGTATTTTAATTTTTGATATCATTAAACCTTCCCAGCATTTTACCGGGGTATTACCGTCACTAATGAAGAATTATTTTGACGCTTCTACCTAAGTCATTCAGAAACAGAATATCAAACATTATATTTGAAGATGAGGCACAAGTTCTGATCAAACCAAACTTCACCAGTGCGTATCTCCCTCCATTTAATGATCTGCGACACGTCAAGACAAGAAAAGCGCAGAAGAGGCAGATTCAGGAGTAAAAAGTAAAAGGCGACAGTCCATGGCGTGTGATATTTTCCACTGCAGCATGTTGTATCTGACAGACCCGCGCTCTCGGCACTCGGAGAAGTCACCGTCTCCTCCGTGAAAGTCTGACTTCACCCTCGAGCGGGAACTTTCTCCTCTTCAGCACCTCGTCCCCTCTCGACTCTCGGCTTCAATAAAACGTCTCCATCACAAACTTTTGGGCTCAACGTCACACACGAAGCGTCAGTCAGGTTTTTTTCTTCTTCCTCGCTGCGTGTGGATGGAAATCTCCGAGCGGAACGACGTTTGAAGAGGAGAGAGAGCGGAGGGGGGAAAGTCGACGTTGTGGGTCGTAGCTCCTCAACATTTGCGTCTCTCCCCTGTCATTAGCCTGAAGCCAAAATGCTCTTAATATTATATTAGGTCCTGATGCGCTGCAGATTTTTTAAATGACGGTAATGAAACTGATACCGTCGCTACTTTTTGATACCTCGGTATACTGTATTACCGTAATACTGTATTACCGCCCAACCCTACTGAGATGTATATGGTGAAAATATCGTACAGAGAGATTTGGATTTCATTCCATCCCTAATGTTGTGCCAAATGACTGGTCAAAGCATTTTATAATGTCAGTCTTGTTATTATGTAGAATATCGTAATATTATGAGCCTCCCCACCATATCCTGAGCTAAATATTGTGTTGTACTGTACCATTTTCCACAGTATGGCATTAAACATACAGAATATGATGCATTTCCACTGTTACCTCGTGGCATCTCCTGCTCGTCTCCATGGGGATAAACATGTGTTATGTTATTCGGTGGAAAGTTACAGGGAAATTATTAAAGTGGGGTTAAACACTTAAACTTTGCCCACAACCACATCTCAAAGAGAGCTGCTAAACTGGGGCAGTACCTGGAGGAGTGAAGGGCAGAGCGAGGGGGTAGGAGGGAGCGCGGTCTGGACATGCGAGGAACAGGGTGATGTCAAGGCGAACTTTTCTGTGGTGGCCACTGCAGAACACACTTTCTGTTTTCCAAGCTATAAATGTACCTAGTTTGCGCACAAATTCCATACGATTATAGGAACAACACTCAACGCGCACCATACACAGCAAAAAAGGTTGATTTAGTGTTTTTTTTCCACTTTAAAGGTTCTATATTAAAGAAGACCTACGACATCATATACGACTCCGAGGAACATGTTTTCTATAACCGCGCAGAACTTTCTAACCGTAAAAGACAGAAACTTCCTTTTCCCCTCTGAAAGTGCAGACATAGAGGTTTCCGTACATTTCTGCGGCTTTATCCTAGGTCACACTCACGCTGTGTGATGACGTGAGCAAAACGAGTGTCCAATAGGAACTTTGCATTTCTATTTTGATCAGCCAAAACTTTGCCAAAGAGTGAAGTGAGTCAAGATGGTCGATTCCTCTCGTGCGTGTGTGTTTATAACAAGTGAAAAAGCCGCTCTAAGTGCAGTTTTTTCTCGAATAAATGGCAAATTACACATTTTTGTCTGTGTAATTGCGTATCCCTTATTTTTAGGGGTTTATTTCACTCAAAATGAACAAATACAAATGTAATTTCCACCATGGAAATGCAGAAGTGCTGTGGCTCTGGCCCTGGACCTGACAGGAGCTGTTTCCAGGACTGGACCAGGAAAGTAATGGGGCGATTGCACTTTTTTTTTTGTTTTTAGGGCAATGAGGAGATTTTTACTTTACTTACAGACTTGATATTTTGTATTTTTGTAGCTGAGGTGCTAAATTAAGCTTTTTTTTTTAGCTTTTATTACAGCCACATGACACAACTACAGCAGCAGATTGTGAAATAACAGGTTGTAGTGAAAAAAAAGGATGTAGAACACTTCATTAGGGGGTAAAAAGGGCAGTTTTAAAAGCAAAATTAAGGAAAAAAATCCAGGCGAGGAGAAATGTACTAAAATTGCCCTTAGGTCTTCGGGGGTTATGGCAAACTGACTGTTGTGAGCTTTAAGCCATGTTAGAATGTGAGTTGTTTTGTTTCATTCACATGTTTGAGTGATGTTTAATTATCAGTTTGTCCATCTCCAAAGCTTAAAATGCTCCGTTCCACGTTTTGATGCCATGAAGCTGCAATTTTCAAGTTAACAGCTGCGTTTTACCTTTAGTTCAGTAAAAATCGCCAGTTCCAGGGCTGAAATTATCCAAATTTTAGAAGAAGACAGAAGAACTCATCTTAAATATGCAGGGTTTGTGTGTTAAAAATGTTTGAATGACGTCGTTAAAATATTAAGTTTATTACAGGACAGCAACTGGAGGAAAATTTTATGGTATTTTATTTGGGAAACATATCGGCTGGACTGAGAAAAAAGGGCAGATACCGTCTTCAGACACGACAAGAAGGTGATCGTACGAAAATGGCTACAGGACAAACAGCGTATTGTTTAAGAATGGGCGAAAATAATCAACGAAATTCAGGTTATGGAGCGAAGAACATTTTCCTTGAGACACTCCTCAGTTAAAGGTGAACTGTACTGGAGAAAGTGGAAATTTTACAAACATTTTACAAATCCTAATGTACCAGCAGAGGTTACTTGCTTTTTATTATTATTATTATTATTATTATTATTATTATTATTATTATTATTATTACACTGGAAAAAAAACATCTAGGTAAGATTAAATGACTTAAATTAAGAACATTTTACTTTATTTGAGTCAATTCAACTTGACAAGTAAAATTATCACCAGTGGAATAAGTTTTATTTCTTGTTTTATGTGCAAAAAGTTGGTGTTTTTCTTATTTTAAGCGTAGCAAGATTTATTTTCATATTTTAAGTACAAAAATCTTACAGATAATTGTACTCAAATGAAATTTACTCAAATCATGGTAAAACTTTCTTAATCCAAGTCATTTTCACTTGACTAGATTTTATTTTTTGTATTATTATTATTATTATTATTATTATTATTATTATTATTATTATTACTATTTTATTTTATTTTTATTATTTTTTGTTAGTCTGACTTTATTTCTATTATTATTATTATTATTATTATTATTATTATTATTATTATTATTTTCTTTTGGTCTGACTTTATTTCTACCAAAATGTTTTAATAAAAATAAAGTTTAAAAATGAAACAAAACACAACTCCAGGCATGTTTTTGATGAGGAAAAACCCTTATAACAGACCAGAAAAGTTACGCAGTGCACTTTTATTAAGGTTTTTATTAAGGTTATTAAGGTTTAGTAGATAAAAATAAAGATGCAAAAGCAAATCTAGGTCCCCTAAAGTGTTTATATTCTTCCAGACTGAAGTTATGATAGTAATACATCGAATACAAAACTTTGAAAACTTTCCACCCTCATTTTTCCTCTTTACTCCCGTTTTGGGTCTGTGGGCTGTGCAGGTGAGGAGATATTTGGGAATAGCTCATACTTCTGCGGTCCCGCTCACCATATGGCAGCCATTCTAAAATCCAATCATAAAAACACGAAAAATATCCTTCGCCTGACACTAACAAGCTTATAAAATCCTCCGGTATCCATCTCTCTCGGACAAATTTCCACAAAAAGCCACTCTTTCCTACATTCGTCGGGCCGTAGAAAAACAATAAAATAGTCAAGGCTGCAGGTTAGAGTGTCCCAGCGTGCAGCTAAAGTGGAGTGCGCAGAATGAAAGCTTGAAGTTGCAGTTGTAAAAGTGTCTTAGTACAAAATGAGCAGAATCTGATATGAGAAAGAAACAGGACTGGAGGGAATATAATAATACAGGCAGGAATGTGGGTTTGAGAACGTGATATGCAGGGTTGGATGCTTAAAAATAATATAACGCAAGCTAAAGTCAAATTATTAGGCTATTACCATAGTTAACAAATACCTCCATAGTCGCGTTTTTATCCTTAATTGCCGTTGCTTGATATTCGATCGTCTTGGCGTCTTTGTTGGTGTCATTACTGGTTAAATATTCCAAGGTCCCAGTTTGTTTCCCATGATTTTGAGCAAAGTTTGTCTTGCCCCATGAACCGTTATATTGTAGAAGCAGCTCTTGAGGCCAAATACGTCCCAATAAAAACATTATACTGTCCAAGAATGAGTAAGCGGCCAAAGTGCGCCTTCTGTTTGTCAGTTTTTAGACAACACGTAGGTACAGACGCTTTAAATTGCGCAGAATTTTGTATATTTGACCATTCATTTGCGTCCTTTACCGTGGACATTGAGCACGGGCATAGGTTTGGTTTCCGCTTTGGTAGGGACATTACCACCCCCCATCATACTTATTCATAACCTATTTTAACATGACTTAAGCCCTATTCGTACGGGATGAGTATAACCTGGGGACGTCTGGTAATTTGCAAATTCCCGCCCCACCTCTGTGTTACCTGCAGCACATTCACACGGGATCAGCCAAGTCCGTAAATGACTCTATTTTACTGAAATTACGGCCGGATATGTCGTAACATCACATCCGTTTCTATGTCTTTCGCGCTGCTGAGTAAGTAAATTTATAAAGTTTGCTAAAAAAAAAATAATAATAAAAAAATGTTCCTTACTGCAGGCTGCTACACGTCATCCAGGTCAACATCCTGCGAGAATTGTCTCTCCTCTTGGATCTTTCCCTTTTTGCGGGTCGATTTCCATCTTTGAGGCTGTGTTATAATTTGCCCTTAAAAAGCTCAAAACTGCTAATCAAAATTTCTACCGCAGCCTCCATTACTCAAGACGGAAAGAGATATAAAAGGGGCGCAACATATAGAGAAAAGGCCGCGGAAATAAAAGGAATAGACAGAAAAGACGCGATTACAACAACAAACACTGAGCTGCAGATTCGCACGGGACGAGTATTATCACCGGACGTCTGTGTTTGGTGAAATATTGTAGGTTATTTGCGGCGGAATTTTTACTTTACAAATCACAGACATGGAGCGTTCGCACAGGATTAAGATCTCAGACGTCCTCCACAATTATTACAAATCACCAAAGGTCCACAGGTAAAACTAATCCCATGCGAGTAGGGCTTAAGTTTACATGTATTTAGCCTCGGCTCCTTGTAGAACAACAGAAATTGTGCCATGACTGACCAAGTTCATACTGTGTTCATACAAGTAAAAACAAAAACAAAACAAAAAAACTATAGATTTGACAAAAGCACAGAATCCTCACCTGTACCGGGCTTGTTTTGTCTAATTCTTTGGACACAGATGTTTCATTAGCTTCAACAGCTTTATTAGTAGCCGGTTAGCCGGTTAGCAGGCTAAGCTAGCGCTAATTCATTAGAAGAACAGGAGCTGGTCAGTGTTTTTCCATAAATTGCATTTCCATATTTGTTGCAGATAGATGCCGGGGCTTTATACTGTTGGCTACAGTTAAAGGATGAAATGTAGTGTTTTTGCTCAATAATGCGGCTGATTTTAAGTGATTCAATTGATTTCTTAATTCTTGTAGCTGGTTTTGTGTCTTTGTGTGTTTGGTTTAGTCAAAGTTGGGACGTTAACGCAAATTAAATGTGTTAAAAATATGTCTCGGCCACTTCAGCAGGTCTGAAACCATAAAGAAAAGTACTTTTTACTTTTCAATCCAGATATCTGCTCTCAAATGTAGTGAAGTAAAAGTAAAGTACCCACTGTAGATTCACTCAAGTAAAGCACAGATGCCTAAAAATTAAGTTACGTTTACTTTTGTACTTCGTTTACCTTCCTTAGTATCGAAATAGAGTTTTGCGATAAAGTCGAGATGTAACAATAACCGAAATATTGTGATTTCGTTTCGTCAAAGGTCTCCAAATGTCTCCAAAGGCCACAATATATCAGCAGTCTAACAGTTAGGGTAGATTACAACACGTTTGGAATTAATAGGTTTGCATTGCGTTACAGCTCAGTAATAATAACTTACTCCCTCGGTGGTGAAATAACTTCTTATATCCCGTTTTTTGGGGGGTGGCGTGATTGTTTTCCCTGATTCATCAGCGGGTTTCACTACTACGTGGTCACTACTCACTGGAGAGAAATGAAATAGAGTGAACAGCAGCACAGCAGCACATGCGACGCTTGCGCTTCCCCAGTTTACCTGGCGGCACTTTTTTTTTTCCCAATCCAAGGCAAAAGAAAAGAAAAAAGAAAACCTGGTGGCACTTGCGGTCAATGAATAGCGCCGTGGGTAACCCTGTTTTCATATCACTGAATACATCTCAGAACGTCTAATAAACAAAATGTGAACTAAAGCGTGTTAAATTAATACTATAGAGGTTGGAAAAATATCGGAATAAATGTATATTTTTGTTTATTAAAATAAAATGGAAAATCTTGGTAGGGATTATTTTGTCTTCCCCAAATATTGGTTGCGACATGTTCCCACCGTCCCTATGCAAATCTACCCCCTTGACATTGAGTCTATTAAGTTTTATTTATGCTGTTTACGTCTTGGTTTGACAGTGAACAAAGATTTGGTTTAGTTACGCACTGAATCCATGCAGCCGCTTGTTATTGTGCCCCTGAGTAAGACTTTACCTGTGCGATATAGGCTACATAACTTTTCTCATGGAGGTGAGCCCACTGTTTGTAAGAATGGATGTTTTTTGTAGTATTTTAACGCACTAGAAATAACAACACTGGCAAAACAAACGGTATCTGTTTCTATGACATACTTACAAACAGTGGGCTCACCTCTGCACAGATCTGACCAGTAACTTCAAATGTACAGATATTATGCTCTTTTCTGATCTGTTATAATGTTGTTTCCTCGTCACAAACAGACCTGGAGTTGCGTTTTTGTTTCATTCATTTCGTAATGGACTTTGAGTCGATCTTTTAAGTGTTTTGAGTTCGACTCTTAATGGGGGGGACCAGGTTCCTCTGCCTAAACAAAGCTGGAGGATTATAGGAAACTATCATGTCCAGGTTATTAAAAACATATTCAATAGGAGTTAGTTTGTGGCTGCACTATGATTTTGAGTCTAAAAACGTTTTGAGGCGACTGTAGAAGCTTGTCAGAGATGTTGGTCATCAGAAAAGTTGTTTTTACACCTTCAAAATGTCTCCGGCGTCTACAGAGAACATGTTACAAATTAGAAATAACAATAAAATGAACTAAATCTAAATGCTAAGGTGTTTGTGTACCTACAAATACATAAAAACAACAAAAAAATATATATAGAGAGAGAGAAAAATACATGTTTACAAGCTCAAAAATTGTGTTTAGCTTTGACCTTTAATCTGCCATAACGGACATAACCTGCCTCATTGATTTTGAAGCCAGTGCATCATGGGGTGTTGCCGGGGGCTAGTATATATTATATTTGATTTGATTTATTTGAAGGGGACAATGCAGTTTAATAAAACATATGACAATTCATAAGTTAAAAAAGCCAGAATTAGCCAAAAGGCAGTTTTTCATGTGTAGTCCCCTGGCCATGACGTTATAAAAACAGTAAAATACAGAAATATAAGTACAGACACACAGTTAGTAGAGACATGAGATTGGACTAAACAATACCAGACATACTGAGAGGACATATTAAAATACTTTTGATTGACTTTACTGTTTATCTTCGTGGAGAAAATGGGTGGAGGTGATCGATGCTGTGTATACGGTTGTAATAATGTTCTAAGATAAGTCAGTAGTTGCTGGACACCGACTCCTCTATCACTGAGAAAGGATCGCAGCTCGAGGATGGACCAGTATTTAAGGTTTTTCTGGGCCATTTGACAAATAAACACTACACATTGGTAGAGAAATGAACTGGGGAATGATGCAAAGTTGGTAGATATTTACGTAATTCATGTAGTTGCAGAGACAGAGAGAAAACTTGGAAAGACACAAACCCAGAGGACCAGTTCTAATGATTGTTGGATACGCTGAGATCTACTGAATATCCACTGATGACATGGACTGAGAAATAAAATAAGATGCTGGTGCACACAGTATTATTCATATATGTACACAACAGCCTCACAATTGAGAGTTTATTCATGTAAATCCATTTTTATACCAATTTGAGTGAAGGACTGATTACATTCATACAATGATCCTGAAAGTTTTTAAGGTTTCTTTTTATTATCCAGTATTATTATGACACGTTTTTACCACCATATTAAACATGACAACACCTTTGCAACGATGAACATTATTGATTAAACTTAGCAAAATATTTCCAAAAAGTCTGAACAAAAATCTGTCCCTGGGTCAGAATTCCGCCCCCTGGAAAGAAAACTGACGCCATAATCGATATTTTAGACGATAATTTCAAGTTGGCGGCATCCTCGAAAGAGCCTGTCCACTAATATCAATTCTATAGATGTTATTGTTGTTCTAGGTACGGTATGTAGAGTATGATATAAAATATAACGCCAAGAAAAGTCAAATAATGATAGAAGCGCTGGGGACGGGAAATCAACTTATCCCAGTTTCTATGTATCTGACAGTCCTCTTGAAGTGTGTGAGGAAATTAAATGCTTAGGTCATGACTTATCGAAGGATTGGACGGATGACGAGGACATTTATCGGCAGAGCTGTAAAATATATGTTCAAGCTGTTTAAAACCTACATCACATCATTCTGTACCGCACAATTGTGGTCAAATTATAAGAAATCAAGTGTGCAGAGGTTAAAAGTCGCCTATAATGATGCTTTGAGATGCTCTTTCGAGTCCCTCCGTGGAACAGTGTTAATCAACTGTTTGTATCCACAAGATTAGCAGCTCGTGAGGCACTTTTAAGACACTGAATGTTTAGTTTAATGTGTCGCCTGGATTCAGAAAACCAAGTAACAGCAGCTCTGGTCAGTCCTCAGAAAAGCTGCTATAGAAATGTATCTAAACTGAGACAGCACTGGTGTAATAGTTTGTACTTCTATAATTGTACACATTTTGTATCTGCACTCTTATATTTTTCTTTTATTGTATGTGATTGGACTAACTGTAGTCTGTAATAATGTTATATATTAAGTTTAGCAAAGCCAAATCCACTAGACTATGACCAGACGAGAGAATAGATTTGAGCTGCTTCGCCAACGATACGACCCGATCTATACTTTCTTTCTGAAGTGCTTTTTTGGCCAGGGCATCTGCTTCCCCATTTCCCATAATTCCAGCATGTCCCGGGATCCACACAAACACGGCTCTTGATCTCAAATTGTCAATGCTCGCTAACGAATACTGTTTTGGATATGAATACGACGGCTGCGATTCTCGGATTCATCGTCTTTCTCATTTGGACACTCAAAATTCTGTTTTGGTGGAGGGTCTGTCAAAATTTTTTGTACCTGGAGATGTTATTGCTTTGTCTGGACCAAGTTACAGGTCAGATCTGTGGAGAGACGCCCCCGCCCACAGTCAGAACGCAGGTTTTTAGGTATTTCTGAGCTATAAAACCACCTGTAATTGAATAAATGTAAGGTAGAGCTGTTGCAACTTTAACCCCTGAAGACTTAAGGGCAATTTTAGTACATTTCTCCTCGCCTGGATTTTTTTCTTAATTTTGCTTTTAAAACTGCCCCTTTTACCCCCTAATGAAGTGTTCTACATCCTTTTGTTCAGTACAACCTGTTATTTCACAATCTGCTGCTGTAGTTGTGTCATGTGGTCATAATAAAAGCTACAGGACCAGAAATAGAGATAAAAAAAAAACAGAAAATAAAATTTACACTCTTTTATACAAAACACACAGCAAACATGTATAAACAACTTTTTGGACATAGAAAATGCTTAATTTAGCGCCTTAGCTACAAAAATGAAAAATATCAAGTCTGTAAGTAAATTAAAAATCTCCTTATTGCCCTAAAAACAAAACAAAAACAAAAAGTGTAATCGCCCCATTACTTTTCTGTTCCAGTCATGAAAACAGCTCCTGTCAGGAGCCACAGCACTTCTGCATTTCCCTGGTGTTTATTACATTTGTGTTTGTTCATTTTGAGTGAAATAAACCTTTCAAATAAAAATAGAAAGGGGTGCGCAATTACACACACCAAGATGTGTAATTTTCCATGTGTGTGAGAATTAACTCCACTCAGAGCGACTTTTTCACTTGTTATAAACACACACAGTCAGAGGAGTCGACCATCTTGACTCACTCTTTGGCAAAGTTTGGGTCGATCAAAATGGACGGAGCGCATGAGTTTGGGGAAAACAAAGTTCCTATTGGACAATCGTTTTGCGCACGTCATCACACAGCGTGAGTGTGACGTAGGATAAAGCCGCAGAAATGTACGGAAACCTCTATGTCTGCACTTTCAGAGGGGAAAAAGTAAGTTTCTATGTTTTACGGTTCGAAAGTTATACATGGTTATAGAAAACATCCATCCATCTTCTCCCACTTAATCCGGCTGGGTCGCGGGGGCAGTTTACTGCCCAATACTCATAGCACCTGACCCCCCCTATGAACCCCTCTGCAGGTGGTGAGCCCACAGGAGGGTGGACAACATGGTCCTTGATGTTAGTTCATAGAGGTGCTGCATGTTTTGTTGATGATTAGTTCAGTTGATGGGAGCACCCAGAGGAAACCCATCCAGACACGGGGAGGAACATGCAAACTCGAACCCGCAACCTTCTTGCTGTGAGGCCTGAGAGTTGCCACTCAGCCACCGTGCCGCTATATAGAAAACATATTCCTCGTTATTGTATACGATAGCGTAGGTCTTCGAGGGTTAAGTGATACAATCTTTTGACCCTGTATTTGCACTTTTACTTCATCCACCACTGTCGTTTTTTGCACTTTACTGTCAGAAAGCCCTTACTCTCCTGTCGAAAGTAACACAAAACAACAGCTCGCATATTTGTACGATGGAATAAAACCCGCCGTTATGTTCAGTGACGGGGAGAAAGAACGCAGATGTGAGTGTGTCAGATTTGTAAACGTTATGCGACGAATAAAGTTTTTATTTGAATGAACGTAACTGTCGACGTTTGGTCCCAGGCAAAGCCATTCATCATCGTAAGAGCCTGTTGAGTCATATTATCGCCAGATGTTTGGGGACCGGGGGACCTGCTGTTCTCGGTGACCTACATGTACCACTGAATTAAATACAATCCCGTGGAAAGCTGATACGTAAAAGATTAGTGTGAATATACGCAGAAAATACATGTTTAAAATACAGGAAAGAAAGGGAATCTGTACGGCGGCGTTTGCTTTTCTCCATGGAGATGTTATTGCTTTGTCTGGAATGTTTCGCAGTATGGCATTAAACCTTTCTATTTTCATGGAGACCAAACCAGACCAAGTTACAGGTCAGATCTGTGGAGAGGCGACGCCGCTCACAGTCAGAACGCCTGTTTTTCTATGTATTTTTGAGCTATAAAACCACCTGTAATTGAATAAATTTAATGTAGAACTGTTTAATGTCACACTGTGAAACATTCCAGGCAGAGCAATGTACCATAGAAACAAACAGATGATGGACCCCCAGCCAAATAGGCGACCTCCGGCATGTTTGAAGCTGAAGTTCTTTGCTAGAGGTGGTGGAATTCTGTCAGAAGCCAAAAAATGGCACAGATCAGTGTTTCCTCGGTGGAGATCTCACTGTGGCAGTGAGTCTGTCAAGGCAACAAACTAGTGTAGTGATGGGGGCAAGTTCTGAACTTCCACGTAAAACACCAATTTGCTTCACACTGAAGAAGCTTAACACCACTTTAACCCATCATACAACAGCCACGAGTCTAACAAACAAAATGCTCTGCCTGGTTCACTCATTAGTGTCTGGAAACGTTAGAAAAGAACTTTATAAGCACCTTACACTTCCCTCTGTTGATTTCCCACTGCACATGCGACTCCAGCGGCGGTGAGAGGCTCGAGCCACCAGAAGCAACAAGTGAGAATTGACTATTGACAGTGAAGAACCATAGAAACTGAAAGTCGTTGAAAGAAAATGGTTCAGGAATGTATTTTTTAGCGTTTTCAAAAAATATGATTCACTCATAAGTAAAATGATTAGAAACGACATCGACGATTGAGTCTTTTGGGCTTTGGCCTGTGCAGTGGGAAATCAACAGAGGGAAGTGTAAAGTGCTTATAAAGTTGTTTTCTAATGTTTCCAGACACTAATGAGTGAACCAGGCAGAGCGTTTTGTTTGTTCGACTCGTGGCTGTTGTAAGATGGGTTAAAGTGGTGTTAAGCTTCTTCAGTGTGAAGCAAATTGGCGTTTTACATTGTAGTTAAGAACTTGCCCCCATCACTACACTAGTTTGTTGCCTTGACAGACTCACTGCCACAGTGAGATCTCCGCCGAGGAAACACTGATCTGTGCTGTTTTTTGGCTTCAATGGAACTTTAGCTTCAAACGTGCCAGAGTTCCCCTTTAAAGGATGAAATGTAGTGATTTTTGTAATGAGTTTAGCAGATTTTAGATGATTCTCAATTGATTTGTTAATTTTTCTAGCTGCATTAACTTCACCATGGACACATACGGGTTACACAGAGCACCTTTAAATTTTGTGTGCCAAAGTAAAAATAAAATATATAATTTGACCATTTAGGCCTAAATATAGTGTGGTATTCGCCCAGTTTTGTGCTGTTTTGACTTGAATATGATGTTTGATTGTATCTGGGACCAAGTTATTTAAAAACCAGCTCAGTATTGGCCTATTTTTTCTCTCAAATCTCTACTTTCAAAACAAATATAATGAAACTTTTCATTTTCTAATACACATTTAATAACGTAGCTGTGTATGAGTGAATATTCTCTGCCCCAGTCCAGATCTCTGCGTTGCTGTTGATTACAGAGACAAGCCAAAGCGTCTGCTCATGGTCTGTGTCTGGTCACTCTAAACCTCCCTCTCACCGCTCATTACATGGAAAATGAACCAAAATTACAGCTCACAGTCAAAGTGTGTTTACATATATAACACAAGACGTGACTGAAAATGCCTTCACTTTTGGTTCATAGGTGTATTCAGCACAAAAACTGAAGTGAACTCAAGTCAAAATTCTGTTATAAAACTTAAATGTACTGCTGTGTATAAGTTTTAGGACTTGCTTGTCTTCTTTTGATTGAATCGTTCCAGATTATAGCATTATTTATCAAACTTGTTTTACAGATGTTATTATTGCTTGAAAAAAATGCATTTTCACTAAAGGCCGCCGCACACTACAGGAGAATTCGCCCGATTTTGGCTGCGAATTCTTCTTCCCGAGTTCAAGAGATGTGACCCGACTTTTTGTCTCCGTGTGCGATTTTGAAGCCGCTGCTCCTCATGTGTGGAGTCAGTGTCAGATCAGAACCACCGAACATCAACAACGCGACGGAAACAGACGATAAAACAGAGTCAGGGGCAGAGGAGCGACGGACACAGAGACGCAACAAACAAACTCAGGATAGAGTGAAAATAAAGACTTTATTACTCACCTAATGTAAAGTGGAACATTTAAAGTGCAGCGTCTGATCCACATTATCCATAGAAATTGTCCTCCACAAATAATGAGTCCAGTCCACAAAACCGCGCTGTTAATCCTGTTTGAAGTGTCTTTAAGAGTAAAAAGACAGTGTTTTCTCGTGTGTTTGTTTACATCCACATAGCGTGCGGTGAAGCTGCAGATTAGCGACAGTGACTCTACTTCCTGTGGACTTTATCTCCTCTTTTATGCTTTAAAAATCCTGTATCTGAAGTATTGCACCACATTTCACAAATAATAATGACACAATTTTGACTTGTGTCTAAACTGGAAGTGCAGAGCTCTGATCTTTGAACACTTCAGAGTCTCAGAGCGACTCATTTTACTGTTGATAGGAAACAGCTGACGCCTTCGCGCTCACAGCTTTATATCCTGTGGTCTGCAGACAGATCTCGCTGCAGTGTTTGTGATCAGAGATTTTAAGTCTCATAAGTTTCTCCTCGTGTCTGTGGTGTTTGCGCTTTTTGTCGCACGTTTAAAAATCGTTTAAGACCAAAAAATCCTGTAGTGTGTGGTGGCCTTATGGGTCACTTCTCCACAGAGCTGACCTGTTACTTGCCTTGGTTTTGTCACATGCTCGTCATAACAGAATTTAGAGTGTTTTTTGGAATGATTTTCTGATTTTGACCTAATTGGTTGGTTACTGGTGTTTGTGGTTAGTAAAATAAATAGTTCAACTGGTCATGGGCACAAAAGACAAAGCGATAACATCAACATGGAAACAAACTGAACTGTTACGTAACTTATTTTTTAACTATTTCCTGTTTCTGTTGTGTCCGCAGTTGTGTTAGTGGCTGCGTCCGGGAGTAAACTCTGGGAAGTGCCTCTGTCGTCTCCAAATGTGAGTCACAGTCTTCAGTGGGAGCCGCACTGTCAGCACCATCAAGACAAGGCAAAGATCATCGCAAATGTGCCTCCGAGTCTGGACGGGACCTGGGTGTCTACGAGGTAAATATGAATTATGATTAACAATTCAAGATGTATTTTCCAAAACATTTTCCACCACACATGGGGAATGGGGGAATGCCAAATGTTGAGTGATTAACATTTTCTCTCACTCTAACGATGCATCAGGATGGATATAGAAACAACTGTCATATGGTTCTCTCCCTGAACATGTTTACTGTATTTTTCAGACTATAAGTCGCTCCGGAGTATGTCACATCAGCCAAAAAATACACAATGAAGAAGGAAAAAACATATATAAGTCGCACTGGACTATAAGTCGCATTTTTGGGAGACTAAGAACAGACATTTCCTCTTTAAAGGCGAGTTATAGTAATAACAACAGAACATAGAACAACAGGCTGAACATGTATCTGGTTTGTTCACTGCACATATGAAGTTATTCAGATAAACTAGAGCAGAAACAAAAGAACAACTTTACCAAACTCTCCATCTCACTCCAAATCACTAAATCCATTCAATTCTTCATCCTCAGTGTCACTTCTGAGCAACTCCACCAACTCACAGTGATCTTTTTTTGTTTTCTTCGTTGCAGTTTGAGTTTCTTCCGCTTTTCTCCAGTCAAACACAAGTTTCTCGCTCACTCCAAACTTTCTTTCTGCTGCTTGATCACCATTTGCAGCTGCATATTTCACTTCTTGCAGCAGGACAGCGGCTCTTTCTGCAGGAGACATGCGCAGTAGAGCCAGAAGTGACAGTGGTACAGGAGTAATAGCCATAGAGCCTATATATGAGTGGACTAAGCGGCCGTGATGTCACCCACAGCGTTCAGCGCCGCTCAAATGAAGCTTGCGATGCCACAGTTACAAGAGCAAATCTGCAAACAGGCTCTATGTTATGAATAGGGTTATTTTGACGAACAAAATAGTGAAAAAAAATTCAGGATCATGTGTCGAGGGTTCATACGAACATTTTAAGACCAAAATGACGAGGCCACAGCAGCAGGTCCAGAGAGAGGAACGATAAGATCCCAATGTGAGTCAATGGGAAAAAGGGAGAGGAGCTGGAAGAGCCTCCTGGAGCACTTCCTGTTTGGCACGTGGCGGCTAACGGTTAGCTCTGTCCACTCATATATACGGTCTATGGTAATAGCATGAGGCGTAGCAGATACTGGCACACAAGTCTAGAGCGCCCTCTCGTAGCTGTCAGTGTGAAAATAACCAACATGTGATACTATATATTTAATATATGGCACACCCGAGTCACAGGAACCACCCAAACTATGAAAAAAGTGCGATTTATAGTCCGAAAAATACGGTAATTGGCCAGAGGTTGTCTTAACTGGTTGTGTACAAAGAGCATTTCCCTGAACTAGAATAAACACAGCCCGTGTCCCCACAGTACGGGACCTTTATAATAAGCAGAAGTATAATAAGATAAGTGTGTCAAAGCATTTTTAACATTTAATTTGGAGTTTCAGGTCAGTATCGCTCAAAAATGATGTAATTATGAAACAGAATTGAACCAGCGACCAGTAAACGAGTGTTGCACAAGAGGATCAATAACTAGCCCGTGCTGTTTGCCCCAAAACCGCAAAGAATCCAGTGGTTTTACCTAATCCGTGTATGAAAACCAACACGACACCAACTAAACACCTCTGTAATTCCAGATGTGAAGTGCGACCCGGCCCAGAATTCCTCCTGCGCTCCTACACCTTCCACCCGACGCGCCACCTGCAGGCCGTCCAGCACTACTACACCGACAGCGCGTGTGGGGACCCCGCGTACTCCCTCCTCGTCCGGGGAAAGCTCCGCCTGCGCCAAGCCTCCTGGATCACCCTGGGGGCCACAGAGTCCGACCACCACGTCAACCGAGTGGGCATCGTGATCCACAGCAGCTCCGCCAAGCAGAGACTGGCCTCCCGCCTGCCCCCGTCCTGCGTGGGGGCGGCCCTGAGCAAAGCGGTGCCAGGGAAGGTGCTGGAGCTGTACAATTCCCGGGCGGGGAGGTCGTGCCTGTCCGCGATGGGGTTTTCGATGGCGGAGCTCGGCCTGGTGAGGGTGGAGATGCATAATTTCGGACACGGAGGAAAGGTCCAGGAGCTGTTCTTGGGGGATATTCACACACAGTGGACGCAGAGGACGTACCACAGGCCCACGGGGTACCAGACGCCCCTGCAGAATGTGATGGTAAGAGGGTTTAAGGGTTTTTATTGAGTTTTTGTGGGACGTTGGGGTGATTTAGAGTAGGTTCTTCTTTGGCGTTGCCCTTCACATCAAAACTACGCAGTGTTTGATGCCCTAAATGTAATTTTGTTGCTTTTCTATGTCAATGAATTTTAGAATTTTGAATGGATCTTGAATCTCTTCCTCAAGATGCTGTATCTGATTTTTGCCATCTTAAAAAAAACTGAAAAAAAACTTAACTAGTTATTTTAAATAGAGTTATTCCTCACTTTTGTAATGCATTTCTAGCATCATAATTATTCACCATGATGAGTTTATAACTGAGTAGAGGCACTACTGTAAAAACTACTGTATTTTCTGGATTATAAGATGCTCCAGAGTATAAGTCGCACCAGCCAAAAAATGCACAATGAAGAAGAAAAAAACACATATAAGTCACATTTTTGGGGGTAAAATAATTTTATAAAATCAGAGATTAAGAACAGACATTTCAACACTTCAACCTGTCGTCCTCGGTGTGGAAATCTGCTGCAGTTTTTTGGGACGTCGTTGTTCGTGCTCTGAGGCTGTTGTGTTTCATGAAGCAGTAACAGCTTCTTATGTTTTCTCTGCTGCAGTTAGAGTTTCCTCCACTTTTATCTAGTTTCTTCCAAGTTTCTCACTCACTCCAAACTTTCTTTCTGCTGCTCGATCACCGTTTTCTGCTGCATATTTCATCACTTGCATTTTATAATCTGCAGAATATGATTTTCTTTTTGGGGGCATTTGTGTTCAGTCTTTCTCAGTTGTTTTTATACATTGATGTTTAAACTTTATAAATTTTCAGTGTTGCAGGAGTAACAGGAGTAGCAGATACTGGCACACAAACCTAGAGAGTGTCACCATAACAAATATATGAGATTATATATTTTTTATATATAATTTGCACCTGAGTATAGGTCGCAGGAACCACCCAAACTGTGAAAAAATTACTTATAATAATAATAATAATAATAATAATAATACATTTTATTTATAAGGCGCCTTTCTGGACACCCTAATTACGATTAAAACACACAGTTAAAAGCCACAGTTAAAGTGGGACAGTATTTAATTGAATAATTGTATTGATTTATAGTCCGAAAAATACGGTAGCTGTGCATCAGCCTCAGTTCCTGTTTTGCAAACAATAAAAAGCTTTATAATTACATGCAGAGAGAATAAAGGGGTCTTATTTTGACCTCAAGAGCTGCATTTATATCAATGCAATATATCTGTATTTAAAGTCATTTTTTATTTTATTACATGAAAGAAATTGGGTTCTTCAAATCGCTATTTCCCCAGTAGTTCACTCATGGTTAAACAGTTGGTTCTAGTCAAATCCTGTCAAAAACCAGAAGTTATGTTTAGTTTGAGCCTTGCAGGCTTACGTAAGACTCTCAAAATGCTCTTTTCTCTTTGGTGTACATTTTTTTTATTAACTTTTAAAAAATTGGCCATACTAATAACAAGATTATACTGACTCAAAGTCATAACAAGACCGAAGACATAACAGGAAATAGTTTGTAGACAGGATGGAGGAAAAACGAACAAGAAACAGAACAAAAAAAGAAAAATAATAAACAATACAGTATATGGCATCCATTTAATCTGTATATGTCATCTTGAAGCTCCTCTGTGTTTTTAAAGTCAGTAAAACTCAAAAACAAAAGAGAGAGACTTGACTTTTCTCATATACAGTTGTTAATCTACGTGCAATGCCAATACTCAAGTGCACGAAAGTTGTTTTAAACCTCAAAAATTAAAGTGTAATTTGGGAACAGTAACTTTTTTAATATCCACAAATATGCCCCAGTGCCATGACTCGCAAAACCAACGTGAGTGAAGGAAGTAATGGGGCAAGGAAATCCACCATGCTAAAATATGGCCTTCCCAGAACTGATGCTATGATGAGGATATTAATGTTAATAGATCTTTTACTGTTAGTGGCTGAGAGCTGGACCCAGTTTCTGTACAAGTGGAAACATGATGAATCTGTGGCTCTGGGTCCAGACTCATGAAAGCCTGGATCTGAAACTGCAGGATTAGTCTGAGGACAAGGTTAGAGTTGATATAATGATTTATGTCTTCAAGGAAATCAGAGCCAAACAGTCCCTGGCAAAAGGGGCTACACAGATATTTTGGCTCCATTAAAACGCTTTGAAATAAATTACTCCAGAATTCTTATCACAACCCACCTTCCATTGTTTCAAACCCGACTAAAACCAGCATAAAAATCAGACAAATCATATGCGTGCCTAGATTTTAAAGGTCCTATAATGCACAAAATGGATTCTTGTGAGCTTTAAACCATGTTATAATGGTGTTAACTCATTAAATACATACCTGGAGTTGTGCTTTGTTTCATTCACACATTTATCATTAGTCTGTCTACATTTCCAAAGCTTCTCTGTTCCACCTTGTGATGTCATCCAAATGATTGTAGTGAAGGTCTATGGAGCTTATAAAGGGACAGTTTGGGTTTTTTGTGATTAATCTGTACGTCTCCATCAGCAGTGTTGCATCAACACTGACTTACCTCCCGACAGCGTCTGAGCCGAGTTCTTCCCCGTTTTCGGAGCTGATGAAAGTGTCCGGCAAGTTGGCTGGAGTCATGAAAATAAAGTGTTTTTCTTCTCAAAACAGTATGTGTTCAAAAGAGTGACACATTTGCGTCACAAAACTTTTGTCCACAAAAAAGTCAGAC
The DNA here is from genome assembly GCA_034769755.1 of Odontamblyopus lacepedii. Lineage (NCBI taxonomy): Eukaryota > Metazoa > Chordata > Actinopteri > Gobiiformes > Gobiidae > Odontamblyopus > Odontamblyopus lacepedii. The sequence continues at coordinate 38,248,849 of CM068346.1, read as the reverse complement.
CTCAAAATCATTTGGTGCTATTTTCCCTCCGGTCATATCACTGCACGCAGCCTCCAGGTGGCGGCCACATGAAGTGCGCACTGCACACATGAAGCTTTTATAGCTTTGACAATCTGGTTTCCACATTGAACCTATGGCAAGAAGCCAAAGTTTTCACAAAGCAATGTCCGTGACAGGAAAATGGTGAAATGTGTGCAGAGATTCAGCCACATTTTTGTTGTTCCAGCCTGGATAATTACAAGTCTGCTCCATTTTTATATATATATATATATATATATATATATATATATATATATATATATATATATATATATATATATATATATATATATATATATATATATATATATATTTTATATTTATATATATTCTTCTCTAGCTTATACAAGCTTATATATTATCGCTGTAGCTCTGATGTTAGCTCTATCATGTCACGGTGGTCAAAAGTCTGAGCACATAAACACTGCCGAACTACTAAAAAAACTGTTGTGGATTTGTGCGCAGCTTCACCTGGAGGCAGCGCAGTGATATGAGCAGAGAGAAAATAGTACCAAGCGATTATGAGGTCTGACTGAAGGTTTTGTGACACAAATGTCTCACTCTTTTGAACACATACTGTTTTGAGAAGAAAAACGCTTTATTTTCATGACTCCAGCCAACTTGCCGGACACTTTCATCAGCACCGAAACCGGGGAAGAACTCGTCTCACCGAACGCTGTCGGGAGGTAAGTCAGTGTTGATGCACGACTCTTCTGAGGGAGATGCACAGATTCATGTCAAAAAACCCAAACTATCCATTTAAAAACACACTTCCTGTATTATCACATGACATCACAAGGTGGAACAGTGTATTTTCTGTTTGAGCGAAAAACTTTGAGAAACACCAATCCCTTACGCATTCACAACATCTTAATTATTCACGATGAGTTTATAAGCACTTTTTACAACTTTCAGAGCAGGCTAGAGTCGCGTTTTTCCATAGCTGTAATGCTAAAAACAACTTGCTTGCTAACAGCACACTCTCTGATTCTCAGAGGAAGACATTTTTTGCTCATCTACACAGAAACACAACCAATTTAACAGATCTTTTTCTTTGTCGTTTCAGCACCACATCCACCCATGCCCGGTTTGCGCCCTGGTTTACCGTTCCTCCGAGCTACGCCCGCCCGCCCTGCCCCGCGGCCCCGCCCCGCCCCTCTCCCTGTCGGGGCGATGGGTGAGCCAGCGCTGCGAGACCCGCCCCTCCGTCCTCTTCCTCACCCGCGACTTCACCTTTGAACCCGACTCGCACCAATGGGGGGGCGTGTACCGGCACTACTCCGACCCGTTCTGCACTCAACCCACTTTTACTTTAACAGCTTCCGGGCACTTCGCACAAGGAAACCCGTCGGCCAAAATCTCCACAGCAACTGAGTTTGTTTTCAAGGTTACCCAAGTGAAAATTACACCGTTTGACGTAGCAACCGCGAAGCTACTCAACTCTACAAGACCGGGGAAGTGCGGTTTGACCGGGAATTGGCAAGTCGGAACCGAGCAAGACATTACCACTACGCACGGGTGCACCGCGCTGGGTATCAAACTGCCCCACAAGGAATACGAGCTCTTTAAAACGGAGCTGGACCATAGAAAACAAGCGCTGCTGTTCATCGGGGAGAGACCAACAGATGGATCGAGCCCGGACCGACCACAGAAGAGGCCCACTTCCTTCCAGACGCCCCTGGTGCAGTGCAGCGGGGGCGGGGGAGCGGGGCAAGAGGAGAGAATACCCCGCAAGGAAAGATTGGGTTCCCACAGCAGGCAAATTCAGCTGCAAATAAGCGGGGGAGAGCGGAGGAGAGGACACGGGATGCTGCTAGCGCTGGGTTTGGTACTGTACACCTGGGGATGTGTTTATTAGGTCGGTAAAGTCCAGGTGTTGATGGACGTTGTTTCCTGGCAGCTTCTTACCCCCGTTTCTTTTCTCGCTCGCCTCTCTGTCCATGTGATGCCCGCCACATGTTTCTCCCAGTTTGAAAAATAGAAAGTATTGGCGGTAATTTGATGTTGACGAACGGTGTAGTTAAATTATCCATTTTGTTTCTGCAATTACAACGGTCAAAACTTGCTAAATCTACATTCTCCCCATTGGTATTGCAATATAAATGTATGTTTTACACAAAATTCACAATTAAAGGGACATTTCAGAATTTTGAACATAGGGCCTCATTTCCTCGTGAGCCAGAGTGTTGGAGACATGTGGAGACACTTTTTTAAATCTTCCATCCAGTCCTTGTATTTGCAGAGGTTGCTGGTGCTAGGCTAGTGCATGTCAATGGCCATAGTTGTCCTGCCACTAAAAACAGTCTGACCCACTCCACAGTGCACCCGAAGCAAATTAATTGTTAAGCCAGACTGTCGATGTGAATGTCTCTGTTGATAGAATAATTTTAGAAGTAAAACCAACCGTTGCATTTGAAGGATTTATGTCTGAGCAGCAGTGAGTTGTACTTCCTGACAGAAAGTTTGGCAGCAGCGGACTGATATATGAGAAAATAGTCCCTCAACATGCGACGATTCATGCGATACAAAGTTAGTTTTATTTCAAACATTATTCTATCAACACAATCAAAACAGTCTTACCCACTTCACAAAGCACCCAAAGCAAATCTATAATTACGCCAAACTGTCCATGTGAATGTCTGTGTTGATAGAATAATGTTTGAAATAAAACTAACCTTGCATCGCATGAATCGTCGCATGTTGAGGGACTATTTTCTCATATATCAGTCCGCCGCTGCCGAGCTTCTATCAGGAAGTACAACTCACTGCTGCTGCTCAGACAGAAATCCTTCAGATTCAACGGTCGGTTTTACTTCTAAAATTATTCTCTGGACACAGACGTTCACATGGACAGTCTGGAGTTATCATAGTTTTCCTCGGGTCTGTGGTTTTTAATGTCAGAACAACTATGGCCGTTGACATGCACTAGCCTAGCACCAGCAACCTCTGCAAATACAAGGACTGGATGGGATATTTAAAAAAGTATCTCTACACGTCTCCAACACTCTGGAAATGAGGAAATGAGGCCCTATGTCCAAAATTTTGTCCCTTTAATGAGTTTGTTAAGATAAAAAAAATAATTAAAACTGGGAATTTTGGAAAGTTGAATTTGTTAGAAAGGACTTTATAGGACAAAATTCAATATGAAGTAAACAATTCTTGAAAATTCTTACATTTTACATTGATTTTTAATAAAGTCTCTTCTATATTGGACAACACAACTACGCCAATGCTTGGACTAACTTTCTTAGACATGTGGCTGTCAGGTTTTCGTCAGGTTTTTCATTCAGTCATCCAGTGGCACACTAGGTTACGTATTTCCCCCCCCTCAACCAGAGAGTTGCCAGTTCAAACCCCACTCAAACCAATACCAATATGTCCTTGGGCAAGACGCTTCTCCGACAACTCCAACCCCAACACAAGGCTGGGGACATCTGCTGCTTTTTTTTTCTTTTTCCTCTTCTGAATCCGGGAACTACTTCTTCACGATTAAACACAACTCCACATGTTGACGGACACTGTTTTCCTGGCAGCTCTCGCCTCCTTCTCCACGTGATGCAGGCCGCCGTAGTAACACGCCCGGAGAAATTCATGAGACATTGAGGAGAGCGTTTCGAACTTTATATTTTCACGGTCTGTTAACATCCCAGCCGGACTTCACGAGCTGCCCCACAAGACTTCACTTTAAATGACTACAAACACCAGCTGTGGACTGCTTTATTGCTACCTAAGACTAATATGTATATAGACCACCAATACGGATTCATTATGTAAGATATGTTATTTTAAACCGTGTCGTGTTTGTAAAAAATCCGAGGAAAGTTTCAATTTTGTTTTGACTTTTCAATAAAACTACATATGCGTTTTTATAGCAATGCCACCTTCTACGATTTAACAAATTTGTACTTTTAAACAGATTTTTACGATGAGAAATTGTTCATAGAGGTAGAAAGAGGAAGTCTGGTATCACCTAACGTTTTTTGTCATCAATGTTGAATAAAACTAGCTTGGAAAGTCGGACCATTCCCTAATTTGGTACAAGGGTCTGGAATTTCAGCTATTTAAGTGCCTTAAATCTCACGGACCAATCAAATCTGTGGAGGCGGGTTTTATGGAGTGATTAGCTTTACTTATTGGCTAAAAGTTTTTATATTATAATTCTGGGTGTTCAAATTCAACCAGAAGTTGCCGTAGGTGCCGATCTCGAAGGTGCATTGGGTAACTTTTCCGGTGGAGCGTTGGAGCACCTGCTTTTCTGCATGTAGATGTTGCTGCTTTGACTGGAATGTTTCGCAGTACGGCTTTAAACCTTTCCATCATCATGGAGACAGAACCAGACCAAGGTACAAGGCAGATCTGTGGAGAGGCGACCCCGCTCACAGTCAGAACGGCTGTTTTTCCAGGTATTTTTGAGCTATAAAACCACCTGTAATTGAATACATATGAGGTAGATCGATTTAGGGCCAATCCCATTTCTAATTTCTCCTCCTTTTCCTCTTGTCCCTTGAAACTGAGCAATAAGGGGCAGGGGTTGAAAGTCGACCCCTACGAATTGGGACACCTCTTCAACAATCACATACGTCATCAGAAATCTTGTACGTAAACTTCCTGTCAGAGAGGAATGACACACAGACCATTGGAAAGAACAACGTGAGCTTCTCTGAGGGTTAAACCGATGATTTTGCTTTTAATTACTTGGGTCACAATGTCCAAATAACAACTGTGCAGCACGGACGCTCGCAATTCGTTCACAACTTTATTTCCACGCATCAACCGATCGCTCAAGTCCCAAATAACGTGATACTTCTCAACGTACTAGGGATTTTTTCATGTGCATTTCTGAAGAAAATGACCCTCACGCACTGGAACGACGTTAAACTTAAGACAATACAGCGGTCATCACAAAATTTAAACCATAAATAATGGAGAAAGTTTGTGAATTTCTTTGGTCTGTGGTCTCTTTGGTCGTGGCAGCAGCGATCTTGCCGGTGATTCGCATTCTGAGAAATTGCTCATGCCCCTCAGTTTGGAGTTTGCCTCTGAAAAATCTTCGTTTGGAGGGTTACACAGCCCTGCCCCTTTCCCCTTCCGCTCTGCCATAATGGTAACCGAGGCACCGCTACCTGTACATGTGAACGTGCAAAGAGAATATGTAGAATTTTAAATAACATGAATCAAATCGAACAAGCTTTTTTCTTAGGGAAACATTTTAAAGATATTTTTTTACTGATGCAATATTTGTGAACGAATAACCAACCAGATAAATATTAAATGAGCACGTCTCATAGATGCGAATGCGCAAAACAGAGGTAGGGGAAAGTGGTAGGGCCAAGGGATGAATTGGAATTCCGCCTTAACGTTACACTGCGGAACATTCCAGGCAGAGCAATGACATATACATAGAAACAAACAGGTGACGGACCCCCAACCGAAAAGTTACAAACCAGCAAACAAGTTCAGTATGGACTACAAAGCTGTTTTAAAGCCTCCCAGAGAATCAGTGCAGCGTTGACTTATTTTAGCACCAAAACTTTTCCCAAATTTAAATTATCGGAATAGTGCCGCCACAACAAAAGTGTGGCAAAAATGGGTGGGGTAGAATATGTATGAGAAATTGCTTTTTGGTGTTGTATGTAGGGCTCTGCCAGCTCAGCCCTTTAAAAAAAAGCCTGCATAATCAGAGGTATAATACTCCCCACAATGACTAAACTGAACTGGAAGAGACACTGATCCTGTACTGCAAAGAACTCGCAAACTTACAGTGCACTTCCTGATTCTTTCGCAATAATGGAGACAATTTAGGATTAGATGGAGACAGCACATGGTTTATTTTGATCTCAAGAGGTGTTTTTACTATATATGGGTCAATGACATGAGGCCTACATTTTCTGTCCAGTTGCTATTTCCTCAGTTAAAAAGGTTCAAATTTCATAATAATTCAGCACATTTCTGTAGCACCTCTGACCTCCATGGAACCAAATCATTTTTTCAGAAATCATGAGTTATTCTGCACGTTTTTTGTCCTTAAAGTGTCAAAATGTCATGTGGTGCGACCGTGCATCATGTGGTGCGACTGATAACAGCAGGAATTTTAATAACAGACAAAGTCGACTTGGGTCAATGGTTCTTTAGGCATTTTTCTTCATTTGATGCATTTTCCAGGGCAGTAGTTTGTTCATTAAAAACAAGCATCAAAAGAAAATATCAATATGCATTAAAAATCTAAAGAAATGCAACAGTTTGTTTCTCTACACTTCATATTACTCAGAACTTAGATTAATATCCCAACCATGTTTTAGAAAATAAAACAGTTTTAAGGTTATTCTCGGTCGCACCACATGACATTTTACACTAAAAATACTTTATATAAATGTTAAACACAGATTTATGCACCTGACACTGTAAATATTTGAGAAAGTTCAATAGAAACTCATATTTTTTACATTTTAAAATTTGCCTGTTGAAAATCCTCATATATCTGTGCAGGTACAAATAATTAAACTTATTTTCTCCAGTGTTAGAACTGCAGTATCAGGCCTCTTTTTCCAGATTTCTGGCTACTACAGTTTATTCTACAACTGAATAATTATTGAAACTTACATTCTCACTCTTAAAGGTGCACTATGTCACTTTTTGACTGGGTTACAGGTGGTTTTATAGCTCAAAAATACCTAGAAAAACAACCATTCCACAGATCTGACAGGAAGATAGAAAGGTTTAATGCCATACTGTGAAACATTCAAGACAAAGCAATAACATTTCCAAGGAGAAAAGAAGCATTTGACGGATCCTCCACCAGAAAAGTTACACAATGCACCTTTAAGTATGTATGCATTTCCAATTATATACAGAAGTACACCCCAGTACCTCAACCAAAGTCTAATGCTACCAAAAATGTACAAAAAAATTAAATCTTCTTATTAAATCATTCTTTATTTATGTTAGTTTTATTTTCATTTTGTTTTCCTCAACAGTTTTACCATTTCAACGTAGTTTTTGGTTTCCGTACTCACCGTTGACGACCAAATATTGCCAAAACGTCCAATTCATTATAGGTTATAGGCACTTTGTATATATTTTTATCACTTTGATCAACATGTGTAAATGTGTTTTTCATGTTAAAGCTGCATTGTGTAACTTTTCCGGTGGAAAATCCGTCAGACGCTTTTCTCCATGGAGATGTTACTGCGTTTTCTGGAATGTTTTGAGAGTTTTTCTAGGTATTTTTGACCTATAAAACCACCTGTAAGTCAATAAACGTAAAGTAGAGCTGTTTAAAGTCATATCCATAGAAACAAACAAGTGAAGCGAAAAAGTTACACAATGCAGCTTTAAAACTATTACCTGTAAACAAACCAATTATTTATTTTAACCATTTTAAACTGTACTTTTTGGATGAGAACTTCCTGGTCCTGTGTTTTCCTCGGTCGTGCGTTGGAGCGGTGATCGAGTATGTGTAATAAAAGTACTTTTCATAATATTTGTGTTGTTGTAGTGGTTGTGAAAGGCCAGACTGGAGACAGGATTTTCTCCGGTCTCGGGGGTTCAAACACTGTGGTTAGATCCAGGGCCCAGATCTATGGTGGGATGGGTTTTGATAAATAGTCCTCATATGGCTTGTGCATCACTTAAGAGCTTCCTGGAGCAGAAATGGACGAGGATATGAAGTGTTTGGCTGCACTGTTCAGAGCACAATACATCTCACCGTTAAAACAAAAGGGGATTTGGACGCGGCTGTTCGCAGAATGGTTTATGTTTGTGCGTTTTCGTAAATGAAAGGAGACAAATATATGAGAATGTGTAGTTTTTTCTGATTTAAAAAGTAGCTAAAGTAGGATTTTGTTTCGTTCATGCATATCCGTACAAGTTCACCGCACTTATTTTGACAATATCAGGACATTTTATAACAATTTATAGCACAACACTCACTTAATAAAGACACTGCTGAACATTTAAAGGGCCCATATTACACTATTTATTTAATTTTTGTTATATTTCTCGTCGTAAACACACCTGGAGTTGCGTTTTGTTTCATTCACACATGTTTAACACACAAACTCTGCATATTTAAGATGAGTAATTCTCTCAAACTGGTCATGTGGTAATACAGGAAGTGCTCCGCTGTGTTTTTTAAACTCCACACACCTTCACGTGAATCATTTGGATGATTTCAGCACTGGAATTGCCGATCTCGACTGAACGAAAAGGTAAAAAGGAGCTGTTAACTTGAAATCTATCGCTTCTTGACATCACAAGGTGGAACAGAGCATTTTGAGCATCTAACAGTAAAGGATTATACTTAAACATGAACACAACAGGTATGTTTTTGATGAGGTAACAGCATTCTAACATGACTAAAAGCTCAAATCGATTTTGAGTAATATATAAAAGACCGTTAAAGCAAAAACAAGTTCAATACGCATATTAATTACATATTATTGGACCCTTCCTAGATTTTAGGGGCATCATTGTCCTCCATAACATACCAATTTATTTATAAAGCACTTTAAAACTTTACGCTGTACACAAACATAGAAAAGCTGAGGACAACACAACACAATGCACAATACAAACACAATGCAACTACTAAAAAAACATAGAAAACAATAAGATACTCAACAGCATGAAATGTACATCTCACTTGTTAAAAGCCAGTGAAAAAAGGTGCGTTTTTAGGAGTGATTTAAACACAGGTACAGACTCCGCCTCTGATCTCTAATGGAAACTGGTTCCAGAGCCGTGGGGCAGCGACAGTAAACACACGGACCCCACAAAGCTCAAGTTTAGTCTTTGGGGCGGTGAACTGGAGCTGGTCTGAGCTGAGAGTGCGAGAGGGGAGTAAAGGTGGATCAGGTCAGAGGGAGGAGGGCGCTGGGCCGTGCAAACACTTAAAAGTAAATAAAAGAAGTTTAAAATCGACTCTAAAACACAGTGGGAGCCAATGAAGAGAGGCTAAAATAGGGGAGACGCTCTTGTGTTTCCAGGTTCCAGTTAAAAGTCGACCTGCTGCAAAAAGCAAAGTGCATTTTGACTGATGCCGACATAAAGTGCGTTAAAATAATCCAGTCTGGTGTCACAAATGCACGAGTTTGGAAATGTTCTGCTGACACATTGGGCTTAATTTTGGCCAGTTGCCTCAGCTGGAAAAACTAGACTTTACAACAGCACTAAATTAAAGATCAAATTTTAGGTCAGGGTCCATTTTAACATTAGATATATTGTTATATTTTGGCGCTAAAATCTAACTTTAATAATAGCAAAAAGAGAAATATAATAATTAGCCAGCTGGACAAAAGTTTATTTGGTCGAATATGTTTTGCAACTCATCCAAGCTGCTTCTTCTAATGTTAATAATCTAACTAGGGTGAGATTTTTAAACTTCTAAATGGCGACACACCCGGGTTCAAGAAAATTGTGAAAGAAGCGAGTAAGATTGTGGATTCTCGTGTCAGTCATAATCTGAGGGACTTGGGTCGCTGCATTTTTTTTGAGTTATGGTGATTCGTCAGCACAGATTTCTGTATTTTGGCAAAAAAAAAAGACAATTTACGATCCTCTTTACAGTTGGCAGAGATCAGATTAGTCAAAAAAATGAGATAATCCTGTTTTAGTCCTAGTTTGGAGTTGATGTAGTCCTGGTTTAGTCTTAGTTTATGTTGGTTTAGATTAAATTGGTCGAAAATAGGGACATTTCTTGTGTAAAACTGGGACAAATCAATGGTTTTATATAAATCTGCTGGGACAGGGGACACAGGGCTCAAAACTGGGACTGTCCCGGGTAAACTGGGACGACTGGTCATCCTAAATCTATATTAAACAGTGCTAATAGAATAATGTTTTCTAATACTGCTTTGGTGTTCTTCACATGTGGCTGAATTGTGATGTTTGGAGGCTAATCTCAACTCTTCTATTGAAAATACACTGGAGCTAACAAATGTAAAACTACCAGATTGTGCAACGCAGCCGCTCTGTTTACCAACACAGGAAAGGTCCATAGTGAAGGCTGAGATTGGGTAATGCAGCTGAGTGGGTTATTGTTAAGATGATTTACATGGGCTATAAGAGTGAATAGGAGCTCTTAGGGGCTCTTAAGAAGGCTTAATGGATGTTTGGTAAGATTAAAACAAAACTGCATTAGAACAGCTACAATGGCTTTATTGTCGTTACGTAAGGTCGTAGGCAACAAAGTCTGCAGCTCAAACGAGGACACGGACAATAGAAAAATATGCAATTACTACAATCACTAATCAAAAAGTCCATATTATGCTATTTTCTGATCTGTTATAATGTTGTTTCATCATCATAAACATACCGGGAGTTACGTTTGTTTCATTCACACGTTTAACACAGAAACCTGCATATTTAGTAGAACCCTGCATGTTCTACTTTTGGCGTTTTCAGGCTGACAGAAAACTGTGCCGGTGCCGGTTCCCGCACCTAATCTCGAACCGACTGACATGTTCATGCTGAAAATCAGACTGTGCGGGAACCAAAATGTTGGTTCCTGATGGGAACCAAGTAAAACTTGTTTTTTCTCAGCAAACCGTGACGCCACAGTAGGCGTCAGCAGGTTCATCCGGGTCACGCGCGGTAAAATAAACAAACACATGGATGGCAGATCCGGACATGCTGTTGCGAGGAGATTTAATGTGTCTCATCACATATGACAAGAAAAGTCTATATAAAATATTACGTACTGTTTGTCTCGCAATTATCCGCATTTGCCTGGTAAGGCTTTATCTTTGGATTTGGCGTTACTTTCGCCTTCTCCACAGCAGATGTTGCAGCAGTTTGGTGCTGATAAATAATGATTTGCATGAGTACAAACGCTGCTGGTGTCGATGATGTGATCCATATTATTGCGTTATTTCGTACAGTCTTTGTTTTTATTTGGTGGCAAATCCAAACCTTCTGTCGATGACGCATCATGAGTTCACTTCAGTGGTTTGAAAACAGGCCTGAAAACAGTTTCAGTGACGACATGTGGTAATACAGGAAGTGCTCCACTGTGTTTTTAAACTCCACACACCTTCACTAGAATCATTTGGATCATTTCAGCCCTGGAACTGCAAAATGTAAAAGGTAATTATTAATTTGGAAGGTTCTTTACATCACGAGATGGACCAGAGCATTTTGAGCTTTGGAGATGTGGACAGACTAATAATAAAGGATTATTCAAACATGTGTGAATGAAAGAAAATACAGAACAAATCCAGGTATGTTTTTGATGAGGTAACATCATGATAACATGGCTTGAAACTCACTCAAGTCAATTTTGTGTAATACAGGACCTTTAATAATCAATCGCATTATGTGAAATTACTATCAGCGCTTTCAGTAATTACAACTATTTTCTTCGTCGCCTACATAAGCGTCACGAGAAGCTTAAAGCCTCAAAATACATACAAATAAATCAGGCCGATCCCACGTCAAGCGGGCGACATGTTGTTCCTATTACTGTAACTGCAGCGATGGCGGTTGTTAGGCCCATGAGGTCATCCCTGGAGCCTGGAGAATGGAGAATGCAGACGGTAACCCCAAAATCCACTCACCCAAGCCCCACATGAGTGAAGCGAGTCGTGCGGTGAGCGATGAGTGGCATTTATAGGTGGACAGTAAGCAGGAGCTGTCAGAGAACGAGCATATGCAATAATAAGGGCAGTAGCAAAGCGTCTGCAGGTTCAGAGACGTACAAGAGTGGACTGTTTTTCGTCTTGTTTTGTGGTTTCTGCTCTGTGCCAAGAAGTTTAAAAACACATTGAAGAGCCATGTTAGCAGACTGGTGGCTGTTTGAATGCAATTAAAGGTCCTATATTCAACAAAATCGACTCTTTGTAGAGTTAATCCATGTTCTTACCTCATTACAAACAGACTCGGAGTTGTGTTTTGTTTCATTCACACATGTTTAAAACACAAACCTGCACATTTAGGCTCAGTTCTTCTCTCAAACTGAAAAGACTTCTGTTCCACCTTGTGATGTCATTTGGTAATACAGGAAGTGCTCCACAGTGTTTTTAAACTCCACACACCTTCACTAGAAACATTTGGATGATTTCAGCTCTGGAATTGCCAGTACAGTGGTCCCTTGTTTATCGTGGTGTTTATGTTCTAATAAGAACCTGCAACAGGTGAAATCCACAAAGTAGTCAGCTTTATTTTTTATAATTATTATATGTTTTAAGGCTATAAAACCCCTCTACCCCTGTGCAGGGAGCGGGGAGGGGGATTGTTCCGGACAAATCAACCCACGGTCTAAACTGAGGAACACGGGGGTGAAAAACATAATAATGGGTTGTTGCTGCTGTTTTTTATTCTTATAAACAGACATGCCTCCTTAGATTACGTGCAGGTTCTCCCTTAGCCAATCAGAACCACAGACGTATATAAAAGTGCACTTAGCGTTCCCAGCACCCATAGCGTTCAGCGCCGCTCAAATGAGGCTCGTGATGCCACGGTTACAGGGGCAAATCAGGGTTTTTTGACAGGCAAAATAGAAAAAAAAGGATCATGTAGAGCAGGTTTATACAAACCAAGACCAAAATGACGAGGCCACAGCAGCAGTTACCGAGAGAGGAGCGATAAGATCCCAATGTGAGTCAATGTGAGTCAGGGTCAGAAGGAGCCGGAAGAGCCTCCTGGAGCACTTCCTGTTTGGCACATGCCTGCTAGCGCGTTAGCTATGTCCTTTCATATATATATATACGGTCTATGATCAGAACGCAGAACACAATGTGCGGGTTCTTCCTTAGCCAATCAGAACGCAGAATACATTGTGCTTTAATACAAAAAAAAACAAAAAACATAATACATACATACAAAAAAAAAAAACAGGAAACAGCGACGCTCCGTAAGATGAACCGCGTTATAGTGAGAAACGACTGTATCTAATAAACAAAAGGTAAATTTATACATTTCACAAAATCAACTACTGATAATACTTCATAAAAACACACACAGTTGTCACATGTTTGAATAATCCTTTATTATTAGTCTGTCTACATCTCCAAATCTCCAAATGCTCTGTTCCACTTTGTGATGTCATGACGTGATCAAGTTAACATCTACTTTTTACCCAAAGTTCTGTAGAGATTGGAAATTCCATGACTGAAACTATCCAAATGATTCTAGTGAAGGCGTATGGAGTTTAAAAACACAGTGGAGCACTTCCTGTACCACCACATGACATCACAAGGTGGAACAGAGTGTTTTCTGTTTGAGAGAGGAACTCAAAAGCCTAAATATGCAGGATTTGTGCATTAAAGATGTGTGAATGAAGCAAAAACACGACTCCAGGTGTGTTTTTGGTGAGGAAATAACATTATAACAGCTCAAACATAGCGTAATTTAACATAAAAATAAGAAAAAGAAAGAAACAAAGAAAGAAAAAGAAAGAAAAAGATCTTCAGTGTGGACTTTTGGACCACTGAGCTGCCGTGAACTAACAGGATCATGTCAAGCGCTGTATAATGTTAGCATGAAGTATATGACATCGTAATGAAAGGGATTATGGGTAGTTAAAATGTAGTTTGGGATGTAATGACACCAGATGTCGACACAGTGCGGGGGCATGGAGGGGTTACCATGAGCAACTGCACAGGATTACAGTTGGGTTTATTTCGCTTTACATTTTACACGTTTCGTTCAGTTTTTTAGACAGTTTACGTTTAATAATTTTCCGATTATTCGCTGATTGGTGAGAACTATTGTTTCCTTAAAGGGGGGTGTTATTTAAATTTGTTTTGCTATGTTATAATGTCTGAAGAGAGACGTCATCCAGGCATGTTTCAGTAATTTAGCGATCTCTCCCAACCTCCCGCGTAACAATTCTCCAGAAATCTACAAAAACATGATACAACACTGTACACAACAACTCGACGAACCTGATGTATTGTGCAGTAGTTTCGTAAGCAGTGATTGTGTTGTGAAAACGCTCTGAAGGGGGCGTGACTTAGCGTGGAGAGCAAAATCCAAAGGGAATCTTATAAAACATGTTAATACGTTGTTTTCAGCTAATATTATAGCATTTTCGAGAAAATAAAAGGTAAAACTGTGATCTAAATACGTTATGTGTTCGCAGTTAATACCCCATATACTCCTATAACTTTAAAAAGGATAAATCAGATGTTGCGTCCAGACAGATAACAGATAATACTCCCTACAACTGTACAACTCACCTTTATGTAACAGATAATACTCCCTACAACTGTACAACTCACCCTTATATAACAGATAATACTCCCTACAACTGTACAACTCACCTTTATGTAACAGATAATACTCCCTACAACTGTACAACTCACCTTTATGTAACAGATAATACTCCCTACAACTGTACAACTCACCTTTATGTAACAGATAATACTCCCTACAACTGTAAACAGATAATACTCCCTACAACTGTACAACTCACCTTATGTAACAGATAATACTCCCTACAACTGTACAACTCACCCTTATGTAACAGATAATACTCCCTACAACTGTACAACTCACCCTTATGTAACAGATAATACTCCCTACAACTGTACAACTCACCCTTATGTAACAGATAATACTCCCTACAACTGTACAACTCACCTTTATGTAACAGATAATACTCCCTACAACTGTACAACTCACCTTTATTTAACAGATAATACTCCCTACAACTGTACAACTCACCTTTATGTAACAGATAATACTCCCTACAACTGTACAACTCACCTTTATGTAACAGATAATACTCCCTACAACTGTACAACTCACCCTTATGTAACAGATAATACTCCCTACAACTACACAACTCACCCTTATGTAACAGATAATACTCCCTACAACTGTACAACTCACCTTTATGTAACAGATAATACTCCCTACAACTGTACAACTCACCCTTATGTAACAGATAATACTCCCTACAACTGTACAACTCACCTTTATGTAACAGATAATACTCCCTACAACTGTACAACTCACCTTTATGTAACAGATAATACTCCCTACAACTGTACAACTCACCCTTATGTAACAGATAATACTCCCTACAACTGCACAACTCACCCTTATATAACAGATAATACTCCCTACAACTGTACAACTCACCTTTATGTAACAGATAATACTCCCTACAACTGTACAACTCACCTTTATGTAACAGATAATACTCCCTACAACTGTATAACTCACCTTTATGTAACAGATAATACTCCCTACAACTGTACAACTCACCCTTATGTAACAGATAATACTCCCTACAACTGTACAACTCACCCTTATGTAACAGATAATACTCCCTACAACTACACAACTCACCCTTATGTAACAGATAATACTCCCTACAACTGTACAACTCACCTTTATGTAACAGATAACCCTGTGTCCTGTCAATGTCTATGCCACTATTTCATCTTTGCTCTGTTTCTCCTTAAAACCTCCTGTATAAAGCTGAGATATATTTGTATTACTATATTTCGGTCTTATTTTCACTTGTACATATTAGTGTAGCGCCCCCTAAGGGCTACACCGCCCCACACAGCAGATATCGTGGATCACCAGAGAACTATGGGCAGCCGAGTGTAGGTTCAAGGGTTTTATTTACAATAATCCAAAGTCAGAGTAAAGGCCGCTACACACTACAGGATTTTTCGGTCTTAAACGATTCTTTCATGTGCAACAAAAAGCGCAGACTACAGACACGAGGAGAAACTTATGAGACTGAAAATCGCAAAAACTGCAACGGGATCTGTCTACAGACCACAGGATATAAAGCTGTGAGCGCTGTGATGGCGTCAGCTGTTTCCTGTCTACAGTAAAACTACTCACTCTGAGACTCTGAAGTGTTCAAAGATCAGAGCTCTGCACTTCCAGTTTAGACACAAGTCAAAACTGTGTGATTATTATTTGTGAAATGTGGTGCATTTGCATTGCACACAAAATCGAAAACTGAAAAAGCCAAATCATTATCTGTTTTTTTATTTCGGTTTTGGAGACAAATAGTGAAGAAAACAGTTTTTTAATTTGATTATTTTTGGTTTTATAATGAAAAACAAATGAACGAATGATACACGGATTTAGGTATTATTTGTTATTAATTGTTTTTTATTTATTTATTTTTGGTACTACTTGTTTACTCCACATTGAGCTTTCATGTTTTGTGGTTGTGTGTGTGGTTTACGTATTATACAAAAGCTATTGATATTTCAGTAGCTAATGGGGGAATAATAAACTAAACTAAACTCTTATTGGAGTAATTTATACTTGAGTAATATAAAGGAACAGCAGGCCCACTTCACACTATCACTGCATGTTCATTTTGGCCTCGACTTTCCCTCACCGTCGGGATCGGGCTGTATTAAATGTCCCATTAGCGCGCCGCAGTCCTAGTAACTGTTTTGTTTTGCTGGTGTTGGTCACCGTTAGACTGTGGTTCTTGGATGCGAGGACCAGGAGCCACTGACAGATATTTTGCATAGCTTTTCAGTTGTGACCAAAATCAACATGGGAAATAAGTGATCCATGTTTTACGGTAACACCAAATATCTGAGCGGCGCAGAGGAGCGGCGCCAAGATTCCATCAGTCAGAGGAAACGTGACATGTTTCAGGCGACGGGTGAAGACTTATTTCCAAATTCAGGCCGCCCCAGCCACAACAATGCAGGAGGAAAATGAAAGTGGACTCAAAAAACAACTACAAAGACGAAAAGTAGCTCAGTTGTTAGAGCGTTTGTCCACTGATCCGAACGTCGGCGTTTCGACATAAACATCATTGGTTGAGCGTCAGATCCACAGGTTGGCGGCGCGATTCCAGCTCAGCCCAGCGGGGTTCACCCCCTATTCCGACATAAAGCCACTCTGATAGTCCTGATTTAGAGCCGGTTTAGTCCTGGTTTAGATCTGGTTTAGTTCTGATTTAGACCTGGTTTTATTCCTGATTTAGACTTGCTTTTAGTCCTGGCATAGACCTACTTTTAAGCCAGGACTAAACCAGGTCTGAAACTAAACCAGGACTATAATCAGGACTCAAACCAGGACTAAACCAGATCTAAACCAGGATTAAAGCAGGTCTATAACAGGACTAAAACAAGGTCTAAACCAGGACTAAAATCAGGACTGAAACCAGGACTAAACCAGATCTAAACCAGGACTAAACCAGGTCTAAAACAGGACTAAAACCAGGACTAAAACCAGGACTAAACCAGGTCTATAACAGGACTAAAACAAGGTCCAAAACAGGACTACAACAGGATTAAACCAGGCCACGCCTCCTCCAGCCGCCCTCATCTTGCCTCATCTCGCCTGAGTGTCTGCGGACACTTGTGTATGAATGTGTGAGTTAATGGGTGAGTGGTTCCTTCAAATAAAGAGCTTTTAGTGAGCTGAAGGTAGAAAAGCGCTATATAAAAATGTGACTGTTTACCATTTTTCATTGTGGTTGGTCTGCATCATTGCATCAGGAAAGAAATCTAGCATAAAAACAGGATTTTAAATGAAAGAGTCACATCAAATGTAGTTAATATGATTAACTTAGGTTAAGGAGCAGGACCAACCTCCGTAAAGTTGTCCCCCATCAAACGCAAACCAGCACAAAAACTATGTCAATGGTTTGTGCCGTTTTGACCTGCAAAAAGGTTTGTTTGTGCTGCTTTAGTTTTTGAGAAATTAACAATTCTTTTACAGGTCAAATTGCGGTCAGCCAGCCCCACAGGAAGCTTAAAAATGCACTAAAATGGATTGGATTATTCATTATTATTTCTGCGGTAATTATAGGATGTCATTTCCGCTCAGTTGACAGCGGCAAACTCCACAAAAGTAGTGATGATAAACAATCTCAGCCTATTTATAGAAGCCTATCCCGGCAACCCAGTTTGTCCTGAATAACTCGACCCCGCCCTCCCAACGTCTATCTGTTCACTTCCAGACATAAGACGCCTACGAGGGGGGGGGGTCCCCGTTCCTGCTGGGCCATGTGAAGATTGAGACTGAACCCCCACCCTGACTCTCAACCCAGCCGATCCGCCTCGTCTCAATATAATAAACTCTTTTCACTTCGTACATGTGTTGTTGGCGTGGTCCTTGCTAGTGAATATCATGTTGAAAAAGAACATTAAAATGAAAAAGTCTTAGTTCTTGAGTAGATTTCTATAACATGTCTGCTGGAACTGGACATTCTCTACTATAAATCACCACGGTGCTAGTCCCTGATTGGATTTGACAAACCTGGAGGTGTGGTACAGAAAATTAATTGTATAAAATATACAAGGGAGCTAGAGAAATGAGGGGCTTCATCAGGTCTGACACAGTTCTGGAAGAGACTGGCTTAAATAGCTTTGTAAAAAGGTTAGTTTGTGTGTAAGATAACTCCTCCCTGACCGGTTGAAGACCCTTGGGTGAGACTCTGATAACTTCGTCCAGTTGACTGAGACCTGAATGTTCGCTTATTTTGCAACAGAAACCACCCAGAAGACTGAAGGGTTACACAGAGTTATACTGTCACTATAAGAGAGTGATAATAATAATAATAATAATACACAGGAGCCAGAGCAGAGACCTGACTTACAGTATGTGTTCGTACTTCCCGGTTTCGCGTCAGGATCCGCGCTGCAGCGTTCTGGATGTACTGCAGCTGTCTCCGTTACAAGAGTCTAACCTACTGGAGACAAATGGACAGGTCTCTCCACGTCTGCTTTCAACAGTCTCTTTTTCTTGGTAAATGTATGATTTCAGATTTTACTTTTTTTTCATTTATGGTGAAGTTTATACATAAATCCCTTTATAGTGACAGTAGGGCTGTCAACGTTAACGCCTTAACGCATCGATTAATCACAAAAAATATGGCACTAATGTTTTTTAACGCAGATTAATGCCACCGTTTATTCTGAACGCTCCTCTGTGGAAAGTGCGGATGGTCCTGAAAGGCAGTGCAGGTTATTAGGTCAGTGATCAGGTCCATACGCGGATGTGAAGACGACAGATGAGGCTGTGACTGGAGCTCAGAGGCAAATTTATCTGCAAAAAACTGCCCCACGGGACTTTAGATAAACTAAGGCAGTTTGCAGATGTCGCAGTGATGAACTCTCTTTCCACAGAAGCACAACAAGTTTAAAACACCAACTTAAAGCAAAACACGGGTTTGATTCAGCGGCAGCAACGACGCTACTTGTACCAACAACAAACCGAACAGCAATAATTTGGTGTTTTTTGAATAATAATTAACTGCGATTAATTGTAATTCTAAAGTGTGATTAATCTGATTTTAAAAATTAATCGTTTGACAGCCCTAATTAACATGGATGATTGTTACAGTGAACTGAATGACCAGAGCTGAGAGGCTGGACTCACGGCTCACAGCAAAAAGTTTTCGTGTCTCCATGTTCCTCCCCGTGTCTGGGCGGGTTTCCTCCAGACTCTCCAGCTAAGACAGTCATGACCAAGCTGTAAAGTCCATTACTAGAGGTGGTCGAATTCTGTCAGAAGCCAAAAAAACAGCACAGATCAGTGTTTCCTCGGTGGAGATCTCACTGTGGCAGTGAGTCTGTCAAGGCAACAAACTAGTGTAGTGATGGGGGCAAGTTCTTAACTTCCACGTAAAACACCAATTTGCTTCACACTGAAGAAGCTTAACACCACTTTAACCCATCTTACAACAGCCACGAGTCTAACAAACAAAACGCTCTGCCTGGTTCACTCATTAGTGTCTGGAAACATTATAAAACAACTTTATAAGCAGCCTTACACTTCCCTCTGTTGATTTCCCACTGCACAGACCAAAGCCCAAAAGACTTGATTGTCGAATCCAGAAGCAACAAGTGAGGATCGACTACTGACTGTGAAGAACAATAGAAACTGAGAGTTGTTGAAAGAAAATGGTTTGGGACTGTATTTTTTTAGCGTTTTCAAAAAATATAATTAACTCGTAAATAAATGGGATTAGAAATGACATCGGCGATCGAGTCTTTTGGGCTTTGGCCTGTGCCGTCGGAAATCAACAAGCTAATGCTAAGGTAAGGCTAAGGCTGCTTATAAAGTTGTTTTCTAACCTTTCCAGACACTAATGTTAAGCTTCTTCAGTGTGAAGCAAATTGCCGTTTTACGTGGAAGTTAAGAACTTGCCCCCATCACTACACTAGTTTGTTGCCTTGACAGACTCACTGCCACAGTGAGATCTCCACCGAGGAAACACTGATCTGTGCCGTTTTTTGGCTTCTGACAGAATTCGACCTCCTCTAGCAACAGACTTCAGCTTCAAACATGCCGGAGTTCAACTTTAATACTATGCTGTGGAACATTCTACAGTAGGAATAACATCTCCATGCAGACACTACCACTTGGCGGACCCTCCATCAGAAAAATGACATAGTGCACATGTAAATTTCAGAAGCAAAAGCACAAAAATAACCAAAACTCCTGATATATCAGTAGTACAGTAAGTCTATGGAGCCCATTAAACCTTTGACATCGATCATTTCAACATTATCTTTAGCCCTTTTTATCCATTAAGCTGTCTGGGTTACCTCTCACAATAATTCAGATTAACTCCTTTTCCTCTTTACCAAATAAATTACCGTATATTCTCACCCCACTGTCCAAAATGAGACAATCCTTTTAGCAAACAGGCCACGTGGGACTTGTATATTTTCCCAAACAATTTCTTGACCTCTTGTGAGCTGGGATAGCCTGTAAAATCAGGTCAGATTGCCTTATAGAGGTTAAGGTTACACAAATGATTGAAAAGGTTATTCCTGGACTCACTTCGCTTCCCCAATGTTCAGCCAATTGTCTCGGGTCCAAGATTTCTGGCCTGCTTCAAATCTTATTCAAACATTTATGGCCCCACAACTGGAAGAGCAGACGCCTTGGCCTGACTCTATAGTAACAGCAATCCTTATCTGAATGCCAAACAACTATGCTCGAAACATATTGAGTTACACCATAAGGACATTATACACTGAAAAGCGTGTTGAAAAGGAGTTGATAAAGGCCTGGGAAAGTTTGTTTTTCAGCACATTTTAATAAGAGGGTAAAATAATACGTATCCGCTTGCCAAACGTAATTATATCAAAGTTAACACCAAAAGGAGTTAAATAAGGCAAAAAGAAGGAACATCAAAGTGGTAATTGTACAGAACGGATCAGATTAAACATTTATGATTATTATAAAAACATAGAGCAGACGTGAGGCTGGTGTCTCCAGAGAAGATGAGAAAAATGTGTGGTAAAAATACGAAAACATGAGGTCAGGGGGTAAAGTGAGTTCAGGGTGGATGGGAAAAAATAGATTTGTGGAGACATCTTTGGTATAGTGTGTGTTAAAGGGGAACTCCGGCACATTTGAAGCTAAAGCCCATTGCTAGAGGTGGTCGAATTCTGTCAGAAGCCAAAAAACGGCACAGATCAGTGTTTCCTCGGTGGAGATCTCACTGTGGCAGTGAGTCTGTCAAGGCAACAAACTAGTGTAGTGATGGGGGCAAGTTCTGAACTTCCACGTAAAACACCAATTTGCTTCAGACTGAAGAAGCTTAACACCACTTTAACCCATCTGACAACAGCCACGAGTCTAACAAACAAAATGCTCTGCCTGGTTCACTCATTAGTGTCTGGAAACGTTAGAAAACAACTTTATAAGCAGCTTTAGCCTTACCTTTGTCGATTTCCCACTGCACAGGCCAAAGCCCAAAAGACTCGATTGTCGACTCCAGCAGCGGCGAGAGGCTCGAGCCGCCAGAAACAACAAGTGAGAATCGACTACTGACGGTGAAGAAGAAGAGAAACTGAGAGTTGTTGAAAGAAAACATCAGCGTTTTTCAAAAAATAAAATTCATAAATAAATAGGATTAGGAATGACATCGGCGATAGAGTCTTTTGGGCTTTTGCATGCACAGGCAACACTGATCTGTGCCGTTTTTTGGCTTCTGACAGAATTCCACCACCTCTAGCAACGGACTTTAGCTTCAAAAGTGCTGGAGTTCAACTTTAAAGACAACTTAAAATAATGGCTAGTTACAGAAGTATACATTATTATGACAGCTTCACAGCTCCACGTACCATGTTCTAATGCAACTCGCCATCTACTGGTAATAGAGAATTACCATGGGGACAACAATTAAACTAGGGAATGAGGAACATGCACAGACATGAATATATAAGCATGCAGTACAAATTAAAGACAGAAATGCTTAAAACATGTCTGCCGATGATTTATGGAAACTATACAAGGTCTCTACTTATGACATCACAATCCTGGGAAAATTCATACAGCATGTTGGCTCAGTGTGCAAGATGTGTGCAAGAAGGTTCCGGGTTTGATCCCTGGGTCGCCCGGGCCTTTCTGTGTGGAGTTTGCATGTTCTGCCCGTGTCTGGATGGGTTTCCTCCGGGCTCCGGTTTCCCCCATCAACCCAAAACATGCAGCACCTATGAACTAACATCAAGGACCATGACGTCCACCCTCCTGAGGGGTTCATGGGGGGGTCAGGTGCACAGAGACTGGGTGGTGAACAGCTGGCCCCGTGACCCAGCCAGATAAACAGAAGAAGATGGATGGATGTTTGCTCAAAGTCTTTTTACAGAGGACTACTGAAATCAATCCATGAAATACCACTCCTTATGAATAAGAGAAGAATATTCCCTTCTGATATGGTTAAAAGCTCCAAAAATTTCATAAATGTGACATGTTCCTTGATCCTATGTGGTAGATAAGTTCATAATGCCAAACTGTGGAACATTCTAGACACAGAAATAACAGCAGGTCGCGGGACCGGGACCGTCCTTTCACACTAATAATGGACAGGACTTCCGTAGATTTTTCTATTTCTATTTTAAAATTTTATGATGAAAATGTATGTTTTAATTTCTTTGTATTGTGATTTTAATGTATTTCTTATTCTGTAAATCACTTTGAATGACTTTGTGTACGAATTGTGCTGTACAAATAAACCTGCCTTAATCTTATTAAACCCAATCAGAGCTGTCATTCTCTGGTGAAGTGTATTGCCATAATTGTATTGACATAATCAACGGAAATCAAACCACACACTTTCTCATTGGCGTGTGTTCAGTACAGAGCAGGTGTTACAAAATAGACCGACTGACCTGGCAGTATTACCACACCGGTTTCTGCACAGCTTTAAGCCCCTCCCTGCATACTTTTATAAGCCAAATAAACACCAGTGTTACTGTTACAATATTACACAGACACAGGCCTGTGCACTAACTTAAAAACGGCTTTAACTGGATTTATGGGAATTAAGATGGCAAGATTACTCTAGTCTACTATAAAAAAGTAAATAAAATCTATATTAGATGGCAACAATAACAGTACATGTGGTGGTCATTATGAACCTCCCTAAATAACTGTGAAGACTGTATCCAAGTAATATTTTTCAAAATCATCTCGGGGGACAGAAAATAGCAGCTGGGGGTCGACATTTGGCCCATGAACCTGAAGTTACACAACCTGAACTTTTGTATATTTATTGGACACCTGAGCCAAGTGTTCCAGTCAGCAAATAGTACGAGGCGGCCGACCCTTTTGGCTTATTGACCTCCTCCAAGGGCCCACATCACCGCAGGACCAGAGGTTAATTTTCACTTACTCCAACAACATTCCTGGCTGTGCTCGGAGGGAGATTGGGAATACACCTGGATGCAGAAAGCAGAGTAACATTTCAAACTGGAAAGACACTCAGACAGATACACACAAAGAGAAAGTATCAGCAAGATTTATTGAACGAGTTAACTTTGGTGCTCCGACCCTGGCAGAAGATTTTACAACGAAGGGCGTGGTCATGATTAGACGATGTTTAGGAGGCGTCTTCCGGGAGGTGGTAGAGGAGAGGATGAGGCCGAAGAAAGTCAAAGGGGCAATTAGAGATTGAGGGGAAAGAAAGGAACGATGAGATTACGAGAAGCCAAAGTGGTGCTGGAAGGAGGTGGGGCGTGGCACAAACCGAAGCAGCCGTGGATGTGGGTTGAAATAGGCCATTATCACAACGGCAGTGCTTTTCTACGGCAAAATATGTGTGGAAAAGCGTTGCATATTTTTGAGCAGCTTCATAAATCTGCCCCAACACCGAATCTTCATCAAACAAGGTCGACAAAGAACAGATTCTGTCCATGAAGAATTTATCCACAACAATCAAGGGAAGAAAGATGAAAACTTAAAGAACGACGACGAGCATCAGTGAAACTACGGAGTAACACTAACATTATGGTCATGAAGAAAACATAAATAACTTGTTCACTCAGACTGATTCTACAATTAAAATAAGAAACTGATTTTGTGATGTCGATATTAGCACAGACTGAGAGATTTGTGCAGTTCTGGGGTCATCGGGTCTTTCGGGTCTTTCATCATCAGACACCCTGGCCCAGGCGACTCAGCCACGGTTGATCAAGCATTGACTTGTGTTCCGGTAGCACTCACTTGCCCCCGTGGTTCTCCTCTCCGGATCCAGAGCCATCTCGAGGCTTTCTCGGCTGCTTCGGTGGTATTTATGATGGCTCTGCTCCTTGCTGTTCCTGCTATGCCCAATGCACTGAGGGCTCTGTGGAGTGAGTGGCCCACGAATCCTCTGCAGCCAACCTCGATGGGCCAGTCCTGAGCTCGGCAATCGATGGAGAATGACGTTTAAATGGTCGACATTTAATCTGTCAACATCTGTAGCATTTAAACTGCACAAATCTCTCAGTCTGTGCTAATATCGACATTGATTTTTGTATTTTAATTGTAAAATCAGTCTGAGTGAACAAGTTATTTATGTTTTATTCATGACCATAATGTTAGTTTTGCTCCGTAGTTCACTGATGCTCGTCGTTGTTTCCTTTAAGTTTTCGTCTTTCTTCCCTTGGTAGTTGTGGATAAATTCTTCATGGACAGAATCTGTTCTTTGTCGACCTTGTTGGATGAAGATTTGGTGTTGGGGCAGATTTATGAAGCTGCTCAAAAATATGCAACACTTTTCCACAGGGATTTTGCCGTAGAAAAGCACTGACCAGAAGTTGCCCGACTCAACATCGCGACGCTGATTCGATGAAGAAGAGGAGGTGTGGGAGGAGTATTTGGATCGTATTTGTCGGCTGAGGATCAGGTAAACTCAGGAGAAGGGGTGAGGTAGAAGTGAAATTAGGTCTCCCAGGCTGAATTTAGGCGAGCTCCATTTGTTGGTTTATCCGGGTGCAGCTGTCTGGTGTGTGAGCCAAGCGAAACAGAGGAGGCCCAGGCGCTCATTGTCAAGAGTTATGAAGAAATACAATAACCTTGAAGCAACCACTTTACGGTATTAAAGTCTTATACTGGAACAATGAAGTGCTAACAAATATCATACTAGCACAATAAATTCACCAGAGCTCTTGGAAGAAGTGATCCTGCCTGAGTTTTAATAGCGTCTGCTACAGCTTTATCTGCGTTCGAGAGTTTGTGCATTGTACGAAATACATACCCACCTCTTATATTAGGAAAAACTGATTTTTCTGAGCTTTTTACTATGTTATAATATTCAAATCTAGCCATCTCTCCCTGGCACGATTTACACACTGCAGGCTTTTTCAGTCTTAAACGATTTTTAAACGTGCGACAAAACGTGCAGACCACAGACACAAGGAGAATCTTATGAGACTAAAAATCTCTGATCGCAAAGACTGCAGCGGGATCTGTCTGCAGACCACAGGATATAAAGTTGTGAGCGAGATTGAGTCTTACGTGTTCAAAGATCAGAGGTCGGCACTTCTAGTTTAGACACAAATCAAAACTGTGTTATTATTATTTGTGAAATGTGAAGCAATACTTCAGATACAGGATTTTTAAAGCACAAAAGAGGCGATAAAGTCCACAGGAAGTGACACTGCCTTTTTACTTTCAAAGAACGCCTCAAACTGGATTAATAGTGCGGTTTTGTGGACTGGAGTCATTATTTGCGGATGTCAATGTCTATGGATAATGTGGATCAGATGCTGCACTTTAAATGTTCCACTTTACATTAGGTGAGTAATAAAGTCTTTATTTTCGCTCTATCCTGAGTTTGTTTGTTGAGTCTCTGTGTCCGTCGCTCCTCTGCCCCTGACTCTGTTTTATCGTCTGTTTCTGTCGTGTTGTTGATGTTCGGTGGTTCTGATCGGACACTGACTCCACACATGAGGAGCAGCGGCTTCAAAATCGCACACGGAGACAAAAAGTCAGGTCACACCTCCTCGAACTCGAGGAGAAGAAATCGCAGCCAAAATCGGGCAAATTCTCCTGTCGTGTGTGACGGCTTTAGGAGCTGTAAAAGTCTGTCCATAACTCAGCTCACAAACCTGATGTGTTGTGCAGTAGTTTCATTAGCAGGATGTGCGCTGATTGTGTTGTGATAGCGCTCTGAAGGGGGAATGTCTTAGCACGGGGAGTAAAGGGGGAGGGGGGTGTTAAAAATGAAACTGACACTTAAACATGTTAATATTTTCAAAACCCTAGGCGTCTACTTTCGCACAGGTCTCATAGATCACCATAAAATAACTTCACTATGACTTTTTTGACATTATAAAAACACAATTTTCTTCTTCTAGTGTTTATCTGTTACCATTTACTCCTGTTGGCGAGTATAGTACCTGTAAATACACACTGAATCTTGTACAAAACATCAACATGGATAAGAATGTTTATAGAATTCACCTCTTTGTAAGGCCATCCATATAATATTAGTTTAGATTTTGCATTCTGTACCATACAATACATGAGAATTGAACTTATAGACAGTTTTACTATCAAAACTCACATTTGCATTTGCACATAATTATAAAATGAGCAGACACAGTTGATAAGGGGCTTTATTCATTTAATTTATTAAGATGCTACATAGTCCAACCAGGTCGTTGGGTTGTTTTTATACACCAGAGAGACTACTTGACTAGGAATATTCATCTTTCTTTCAGATAGACTCATTTATTTATTTATTTATATACATACAAAACAGTTTCTCTCTCCACTGCTTTGACACTGGTCACGGTGATGGTCAGAGAGACGGCGAGAATTATACAACCAGCGCGAAACCATGACTGTTAGCGATTTATGTTACAAATCCTTACAGTTGTGTTCCTCGGTGTGAGTACCAGACTGCTGGGGTTTGGCTGTGTCAGGTGTGAAAATTCAACGCGAATCCTAGTGAACTGTATATTTGTGGTGTTTTTATATGTTAATGTACTCCGGAAGTACTTGAAAGTTCGATAAGTATATACTCAGGACTGCTCTGCCCTCCCTCTAAACAGCAAGTCATCCTCAACCAATCGCCTCAGATTCAATTCACGCTACAGCTGCATTGTGTCGCTTTTCTGGTGGAGGTCAGTCACCTGCTTGCCTGGAATGTTCCACAGTATGACATTAAAGGGGAACTCCGGGACATTTGAAGCTAAAGTCCGTTGCTAGAGGTGGCCGAATTCTGTCAGAAGATTAAAAAAATGGCACAGATCAGTGTTTCCTCGGTGGAGATCTCACTGTGGCAGTGAGTCTGTCAAGGCAACAAACTAGTGTAGTGATGGGGGCAAGTTCTGAACTTCCATGTAAAACGCCACTTTCTAACCCATCTTACAACAGCCACGAGTCTAAGAAACAAAACACTCAGCCTGGTTCACTCATTAGTGTCTGGAAACGTTATAAAACAACTTTATAAGCAGCCTTAGCATTAGCTTTTTTTTCCGACTGCGCTTGTGAAAGCCCAAAAGACTCGGTTGTCGACTCCAGTGGTGGCGAGAGGCTCGAGCCGCCAGAAGCAACAAGTGAGAATCGACTACTGACGGTGAAGAAGAAGAGAAAGTGAAAGTTGTTGAAAGAAAATGTTTCGGGAATGTACTTTAATAGGGTTTTTCAAAAAATATAATTTACTTGTAAATAAATGGGATTAGAAACGACATCAGTGATCGAGTCTTTTGGACTTTGGCCTGTGCAGTGGGAAATCAACAGAGGGAAGTGTAAGGCTGCTGATAAAGTTGTTTTCTAATGTTTCCAGACATGAATGAGTGAACCAGGCAGAGCGTTTTGTTTGTTAGACTCGTGGCTGTTGTAAGATGGGTTAAAGTGGTGTTAAGCTTCTTCAGTGTGAAGCAAATTGGTGTTTTACGTGGAAGTTCAGAACTTGCCCCCATCACTACACTAGTTTGTTGCCTTGACAGACTCACTGCCACAGTGAGATCTCCGCTAAGGCAACACTGATCTGTGGCTTCTGACAGAATTCAACCACCTCTAGCAACGGACTTTAGCTTCAAACATGCCGGAGTTCCCCTTTAAACAGCTCTACCTTACGTTTATACAATTACAGGTGGTTTTATACCTCAAAAATACGTAGAAAAACAGGCATTCTGACTGTGAGCGGGGTCGGCTCTCCACAGATCTGGCCTGTAACTTAGTGTGGTTTAGTCTTCATGAAAATAGAAATGTTTAAGATCATACTGTGAAACATTCCAGGCATCTTCATGGAGAAAAGCGACGCAATGCACCTTTAAAATTTGGAAATCACACTTTTATTGTCTTCAAAAATCTGTTCTTGGTGGTAAAATTTTAATCAAAAATGTGCTGACATGGTCCCTTGAGGCAGTAACTAAGTTTTGAGGTTTTGCGAGAGTTTAAAATGGTGCTTGAAGATCTAAAGAGGAGCAGATTAAAGTGAATTTGAATGAACATGGAGGATCTACAGAGAAAATGTCAAAATATGGCTTAAGACTTTAGACAGTGAACAGTTTAAAGCGCATTTGCCTCCATTTAAAGTATGACTGAATGGGGATGAAATGGACAAAAATAGATGACGTGATGGATAGGAGGTAAAAAGATTAGTCTGATTTAGGAAGGAAGAAGAGACCACTTAGCGATCTGACAAATTACGCTGCCTGGGATCCAGAATACACACTTCTCCAATACTTTATGAATCTCCCCATTCAAATCCCCCGTATCAAAACAAATACGGGAAAAAACACGGGAGAAAAACATCACAGGGGATATTTTTGCAGATTCAATGAGCGAACCACTAAAATCAGTTCATCTGAGGTGCAGAAATTTTGTTTGAAATTTTAAGTGATGAGCTCTTTTGCTGCACATCATTGCTTTTTATTATGCTTGTAAAATGATGGATTTTTATTTTTGATTTCGCTCGAGAAACGATGGAGAGTGACCAGACTGATCGAACTCTGTATAAAAAATACAAAGATATTATTCTAGACTCACCAGGCAACCATTTGTGTACCGTATTTTTCGGGCTATAAGTAGTTTTTTTCAGGGTTTAGGTGGTTCCTGTGACTTATACTCAGGTGCGACTTATATATTACATTTTTCACACTGACAGTCCATAGACCAAATATATGAATCAAATATATGAATCAAAAATGAAAAAACAAATCGTTATCAGTTTTTTCATTTTGGTTTTAGAGACAAATAATAAAGAAGAGAGTTGTTTTTTTCGTTGTCTTATTTTTGGCTCTATATTGAAAAACGGACGAATGATACACGGATTCTTCTCTATCGAGTTGTTTTTATTACTATAACATCTATAACTTGACTTTCGAGATGAAATGTTGGTTCTTGGTCTCTGATTTTATAAAATAAATTTCTCCCAAAAAGTGTGATTTATAGTTCAGTGCAACTTATAGTCTGGAAAATACGGTACATTGGTAAATTTCTGATATTCTCAAATCGCATAAAAATACATGTGCAGTTGTCTCTCTGCATTTAATTTTTTTTTATTGTACAAATTGTGAACTGCCGATAACTACATTTCCTGTTTGTTTGAAATCCAAATTTGCAAAACCACCTTTTTAGACTGAGAATAACTCGCTGAAACAGGTCACAAGGCAAGATTCAAAAAGTTAAACGAGTTAATTTCACGTAGCTGCTATTTACTTAAATGCTTCAGACCCTAATGACAGACGAAACAAAAAAAACAAACAAAAACAAACAAACAAAACAAAATTACTTAAAATCATAAAAACAAAACAAAATCAGAAGTGTAGTTGTGCAAACCTACAGCCAAAAATGACACATTTATTTATTTATTATTATCATCACCGTATTATAAAAGCCATTAAATTAGGTTGAAAAAGTCCAGATGCAACACTCTTCATTGTGAACGCATGCAGTTAAACGGGCCCCAGAAATGCTCGGGCGCCGTGAGTGACAGGTGAGTGGAAAAAGGACACGAGAAAAGGAAATACTACGGTAGTGTTTGATACAAAGGTCCACCGAGTCCTGGGAATCTGTGCAAACTAGTTACTACACTGTGTTACTGTTTACTCATGTTTCCTTCATAGTTAACGTAGCGAAGCGTACGCAAAAAAGGCATTGCGATCTGTAAAAGCGTAAAAAGCGTATCTGCAACTTTTGTGGTGGAGGGTCCGCTACCTGCTTGTCTCCATGGAGATCTTACTGCTTTGCCTGTAATGGTGTGACATTAAACAATTTCATCCATAGCATTTACTTACTACAGGCGTTTCTATCGCCCAAAAATACAATAATTCCTTCCGTGAACAGGGGCAACTCTCCACAGATCTGAGTCGTAATGTGGCGTGGCGCTGTAATCTAGGCAAAGCAATAACGTTTCCGTGGAGACGAGCAGGCGATGGACCCGTCAAAGGTGTAACTTTTCAGGTGGAGGGTCCGTCACCTGATGTTATCGTTTGGCCTGGAATGTTCCACAGTACGGCTTGGAAACATATCGGTTATCGGGCTAAATCTGGCCGATATGGGCCGATATTCCACATGGACATGTTTTACCTTGTTATAAAGCTTTGAATCTCTATATTATGTCAGTTTAATAAAATTTACAGACAGATAAACGTTCTACTATGTGGCGCCGCATCAGTATTTATCTGCGGAGTCATTTGTCTGAGCCATAGATCCACCTGCACAACACTGAGATTATTTTCTTTTTACAGTCGCTCAGTGTGAGTCTGGATTAAAGGACAGTTCTTAGTGCAGACTTGTGATCTGAGAGGAGCCTGTGTGAGGCTGGGTGTTGAAATGTGTCGGTTTTGAAGCTCGTTTTGGTTCTTTCTCATTGGTTAGCGATTAGCTGCTGTAGCTCCCACACATAAACAAGATGTTTTCTCTTCTATTAGCGACTGTAAAGTGACTATAGTGGCCGTATATATGTTACTGGACACGCACTGATATGTAAATGAGCTGTGAATAGAAGTGTGAATTATCGGCATTTAGCACATCATTAATTACCACGGCGCACACACATTTACCGCAAAAGGCTAATAGCGGTAGTTTACTTACGAAACTTTCTTTACTTTCAGGCTAGAATATCATACAAAAACACCATTAGGCCGACCTACTGTCTTTAAATATGACGTAAAGAGGCAGAATAACAATAAATGTCGCCTAAATAAACCCAATTGAAAATCCAATAGAGCCAAACCTAAAAGTTTTATACACAACTGAAGATTTACAGTGAATTTTTACGTCATAAATATATCGGCGATTATATCGGCAGCTCCAACTCCTATTTTATCAGTATCATATCGGCCGCAACAAAATCCATATCGGCCTCGCCCTATTTCACAGTATGACATTTACGCCACCGTGTTACAGGTCATATCTGTGAAGAAGCGACGCACTCACAATACAAATGCTTGTTTTTTTGCACTAAACGCAGCTGTAATTGAATAAATGTAAGATGTAAAAGAGGTTTGTTGCCAGACTGTGGAACATTCCAGGAAAAGAAAACACATCTTCATGGAGAGAAGCAAGTGGCAGACAATCGCACCAGAAAAGTTACAAAATGCACCTTTAATTGCCTTCAACATGTGCTAATAATGCAACCAAATTCCTTAGTAAGCCAGATTTAGAGAAAAGACACCTTACAGTTACTTTATAATCCGTAAATGTTAATATACTTTAGTCAAAGAGAGTGCTACATTTAGTCCACACTGCAAGGAAATATTAAAGGCTAGAATGGGAATCAACCCCACAACCTCATACAAAGCCGTGCAAAATCTTTAATAAAGCAGAAAACGCAAAATATATAATGTATAAGGCCAACAATGTGATGTCCAGTAGTACTTAGTGAACCAAATTAGAACCTAAGTTGAATATTTATTAGACATTTCATAGCCACAATTATTCCCAACTGTAAATTAATGTTTGAACTAACTGTACTATTGATAAAAACATGTATTTTGGTTTAATTATAGCCAATTCGTTTCGACTATAATCACAAGTCCACTCACTTACGAGTCCAGACCAACAACTTGGGAAACACAAAGCTAATATTACAGTATTTTTATTAAATCGAGGAACTGAAATGACCATAAAACTCTATCAATACATACAATATACTGCAACAAACCTGGAAATATTCACGGAAAGGTAAACCTATACAGACACAGCATGATAACTAGCTTGCACTTAAATTCACAGGTCGAACGGGCTTAATAAAAGTCGATTTTTCCCTCTGATTGGTGGAGTCAGATTGAACTAGCCCTATATGCGAGTGTTATCCAATAGTAGTGATCATCTCTCTGGTTAGATCCCGTCATTTTAAAGAGGGGAAGTAGCTGGTAGGATTTCTGTACAGTGGGCTGGGGGTAAAGGGGCATAATACACGTACGTAGCCGCTGGCCGTCATTTAGAAAAACAAATGACATTACACTGAAATCAACATTCGCACACAGTCGCACCACCACTACCTCGCCAGTGTTAGAAAATCCAAAATCATGACCATCCAGACGTTTTTTTATACATACAACTTTGGAAAATCGGGCCAAAATTATCACGACGTTACTTGGAGGCAAGACCTTATCAGTAGATTTCTTCACGTATTCGCATAACCTTTTCGAATGATCTTTTTTAGTTATTTTTTTCAAACAGAAATAAATCAAAATCGTTACCGCCCCCGCCCGGATCGATATGGCATTTCCGATTCCAAAAAGATAACGTGAAACCCAGATCCTGTGTTTATTTTTTTTTTAGTCGAAGTTGGTAGTTTTTAGCATGCGTACACTCTACAAGACCAGTTTGCCGACGATGACCCCGAGCACGAAAAACAGGACGATGAGGGCGATGGTGCGAGCGCTAAGCCCCTCCTCCCGCTTCATGCCCACTGATGCATGCTGGGACATCATGTTGCTCTTCCTCATTCGCAGCCCGTCGTCCTCCTGGAAAGAGACAGAGAAAGATGGAGGAAAAAAAGTGAGACTGGTGTACAGTATGTATAGTATTGATGGTATTTGATACAATATTTACACGTTATGTTTGAGAATAAAGACGAGGAGTTTATGATATGGTGCGATAAATCAGATATTGACAAGTAGGGTTGCGCAATTTTAAAAAAACAAAACAAACAAAAGCTTTTTTTTTTTTTTACAAGTATTGTGATTACAAATTTATACTTTCAAATTAAAATTCAGCTCATAGTGCACATTTTTAGCACATTCAGTGTCATGGGCTCCCTCTCAGTTCCTGTTAACGAGCCCCCACCTAACTGTTTCACCCTCCACTCTAGCTGATTTGATCCACCTGTCCCCACTCTGCATCCTCACTCACCAACCAGCTGCACCTAATACACCCCTGATTGACCTGTATATAAAAAGCCCTGTTTTTCAGCCTGCCCTTTGTCAGATCGTCTGCTCGTGTGGATCCGCTACCTGCTGCCAAACTTCCCTGCATTCTACCTCTGACTCCTGATAATTGAACCTGGAC
This sequence comes from Odontamblyopus lacepedii, assembly GCA_034769755.1. Taxonomy (NCBI): domain Eukaryota; kingdom Metazoa; phylum Chordata; class Actinopteri; order Gobiiformes; family Gobiidae; genus Odontamblyopus; species Odontamblyopus lacepedii. The sequence continues at coordinate 38,215,177 of CM068346.1, read as the reverse complement.
CTGTCTGTACCCTCTTCTGCTCCTCTGCCCCGGTAACCCGACCTGCCTTCTGCTCTTGACCTGGATATTCTGCCTAGCCCTTGTCTGTACTGCTGCCCTGGAGAGACCGCTCCACCACGGAGACACACACGCACTCCCTTTTTCCCCTCAACCCCTAAATAAACTGGTTAAACGTGACGCACTTGGGTCCTCGTCTGTCTGTTTCCTGACAGTACGATCTGACCATCATGGACTCAGCGCACGTTTCACCTGACATGGACCTCAATGCTCCAGCTGTATTCCAGGCTCTTGTAAACGATGTGCTGCGGGACATGTTAAACAAGTTTGTCTTCGTGTACCTGGATGACATCTTGATTTTTTCCAGATCCTTGTCTGAACATACCCACCATGTCCAGCAAGTCCTTCGCCGCCTTCTGGAGAACTCCCTCTATGTCAAAGCAGAGAAGTGCGAGTTTCATGCCAAAACTGTGGCCTTCCTAGGATACATCGTGGCTGCGGGGAGCATACAGATGGACCCTGCAAAGATTTCAGCAGTGACTTCGTGGCCGATCCCAGAGAGCCGAAAGAAGCTGCAGCAATTTCTCGGGTTTGCAAACTTTTACAGAAAATTCATCCGGAACTATAGCACCGTAGCCAAACCTCTCACCACCCTGACCAGCACCAAGCAGCCCTTTGCCTGGACCCCAGCAGCCAACGAAGCCTTCTGTGCCCTCAAGGCTCGGTTCACCTCTGCCCCCATCCTCCAGATGCCTGATGTGGACCGACAATTCATTGTGGAGGTGGATGCCTCTGATGTCGGAGTTGGTGCTGTGCTCTCCCAGCGGCTGAGGAGGACAACAAGCTCCATCCTTGTGCATTCTTCTCTGCCAGCTATCCCGTCTGAATGCAACTTCGACATAGGGAACCGTGAGCTGCTGGCTGTCAAGCTTGCCCTTGAGGAGTGGCGCCACTGGCTGGAGGGTCCACAGTTCCATTCCTGGTCTGGACTGACCACAAGAATCTGGAATATATCCGCACTGCTGCAAGCGTCCTAAACCCCAGGCAGTCCGCTGGGCTCTGTACTTCACCAGATTTAACTTTACCCTATCTTACCGCCCTGGATCACGGAACATCAAGACGCGCCCTCTCTACGCCAGTTCCAGAAGACTGACGCTCCTCCAAAAGATCCTGCATGCATTCTGCCCAGTCCCTGTGTTGTGGCAGCCCTGACCTGGGATATCGAAGAGCGGGTGCAGGAGTCTCTACGTAATCAGCCAGGCCCAAGCGCATGCCCCAGCAACCGCCTCTACGTCCCGGAAACCCTGAGGTCCCAAGTTATACAGTGGGGACCACTGAGTCCCGTCTGGCCTGCCACCCTGGCTCTACTCGCACTTACCAACTGCTTGCCCAGCGGTTCTGGTGGCCTTCGTTAAGGAGGGATGCACGGGAGTTCGTCGAGCCTGTCCCACCTGCAACCAACATAAGGCTTCCAGCCAGCCTCCAGCTGGATTTCTCCAGCCTCTGCCTGTGCCCAAAGCGCCCCTGGTCCCACATTGCCCTGGACTTTGTCACAGGTCTGCCCTCTTCTGCTGGTATGAAGGTCATACTCACTGTAGTGGACCGTTTTAGTAAAATGGCACACTTTGTGCCCCTGCCTAAGCTCCCGACAGCCAAGGAGACCGCTCAGGTGGTCCTGGAACACGTCTTCCGAATCCATGGGCTGCCCAAGGATGTGGTTTCAGACCGAGGTCCACAATTTTCCTCCAACTTCTGGAAGGAGTTCTGCAATCTCCTGGGAGCCACGGCCAGCCTAACATCTGGATTCCACCCTCAATCTAATGGCCAGTCTGAGCGGACGAACCAGGAGTTGGAGAAGGCCCTTCGGTGCATGGCGTCTGCAACCCCCACTCCTGGGCACAACAGCTAACGTGGGTGGAGTATGCCCACAACTCGCTCACCTGTTCTGCCACTGGTATGTCCCCTTTCCAGTGTGTTTATGGCTATCAGCCACCCCTCTTCTCCAGTCAGGAAGGGGAGGTCGCCTGTCCGTCTGCCCTCTCCTTTGCCCGTCGATGCCGCCGTACCTGGTCAAGAGCCCGAGCCACGCTCCTCAGATCTGTTGCCAGCTACACCACTGGAGCCAACCGTCGAAGGACCCCTGCGCCCACCTACCGCGTTGGCCAAAGGGTGTGGCTATCGGCCAAGGACCTACTGCTCCGGGTGGAGTCGAGGAAGCTGGCACCTCGGTTCCTTGGACCATTCCCCATCGAGAGGGTCATCAGTCCGACTGCCGTCCGGCTCCAGCTGCCAAGGTCCATGAAGGTACACCCCACGTTCCATGTTTCGAAGGTCAAGCCCGTACACGACAGCCCCCTGGTTCCAGCAGCACCTCCTCCTCCGCCTCCCCGTTTGATCAGCGGGGTCTGGTCTACACCGTGCGGCGTGTGCTTAGGTCCAGGCGTAGGGGTAGGGGTCTCCAATACCTGGAAATGCGACTGGGAGGGCTATGGGCCTGAAGAAAGATCTTGGGTGCCAGCCAGTCGGATAGTGGACCGGACCATCATAGCTGACTTCCACCGACAGCATCCCGATCAGCCCTCCATCCGCCGGAGTGGGTCAAGGGGCCTCGCCCGCGTGACTCGTCCTGCACCTGACCCTGAACCTGTCTTGGTCCTGATGATGGTGGCTCTCTGGCTCCCTCTGAGGATGGGGCAGAGACTGGCCCGGTCTGAGGAATTCTGACCCTCCGCCGACTCCCCGCGCCCGCCCGGTTTGGTGGTTCCTCTTTGGGACTTCTGGGGCCGTCCAGCAGGGGAGGTTCTGTCATGGGCTCCCTCTCAGTTCCTGTGAGCCCCCACCTAACTGTTTCACCCTCCACTCTAGCTGATTTGATCCACCTGTCCCCACTCTGCATCCTCACTCACCAACCAGCTGCACCTAATACACCCCTGATTGACCTGTATATAAAAAGCCCTGTTTTTCAGCCTGCCCTTTGTCAGATCGTCTGCTCGTGTGGATCCGCTACCTGCTGCCAAACTTCCCTGCATTCTACCTCTGACTCCTGATAATTGAACCTGGACCTGTCTGTACCCTCTTCTGCTCCTCTGCCCCGGTAACCCGACCTGCCTTCTGCTCTTGACCTGGATATTCTGCCTAGCCCTTGTCTGTACTGCTGCCCTGGAGAGACCGCTCCACCACGGAGACACACACGCACTCCCTTTTTCCCCTCAACCCCTAAATAAACTGGTTAAACGTGACGCACTTGGGTCCTCGTCTGTCTGTTTCCTGACATTCAGGAGCAAAAGTACGATAATTGCTGAGATCTGATTTTCAGCTTTCATAAAATATTATAATTTTTTTATTGAAATTATCTGCCAACATGGGCACTTTGAGACATATCGGTGATCGGCCTAAATCTTGCCGATATGGGCCGATATTCCACGTGAACATGTTTTACCTTGTTATAAATCTTAGACTCTCTATATTCTGCCCATTTAATCCAATTTACAGACAGATAAATGTCCTAATATGTGGCGCCGCATCAGTATTTATCTGCAGAGTCATTTGTCCGTGTCCATCCCGCCCCTGAACGCATCGCCATGTGCACTTGTTTACACCAGTAGCTGTAGATCCAAGTGCAACACTGAGATTATTTTCTTTTTCCGGACGATCAGTGTGAGTCTGGATTAAAGGACAGTTCTTAGTGCCGACTTGTGATCTGAGAGGAGCCTGTGTGAGGCTGAGTGTTGAAATGTGTCGGTTTTGAAGCTCGTTTTGGTTCGTTCTCATTGGTTAGCGATTAGCTGCTGTAGCTCGCACACATAAACAGGCTGTTTTCTTTTCTATTAGCGACTGTAAAGTGACTATAGTGGCCGTATATATGTTACTGGACACGCACTGATATGTAAATGAGCTGTGAATAGAAGTGTGAATTCTCGGCATTTAGCATATAATTTATTACCACTGTGCACACACATTTACCTCTTAAGGCTAATAGCGGTAGTTTACTTTGTTTACAGGCTAGAGAATGTCATGCAAAAATCCCATTAGGCCGACCTACTGTCTTTAAATATGACGTAAAGAGGCAGAATAACAATAAATGTCTCCTAAATAAACCCAATTTAAAATCCAACAGAGCCAAACCTAAGTTTTATAAACAACTGAAGATTTACAGTGAATTTTTACATCACTAAATATATTGGCAGCTCCAACTCCCATTTTATCTGTATCATATCGGCCGCAAAAAAATCCATATTGGTCGGGCCCTAATAGTAATGTCACAATACAATTGCAATATAAAAATGAGTGAATGACACATGACTTTTCTTTTAATAGGCTTGTAAAAATGTAAAAATGTGTAGGTAAAAGTAATATAATCTATCCAGACTGGAGAGAAACCATAGATTTTGAAACTGTACAATAACATTTGTGATCATGGTAAGAGAATAATTGCTTTATCCTTATTCATTTGACGTATAAAACACATTTCGGTTGATGATACCGCTAATAAGGGTGTAAGAAGAAAGAAAAAATCAATTCAGTAGTATATATCATGATACTTTATAGCACAAATCTCGAATTGATTCAAAATAAATAGATTTTTTGGATAATAATTTGACTAAAATCCATAAGTTACATTCAACGCTCTCATGATTTAAACAATTTTATTAATTATATTTAATGCAATTTTGTTCTCGTGAAGGTGTAGTTGACAGTATTATTAGAAGTAATTATCGTCACATGCAAATCGCCCGACTCAAGGCAATGCAGACCCGTAACAGCGAGTCCTAGACTTTCTCCACCGTCACAGTCCCTCACCCTCACCCCGCCGCATCATTTGTGACTCATCTGAACACAACATGGTGCTCACATCAGTCAATACGCGATGAGGCGGTCTTTATTTATGAGCTCAGAGGAGGAGGATCTGCTCAAGTGCTCACATGAGCCTGTCCCCCCGAGGAGTGCGAAAGGCGCCAGACTGGAACACACATCATTTCCCATCAGCAGGAGGGACCCCTGTTAGTTTAATCTTAGCCACAGGAGCAGCCCCGTGTCAGAGCCGCGGGCCACAACGCACACGAGATAGAAGAGACGAGGGAAGACAGACGAGAGGAAAGAGGAGAGGAGAGAAGAGAGGAAAATGGAGAAGTCTGAGGAAAAGAGAGGAGAGAGGAGAGGTCCTGAAGGCAAGAACAATGTGCTTTCAGAGAGTTGGGTAGGCCTGTCACGATAACAAATATGGAGGAAGGTTTAAAGGAGAACTCCGGCGCGTTTGAAGCTAAAGTCCATTGCTAGAGGAGGTCGAATTCTGTCAGAAGCCAAAAAACGGCACAGATCAGTGTTTCCTTGGTGGAGATCTCACTGTGGCAGTGAGTCTGTCAAGGCAACAAACTAGTGTAGTGATGGGGGCAAGTTCTTAACTTCCACGTAAAACGCCAATTTGCTTCACACTGAAGAAGCTTAACACCACTTTCTAACCCATCTGACAACAGCCACGAGTCTAACAAACAAAACGCTCTGCCTGGTTCACTCATTAGTGTCTGAAAACGTCATAAAATAACTTCATAAGCAGCTTTACACTTCCCTCTGTTGATTTCCCACAGCACAGGCCAAAGCCCAAAAGACTCGATCGCTGATGTCATTTCTAATCCCATTTATTTACGAGCGAATTATATTTTTTAAAAAACGTTATAAAATACATTTCCCGAACCATTTTCTTTCAACAACTTTCAGTTTCTCTTCTTCTTCACTGTCAGTAGTCGATCCTCACTTGTTGTTCGCTGGAGTCGACAATCGAGTCTTTTGGGCTTTTGCATGCGCAGTGGGAAAAGATAATGCTAAAGCTGCTTATAAAGTTGTTTTCTAACGTTTCCAGACACTAATGAGTGAACCAGGCAGAGCATTTTGTTTGTTAGACTCGTGGCTGTTGTAAGATGGGTTAAAGTGGTGTTAAGCTTCTTCAGTGTGAAGCAAATTGGTGTTTTATGTGGAAGTTAAGAACTTGCCCCCATCACTACACTAGTTTGTTGCCTTGACAGACTCACTGCCACAGTGAGATCTCCACCGAGGCAACACTGATCTGTAATATGTAAAATATAGACAATAAATGATAATACTGACCAGAATTTATGCCACTGATAAAATGCAAGAGCAGAAAACCGCAAAAAAACGTCTAAATGTACAATATTGTTAAAAATTCATGAGCTGCAATGACTAAACTGAATAAAATACTCAGGGTGCAGTTGTAATGAGTCTTAGAATCTATTAATTTAACCTTCTACAGCTCAAATCTTATCATAAAGCCAAAAAATAATCAACAGTGTCCCAGTAGTCCAAAGAAAACTGAACGATAAGTCAATATAGTAACTGTTATTTTAGTCCCCGTGCTGTTGAAACCACTTACCCACACACACACTACACTAACAAAGTAACAGTTCAAAGTTGTTCTCACCCGGATCTGTTTGTTTTCTTCTCGTAGTCGCTGTGCCTCCATCTGCAGCCTCTTGCACTCCTCCATGATCTTCTTCACCTCTCCGTCGTCCAGGGTGGAGCTCATGAGCTTCTGGGGCAGCGCGGAGGACTCGGACTTCAGCAAACTAGCCGTGATCTTGTTGTCCAGGTCATGCTGCAGCGAAGGGGTTACATGAGGATTGGTTTTATACATTTGTTATTAAAAAGGATGTAAAAGTTTCCGAGGTTTTCCTAACCAAAATCCTGGCCGGTACGCTGAACTGGTGAATACACAGTGGGAATGACTAACAGCGGTCTAATGGTTGATTCACACCAAATAGGCCATGGAGCATAAAAGGCAAATGAGAAATGAGTTTGGTTATGGACTGTCTGTGGTATTATAGTGATCTACTGCTATGTTTTCAACGCATCTTTCCATGAGGGTTGGTAGGGTTGGTCATACGGTAATACGGTATACCGAGGTATCAAAAAGTAGCAACGGTATCAGTTTCTGCAGCGCATAAGGACCTAATATAATATTAGGAGCATTTTGGCTTCAGGCAAATGACAGGGGAGAGATGGCAAATGTTGACGGAGCTACGACCCTGCGTCAGGCCAGCGATCCCACCACAGTCGCTTCAGACATGGGGAACAGTGCCGACTTTCTCCCCTCCGCTCTCTCTCCTCTTCAAACCTTGTTACGCTCGGAGATTTCCATCCACACGCAGCGAGGAAGAAGAAAAAAACCTGACTGACGCTTCGTGTGCGATGTTGAGCCGAAAAGTTTGCGGTGGAGACATTTTATTGAACGCCGAGAGTCGAGAGGAGAAAATTCCCGCTCGAGGGTGAAGTCAGACTTTCACGGAGGAGACGGTAACTTCTCCACTGTCGCCTTTTACTTTTTATTCCAGAATCTGCCTCTTTTGCGCTTTTCTCGTCTTGGCGAGTCCCAGATCATTAAATGGAGGGAGATACGCGCTGGTGAAGTTTGGTTTGATCAGAACTTGTGCCTCATCTTCAAATATAAAGCTGCTCTTCTGTTTCTGAATGGTTTAGGTGCAGCTACAAAATAATTCTTAATTATGTTTTTATGTTTTGTTAGTCATTTTGTTATTGTCATGGTAATACCGAATACACCAGTAAAATGCTGAGGTGTAACGATATCAAAATTTGGATGCCACCCAACCCTACTTTCCAACTAAAGGAGCTAGCGTAAAGCCTAGAAGACCTAACTTCTCTTCCGTCATCACTTCTCTAGTGTTTACCTGCTCCTCAGTCTTCATCCTTCACTCCAAATACTCCCTACTACCTCCAGTGTCCAGGCCCTGGGGGGAACACATCTCCTAAACTTCATCTAATCGACCACGTCCTTCACCGCAACGTCTTCTGTCAGGGTCTGAGCACCAAAGAATCTAATTCAATAAAACCACGAATACTTTCTCTATGCATGTGTCCGAGTCTCTCCAGGTTGAAACGTCAATTTAATTTCACAGTGGGGGCCCCAGGATTATTATTTTCCGGACTCCAGCCTGAAAAGTTTGGGAACCCATGCACTATGTAAATTTCCAGGTGAAAGATCTGCAACTTTTCTCCCTGGAGATGCCATTGTTTTGCTTGAAATGTTAAGAGTTATGCATCTCGCTTTTATTCAGGTTCTTTTAATTGATAAAAATACCTTACTTACTCGCAACTAGGTCACGTCTCCACAGATCTGACCTGTAACTTGGCCTAGAAGTGTAGCCTGCTCGTCTCCGTGAAGATGAATACGTTAGATCTCATACTATCGAACATTCTAGGCAAAGCAGTAAACATCTCTATGGAAAAAAAGCAGGTATGCATGTCCTCGACCAGAACAGTTATATCTTGCACCTTTAAGTACTCAACTAAAATAGCTGTAGGGGGAATTTAGGCTCTTCAGACTCATATCGGCCCCATCTGTTTACGAAACTCACTGTACTCTGCTGTGTGGGGTCCTGGAAGATCCGTAACAATAAACAACAAGGGGAAATGGCAAGAGTTTAGATCCTAATTGTGGGAAAGTAGGATGTGTTTTTGCGCAAGAGACAAGTCCCCGGTGGAAAAACAAAACAAAACAAAAAACGACACGACGCGAACAGTTGAATCAACCAATCAGCAGGACGCGGCACTTCACGGTTTGTTTCCAATTAGCGCGCAGTGGCGAGAGCAGGAGAAGTGGAACAGGATCCGGCCCCGCAGCGTAACATCAGGGTGAAGGATTGGGAGGTCTCACCGTTTTCTCGTTCTCCGCCGGCAGTTCGAAAACACACCGCAGTTTGGAGTCCATCAGCTCCTCTGGTTTGGCCTCCTTCCACTGAAGAACACAACAGAAGAACAAGAAGTATGGGTGAGCTTAAAAGTAAAGTCTGTGTGGGAAAATGTAATAATTACCGTTTTTTTGCTGCCTACGAAGTCCCGCTGTGTAATATAAGTGTGTACACAATGTGAGAACATTATCAAGATAATGAGATGAACAGGAAGGTAAATGCAATATTTTTTGGGTGAAGTTTTGAGAAATGAAACTAAATTTAAGTCCGAATCCACTTTAAAAAAGAAAACAAATACAGTATTTCATATCAACATGTTTAGAATTCTTTTTTTTTCTCTCTCTCAGAATTGAACCCAGATTTTTATCGTAAAAGCAGCTATTAGGGTCCAATTGAAACCAGTGTTTACTATCGACATCTAATTATAGCGTTTTGAATCCTTGTTAAACAGGAAGTGCTGGTGCAATGTAGCATGCTAGTTGAACACCACGGCTACAAACTGAAACGTCTCAGCTGTGGATCTACGGCTACTTTCAGACTGCAGCCCGAAGTGACCCAAATCTGATTTTTTCGCCCCTATGCGACCTGTATCTGATCTTTTAATGACAGTCTGAATGACACAGATCCGATTTTTTCAAATGCGACCCAGGTCACTTGGATATGTGCTCCTAAAACCGATACATATCCGATCTTTTGCCATGTGACTTCAGTCTGAACGGCCAGGTCGCATTCATCCGTCCTGTCGTTCCTTACTATGGACGTTGCTGCCACTGCCCCACAAAACGCCAAGACCAAAAACCTTCTCCTTCTCAATCTCCTCCTAAAAACAAATAAGCTGCACATGTTCTGACTCCGGTACGACAGCAACTTTTTTAATCGCCTGGTGCTCAAAGCTCGTGTCCATGTTTAGGCGACTTCCGTAACTGTGACGTCGTTGTGTCTCCAATGCTCATGCAGGACCTTTTGGGGTGTTTAAAGTTCACACTGGAGATCACAAACAAGTCGCATTTAATTGGAAATGTAAACGACCTCGCAAAAAAAAAATCAGATTTCACAAAAAAATATGAATTGAGCATTAAGCGCTGCAGTCTGAACGTAGCCTAAAAAGCCTAAACTCTGACTGTAGATGTCAAAAATATTATATTATTTCAGTGTTAATGCTAGTTACTACATTCTATCCACTGTAGTTGAGCATTCATTTACAATAAAACAATAAAACAGTTTCTTATTAGATGCAGACAGTTCACAGCAGAGTTATTTTGACCTCCAGAGCAACTTATACAATATTATATGTACTGTCTGGGGCGAGACAAATTTTGCGCAAATACACAGAAGAAAATCGAGTACAGGCCCTTAAATGTTTAGATATCGGGTAAGTATGGCTTTTGGATGTTTTTTAATGGTCCTTATCAGATTCGATCTTTGTTTGCTAGCTCCAAATGTACCGTGGCCACAGAGAAGAAATATTTACACCTCTCTCTCGCTCCCCACACACTTCCCCAACCTCAAATCTGCCTCTGATAGAATTGCGGGCTGCACACTGCACCGCCAAGGTTCAGATTAGGTCTCTGCTTTGGTTGGCCTGTCCATGAATCATCATCATTTGTGCTGGTAGCCAAAACCACACGGGCTAGAAGGACTTAAAGGGCCCATATGCTACTTTCTGATCCATGCCATTATGTCGTTTCCTGATCAAAAACACACCCGAGTTGTGTTTTGTTTCATTCACAGATGTTTAACACACAAAGCCTGCATATTTAGGCTTTGTGTTCTTCTCTCAAACGGAAAACAGTCCACCTTGTGATGTCATGTGAGATTACACATGACATCACAACTGTGTTTTTAAACTCCATTCACCTTCACTAGAATCATTTAGATAATTTCAGCCCAGGGATGGTCAATCTCTGCTGAACTGAAGGTAAAAGTAGCTGGTGGAACAGAGCAACAGACTAATAATGTAGGATTTCTCAAACTTGTGGAAAAAACAAAACACAACTCCAGGTATGTTTTCGATGAGGTAACAACATTATAACATGGCTAAAAGCTCACAGGAATGAATTTTGTGTAATTCTGTGCTCCTTGTGTTTTAAAAGGATAGTTCTGGTTTTAGTTCGGTACTATTTTCTCTCCGGTCGTATCACTGCGCTGCCGCCAGGTGAAGCTGTGCACGAATCCAACACTTTTTTCAGTAGTTTGGCAGTGTTTACATGCTTAGACTTTTGACCACTGTGACACAAAGAGCTAATGTGACGTGTATAAGCTATATAAGAATATATATAAAAATGGTGCGGACTTGTGATTCTCCAGGCTGGAACAACAAAACTCCAGGTTCTTCAGCTTGTCCCTCTGTCCCTCCTCTCTCTCTCTGCTGTTCTGACTCCATCTGGTGAATTTGGGCATCAGTATATTCAGGTTCATAAAGATCTCCCCTTGGCTCTGTGCTAAAGGCCATGTCTTCATCGTCGCTGTCGTCGTCACACATGTCGTTGTGAACTTTCCGAGCAGGAAACACAGTGAAATAGGCGCAGCTTCACCTGGAGGTAGTGGAGTGATACGACCGGACAGAAAATAGTACCAAGCGATTATGAGGTCTGACTTTTTCGTGGACCACAGTTTTGTGACGCAAATGTTTTACTCTTTTGAACACATATTGTTTTGAGAAGAAAAATGCTTTATTTTCATGACTCCAGCCAACTTGCCGGACACTTTCATCAGCACCAAAACCGGGGAAGAACTCGGCTCACCGGGCGCTGTCGGGAGGCAAGTCAGTGTTGATGCGACACTGCTGACGGGGACATACAGATTCATGTAAAAAATGACCCTTTAATGAGTTTTTGAGGGACTACTTACCACTCCCTCCATGTCAGTCATGTCCGGAGGTGCTAGCATGGACTGCACCATGAACTTGTGTTTGCTCTTCTCGTTGGGGTCATAGTCAAAGGGCTGTAGCATAACTGGAAAAAAAGAAAATACTCTGTTAACATTAGCTGTACAATGTATAAAAATCAAATCAAAATCGCAGTTTGAGTTGGTGCAATTATGGAAACACAAAGGTTAGTGGTATTTAAATCCCAACCTTTCACTTACAGTGATCCCCATTTTACCCTTTGACACGTTTGTGACTGAAATATCGTTCTATTTAAAGGTGCACTAAGTAAATTTTTAGGTGGCAGTCTGTCACCTGCTTGTTTCTATGGATATGTCACTGTTCTGCCTGGAATGTTCCACAGTGTGACATTAAACAGCTCTGTCTTACATTTATTCAATTACAGGTGGTTTTATAGCCTAAAAAAGCCTAAAAAACATGTATTCTGACTGTGAGCGGGGTCACCTCTCCACAGATCTGACTTTTAACTTGGTCTGATTTGGTCTCCATGAAGATAGAAAGGTTTAATGCCGTACTGTGAAACATTCCGGATGAACAAAAAGCATTTGATGGACCTTCCACCAGAAAAGTAACACAATGCACCTTAAATAAGCTACTGTGGAAAATTATAATTATTTTCCGGTTAATAAAGATGTTATGGAACAGAAATGATTATAAAACACTTTACAGAAGGAATTAAGATGCCATAAGGTTATCAAAATCCACACAATCTAGTTTGACGCTCTTTTTTAAGACCCCCTGAGGTCCCAGTCCCCAGGTTGAGAACGACTGATTTAGATAATACAGAATGTCCTCTGCAAAGAACTGAATATCTTCTCTTATTATAATTTTTTTTTTTGCTGTGGCTATAGTTGTTTTAAATCTCTACAATGTTCTGAAATGCATTGGACTCTTTTATTAGTCCATCATTTCATATTTCAGTCTTCTTTCTAGGCCACGATAATCGCAATGTTTTAATTCACGTCTTAAAACCCACTTTTACTCTCTGGCTTTTAACACCGCGTGAGTTTGTGTGGGCCTCTGTGTCTTTGATTTATTTTATTTATTTTATTCTACTTTGTGATTTTTATGGTGTTGCTTTAATTTGATTTGACTGGTTTTATTGTTTTAGGACTGGTGTGACCAAATTTTAGCATTCTTTTTGTTTTATCGCTGTGCAGCACTTTGGAAACTGCTCCGTTTGTAAAATGTGCTATAGAAATAAAGTGGATTTGTATAATCACTATATCAACTTATCGTTCAATATATGAAAGATGGAACAATTATTTTTTAGGTAAATCTTTATTGTGGGTACTTTTTCTTTGTACTAATGGGGAGCTTTTGTTCTTTTTCTGTTCTGCGATTAAATTTCAGCTAAAGAGGATTGATTTTTTTTACCTATATTGTACATTTAGAATAGTTTTTTGGAGAATGCTGCATTTTTTTTTTTACTGTCAGTGAGACTGATTTCAATATTATCGTTTATATTTATATATCTATATCTTCAGCAATATTTCATTTTTCAAAATGCATTATCGTGACAGACCTACTTCTTTCAAACTTTTTAAATATTGCAAATCTAATCACAGTTATACAGGCCTAACTACAGTAAGAAGTTCAAACTAGGATATAAAAATGAAATATTACACTGATATATTTGATTACTGATAAACAAAGTTAATATAATAACACCCAGAAAGTGAATGTTTGTTTGTCTTGATGCAAACATTGTGGTTAGTTTAATTACACACAATCACACAGGTTATTCGGTCATGTATTTTACTTGTTTGGTGTTTAAAAAGAAAGAAAAATATTCAGTTTCTGGTATCGGTTTAAATCAGGATCAGCTCAAACTTGGAAAAACTGGATCATGCATCTCTAATTTATATCTTCATGGAACAACAGAACAATTTTAATGTCAAAATGTCAAATTTATTTACATAAGACAAAGCAAGACTATTTTGTTTTTAGAAACCGTCCAAAACGCAGCAGTTTGCAGTCAGTATTTCCAATTTGACATTTTGTTTTGTATATTTTGTACAAGTTTCAAAATTATTGTGAGATTATTGTTGCTCAAATAATTCGGGCTGGGAAAACACAGGGTCCCTCGGGTTTTGATAGAATACACAATACATGGCTCATATTACGATCTGATTATTACAACCTGGCGATACGTGCGGTAATCAATATACTGAACAAGATATTCTGCTATGCCGCTATTTTTAAAGAACCAAATTAATCTTAGATAAACCACTACCTCAATGTAATCCTTGGCAAAATGGAGAAATTAAATTTGTCAACTGAACAAAAGTTTATTTCGGTTGAATACGTTTTGCCGCTCATCCAAGCTGCTTCTTCAGTTCTGGTCAGAATGCCCTAGGCCTTATATTATCCATCTGATATCTCTCTTATATTTGTCTTACCGTATTTTTCAGACTATAAGTCGCATCGGAGTATAAGTTGCACCAGCCCAAAAATGCATAATGAAGAAGAAAAAAACATGTATAAGTTGCACTTTTTGGGGGAAATTTATTTTATAAAATCAGAGACCAAGAACCGACATTTCATCTTGAAAGGCGAGTTATAGAAATTACAGTAATAAAAACAACAGAATAGAGAACAATCCGTGTATCATTTGTTTGTTTGTTTGTTTTTAAATATAGAACCAAAAATAAGAAATTAAAAAACAACTCTTTTCTTTATTATTTGTCTCTAAAACCAAAATGAAAAAACAGATAACAATTTGTTTTTTCATTTTTAATTCATATACACAATTATATATTTGGTCTATGGACTGTCAGTGAAAAATTTAATATATAAGTTGCACCTGAGTATAAGTCGCAGGAACCACCCAAACCATGAAGAATAGTGCTACTTATAGTCTGAAAAATACGGTATATCTTATATCTGCCTGAAGGGAGGAGCTAACTACACTGAAACTACTATGAAACTAACACACCTATCTGTTTACAGTTTGTTAGCTGGGCCTGTTGAATTTGCCCTGAGTGTGGGGTCATCTTAGCAGAATCATTCAATCATTCAGGGCCATAATGAAGCTTTCACACCTCTGTGCCTGACCCTATGGTTTTCTTAGTTTGTTTTGATTTAGGTTTGAGGATGGAGTTATAAATGGGAGACAGTTTGCAGTACTTCACCTAAAACCACGAGCCGAACAGAACTTAGCCAAAGAGAAGACTTGGTTTGAGACGGGAGTTAAAGAGACAAAGATGTTAGTTACATAGTGGTTTCAGTGTAGTTAGCGCCTCCCTTCAGGCAGATTTAAGCCAGTGTCCTGTTTGGATGAACTGTGAAACGTATTCAACCAAAATAAACTTTTGTCCAGTTGACAAATTTAATTTCTCCTTTTGCCAAACCACTACCTGCACACAGTTAACATGAAATACACACATTTTTATCATCAAAACTATGAATATGTCAAATGTATTGCATAAACAAGTTTCCTCCCTCTTAACAAGCCACAAAATTGTAGCACTGTCACAAGTTAATTTTGTAGAACACACCACAAATACATATGGTGATATATACCGATACAGCAGCCCACAATAACAGTGTTATAACCAAATTTAGCATCATATGTCAATTTTTCCATACTTTAGCACAGCCCTAGAAATATACTACCATAAATTAAGCATTTTCTTTCATTCACATCTTTATTATCAGGATGTCTAAATCTCTAATGTGCAAAATGCTCTGTTGCACCTTATGATGTCAGGATGTCGGTAATTTACAAGTTAACAACTACTTTTACCTTTAGTTCAGTAGAAATTTGCAAGTCCAGGGTGGAAATTAGGTCCTACACATAAACAGGCTGTTTTCTTTTCTATTAGCGACTGTAAAGTGACTACAGTGGCTGTATATATGGTACTGAACACACACTGATATGTAAATGAGCTGTGAATAGAAGCATTTAGCATATCATTAATTACCATGGCGCGCACACATTTACCGCTAAAAGCTTATAGCGGTAGTTTACTTACAGCACTTTCTTTATAGGCTAGAATGTCATGCAAAAATGCCATTAGGCCGACCTACTGTCTTTAAATATGACGTAAAGAGGCAGAACAACAATAAATGTCACCTAAATAAACCAAATTGAAAACCAAATAGAGCCAAACCCACGTTTCATAAACAATTTATAAATTTACAGTGAATTTTTACATCATGAATATATTGGCGATTATACTGGCAGCTTCAACTCCCATTTTATCGTTATCATATCGGCCGCAACAAAATCCATATCTGTCGGGCCCTAGTTTAAATTATCCAAATGATTCTAGTGAAGGTGTACAGAGTTTAAAAACATAGTCGAGCACTTCCTGTATTGCCACATGACGTCACAGGGTGGAACAGAGAGCTTTCTGTTTGAGAGAAGAATACAGCCTAGATATGCAGGATTTGTGTGTTAAACATGCGTGAATGAAACAAAACACAATGCCAGGTCTGTTTGTGGTGAGGAAACGACATTATAAAGGATCAGAAAACAGGGTAGAAAACATGGGCATTACCGTATGATTTAAGCTCATATGTCATTGCTCTGCTCCACACATTTACACAAACGGCTCCAGCTGCAGCCCCGGCCCTCACCTTCGCTATAGGAAAAAGTGTCTTGTATGTGATTTATTTCCTCGTGCGTTGCCATGACGGAGCCACGGTGACGGATGTGCCATTGCCTCAGGGAGGTAATCTTTCTAACAGCTCAGTCCGATCGCTCTTGTTCTTCATACGAACGTAACATATTGTGCTAACAGAACGCAGGTGTGTGCATGGTATAGTACTCAGCCGAGCGAAGTGGTGCATTTGAAGTAATTCCAATGACTTCAACAGTATTTTATGGCCCTAACTATGATTTGTGGACCAATTGGATGATCGGTTTCTTATGCTAGGGGATGAGAAGTGGAAGAAGTAGATCATATTTTTCTCATGTAAATAATCTGTTATTGTAATAGTACTCAACAGCTAAACTGCACTAAATACATGAGAAAATGTACGCAGGTGCTTAAAGGGCCTATATTACACTATTTTTATGATCTGTTATAATGTTTTTTCTCATCATAAACATACCTGGAGTCGTGTTTTGTGCCATTCACACTTCTTCATTTACTCATTAATCTAAATTTGTCTTCTCTCAGCACTCAAAAATGCATCACAGATAAAACTCCAAACTTCTCCTGCAGCTTTTAACATGTTATAACATGGTTAAAAGCTCCAAAAAGTCAATTTAGCATAATAGCACTGCTTCAGAGATTTCAACAATAAATACTTGTTGCCAATACTGCTTTTATGGCCCCATCCACCCTAGTACGTATTCGAGTCGTTTTCGTTACGGATGCAATGTTCGTCCACACTCATCCGATGGAAAACGGCTCCAGAGATGGAACGATCTCACGAATTCGCCTGAGTGCAGATCTGATCCAGCGCTGCGTGGATGCATGAAAACGCTGATACTCTGATGTAGTTGCTGCCGTTCTTACTGGACCACGTCACTGTGACTTGCGCCTTCCTGATTCACGGGTTCGTGACATTGGGCATGAGACGCTATTGTGGAAAGTAGTTTAAATAAACCCGAGACAAACGCGAATCAGCGTCGGTCAATGAAAATACTGTTTTCGAGCTTGCATCTTCCTTGGCTCGAAATCGGCTGCTGCAACTTCCATAGAACTACGGCAACTTCAGACACAGCGCTCAACTTTTTTGTGTTTACCGCCCACATGGTGGTTTCAGTTGATCCATGCACGACGTGTGTGGATGCAAATCATTTCCAATATGGTGATACAGTGATTTGTTTCAGTGTAAACGCTCTGTATTTCTGTTGTTGATCTACTTCTGACAGCAGTGTTGCCAGACCACCCAGATGGACTTCTTTTCACTACGATGGGCGGGGAGGAGAAGCATTAGGAGGGCAGATAATATTTGGGCTACTTTCAACAAGTTTGGGCGTTTTTTGTTTTCGAGATACGCAATAACACAAGAAACCGTATGGGCCTTTCACTCGTGTCCAGTCTTATGGCGGTGCGCTCTGGCCTTTGCAGAAATGAATGGACGTCCACTACGTTCAGACCTCCCCGGCAGCTGTTGCAGAGATTCAACTCTTCGATGTTTGAGTAGGCAGGCGATGTGTTTTCCAGCTGTTTTTTTAGTAGCCTAGAGTATAGCTGACCATTGATGATTTTTTATGCGTGATGAAAACACTGTTCTATATTTTACGAAAGGTTTCACATATTGTAACATGTTTTCTCAATACTGGCAATGTTTTTAAAAAGCCCAACAATGAATTACATTATTCAAAGATTAAATGTTTTCTGTGACAAATTGCTGTTGGGCGTTTTTTGCTGAAGAGGGCAGGTTTTCAAACGAGCTGTTTCCATGACTGGCACCAGAAAAGTAATGGGGTGATTGCACTTTTTTTTGTTTTTAGGGCAATAAGGATATTTTTAGTTTACTTACAGACTTGATATTTTGCATTTTTGTAGCTAAGGCCTTAAATTAAGCATTTTTAAGTCCAAAAAGTTGTTTATACATGTTTGCTGTGTATTTTGTATAAAAGAGTGTGAATTTTATTTTCCATCTCTATTTCTCTCTGTAAAGTTGCCCTTAGGTCTTCGAGGGTTAAGAAACTCCTATTAAAACTATGACTACTATCATTGCCAGTATTACCACTAAATTTGGGTGTGTAGTTTTTGTTACTGTGGAATATGAGTTTGCAGAATGTTTTGATGATGAACTACAGGCCAAAAATGTATGTAATTAACTTGATTAACTGGTGATATATTGGGCCAATTACTTTTTCTGAAGCAAATCAAAGCTACAGTTTGGCACGGGTCCCAGCTTTAGGGGAAACCTCCGAAATGCAGTTCAGCGTTGGTGCAATCAGGTCAGTTCAATAAGATCTGAAATCAGAAACAGATTGGGAATGTCCTGTTTAAGTCCCAGCCAATTTACACGCCCATCCCAAAGGACAACACGGGGGAGGGAGGCTGCAAAATATTTTACATCTTTGAGATACGCTAATGACCATGAAATGCCTCGACCCAGAGCTAGTCAAAATATTTTTACATCGTCATCAACAAAGTACGTTTAATCCGGTGGTCTGATGTAGGGGTCCTGCATTAAAACTGGCAGTAATTTCCGAAACCAGGAAACGCTAATTGTTTGACATTATGGTAATTCATTTTAGAAGGAAATTGAGACGGTTTTGAACACGCTGAGAATAGACAGAGCATTTGTATGGTCAGTAAATATTTGAATCTTGGCTCGTTTTGCGATTACAGGAAATTATAATAAATTTGTCCCAAAGGCTCCATAGTTTATGCCAACTGCTTATGGTGTGCAGGAAAATATAAATGTACTACCGTTATTATTGAAGAGTAAATGGTCTGCTGTCTGACAGAAAATTACAGTTGGTTTCATACATTTTTTTTAGTAGGGATCCAGTAGGGATTTTCACTTATAACGATTCCGATACTTGCGCTTTAAGTATCTGCCGATACCCATGCAAAGACTGAAAACAGCATTTATTTTCCTTATAAAATGAGATAAAAATGTCTCATTTTATAAGGAAGAAAAATGAGAAAAATGAGACAAATGTGTTATGGACCTGTAATTTATATGACAGAACAGATTTGTATAGATAAAAATACAAATATTCTGAGACTTTCTGGGCGACATTGATCAGTGAGCAGTTTTATTACGTTAATGTGACCAAACAGGATATTGACTGAACCGATATTTGAAAGCCAATATCCGATCTGACCAGTTTTTCAGTATTGGCGCTGATATTGATTTGTTAATGAACATGAGCCGAAATAGACAAACAAAACACTTAATGAGTCATGCAAGTTATTTACTAAACCCTCTACAGCTCTAGGCCTGGGCAAAAAATCGATTTAAAATAAAAATCCGAGTTGGCAAGTCAAATCGATTTGTTTTTTCGGAAAATCAATGCGTACAGCGCGTACATTTTGTATTCGCCAAGACTTCCTGTGGGATTTCTGTAGTCACTTCCTACAGCTCATCCCTCACTTTCCCCCGAGAACGGCACGAACAAATCTCTGTCACAGATAGAACACTCATATAATCCACTGAGTCGTGTCCATTAGTCTGACAGAAGCTGAAGCATCAGCACAAGGAAAGAGCTGCTTTTTTTCCAGCATTTACAGTTTATGCAAATGAGCCATGTGGTTTTAAGTTTCATTTCTGTAAAATGTAAACAAATGTGCCAAAGCTGCATTAAACACATTATGATCTCACACGGGCTGATGTGGCTCTATAGTGGTATAGTGGTTTATATGTTGTAGAGTTGAGTTTATTGCAGATTAGTAATAATACTAATAATAATGATGACAATTTTAGTATAGAAACGTTAGTGATTAATCGATAATCGATTGTTAATTCTCCCGACGAACGATTAAGAAAATGTGATCAAATGTCCATCCCTACTGTGGACCATATGACATGCTTCCAATTTATTCGGTGGAGAAGAGAGGTTTTCACAACATGGTGAAAGTTTTGGATGCTGCTGTACGATTGAATCGAGTTTTTTTACACAAAAATTTAAGATTTTTATGTGGGGAAAATCGCCCAGCTTTATATATAGCTCAAATGTTATAGTAAAGAAAAATGAAAACTGTTACTCATTAGAACAAAGAAAAGTACCCACGACAAATACCCTATTTTTCGGACTCTTCAGGGTTTGGGTGGTTCCTGCGACTTATCCTCAGGTGCGACTTATATATTACATTTTTCACATTGACACCCTATAGACCAAATATATGAATCGTATATATGAATCAAAAATGAAAAAACAAATCGTTATAGGTTTTTTAATTTTGGTTTTAGAGACAAATAATAAAGAAAATAGTTGTTTTTTCGTTTTCTTATTTTTGGTTCTATATTGAAAAACTAACGAATGATACAGGGATTGTTCTCTATTCGGTTGTTTTTATTACTATAACTTCTATAACTCGCCTTTCAAGATGTTTTTTTTTTCCTTCACTACACATTTTTTGGCTGGTGCGACTTATAGTCCGAAAAATACAGTACTGACCCCAAAACTTATTGTTCCATCTCTCACGCACTAAACGACTGTTAGTAAAATAATTATCGTGACAGACCTATCGCTGTTTAACTCTAACAATCAGCCCTTTTTATTATGATTCATCGCCCCAGTAGTTTCCTCTATGATACAATACCACAGGAATCTGCTCTCAGTATGTTCTGTATGTTTACATTGCTCCAGCCCAGATCCGTGTTTGATGTCTGCGTCTGCTTTAGGTTCAACTTCAGGTAAAAAGAAAACACGACACAGCCCACGGTCTGTGACACAGAGGAGAGACACGCAGGAGCCCCACCCTGGTCACTATTACCTAACAGAAGGATAGTCCAGCTATTGAACGGGCCCACACAATGACCTTTAATACCTGTTTGTTCTTTGTTTGCATTTGATTCTCTCATTGAATCCGATCCAATTGTTTCCGAATCTGCAAATTTGCACAGAGGCACAGAAGGATCTAGCTCAAAAATATCAGAGGAAAATAGGGCAAAGCCGTTAATCCAGTTTACAATATTTCAACTATTGCTCTATTAAATTACAAAAGTTGAAAGAAAAAAATCCAAAACATTATTAATACCTTTAACTAGTTGCCTTTGAAAGTAAAGGTGAAATTAAACATTACTAACAAATTATATTAGGTCTACAGGTTTATTTCTGACATCATAGGGCAGATTTGTTTTCTATTTAGTGTCACTTGTTTGAATTCTTTTTTTTTTAAGGTGGTTATGGGTAAATGTTTGCAAAATCACACATCAAAATCAAACTAAAACACATTTTCATAGATATATTATATATTCACATCCCTTGTTAGGGTTAGAGTTAGCCTAACCCTACAACTAATTTCAATATTTTACTTCCTAGCTTAATTTGGTGAACAGTAAATAAAACATTAAATATTAAAGCTCATTTTTGGTCTTTATAAATGTCGAATCATTATAACGTCCACGTGAACAAGAGAATACAAGATAAGTACTTCATTTAAATGTCAAAAATCAGACATTAATCGATTGTATTGAAACTAGACACTAATTTGAGCAGATATCGATATTTTAAAAAGTCACATTCACAGGAGAGAAATGAACCCTTCGTGAAAAACTTTAAAATGATCTTGAGCTGTATCAGAACACGTATAAGAGCACATGGACTTTTTTGATATTTCTGCACACTCCTAATTATTAGAATCAGAATCAGAATCAGAAAACTTTATTGATCCCAGAGGGCAATTCGTTTGCAGCTTTCACAGAGCAGTTCTCACATGCACAAACACACAGTGTGTCAGACCATTACAGACACAAGTGGAACTCAAAGAACAATATAAGAACAATATACATATTACAGTGCAAAACCTCAAAAAACACAACCCTCAGAATTTAGCAGTTTAATAGCTGAAGGCACAAAAGAATTGGAGAAGCGGTTAGTCTTCCGTGCATCGAGCATAAAAACGACGTCCTGAAGGCATCAGGATAAAGTCAGGAGTCAGAGGATGGAGGGGCTGAGCCAGGAGACACTTGGCTTTGCTCAGCACTCGCTCCTCCCACAGAGAATGCAGCTCCCTCAGTTTGACCCCTATGATTTTTGAGCAAGTTTTAACAATGTTCTGCAGTTTGTTTTTATCCTTCAAGGACAGGGACTGGAACCAGCAAATGAAGGAGAAAGTGAGCAGACTTTCAATAAAAGAACAATAAAAATTGTTGAGAATAATTTTGTTTACATTAAAAGAGTTCAGTTTTCTCAACAGGTACATTCTCTGCGGTATCAGAAGCGATATTGAGCATCAAGTCTATTCCTACAAGTTTGACGTTTTAGTATTGTGACGACACTAATAAATACTAGGGATGCACCGATACCGATACTGGTATTGGCCCGATACTTCCATAATATACTCATACTTGTTAAACATTTGCCGATATCACGCACCGATACCACTGTTACATGACACATTCCGCAGAATCCCGGTTTCAGTATCTGGAATGATCCAGGATCCCGGTTATGAGAAACCAGAGCAACATAAATAAAGCGAATGTAGCGACATCAGTGAAAGAGCTGCTGCACTCGTACGATCTCTGAAAAGTTTAACATGAACCATCTACAACGCGACAGACGCACAGAACAGATTCACCACCAGCAGAACGTCCTCTGTCACAGAAAGAACACTCATAATCCACTGAGTCGTGTCCTTTAGTCCGACAGAAGCTGAACACATCAGCGCACAAGCAGTTTTTTTTCAGCGCTTATACTGTATGCAAATGAGCCATGTAGTTTTAAGTTTCGTTTCTGTAAAATGTAAACAAATGTGCGCAAAGCTGCATTACACACATTATAATCAAGATTCAAAAATTTTAATATTTTGTTTATTTCTGTGTGAGATGTTGTGTACTTCCCTGCCGAGTTCATAATAATGGGAATTGATGTTTTTTCCTTGTTTAGTTTAACCTGGTTAGCTGGATAGTTACCTGATTTATTACCATGGAGGAAGTTTTCTTGTCTGAGTCTGTGGATGAGGAATTGAGTCCTTTTGTTTGTTATTTCGTTTAGTTTGTATTTTAATTTATTTAATTCCTTTTCTTGGTTCTCAGAAGGGTTGATCATATTTATTTCTTCCAGTTTATTTATTTCTTGTTCTAAATGTTTTTCCGTTTCTTTTTCCTTTCTTGACTTGTGTACAGAGAAGGCAATGATTCGGCCTGTAAGGACTGCCTTTCAAAACGTTTTTAATATTCACATGAAAAAATTGCGTTTCTCTTTCTCAATCAAAGCTAAATGAAATAATAATAATAAAAAATGAAAGAAAAGTTCAAAGTTCTTCTTAGGGAGACAGTCTGGTGTGTAGAGAGGAAATATCATGGTTGTTTGTATTTTTTCCTGGTTTATTAAATATATACTTTTTGAGCGTTTATAAGATTGGTAAAGTATCGGTATCTGCAAGTACAGAAATGATTGTACTTTTACTTGTATTGGTTTTCAAAAAAGTAGTATCGGTGCATCCCTAATAAATACAGTACAGCTTTGTTTTCACTATCATTTTCCTCATGCCTGCACAGATCTGGTCCCATCCCCGTTAAAAACAATTATTGGATTCTGTGTTATAGTTTCTCTGTGTTTATATTAAGTGGCCCTGTCCCTCTGAACCCAAACTGTGCCCAAAAAAGGGAGCACATTTTTGGCACTATCACGTTGTCCTCAGAGCGGCATTTACACATGGTAGGATCTCAAACAGTATTGGTAATATTTGCGTATCTAAAAGTCTATCCAAGTTAAACTTGTAACGTAACTTTTCTGCTCTGTCACCTGCTTATCCATGGAGACAATATATCAAATTACAAGTCTCTTTACTTAAATTTATTGTTTTGGTGCAGCAATAGCTAAAAAAACAGAGGAAACTATGAGGCCATGATCCTTTGCTCTGTTTCAGCACATGAAATAACTTAAGCACTTGGTTACTTGATCTTGATTATCTGGATTATGACAGAACCAAAGATTTGCCAAGGTATTTTAAAAGGAAAAACTAGCATATTCACAATTTTGTTTGCCTCTACATAATATTGCAATAAATATCGAACAGTAAAATGCATATTGTGAAAATATCGTACAGATTTTGGACATAATACACGCTTCTTATTCACTTTGTACTGAAAAAACATCGACTTCTCTCGTCATTCTGGTCTTAAAATGTTCATATTGGTGTTTTTATTTAGCTATTTTGTCCCTAAATCAATTCCTGTTCCTAATATGGAACCTGGCTACTAATTCGCTCCATAACTGCAAGCCTCGATGAGCTTCATTTGACTGGAGCTGAACGCGATGGGTGACGTCGCACTCACTTAGTCCGCTTCTTCATACAGTCTATGATTTGAACACTAAATACTCTTAAAAACATTGTGGATTCTTCTTTAAAACATTATATTTGTCTGTTAATTATTCCCCTTATTTAAATTCTATACTAGGCCTGGGCAAAAAATCGATTCAAAATAGAAACCAAGTTGGCAAGTCAAATCGATAAATTTTTTCGGAACATCGATATTTAAGATTTTTTTATACAGCTTTTTTTTTTTTGCATTTGCATTTGCCAAGACTTCCTCTAGTCTTTCCGTAGTCACTTCCTGCAAGAACGAGACAAACACAAACAAATCTCTGTCACAGAAAGAACACTCATATTCCACTGAGTCGGGTCCTTTAGTCCGACAGAAGCTCTATTCTATACTATACTATCCCTATAATTCAATGGACCAGGAAAGGCCACAGTTCTCTTCCTCCTCAAAACATGTAAAAATGTTTCACCTCTCAGTGCGACTTTTTATGGATTTTTGGAACATCCGTGCCACATAGTTTTCCATGGTTCTACAGCCCCAGTGGGTCCCTCTACATTCCTGTAACTTTGGCATCAGTGATATATATACATACAGCTGGGTTTACCGTCATAACACGCCACTTTTCCTCCAAGAGTAAAGTTTTGTGAGCTTTAAGTCATGTTATAATGTTGTTACTAGGGCCCGACCAATATGGATTTTTTTGCGGCCGATATGATACAGATAAAATGGGAGTTGGAGCTGCCAATATATTTATGACGTAAAAATTCACTGTAAATCTTCAAGTGTTTATAAAACTTAGATTTGGCTTTTCAATTGGGTTTATTTAGGCGACATTTATTGTAGTGCTGCCACTAACGACTAATTTTCTAACGATTAATCTCTCGACTAATTTTTCGATTAGTCGACTAATCTAAACGACTAATTAAAAAAAAAAAAAAAAGCGGTTTGTGTGTGTTAGATTTTCCCGGGAGGTTACCTTGTGTGTGCGAGTTGCAAAGGTTATTGCTGTTATGTCTGTTGTGTGTGCTCATTCGACAATGTTGAACAACGATATGCACACACAATTTAACGAGTATGCACGAGCAGCATATGCAATGGTATTCTCAATACCTCATGCATCGTGGTCGTGCTCCTGTGATAAGCCAAATAAGTCTTACAGTTCTTGGATCCGACTCTGACCCACCGGCCGCTGGCATTTTCTCAAATGCTCAAATCGGGGGAAGGGGGAAGAGAGAAAGAGAGAGACCAGCCAGCAGAGTGCGCACGGCAAATACTTCCTCAAGTTTGTTTTCTTTGGCGGTGCCATTATATTCCACTGCTGTTAGCCTTTGGCGAAGCCTAGGTTAGCCACCTCGGCGTCAACCCCGGATGTAGCCGCTGTCAGCAGCACCGGTGTCCGCCTCGGGTGTAGTACGACTAGTGGTGTGGAGGGGACATACCTGTGTTAACTTTTTCCTGTTCTAGCCACCGAACCGGGGTGGGGGAGCACAGGAAGATCGTCTTCTCCTAGGGCGGAGTTAACTCCTTTGAGGACCTCGTGCGCTGCGGTGTATATAAAAAAATGTAAATAAAGGGAGGCAGTTTCGCTGTCGAGTCGGCTTTATTCGCTCACTACACTGTAGGCATGGCATCCTTACTTTTCCTCTACTCGCCCGGTTGCCGTCTCCCTCTCTCCCAGAGCACATGCGGACACACAACCAGAGGGAGACCCGGCTCCCTTGGTCCGCGCAGACATACGCCCCCGGTGCGCGCACACAACCACCCACTCTCTCTCTCTCACTGAGCCACAGACACAACACAGACACATCTCACAACACCTGTCTCTGGACGAGCCGTTTGAGACCAAAAATAAATAAAGGCGAATATTCGACCAAAAAAATTGTAGTCGACTCATTTTCATATTCGATTACGTCGACAACGTCGAATAATCGCGGCAGCACTAATTTATTGTTCTTCTGCCTCTTTACGTCATATTTAAAGACAGTAGGTCGGCCTAATGGCATTTTTGTATGATATTCTTGCCTGTAAAGAAATTACTGTAAGTAAACTACCACTATTAGCCTTTAGCGGTAAATGCGTGTTCCTCCCAGTGTCTGGATGGGTTTCCTCCGGGTACTCCGGTTTCCCCCATCAACCTAAAACATGCAGCACCCCTATGAACTAACATCAAGGACCATGTTGTCCACCCTCCTGTGGGCTCACCACCTGCAGAGGGGTTCATAGGGGGGGTCAGGTGATATGAGGATTGGGCAGCAAGATGCCCCCGCGACCCAGCCGGATTAAGCGGGAGAAGATAGATGGATGGATGGTAAATGCGTGTGCACCGCGGTAATTAATGATCTGCTAAATGCCGATAATTCACACCTCTATTCACAGCTCATTTACATATCAGTATGTGGCCATTAACATATATACGGTCACTATAGTCACTTTACAGTCGCTAATAAAAGAGAAAAGAGCCTGTTTATGTGTGCGAGCTACAGCAGCTAATCGCTAACCAATGAGAAAGAACCAAAACGAGCTTCAAAACCGACACATTTCCAACACTCAGCCTCACACAGGCTCCTCTCAGATCACAAGTCTGCACTAAGAACTGTCCTTTAATCCAGACTCAAACTGATCGTCCGGAAAAAGAAAATAATCTCAGTGTTGTGCAGGTGGATCTATGGCTCAGACAAATGACTCCGCAGATAAATACTGATGTCTGTAAATTGGATTAAATGGATGTAATATAGAGAGTCTAAGCTTTATAACAAGGTAAAACATGTCCACGTGGACTATCGGCCCATATCGGCAAGATTTAGACAGATAGCCGATATGTTTCAGATATATCGGTCGGGCCCTAGTTGTTACCTCCTCAAAAACAGACCTGGAATTGTGTTTTGTTTCATTCATCAGCCTCAGCCTAAATATGCAGGGTTTGTGTTAAGCATGTGTGAATGAAACAAAACACAACTCCAGATCTGTTTTTGACGAGGAAACAGCGTTATAACAGAAAATATAATCAGAAAAAAGTGTAATCTAGGCAATTTAATACTAGATTTTTTGAGGTAACATGCTGACATTTCTTATTCAATTGAATCTGATCCCACGAGTCCTGGCTTTTTATCCCCATCTTGACTGAAGTTCAGAGAGACAGCCGTATAGTTTTATTTTAGATCTTGTTTTTCATTAGGCGATTTTCTGAAGCAGTGGCGTTCTCATCAGCACGGTAAGGTAAGGCGAGGTCACGCTTGGAGTAGGCATTTACATTTTTCTTTTCTGTTTAATCATCAAGATTTTCTCCCACAAAATTTGCCTACAGAAACCATTTAAGGATGTTACTTTTTGGGTGGAGGCCGGGTCTGCCAAATGCTGCGTTTTTAATCTTGCACAGAATGGCATTAAATTGAATCTATTTCCGCAGAGAAGAGCAGGTGTTGCCAAGTTACAGGTCGGATCTGTGGATAGGGACACACAGATATTGAACATTTTGGAAGATCAGATATTCGCCCCAAGATATCAGTTCAGTCGCAACCCCATTTTGGTCTTTAAATTAGTGGAATAAGCCGATTTAATAGTCAACGTTAGCCCAAAACATCTCAGAATATTAAAGTTATATTTTTACAAAGCTGTTCTGTAATTACAAAAACACATTTGGATTTTCTTTACCAAACGCTGGGTGTGTGTAAAGGAAATAAATTATAGTTTCAGTCTCCCTTAAAGGCAAAGTATCAACATCGGTATCGGAACGGAAAAAGCTGGATTGGTATCTGGGGACAATAATACCGTGGAACATTCCAGGTAAAGCAAAACACATCTCCGTGGAGACAAGCAAGAGAGGGATGCCACATAAAACCACATCTTTTGGTTCAAGTTTAATATAACAGGATATTTAGAGTCAAACAGGATTAAGCAATAAGTTAAACCAAGTCTCACAATACGATATCGTCAAGGTACAATATTTAGTTTTGAATTAAGTTTTTGTTTTGTTTTTTACTTCTTCTTTTTTTTTTTTTACTTTATTTATCAACATTTTCAGTATAAAACAACCCAACAAATAAAATAAAAAATGTAAAATTAACAAAAATTAATCAATAAATTTAAATTCAAATTCTGTATGACTTACATTTAAAAAAATGTGTAAATAAAGTAGTTTAATAATAATAATAATAATAAAATAGATACAAAATTAAAAATGTACAAAAATAGAGGGGAAAAAAACACACAAACACACCATTCAAAGTGCTTAGAACAGTTATTTCTTCAAGTCGTCTGCACTGAAACGGAGCAAAGGATCATGGTCTATGTAGTTCCCTCTGTTTTTTTTTAGCTATTTCTGCATCAGAACTGTTCATTTTTGTGATTCGATATATTGTGATGGTCCACGATATTATTGTGAGACCTTTGACGATACCATATCACGATATAAAAGCAGGGACCACGTTGTTTGGGTCAAGTTTAATGCAACAGAATGTTTAGAGTCAAACAAAATTGCGTAATAAGTTGCCGAAAGTGCAGTGCAGTTATCTGGGACCATCATCTGTCTGGACGCACTGTGCACTGTCTGTCCTTTAACAGAGGAAGTACCTGACACAACCCCACGATCATTAGCACCAGAGCAACAGTCTGGCCCAGCTAAAAGCCCCTCTATATGTTTTCCATTAGGGGCCGCCTGTAGCCTAATAGGGGTGAAAAATGTTGGCATCGACCAAAGTGGACAGTGCAGATTTGTCACGGCCCGCTAACCAAAGGTCCCACTGACACACTTCACGGGAGCTGTTGACATAAGCTCGAGCGGACGTAAAACGAGTCCACTGCAGAAATGGCAAAGGTGGCACACACGGGAAATACTATACGCCGAATACTGTACGCGGCGCATTCAAAACGCGCTGAGAATAAGTCTGGTTCAAAATAGTGTGAAGAAAAAGCTCCAAGCCAAATAGCTAAATGAGCAGTAATTTGAGGAAGTGATTGGACATAATAAACCTGATATAGGCCAGAGGTAATGTTAGAAAATAGAGTTGTAATGAGAGCTAATGTTGAGTTGATCTATTCTAGAAAGCCTCGTGTTAACAACTTTTGTAAAGGACACAAGGTGCATTAAAGCATATTTAAAAAAGTAAATAAATCAGCACAATATTGAAGTTTTTGTTACTGCACTGCCGCTGGTTTCTGAGTTTTAAATTTTGTTTGAGCTGGACAGAAGAATTTTGGAGTTAGTTTAGAAGCAATGAATCATGATTATAATAAAAAATGATACAATTTTAGATAGGAGTGGGCGGTATGAACAGTATATACCGTATGCGATAGAAATTTGACCAATGGTAGAGGCACTGTTCTGGGCTATATAAATAAAATTGAATTGAATAGAGATTTTGGGTCATACCATCTACCCCAACATCGGGCTGGGCGATATGGCTGAAATCTGTATCACATATAAGTGTTTCATATCAATAATTATTGAAAAATTGTATGACCTATTTAAAATAAGGACCAGGAGGGAAAAATACTAAATTTAAACATTTTTATTTTAAACTTAACCTTCCTCTGACAGGCAATAAGAATTCAGGGAAAAGGAATGTTAACGCACATGCTCAACGATATGATCACAATGAAAACTGAACAATTATCAATAATAAAGTGCTTCACAAAACTGAAGTGTTAGAAAAATATGTGCAAAGTGGTAAATGTAAACATAGTGAAACCTGATATCTGAACGCATTTTGTATTGATATCGAGTACATGTCTATCGAAATATATATCGTTTATCGCCAAGCCCTACTGCAATAGCTCATTGCGTCCTCTAGATGGCAGTAATGAAATGTGCCAAGAAGAAGAAGAAGAAGAAGAAGGAGAAGGAGGAGGAGGAGAAGGAGAAGGAGGAGGAGGAGGAGGAGGAGGAGGAGGAGGAGGAGGAGGAGGAGAAGGAGAAGGAGAAGGAGAAGGAGAAGGAGAAGAAGAAGAAGAAGAAGAAGAAGAAGAAGAAGAAGAAGAAGAAGAAGAAGAAGAAGGGCGATGAGCAGATAGTGGAGGAAGAGCTCGTGAAAAAGTTTGGTGCAACATCAGTCAGCTGGTCATGGTTTGGCTTTAAAGTGACGGACATTAAACGAGAAAACATAACACGAGCAATCTGTGTTACCATCTCAAGACAAAACACACTGTGGAATATGAAGAAAGCCAAAGACTGCAGCGTGATGTTACCGAAAAGAAAGGGCAGTCCTCAAATGAGAGAAACGTTTTTGGTTTTTTATTTAAATATCATGCACATTTACATTTCTTATTTTGTTTTCCGTTTTCCACAATTACAATTTTGTACAATAAATTTCCTTTAAGTAATATTGCTGACTTGTATTATTTAATAGCTTTAAAAACAACATCCTGACTGAATGCTTTTACTTTGTGCTACGGTAACCTTTAAGAAACTTTTATGTTGTAATTTATATACAAACGTGTTATACCGTGATATATACCGTTTACCGTCAGTGGCTCAAATTATACCGTGATATAAATTTTAAGCCATATCATATAATTTTAGAACAGGGAAAACGGTTGGTTATATAAAACCATAAATAGAGACCAGGTATTTTGCTGTTTCTACAGGAAAGGACATTTTATTACATACCTTGATTTATTTACATAGTTTTGCACTGTTTCTTTTGTTATTCTGTCAATAGTTTATATTTATTTATCATTTGTAGTATTAAATAAATAAAAAATAAGAAAGACATTGGACAAAACAGTAACATAATCATAATTAGGAATACATATATATATATAGTTTGTGTTTAGTTTTAATCAGTGTATATTCTATCTGTTATACCTTACTCTTTAGACATGCTTTAACTTCTTTTTTGAATATTTTTGTTGCACTATTTGAGAATTTTGTTCACGGACAAGCTTTTCTGAGTTACCCCTTATTGCAATCACTCAAACTGCGATTTCATTCACTTTATGAAGACGTACTTTAGGGCCTCGTCTTATTTCTTACCTGAGACATTGATGGAGGTTCCCGCATCGATGATCCCGCTGTTTGGTCGCACACAGTATCGGCGCGGCGCTGTCGTCTTCACCTTAAAGCACACATTCCTGTCTGTGGGGTTGGAGAGCTTGAGGTTTGTGGTGACCACGTCTGAGAAAGGACCTGCACACAACACGGAACAGAAATTATTAGTTATTATTAGTATACAAGCAACGTATTAAGACAGTAGGGATGTAACAGTAATTGAAATATCATGGGCCATTACAATATATCAAATCTCAAGTGTATTCGCTTAAATTTATGGTTATGGTGCAGTAATAGCGAAAAGAAATAGAGGGAACTACATAGACCATGATCCTTTGCTCTGTTTTCGTCCAATTTACACAACAAAATAACTTATTAAGCACTTTTAAATCTTACCTCTTTGGTTTATGATGGAACCAAAGGCTTGTCAAGGCATTGCTAGTATTTTCTGGACTATAAGTCGCACCGGAGTATAAGTCGCACCAGCCAAAAAATGCGTAATGAAGAAGAAAACGTTATAGAAGTTACAGTAATAAAAACAACCCAGTAGAGAACAATCAGTAGAGAACAATCCGTGTATCATTCGTTCATTCATTTTTCAATATAGAAAATGAAAAAACAACTCTTTTCTTTATTATTTGTCTCTAAAACCAAAATGAAAAAATAGATAACGATTTGTTTTTTCATATATGACCGTAGACTGTATATATATGAGTGGACTAAGTAAGTGTGACGTCACCCACAGCATTCAGCATCGCTCTGCACACAGTACGGAGCAGAAATTATTAGTGGTAATAAGAAAGTAACAATAACCGAAATATCATGGGCCATCACAATATATCGGATCTCAAGTTTCTTTGCTTAAATTCATGTTATGGTTCGTTATGGTGCAGGAATAGCTAAAAGAAATAGAAGGAACTACATAGACCATGATCCTTTGTGCTGCTTCAGTCCAATTTACATAATGAAATAACTTATTAAACACTTTTAAATCTTAACTCTTTGGTTTATGCCAGAACTAAAGGCTTGTCAAGACATTTTTGAAAGTACATAGTAGTATTTTTCGGACTATAAGTCGCACCAGAGTATAAGTCAAAAATGCATAATGAAGAAAAAGTTATAGAAGTTATAGTAATAAAAACAACCCAACAATCCGTGCAGCAGGGAGTTGTACTTCCTGATAGAAAGCTCGGCAGCGGCGGACTGATATATGAGAAAATAGTCCCTCAACATGCGACGATTCAGGCGAAGAAAGTTTTATTTCAAACATTATTATATCCACACAGACGTTCACATGGACAGTCTGGAGTTATAATAGTTTTGCTTCGGATGCTTTATGGAGTGGGTAAGACTGTTTTTAGTGGCAGGACGACTATGGCTCACGAGGAAATGAGGCCCTATGTCCAAAATTAACTGTGAAGGTGTTCTCAACGATAATATTATGCATAATATATTGTTCTCTGTTTTAGCATCGTGATATATTGTGATACACTGAATCATGACAGGTATATCGTGTTCTGTATTGTATTTCCAGATTTAGGGAACTGCAATCTGTATTTGCAATCTGTCCCCCGTCCTCTACATTTGACCCATTTCTGATCCGTCATGAGCAATGGACGACCACAGTGCACAAAAATGGTAGATCACAACACACTGTTTAGGAGTCAGCCATCGTAATAATATCTATTGACATTAGCTGCCTGCAATACACAGCCCTAATTATTACCATTTATATTTTTCCTCTTTGTTGTTACATTTTATTGTGATGTGTGAGCTACTGTGCCCAAATAATTTCCCATGTGGATCAATAAAGTTTGTCTTTTTTGTCTTTTTATCATAACATATTTCTCATGCATTATAATTGGTAAAAGCATTAGTTCCTTGGCACATTTTTATAATGGTCGTTGCGCCCTTCATTAGATGACCCCTAACCCAGTTATTATTAACCACAGGGCGGGAACCAAAGCAGGGCTGGCCAAACAGTACAAAATAGTAAAATAATAAATATCACAAGATCCTTTTACAGAGGGAAGGTCACAATAATGTCAGTTACCAAGAATTTGCAGCTTTGCTATTTGGTAATTGTGACCATCCATATTGGAAATTGAGTAAAGCAGCTCTACACTATGAAGCTTCTTTTTATGGACAACGTGAGATAACATTAAAGGTACACGATTTAACTTGTTGGTTAGGGGTGCGTCATTATTATTTTCTTATTTCTATGGATGTTATTGCTCTGCCTTTAATGTTCCACAGTATGACATTAAACAGTCCTACCTTAGATCTATTCAATTACAGTTTTATAGCTCAAAAATACCTAGAAAAACAGGCGTTCTGACTGTGAGCGGGGTCGCCTCTCCACAGATCTGACCTGTAACTTGGCCTGGTTTGGTCTCCATGAAGATAGAAAGGTTTAACACCAGACAAAGCACTAATATCTCCATGGAGAAAAGCATTTGATGGACCCTCAACCAGAAAAGTTAAACAATGCATCTAAAGTTACAAGGTTAGGGTGGCTATACTGTAATTGCACTAGCTCAAACTATTACAAGAATCGCTATGTTAAAAGTAAAAAAAAAGGGCATTCTTCAAGATTCAACTTCCCTGACGATCTATTTCAGCTACTACAGCATTTGTAGTGGAGGCATTGAGCTATTTTTGAATTAGCTCACAGCAAAAGATAAGGTTTCAGTGAATGGCCCAAGTCCCTGACACTTCCTATTCTCTGCAATGACAGTGAGGGAAGTCAGGGCTTCGCTAAAAAGTCTATAGAAAAGAAAACACCGCATCAAAAACAATCTGAAAATAAAATATGTAGAACGCAGGTCTGTCAAGATCACAAATTTTGAAGCACAGTATATTGTGCATAGAATTATTGAGATAAACGATAATACTGAAACTACTAAAGCAGGAT
The DNA here is from genome assembly GCA_034769755.1 of Odontamblyopus lacepedii. NCBI lineage: Eukaryota > Metazoa > Chordata > Actinopteri > Gobiiformes > Gobiidae > Odontamblyopus > Odontamblyopus lacepedii. The sequence continues at coordinate 38,180,819 of CM068346.1, read as the reverse complement.
GAAGTAAACACATTTTTGAATAAACAGCATCATTAAAAAGCCTTGCTGCAACAAATAAATGTCAGAAATAATAATTAGAGATAAAAGTTAGTTATTCAACCCTCTACAGCTCAAATCTTATCGCATCTGGAAATTAAAAGAGTTGGTTCCAGTAGGACATTTAAACCATTGCTCAAAGGTTTGGAAATTAAATCCTTGGTTTGTAAATGTTTTTAAATAGTTTTATGAAATTGTTGCTTGAAATGTGTCCTGTAATATTCTAAATTGTATTGTTGAGCTGCTGTCTTGGCCAGGACTCCCTCTAAAAAGAGATTAGTAATCTCAACTTAAATAAAGGTTAAATAAAAAATTTAAAAGTATCACATAAAAGATTGTAAAAATCTCCCCACTATTGCAAAGAAAATGTGCACATGCTAAATACTGAGCCCTAAAATATATTGTTCAGGTTGTCATATATTGATCGATATAACAATTATTGTGATGGGCCTTGTTAAACGCCAAACTGCAGTTAAAACAACTATAGTAATTTGATAAAAAAAGGCAACCAAGCGTCGTTAAAAATGAATAGTACATGAATTATAAATGGTTCTACACAGCATAATTTCTACAGCATGATCTAGTACAATGCATGCGTTCATATAGTTTCAGCCTAACAGGACACATGTGACTTGAGTGTGCAGTCAAAAGGCCTTCTGTGTTATGATACATATTGCAAACACAGTTTTAAATTATTAATGGAACAACAAAAATAGTAAATGCTATGGTGAGATCTCTGCAGTAACTCTCTATATTAACCAGGTCTTGACATTGTGATATGCAACACAAAATACTACAGCTGTTTAGGTTTATGTATTTGCAATAAGTCCCCTGTAAGTTAATTATTATGTCCTCTACATTTGACCCATTTCTGATCTGAGCCATGAGCAATGGACGACCATAGTGCATAAAAATGGTAGATCACAAAATACTGAAAACGTTGCAATAATATCTATTGACATTAGCTGCCTTCCTTATAAAACATGCACGATTTATATATTTTTAAACGTAGATTTATTGGCAATTTAAACTTTTTTCAATGGGAGTTTGGAAGTTATACAACCTATATTTAAAAAAGAGCACAAAGTTGATGTGTCAGGATTTTCCACAACATAAGAATCCAGAATAATCTAGGGTTTAATGATGATATATTATAAAGTACTGCCCCTGTTTGTAATTAATTGTTTTGTTTCATTTTTCAAGTATAAGGTGACCAGACGTCCCTATTTACCCGGGACAATTCCAGTTTTGAACCCCGTGTCCCCTGTCCCAGCAGATTTATCCAAAACCATTGATTTGTCCTTGTTTACGACCAATTTGATACCTGCCAACAGTAAAGAGAAGCATACATTGTCATTTGTTTAAGTAAAATAAGAAAAACGTGCATAAAAATGACCAAAACACAAAGAAAATGTGACTATACTGACATATGTTAGTCATAAAGGGACTGAGTGCAGAACAAATTTCCTTTAATTACGCACCCGCACAATTTTATTATAAACAACCACCATAAACCGAGGATGTGGCCATTTTTGCTTTTGTGAATCTGGTCACCCTACTCAAGTGTAATGTGCATTGTTAAACTGTGGCGTGATTTGTTTAATAATCCAAGTTTGAGCAATTCCATGTGAGTTTATGTAACAAAATTGGGCCTTGCAGCATAACATCTTGCAGCCAAATGTCGTGCTGGTCTGTGATGTCGATAAGTTCCGCGGATATGCTGATGACCTGCAGATAAATACATATAAACAAGCAGAGGTTGTCCGGTGTGCCTGTGCTGTGAGCTGTCACGTTATTACTTGACAGCTGGGTGGCCAACGGAGCGAGTCAGCCAATGAGCGAGTGAGCTAATGTTAGCCCCTAGCTACATTACACCTGCTAAAGATGTACCAGCTTAAGCCCAATATAACGCTTTATAATAGAAGGGATTATAGACTAAAATACCACCAATACAAACTTCCACCTTGACACGGTTATGTTATAAAGGGAATGTTTATTGAACGGTAACTGCATTGGGAATACATTATGTCACTGCCAGATTTGTGTCACTACCTGATTTGGGTCAGACGTTTCCTCCTTTGACTAAACCTCACAATTGAAGCGTCAATACTCAACAAAAGTCTCTTATGTAAAAAGCTAATAGACACATGCATATAACTTCAAAGAAATATTGCAGTAATTTATCATAAATGGTTTATTCTTTGCCGTTTTCTGTTTCATTTTGATATTGCTAACGTGCAAATCCTTCAGGAAACGTAAACGCGCTTCTCCGCTAACTACAATAACTTTCCACATCAACAAATCGTTAATATAAACCGAATATAACAAAAAGTGGCACATTTTTCAGTATTATTTGTCCAAGTTGGCCTGTTGTACCAAAGATGGAACACCGGCTCACGCATGCGCAGTGTGCTTTTTGAGACAAATCGGGCAGGGACCAGGGACCGACGCAAATCGGGGAGTGACTGTTCTGGGCCTGGCTAGCTTAGCCTTTGGAAGCTAATCCAGGGAGCTAACTAGCCAGCTAGCTGTCACTTGACCTGCCGTCCTTATTAGCGGAGGTATCAGGCTTTTGATGAGCTGCTTTTGGCTCCCGGCGGGATCCACAGTGTCCGTACGTCTCGGTCACGGTAACACTGGAATGCCCCACGCTCCTAACCCCGCGGGGACACGCAGTTCCCCCCTCCTCCAGCCCGAGCCAGGCCCTCCCTCTCTCCCGGGCTCATACCTCTGAATTTGAGTTCGTGCTGCGGCTCCAAGAGCAGAACCTGTTCCGGCCTGGCCATATCCCAACAGCAGCTGGAGCGGGGCGATCGCACTGCAACCAAGTCCTGTCGGTCTCCTCCCCCGTGTCGGGACGCTGTCGTGGGTGAAGTATAGCGCCGTGAGTGAGGAGACGCGTTTAATGAATGAATTAGCTGAGTGCGCTGGTCACTGGTGCTAGTACGGAGCTATGCGCGGCTGGGGCTGTTGTGATGCAGCAGGAAGGGAGTGAGAGGCAGGCGGCTGACGTCACTGCCTCTGCAGAGCACCCAGCGGCACCCAACCACCACGGAGAGCCAGGGCACCTACAGGAGTCCTGCACAAGTCCTGCACAAGTCCTACACACACTTACACTAACACTGGCAAGGACTGAGCAAGTTAGGTCTAAACTAGAGCTCTAACAATGTGCACAATCAAAACCTTGCTACTTTTTAAAAATTATATTATTAATTGTTAACATATTTTATTTTGCTCTTTGTTATTTATAAAATACTGTGAGCACAAGTCCCGCACAAGTCCTGCTCAAGTCCTACATAAGTCCTGCACAAGTCCTGCTCAAGTCCTGCACAAGTCCTGCTCAAGTCCTGCACAAGTCCTACATAAGTCCTGCACAAGTCCTGCTCAAGTCCTACATAAGTCCTGCACAAGTCCTGCTCAAGTCCTGCACAAGTCCTACACAAGTCCTGCTCAAGTCCTACATAAGTCCTGCACAAGTCCTGCTCAAGTCCTACATAAGTCCTGCACAAGTCCTGCTCAAGTCCTGCACAAGTCCTACACAAGTCCTGCTCAAGTCCTACATAAGTCCTGCACAAGTCCTGCACGAGTCCTACACAAATCTAAACTAGAGCTCTAAACTAGAGCTCTAACAATGTGCACAATCAAAACCTTGCTACTTTTTTAAAATTATATTATTAATTGTTAACATATTTTATTTTGCTCTTTGTTATTTATAAAATATTGTGAGCACAAGTCCCGCACAAGTCCCGCTCAAGTCCTACACAAGTCCTGCTCAAGTCCTGCTCAAGTCCTACACACACCTTCACTAACACTGGCAAGGACGGAGCAAGTTAGCGCTAAACCAGAGATCTAAAAATGTGCATCCTCAGGTATCTGCTACTTATTTTTAATTTATTATTACCATTTATATTTTATTTTGCTCTTTATTATTTATAATATATTGTGAGCACCAAGTCCTACACAAGTGCTGCAAAAGTCCTGCATGCACCCACACTAACACTGGCAAGGATTAAGCAGGTTAGGACTAAACCAGAGATCTAACAATGTACACGGTCACAATCCTTGCAACTTTTTATTATATTATTCACTATTACTTTTATATTTTATTTTGCTCTTTGTTATTTATAATATATTGTGAGCACAAGTCCTACACAAAACTTACACAAGTCCCGCACACACCGACACTAACAAAGGATTGAGCAAGTTAGCACTAGAGGTCTAACAATGTGCACCATTACGATCCTTGCTACTTTTTTATTATATGATTCACTGTTACATTTATATTTTATGTATTTTAACATATTGTGACGACAAGTCCTACACCAAATCTACAGAAATCCTTCACAAGTCCTGCTCAAGTCCTACATAAATCCTGCATACACCCACTTATTATTACCATTTATACTTTATTTTGCTCGTCGTTATTTATAAAATATTGTGAGCACAAGTCATTTCCCTCGTGGATCAATAAAGTTTGTCCAGCAAGTTAAACCAGAGCTCTAACAATTTGCACACTCCTCAATTACTACTTTTTTCCAAATTATATTATCATTTATATTTTGTTAGACTTAGACAAACTTTATTTAAGTTCACACATCACAATATATTATAATAATAAATATTATAATAATAATTTTGAAATAAGTAGCAAAAATAGCAAGAGACTAGTGTCAAATAAGGCGTAATTATGAAAATGTTAAAAATAAAATACAGAAATCTAGTAAAAACAAATATATCTCAGTTATATAGAAGAGGTGGTAAAGAAAAACAGTGCAAATATGATCTAATGATTGACAGGACATAGGATTATCTGTTACACAAGAGTTGTTATTATTATAATATACTGCGATGTTCGAGCTACTGCATCCAAATAATTTCCCTTGTGGATCAATAAAGTTTGTCTACGTCTATTTTTGTTGTTCTGAGCCAAAATAATATAACCCACAGTCACAAAAGGCAATTCACGTCACGCATTCAGCCAAGGAAATTTACGACGACGTTGCCAAAAAATCATTTACAGTCAAACAGACGATGACAGAACCGGAGCAAAGTCGCCAAACAGATAAAAAAAATCGAGTATTTTGTTTAATAGTCTAAAACAGGCGAGGCTTAGAGTCAGTAGACGGGTTATTGCACTTTCAGAATTAGCTTAAAGGTGCATTATGTAACTTTTTCAGTGCATCGCCTGCTTATCTCTATGGAAATACGAAAAAACGAAATCCTTGCATCTCCTGTACAACACTTTATTTCTCCCATATTTAAATTACTGCCCAGAAATATGGGGACACACTTATAAAACAAATATAAATCTTATGCATTTACTCCAAAAGAAAGATATTAGAACTGTTAATAAATCAGCTAATTCCATCTTTCTACAATTAAAAACATTCAAACTTTTAGATCTTATTGACCTGAATACAGCCATAATAATGTAAAGAGCTGATAAACATTCACTTCCTTTACGTATACGAAATGTATTTGTAGAAAAAGAAAGTCAGTATAACCAAAGAAGAGCAGCACATATAAAAAATTAAAGCTGGAACAAATAAAAAAGGTTTCTGTATCACTGTTAGATAAAATAAAAAAAAATCAAAGACAATTGTAGCCTTTAAAAATAGCTTTAAATCCGTGATTTTTGTTTTTAGTGTACGCTTTAGGTTTGTTTATTTATTCATTTTTTCATGTTTTTTTTTTGTATTTTCCCTTATAAAATGATTTTGTCGACACTGATTAGTTGAAGAAAAATCCCAGGCAAACTAATAACATCTCCATGGAAACAAGTAGGCGACTCCACCAGGAAAGTTACATGATTTTTGATATTTATGCATCTCTGTAATGAGTCATTGTACATTGTTTTTTACATTTTTTTTTTTTTAAATTTTCTCTTGTAAAAGATTTTGTCTACATTGATTAGTTGAAGGTAAAATGAAAGTTTTGTATATATGTGTATGTATGTATATATATGTATGTGTGTGTGTTTATATATATGTTTGTTGTCTTGGAGAAAGTTGATTATTTCTTTTTGTGAATAGGTTTGGCATCATAAGTAAGTTTTAATAATAATAATAATAATACATTTTATTTATGAGGCGCCTTTCTGGACACTCAAAGCCGCCTTACAACAACATAAAACAAATTAAGTACGATTAAAACGTACAGTTAAAAGCCGACAGTTAAAGTGGGGCAGTATTTAATTGATTGATTGTATTTAGTGTGTATTTTATTGATATTTAGTATTTAATAATGTACTGGTTTTACTTCTGCTTTTACCTTTTCGGTGATACTATTGTTTATCTGACCAAGTTGTAAATGGCCACAGTTTGACATTAAACAGCTCTACCTCACATTTGTTAAATCACAGGTGGTTTTATAGCTCAAAAATACGTAGAAAAACTGTGATTCTGACTGTGAGCGGGGGTCGCCTCTCCACAGATCTGCCCTGTAACTTGGTCTGGTTTGGTCTCCATGGTGATATTCCAGACAAAGCCGTAACATCTCCGCGGGGAAAAGCCTTTGACGGACGCTCTACCGGAGAAGCTACACCAAATTTTGGCTCTGTATAAGTTTTGTTCTTGTGGAGAGTCTGTTGCTTGTCGCCATAGAGATGGTTTTGTGTCGCATAATATGGCATTTGACTCCGTCTCCATGGAGACAGTAGGCGACTCCACCAGCCCACGTTACAGCAGATTATAGACTGTATATGTGGGCCAGATCTGTGAAGAGGCAAGGTGTTTTCTTTATGAAATTGGGACGAACACAAGGTAGAAACACTGAAAATCCCAGACAAACTAATAACATCGCCATGGAAACAGGAAGGCAACCCCACCAGGTCAAGTTACAGGTCAGATCTATGAAACAGCAAGGTATTTTCTTTATGTGATGGATGAATATAAGGTAGAAATGTTTAATTCAATTTAGTTGAAAAACTTGGCAAAGTAATAACATCGCCATGGAGACAAGTAGGCGACTCCACTAGGCCAAGTTACAAGCCAGATCTATGAAAAGGCAAGGTGTTTTCTTTATAAAATTGGGATGAATACAGAAATTGGGATGAATACAAGGTAAAAACATTGAAAATCTCAGGCAAACTAATAACATCTCCATGGAGACAAGTAGGCAACGCCACTACAGCCGAGTTACAGGCCAGATCTATGAAAAGGCAAGGTTTTCTGTATAAAATAGAAACGTTTAATGTAATTTAGTTGAAAATCACAGACAAACTAATAACATCTCCATGGAAACAGGAAGGCAACCCCACCAGGTCAAGTTGCAGGTCAGATCTATGCAAAGGCAAAGTGTTTTCTTTATGTAACTTGGATGAATACAAGGTAGAAACGTAAAAAAAAAAAAAAAAACGTTAAAAAGATGTAAGAAAAAAAAAATCCAGGCAAACTAATAACATCTCCATGGAGACAAGTAGGCGACGCCACTACAGCCGAGTTACAAGCCAGATCTATGAAAAGGCAAGGTTTTCTGTATAAAATAGAAATGTTTAATGTAATTTAGTTGAAAATCACAGGCAAATGAATAACATCTCCATGGAACAGGAAGGCAACCCCACAGGGTCAAGTTACAGGTCAGATCTATGCAAAGGCAAAGTATTTTCTTTATAAAATTAGGATGAATACAAGGTAGAAACATTAAAAATCCCAGTCAAAATAATAAGATCTCCATGGAGACAAGTAGGAAACTCAACTCGGCTAAATTACAGGTCAGATCTATGAAAAGGCAAGGTATTTTCTGTATGTAACTTGGATGAATAAAAGGTACAAACATTTAATGCTGTTTGGTTGAAAATCCCAGACAAACTAATAACATCTCCATGGAAACAGGAAAGCAACCCCACCGGGTCAAGTTACAGGTCAGATCTATGAAAAGGCAAAGTTTTCGGTATAAAATTTGGATGAATACAAGATGGAAACATTAAAAATCCCATACAAACTAATAATATCTCCATGGAGACAAGTAGGCGACTCCGCCAGATCAACTTACAAGCCAGATCTATGAAAAGGCGAGGTATTTTCTGTATGCAGCTTGGATGAATATGAAGGTAGAAACATTTAACGCAATTTAGTTGAAAATCCCCAAAGTAAGTACATCTCCGTGAAGAACTTGGCAGACCCTCCGCGGGAAAAGTTACAGAGTGCACCTTTAACGTCCCCCGTAACATAAACACTATAACTTATGTAACGTCCCAGTTCAAAGCCGCAACTCGGTACGCAGCATATCCTGTCCTCGTCGCATTCACACGCCGCGAAAAGCCCGTGGCTAATGGCAAACATGTGAAAAATGCGTCTCGGGTGTCATATCTGTATATTTAGCTACGCGAGTGGACACCAGTGACCAGTCGCTAACAACACTGTCACTGTATCCCGCCAGGAGCAACTAATGTCCCGTAAACTCACACAAACGTTCAATTCACACATGGGGAAAAAAAACAGCAACACGCACGTACAACATCGTATTTTGTCAATCTTTTATTATTAAACAAATTGACAAGTCCCTTTTGACACAGCGGGATTACATTGCACGTGTGTTTTCAAGCACTTGTAACATACGAAATGAATAATAACGATAAAAAGCTAAGAAAGGGTTAACTAGAGCTTAAGAGGGTTACTGCAAAAACTCAGCAAAAAAAGGCTACTGTGGTCAGAAACGCGTCATAATAGTGATTCATGTGCAAATGGTATCTACACGGACATATACATCATAGTAACAACAACGCTATAGATGAATCAAGTTCCTAGGGCCAGCCCAAGACTATAGTTTTAATGCACAACTGACATTTCTGCTGATTTATTTATTTATGCGGAAGTTGGATTTGTTAAGCTGGAAATGGCGTGTTTTGACAGTAAAAAGGGAAAAAAAAAAAACAGGATTTTTGCACTTTGCAGCTTTGGCAACTGAATTTAATAGGCAAAAAGGAGTCAAAAATGCAAGCTATGCGACGTTGTGTAAACCAGCACAGAAACTTAGGTAAGTTTAGTCAGTTAAAGTTTTGTATCATTAAAAAAAATACTTGTAATTGGTTGCAACTTAAAGGGAAAGTCTGGCACGTTTGAAGCTAAAGTTGCTAGAGGTGGTCGAATACTGAAGCCAAAAAACAGCACAGATCAGTGTTTCCTCACATGTGCAGTGGGAAATCAACAGAGGGAAGTGTAAGGCTGTTTATAAAGTTGTTTTCTAACGTTTCCAGACACTAATGAGTGAACCAGGCAGAGCGTTTTGTTTGTTAGACTCGTGGCTGTTGTAAGATGGGTTAAAGTGGTGTTAAGCTTCTTGAGTGTGAAGCAAATTGGTGTTTTACGTGGAAGTTAAGAACTTGCCCCCATCACTACACTAGTTTGTTGCCTTGACAGACTCACTGCCACAGTGAGAGCTCCGCTAAGGCAACACTGATCTGTGCCGTTTTTTGGCTTCTGACAGAATTCCACCACCTCTAGCAACGAACTTTAGCTTCAAACGTGCCGGAGTTCATCTTTTAAAGGCGCACTATGTAACTTTGAGGCTGGGGGTCCGTCACCTGTTTGTTTCGATGAATATCTCATTGCTCTACTTGGAATGTTCCATAGTACGACATTTGTACTTTACATTCATTCAATTACATGTGGTTTTATAGCTCAAAAATACATAGAAAAACATGTATTTTGACTTCGCCTCTCCACAGATCCGCCCTGTAACTTGGTCTGGTTCGGTCTCCATGGCGATAGAAAAAGTTAAAAGCCATATTGTGAGACATTCCAGACAACGCAATAACACCTCCGTGGGAAAAAGCATCTGACGGAGCCTCCAACAAAAGTTAAACGATGCACCTTTAAAGTTTTGTATTGTAAAATAAAATAAAAAATACTTGGATCGGATGCAAATTCAGTTTTTTATGGTCTTAATTGCGGCATAACTTAAAATTTCTAGTGCGTCAATGCAAAAATGATTGCGAGATCGAGATGTACAGTTGGGTAAAGTGTTTTCACCTACCTAAGCGTTGTGGTGCTTGTAAAATATAACTGTGGGTGAGAATTAAAAAGCGGGAAACTACATCACCCGTCGAGTCTTTTATGAGTGTTAAACTGCATGATGTAATTTAAAGACTGTAACATACTTTTCCATACTCACAAAAAAAAAAACAGTCTCAGGTTGGATTCTTAGGTTCATGTGAAGGAAAAGTGAAAGAAAAACACACGGGGAAGTATATGGGGAGTTATATTATACGGGAAATGGTTCAGTATCTTGTCCCGCCGCACTAAGTATTGACAGTGTACATGCAGTAACCGGGGCTCCTGTCGACAGTCAAAGAGGGGGTATTTTACTTCTATGGGGTATTAACTGCTAACACATAACATATTTATATCACCGCGTTGCATTTTATCGTTTCGAAAATGCTATATTCGCCGTATTAACATGTTTTATACGTTTCCGTTTCGGGTCCCTGCTCCCTTTGCCCTCCGCACTGCGTCATTCCCCCTCCAAAACTCGACGTGCATTTCGTTAACGTAACTACTGCACATCGCGCCGGGTTTGTGGAGTTGTAGTGTGCTGTTTTGCGTCGTTCACGGAGTATTAGGCTCGTGGACTGAGCTCTGGATCGGACTGTACTGTTAACCACAAGGAGGATTCGACTGAGGCCAGGGAGAGATCGCTAAATTAGGATGAGGGAATAATTTTATAGTCATAGTATATGGGATTTTATAGCTATAGTTAGTGCAGTCAATTCAGTGCATAATACCCCCACTCTGAAAGTCTAGATTCAATCAGTGCTTTTAGGGCACACATGGAACTAACCCTGGACTAGACCAAAATTAGAGTCTGTTTCACTTTTAGGCAGATTTAGTCCTGTTTTTTTAAATTTAAGACTATTTTTTGTTTAGTTAAAGGTGCACTATGCAACTTTGGAGTCTGGAGAGCGCATAATGCTTGTCTCCTGGAGATGTAATAGGCTATTATCACAACAGCAGGACGTTGAGTCGTGCAGCTTCCGGTCACTGCTTTTCTCTGGCAAAATCCCCGTGGAAAAGTGTTGCATATTTTTGAGCAGCTTCATAAATCTGCCCCAACACCAAATCTTCATCCAACAAGGAACAAAGAACAGATTCTGTCCATGAAGAATTTATCCACAACGATCAAGGGAAGAAAGACGAAAATGTAAAGGAAACAACGACGAGCATTAGAGAACTTCTCCTGAGCAATGTAAGTAATGTTATGATCATGAAGAAAACAGAAATAACTTGTTCACTCAGACTGATTCTACAATTGAAATTAAAGATACATTTTGTGGTGTAGGTATTAGCACAGACCGAGAGATTTGTCCAGTTTAAACGCTATAGATGTTCACAGATTAAATATCGAGCATATAAACTGCACAAATCTAATATCGACATCACGAAATCGATTTTTTATTTTAATTTTAGAATCCGTCCGAGTGAACAAGTCATTTATGTTTTATTCAGGACCATAACGTTAGTGTTGCTCAGTCGTTTCACTGATGCTCGTCGTTGTTTCCTTTAAGTTTTCGTCTTTCTTCCCTTGATCGTTGTGGATAAATTCTTCATGGACAGAATCTGTTCTTTGTCGACCTTGTTGGGGCAGATTTATGAAGCTGGTCAAAAATATGCGACACTTTTCCACAGGTATTTTGCCACAGAAAAGCACTGACCGGAAGTTGCGCGACTCAACATGGCGGCACTTCGAAGTCTATTGCTTTGTTGCACACTGATGTTACACAGTGTGACATGTATCTTATCTATTCTGCATTTATTCAGTCCTATGTGTTTAAATAGCGAATAAATTGCATTCTTCTTACTGTGAGCGAAGTCGCCACTCCACAGATCTGCCCTGTAACACGACCTGGTGGCATTAACTTATTTCTACGGCCTTAGATAAGTTTAATGTCATGCTGTAGATCATTCCGGTTAAAGCGGACACAAGTTACACGGTGCACCTTTAAGACAAATAAATGATGTGTAAAGTTTAAGAATCTTTACAAATTTAGTTTCATTTGCCTAGTGTGAAAACATGAATCCTGTTGTTGAACTTGTAAAGCCGGGTGTTGGGAGCCTTGTTGACTTTTCCCAAGGGGCGGACTCGAAAGCTCGTAGACTGTGCAGCGTTTCTTGCCCTTCCTGGAGGTCGTACAATAATATCCGACAGCAAACGCGCCCGTGGTTACAGCAAGACGACTACTGTATGCATGTTTGATTAGAGTAATACTGGGCATGACTTTACACCGACATGCTCTGTGTAGAAAACTCATTACACTGGAAAATACAAGTTGCATAATCTTAACTTAAGTAATATCAAAATATTTAGGTGACGTATCTTACACCTGTACACATTTACAAGTCGCTGGGGATTAACGCTGTTACTTAATGTTGTCGTGTGATTTGTATTGTTTGCACTGAGGTTTACACACCTGCGTGAAGTCGGCCCCATCAAACGCAAACCTACACAAAAACAATGTCAATAGTTTGTGCTGCAAAACGTTTTTGAGAAATGAACGATTCTTTTATAGGTCAAATTGGGGTCATCCCCCAGGAAGCTTAAAAATGCACTAAAACATCCAAAATGGAGTCAATCGTTTGTGCTGTTTTGTGCCGCAAAAAGTTTTGTTTGTGCGATTCTGGTTCTTAAGATATTTGCAGTTTTATTTTTGGCCGATGACGTCGTCCAGAACCTCAGAATGTGAAATAGAGCTCAAAACAGGCAGAAAATTATAGGAAACTTTTGTATTTAGTTTGTGCTGTTTTATACTGTGACAATTTTCATTTGTGCGAGTTTATTTCTAAAATTATTAATTACCGTATTATTTCTACAGTAATTATAGGACGTCATTTCCGCTCAGCTGACGGCGGCAAACTCCACAAAACTAGTGGCGATAAATTATCTGAGGCTGTGGAAAAGTCTGTATCATTAAATAAAATATGAATCAAAAGCAAATTCCTAAAGACTGAAACAGACTTTTCCACAGCCTCAGATCGTTTATCGTCACTAGTTTTTGCGAAGTTGACGTCCTATAATTACCGCAGAAATAATAATGAATAATTTTAGAAATAAACTCGCACAAATGAAAATTGTCACAGCACAAAACGGCACAAACGAAATACAAATGTTTTCTTCAATTTTCTGTCTGTTTTGAGGCTGTTTCACATTCTGAGGGGCTGGACGACGTCATCGGACGAAAATAAAACTGCAAATATCTTAAGAACCAGAATCACACAAACGAAACTTTTTGCAGCACAAACGAAGCACAAACGATTGACTTCATTTTGGGCGTTTTAAAGCATTTTGAAGCTTCCTGGGGGCTGACTGACCCCAGTTTGACCTATAAAAGAATCGTTAATTTCTCCAAAACTAAAGAAGCAGAAACGAAACTTTCTGCAGCACAAATGACTGACGTAGTTTTCGTGTAGGTTTGCGTTTGATGGGGGCCAGCTTCACGGAGGTGGTTTACGCGGGCCGCTGGTATGTGGCGTCTCGGGGTGAAAGGTCACGTCGGGTCACATGATGCGTATCGGGCCCCATCAGCAGCACGTCCTCTGCGACTCTGAGGCCTGCCGTCCGATTTTAAAACTCTTCCCCGGGCTCCCTCCAGCGGCGTCTGTGGCAGGGATACGCTTACCTGGAGAAGGAAAACAGAACATCAGCCACAGTGCAACAAAAATACAACACTGCTCAAGTTACATGTAAACTGTAACTTAGATATTGTGCGTGTAATGCACTACCTGAAATAAAATAATACGGGTGTGGGCGATAAAACTATGTAAAATCAGCTCAAGTGTGTGATATGATATGGAGAGTCTGTACCAATGAATACAGGTCTATTCTCCTTGCGTAAAATCAGTTGTTTCATATTATGCATATTATAAGGAAAGGAACTGATGATGGTAAAAAAAATAATAATAAAAATCCCTCCCCCATCCCTTCTTTTTATTTATTGCTCTTTGGTTTGTTTGTTGTTTCTTTTGTTTTTTGCATGTGTGTTAGTCGTATGTTTATTTAGTTATTAATGTGCTGCATGCCCTCAAAATGACCAAAAATATAATAATAATAATAATAATAATAATAATAATAATAATAATAATAATAATAATAATAATAATAATAATAATAATAATAATAATACTGGTGTGAGTTAAAGTAGTGAGTTAAAGTGCTATAAATACCAAAATAAATAAATTAATGGGGGTATATTTGCCACACTGTACTACCACTATTAGTGATGTTTTTATTTCATCTCTTCACTCTCCTCATCCTCTCATCATCCCCGTTACGCTTCTCATCATGTCGTCATCATCTCATCCTCTCCTTCACTCTTCTTATCCTCTCCTCATCCCCTTCACTCTTCTCATTTTTTCACCATCCCCTTCACTCTCCCCATCCTCTCCTTGTCTGCTTCACTCTCCTCATCCTCTCATCGTCCCCTTCATTCTCCTGATCTTCTCCTTGTCCCCCTCACTCTTCTCATCCTCTCCTCATCCCCTTCACTTTCCTCCTCCTCTCCATATCCTCTCATCGTTCCTTTCACTCTCCTCATCCTCTCCTCATCATCTCTTTTCTCATCATCTCCTCATCCTATCATCCCCTTCACTCTCCTCATCATCTCATCTTCTCATCGTCCCCTTCACTCTCCTCATCCTCTCCTCATACCCTTCACTCTCCTCATCTTCTCATTGTTCCTTCCACTCCCATCATCCTCTCCTTTTCCTCTCATCATTCCCTTCACTCTCATCTTCTCATTGTTCCCTTCACTCTCCTCATCCTCTCATCATCACCTCTCTCCTCATTATCCCCTTCACTCTCCTCATCCTCTCATCATCACCTCTCTCCTCATTATCCCCTTCACTCTCCTCATCCTCTCATCTCATCGTTCCTTTCACTCTCCTCATCTTATCGTTCCCTTCACGCTTCTCATTTTCTCATCGTCCCTTTCACTCTCCTCATCCTCTCCTCATCCTCTCATCGTCCCCTTCATTCTCCTCATCCTCTCATCATTCCCTTCACTCTCCTCATCATCTCTTCCTCCCTTTCACTCTCCTCCTCTTCTCCTCATCATCTCTTCCTCCCTTTCACTCTCCTCCTCTTCTCCTCGTTCCCTTCACTCCCATCTTCTCCTTGTCTGCTTCACTCTCCTCATCCTCTCCTTACCCTCTCATCATCCCCCTCACTCTCCTCATCATCTAATCATCCACTTTACCCTCCTCATCCTCTCATCGCTCCCTTCACTCTCCTCACCTTCTCCTCGTTCCCTTCACTCCCATCTTCTCCTTATCCGCCCCTTACCCCTCTCATCATCCCCTTCACTCTCCTCATTCTCTCATCATTCCTTTCACTCTCCTCGTCTTCTCCTTGTCCCCTTCACTCTCCTCATCATCTCTTCCTCCCTTTCACTCTCCTCCTCCTCTCCTCATCCTCTCATCGCTCTCTTCACTCTCCTCACCTTCTCCTCGTTCCCTTCACTCCCATCTTCTCCTTGTCTGCTTCACTCTCCTCATCTTCTCCTCATCCTCTCCTTACCCTCTCATCATCCCCCTCACTCTCCTCATCATCTAATCGTCCACTTTACCCTCCTCATCCTCTCATCGATCCTTTCATTCTCCTCATCATCTCGTCATCCCCTTCACCCCCTTCCCCCTCCTCGTCCTCACCTCTTCCACCTCCAGTGTCCAGGCCCCGGGGGAAAACATCTCCTAAACGCCGTCTCACCGGCCCCGCCCTTCACTGCAACATCTTCTCCTGATCGCTGAGGTTCACTCGTTCACTAAACCGTGCTGATGAATCTCTTTGTGTCTGTCTGAGTCTCTCCAGGCTGAAATAACGTTCACCAGCTCTTTGTTTTAGTGACCACGCTCCCGTCCTACCCCCGTCCACAGAGCTGAAGCTACACTAAACCGTCTGCATATATATACACACGTTTATTTAGCTCGTCTGTCAAAACACCGGCAGCCTGACGTTAACCTGAGGATCTTTAGGCCAGCGGGTCCGGGAGGTTAAAGACACACTCACTTATCTCTATAAACACCTCATTGATGTTAATGGCGTTTTTGGCACTGGTTTCCACGAAGACGGCGTGGATGGAGTCCGCGTAATCCTTCGCATCTTTCTCTGGTACTTCTCTGGGAACGTAAAAAAAAAAGTGCAAAATGTTAATATTGCGTAAGAATATAAAATCATTTGTACATAAAGATACAAATAGACTGAGGTTAAACGTGCACTGTGCAGGTGAGACAGTCAGAAGTATGTTTTAATAATAGGATTCTGCTCAAAGTTCACATTCGAAACACGTCTGGAAGAATAAACTATTATCACAACGGCAGAAGGTGCAGCGATGTTGAGTCGCGCAACTTCTGGTCACTGCTTTTCTCTGGCAAAATCCCTGTGGAAAAGTGTCGCATATTTTTGAGCAGCTTCATAAATCTGCCCCAACACCAAATCTTCATCCAACAAGGAACAAAGAACAGATTCTGTCCATGAAGAATTTATCCACAACGATCAAGGGAAGAAAGACGAAAACTTAAATGAGAACAATGACGAGCATCAGTGAAACGACTGAGCAACACTAACGTTCTGGTCCTGAAGAAAACAGAAATAACTTGTTCACTCAGACTGATTCTACAATTAAAATTAAAAATCGATTTTGTGATGTTGATATATTAGCACAGACTCAGATTTGTGCAGTTTAAATTGTCGACATTTAATCTGTGAACATCTGTAGCATCTAAACTGCACAAATCTCTCAGTCGATGCTCATATCGACATTACAAAATTGATTTTTAATTTTAATAATAAAGTCAGCCTCAGTGAACAAGTCATTTATGTTTAATTCATGATCATAACGTTAGTGTTGCTCAGTCGTTTCACTGATGCTCGTCGTTGTTTCCTTTAAGTTTTTGTCTTTCTTCCCTTGATCGTTGTGGATAAATTCTTCATGGACAGAATCTGTTCTTTGTTCCTTGTTGGATGAAGATTTGGTGTTGGGGCAGATTTATGAAGCTGCTCAAAAATATCCGACACTTTTCCACAGGGATTTTACCAGAGAAAAGCACTGACCGTTGTGATAATAGTTTATTGACTGAACTACGAACTGATAAACTAATACAAGAATCCCATTTGATTTCATGTGCAGGTCTAAACTACAGGATTAGCAGGTTTTGTGCGGAAGAAAATACAGGATTATTTGATTTGCCTGTGGAGGAAATGTCCATTCAAGTTGCGATTTCGATTTGATTATGATTAATATCGCAGCCTTCCAAGTTACAGGTCAGAATGCATATTTTTTCAAGGTATTTATGTGCATTAAAACATGTATAATTGAACACTGAATCCAAGATAGATAAAAGTTTAATGCCATACAGTGGAGCATTCAAAGGAAGGCAGTAACTCTGAAGAGAAACAGAGGATGAAATGTGACACAGTGCATCTTTAACCCTCATAGACCGACAGGAGCGCCTGAAATCCCAGTTTCCATGCACCACATCTCATTGCCATATCTCCGGAACTACAGGCGCTATAGAAAAAATCCCAACAGTTCCTGAAAGCAGAGAAGTTGCGCTTTCTACCCATAAAGGGTTATTACGGTACATTTCTACAGCACCCGGCACAGAGCCTGTAGTATCGAGTGCAGAGTGGAGGAGATTTGGAGAGAGCGATGGGAGTTTACAAGTGGTTTTTCGGTGATTTTTCATTTTTTTTGTGTGTGTTTTTGTGATTTTGTGTTTGCCAACTGCCAGATATTGGTAAAACACACTTCATCCTGGGATATTTTCTGACATTTTTTAAGTCAAAAGAACACAAAAAAATCCAGGCGGGATTTTGATGCATGGAAATAAAAGGGTTAAACAGTGTTAAGTCAGAAACAACAGAAAACTTTACCTGGCATCAGTGAGGTCACATTTGTTTCCGGCGATTGCGACCACAATATTTGGAGGCCCGTGTTGCCGTAGTTCCTTCACCCAGTTCTTCAACGTCTGAAACGACTCCTGTTGACACACGCACATAATATACGGCATATATTATTACTGTGCAATCAACATAAATCCTTCTATGACACCTTCAGCTCTCCACAGTAAAGGACCTGCCTGTTAGAGCCACTCAGACGTTCATTAGACATTCATATTGGTTTTATTCCAGACACATTTTCTGAGTGAAGCCAAGGTGCACTGGCTCACTGAAGTGGTATTCATGAGAAATACACATTTTGATATGCTTATCAGTTCCAGTAAATATTTTATTTTATATAAACCTCTAAATGTTAAATTATATAACAGCTCTGAACTGGTTTGAGGCAGAAATATTAAAGCCGGGGTCACAGACTTTCTAAAAGCACCACTCTGAGAAAAAGTAAGACCACTGCTTTCTGCTGCATCTAATAAACCCAGAAAAAAGTGTCTTATATGTATCTATAATTTAAAGTTAGTGACCAGTGATGTGCTAAAGGTTCTGACCCACCATCGACCTCAGGGGACTCCAAACGGTTTTAACCCTGGGCCACACATCTAAACATATTGTAGTACAAGTGTAGGGTCACAGCCATAGTCCGTATATATGAGTGGATTAAGTGAGCGCGACGTCACCCACAGAGTTCAGCGCCGCTCAAATGAGGCTCGGTATGTTCACGGTTACAGGAGCGAATCTGGAGCCAGGCTCTATGTTATGAATAGGATTTTTTGATGGACAAAACAGCGAAAAAAAAAAATTCAGGATCATGTAGAGCGGGTTCATACAAACGTTTTAAGACCAAAATGATGCGACTCACTGCAGGAGTTACAGAGAGAGGAGCGAGAAGATCTTAATGTGAGTCACTGGGAAAAAGGGAGGGAACGAGCCGGAAGAGCCTCCTGGAGCACTTCCTGTTTGGCACGCGGCGGCTAACGGGTTAGCTTTGTCCACTCATATGTACGGACTATGGTCACAGCCCAGTGTCACTACAGGGAGTCATTCAGATCACACAGCTCTGACAAAGCCACTGTACCTTTCATAATGAATTCATTAATTAATCATTGCATTTATATAGCGCCTTTCAAGACACCCAAAGCGCTTTACAGTTCATTATTCATTCACTTCACACCCGGTGGTGTAAACTACTGTTGTAGCCACAGCTGCCCTGGGACAGACTGACGGAAGTGAGGCTCCAATCTGCACCATCAGACCATCACTCACGCACACACCACTTTCATACTAGGCAATGTGGGTGAAGTGTCTTGCCTAAGGACACAATGACAAGTTTTGGCCACTGGCGCCCCCCTGTGGCACCTGGTGTTCCCAGTGTCTCCCATCCAAGGACTAACCAGGCCCTGCTGAGCTTCTGAGATCTGACGGGATCAGGCTTTGACAAACTGGTATGGTCACAATAAAGCTCGGAACGCTAATTTGCGCAATTTGTCCCCTGGGCCTTACTTTGGACACCCCTCCTACCTCCTGAAAATCAGATACTCCAGCTACTCTTTAAAACCTCAATTTTAAATTAATATTAGGGATGCACAGATACGGCTTTTTCGGCTCCGATACCTAATTTGCTACTGTAGCTTTAAGTATCTGATACACGATATGATCCAAGACCAGTGCAGAGACTGAAAACAGCATTTATTTTCTTTAAACTAAACTAAAATAAGACAAAACGGATCCAAAACTGATCCAAATATTTATCTCAAGTAACCACAGAAACAGCTCTATAAACAAAAGTTCAAACATTATGAGACTTTCCAGGCCAACTACGACCAGTAAACAGTTTTATTACATCAATTTATATAATTTTATAACAGGATACTGGCTGAAACGATATTTAGAAACCCATATCAGATCGGTGCTTCTACGATAAATATGTACGGATCACTGTGCAAAGATGAACAAACACATGAAACTAAATACCTCTTTCGTGATATCGTACACGATGATGGCGGCTGCGGACCCTCTGTAGTACATCGGTGCCAGGGCTCTGAACTGCGGAAAGAAAAGACGGTAATATGATTAATTTAAAGTGCTACACAGTTCACGCCGTCATCGCGATTCCAAATACTTCCTAACAATACCCTCAAATTAAGTGAAAAAGATATTAACAGACAATTTCAGTTCGGGAATTTCGACCGGGAGGCTGTAAATTTCAAAGTCTTTCCACGCGGACCTCACACATGTGGTAGCCATCAGGGAAAGATGAGCACGATGTGTCAGAAGCTGTTAACGTTTGGGTATTTATGGCTGACTTTACATTTGATCTTAACTCAATACATCACCCGGGCGCGGATAATCAAAACAGCATGTGCGCATTTAGGAATCCACCAGCGCTCGGGATGGGAAGAAGGAGATGGCAGTTCATATATAACAGAGCCGCTGGTATGTCGCTGGTGAAGTACTTAGCGATTCGGGGGCCAAAACGGGGCACAGTAATTAGTGTTTGAGAAGATTAGGGCTATGACAGAAGGGCTGTGGCATTTGATTTCGACGCTAAGGAAGAAAATCCGACTTTATTTCTGGTTTCAGTATAAAAATTACAGAAACGAAACACTGTACGCAGAGATACGACAATGAAAAATACAATAAAAATAGAATAGAATGTACATTTTCTGCACTGCAATAAGATTTAAAGTGTAGAAGGTTAAAGAAATAACTTATCTAACTCATTATATATGGGTCAAGGATGTTTAAGGATTTTCAACAGGCAAATTCTAAAATATTAGAAAAAAATCTTAGTTTCTATTCAACTTTTTCACATATTTTCAGTGTCAGGTGCATAAATCTGTGTTTAATGTTTATTTATATGAAGCATTTTTAGTGTAAAATGTCATGTGGTGCGACCAGGAATAACCTTAAAACTGTTTTATTTTCTAAAACATGGCTGGGATATTAATCTAAGTTCTGAGTAATATGAAGTGTAGAGAAACAAACTGTTGCTGTTTCTTTAGATTTTTAATGCATATTGATATTTTCTTTTGCTCTAATATGACAGTCGCCTGCTTGTGTTTAATGAACAAACTACTGCCCTGGAAAATGAAGAAAAATGAAGAAAAATGCCTAAAGAACCGTTCACCCAAGTCGACTTTGTCTGTTATTCAAATTCCTGCTGTTATTAGTCGCACCACATGATGCACGGTCGCACCACATGACATTTTAACACTTTAAGCACAAAAAACACGCAGAATAACTCAGGATTTCTGAAAAAAAAAATGATTTGGTTCCATGGAGGTCAGAGGTGCTACAGAAATGTGCTGAATTATTATGAAATTTAAACCATTTTAACTGAGGAAATTGCAGTTGGACAGAAAATGTAGGCGTTACGTCATTGACCCTGACACATATTTACTACTATAGTGTTTGAGCACATGTTTCTTACTGATATTGCGTATTTTAAAAAGCTTTTTTAATTGTTAAATTCAATTGTTTGTCCTCTATATTTTCTTCTACGTCTAAATTTGTTACTGTGACAGGCCTTGTTTCAAAACTCATTTTAGTATTATCATTTTTGACAACCCTAATCTAGAAAAAATGATTATGTATATTATATATTAAGTTTTTGGACAAATTAATGAAACAAAAGTATTTCTAGAAATGTTGATATGAAGCACAACATCCACTGACTTACAAATAATGACCTATTTTCGTCAGATATACGTTTTTCATTCAGTTTAAAACTTCTACAATCACAGTTGTTGGATAAAAGGTTTTTCCCCCCCACAGCAAATAAAATTACTCTTTGACTGTAGATATACGTCCATTTTTAAGCCATGTGCCCTTCCAAATGCAATGATAAAATATTAATACATGTATTCAATGTGGAAATACTCTGTGACTGAATTCTAGCGCTACTGTATTTTTCTTATCTGTATTGTTCACAATTTCCGAGTACTGCTCTTTTTTAATTGTTAAATTTAATTGTTTATCCTGTATATTTTCTTCTACTTCTAAATTTGTTACTGTGACAAAAGTATTTCTAGAAAAGCTGATATGAAGCACAACATCCTCTGACTTACCCATGATTTAGTACTTAATGAACATGTCCTATTTTCGTCAGATATAAGTTTTTCATTCAGTTTAAAACAACTTCTACAATCACTTTTGTTGGATAAAAGTTGTTTTTTTCCCCACAGCAAATAAAATGACCTTTTGAGTGTAGATATACGTCCATTTTTAAGCCACATGCCCTTCCAAATACAATGAGAACATATTAATAAATGCTTTAAATGTGGAAATAATCTGTGACTGAATTTTAGTATCACAAACGCTACTGTATTTTTCTTTTTCGAGTCCTCCTCTGCGCTTCCCTTAACACACCCAAAGCCTGTTTCTTATCCTCCTCTGTTATGAAATTAACAGCTACGTTAACACATGTGTCGCGCGTTATCTAATCGTATTTATCTGAGAAGCAGCAGGTCTCCGAAAGCCCTCCACTCCGACTAACCCCGCTGTCCGGCCCGGCCGCTCTGTTTTCCTTTACAATACGATGGAATAGACTATCCATCTCCGAGTGACACTCTTACCTCAGCGCGCATTCCACATTATTATAGTTGATATTGGCTCGAAATCCGCCCCGCGCGATCCAACGTTTCGAGATATTTGGCGAGTAAAACGGCTGCAATTCCTGTGTGGTCGATCCAGAGCAATCAAGCTAAACCCAGAGTACAGAAGCCAACAGAAAAGCCCCAGTGATGCCCAATCTGCTCTGGCTAATTAGCATAACCACATGTTTAGTGCCTAATGAAAGAGGCGCATAGTTGAATGTTTGTTTTCGGTCGAAATTAGGGTTTTCGGGGGCTTGCGGAGGCCGCTGACAGCTCCGCTCGCAGCAAAGGTGCCCGCAGATCACGAGCTCTTAGCAGCTCCGTCTTCCTCACTCGCTCGTTCCCGTTTTTCATCTCAACAGATTTGGAGACGGCGTAAATCTGAGGTTAGGAAAGCAGCCGAACTCATCTGTACAGTCGGTAATTTGAGTACATGAGCTCCGTTTGTCTGTGCGTTGATAGATTTCATGATTCTTTGGGTAATTTTATACAGTTATTTTCTTACCCGTGAGTCTAAGGTCTAAGGATGGGCTCTCCCTGTCCCGGACAAGCTGTTCTCTAAATCTTTTACTGATTAAGTTTTATATTCAGCATAAAATTTTATTGGGTAAACGCTTTTCTGGCTGTAGAACCTAAAATATTTATTACCGAAGCAATAACTATTCTTCTTGGAGTCCAAATATTGTACTGAATTTCATGTTTTGGGTTTTTTTTTTGCCAATAATGAGGCAATTTTCCTTAATCAAGGGGCTATTGAAAAATAATATGAACTTTTATGTCGGGGTTGGTCAACTACCTAATGCAATGACGACGTTTTGTACATTTAAAGATGTCTCTAGTGTTGTGCACAAATTTCAAACTTGATTTCGATATTAAGGACTTTATACTCAATACTGATGCCGATACCACAATGATAATAAAAAACACTTTCTTTATACAATAGAGAGTGTTTTTCCATAGTGTCCATGGGCGTATATTAGTCTACGTGCTCTTACACTTGTTCTAATACAGCTCTAAAAGTGCTGCCAAATGATTCATTTTTAAATCAGATTAATCACACTAGAATTTTGAATAATCACGATTAATCGCAGTTAATTATTCTTCAAAAAATGACCAAATATTTTGACAAAAATCAATTTATTGCGGCTTGTTGTTGGTACAAGTCGCGTCGTTGCTGCCACTGAATCAAACCCGTTGCTTTAAGATGGTATTTTAAACTTGTGCTTCTGTGGAAAGAGAGCTCATCACTGCGACATCTGCAAACTACCTTAGTTTATCTAAAGTCCCGTCGGGCAGTTTTTTGCAGATAAATTTGCCCTGAGCTCCAGTCACAGTCTCATCTGTCGTCTTCACATCCGCCTATGGACCTGATCACTGACCTAATAACCTGCGCCGCCTTTTTGTGATTAATTGCATGCGTTATGCTAAAATGTTTCTCTTAAATGCCTATGATCCTGTATGCCATAAAGTTAATTGTTTTTGTAATGTATAAGTTAATGTATAATCAAGTTGATTATTGTTGTATGTGATATTGTTATTATTGTTAAAAATATAAAATCTATACTTTCACATGTTGGTTATTTTCACACTGACAGCCATGAGGGGGCGCTCTAGGCTTGTGCCTAGAGCACAGAAGTGACAGTGGTGCGGTGCAGGAGGAAGAGCCTCAGGCTCTTCCTCCTGCACCACTGTCACTTCTGGATCTACTGCACAATCTGCAGCTGAAAACTGTAATCGAGCAACAGGAAGAAAGTTTGGAGTGAGTGAGAAACTTGTGTTTGGAGAAAAGCAGAGGAAACTCGAACTGTAATGAAGAAAACAAAAAAGCTCATCGTGGCTAAACGCTGGATTTAGCTGGAGTTGGTGGAGTTTCTCAGAAGTGATGCCGAGGATGAAGAATTCAGTGCATTTAGTGATTTGGAGCGAGATGGAGAGTTTGGTAAAGTTGTTCTGTTGTTTCTGCTCTAGTTTTGTGAATAACTGTTCATATGTGACGTGAACACACACACCAGACACATGTTCAGCCTGTTCTTCTCTGTTCTAGTGTTATTACTATAACTTTCTAGATTAAATGTCTGTTGTTGGATTCTGATTTTATAAAGTAAATTTCCCCCCAAAATGCGACTTATATATGTTTTTTTTCTTCTTCATTGTGCATTTTTTGGCTGGTGCGACTTATACTCCAGAGTGACTTATAGTCTGAAAAATACGGTAATTCTCATGTTCACTGTATAACTTGTCTGCTGGAGGGTCTGTCACCGCCTTGACTCCATGGAGATGTGGCTGGAATGTTCCACAATATGGCCATAAACTTATGAATCTCCATAGAGACTTGCAAGTCAAATTACAGGTTAGATTTGACAGAAAGAATGGACATTTTTAAAGATATTTTTGAGTAATAAATAACATCTGTAGTTGAACACATGCAAGACAGATGAGTTTAAAACCATCCTGTGGACAATTTAAACCAAAGCTTTAACATTTCCATAGAAACAAGCAGGTTGTGGACCCCTCCCTAAAGTGACAAAGTGCACCTTTAACGATATGACGCTTACAAGTCTGAATTATCCAACGTCTGACTGCTCCACTTTCCCCCAAACTCCAAAATAGCCGGAGAAGAATACAGAACACTCGGAGGGCCAAAGGCAGGTCTAGAGTGGCACCGCGTCTCCGATAAGCCCCCAGCAACAGCACACCCCAGTGGGCAGAGACAGCTCCGGTTACGGCCCCTCTCGTCTTATCTCAAACCGACCGGTGTTGCTGTCCTCCCGGGGCCCCAAAGACACCGGGCCCCAGGGGAACCGGGATAAAAGACGGGGACCAAACCTTATCTGACTTCGCTGGGGAGATGGTGCTAGAAAGCAGAAGGGCATGCGCTCTAAGGGAAGTGATGAAAAGGCGAAAGTGGTCCGTAAATACCCGCTAAGGCCCCGTGTATGCAAAGTATTGTTTGGTATTTCAGTTCAAACATGAGGATATGGCGCTCTGAGCCCTTAATCCTAAACATGTGTGCAGGAAAAGCTCTTACAACATGTCAGGCTATACTTTTAACCACATGTTGCAACTTCCTTTACACTAATTTTTAGCACTGCTTTGATTTGATTTGATTTTATATATTTTCATCTATTTCCTTTTAATAATTCTGCTCAGTTTTTAGTGTTAAACTGTCTTGTATGATTGGATTAAACAAAACCTTACAGTCCATATGGTCCATAAGTCAAATGTCATGGAATAAATGTTAAATGGATGAATTTAATGTCATACTGTGGTATAATTCGGTGAAAAAGCGAAAAAAGGAATTTTTTAGTACTGCTTTTATTTATTGTATTCATTTTCTTAATTGATTTTATTATTTTTATCTATTGTTTTATTACTTCCTTTCATAATTCTGCTGACTTTTAAGTGTTAAACTTTGGAAACTGTCTTGTTTGCTTGGAATAAACAAAACCTTACAGTCCATATGGTACGTAATTAAAGGAGCACTGCGTAACTTTTCTACCTGCTTGTCTGCTTGCCTGTAATATATCACAATATGGCATTAAAATGATCTGTTTCCATGGAGACAACAAGTAAGGATCTGTAGAGAGGCAAGTCCGTTCATAATAGGAAAATATGTCATGGAATAAATGTAATAAGTTTAATGTCATACTGTGGTACAATTCGGTGAAAAAGCGAAAAAAGTAATGTTTTAGTACTGCTTTTATTTATTTTATAAATTTTCTTCATCGATTTTAATATTGTTTTATTAGTTCCTTTCATTCAGAACATAATTCTGCTGAATTTTAAGTGTTAAACTTTGGAAACTGTCTTGTTTGATTGGATTAAACAAAACCTTACAGTCCATATGGTACAAAAATTAAAGGTGCACTGTGTAACATTTGCCTGTAATATATCACAATATGGCAATAGAATGATCTGTTTCCATGGGGACAACAAGTAAGAACAAGATCCAGGACAAGTTAGATCTGTAGAGAGGCAAGCCAGTTCATAATAATAAGAAAATCTGTAATGGAATAAATATAAAATGAGTAAGTTTAATGCCATACTGTGGAACAATTCGGTGAAAAAGCTTTTATTAATTTTTATTATTTTTCTTATTATTTTTATCTATTGTTTTATTAGTTCCTTTCGTCCAGAACATAATTCTGCTTTCTTTTAAGTGTTAAACTTTGGAAACTGTCTTGTTTGCTTGGATTAAACAACCTTACAGTGCATATGGTACGTAATTAAAGGAGCACTGCGTAACTTTTCTACCTGCTTGTCTACATAGAGATTTTATTGCTTTTGCCTGTGTGTGTATATATATATATATATATATTTGCAATATGGCATTAAAATGATCAAGTAAAAACACGTTCCAGGACAAATTAGATCTGTAGAGAGGCAAGCCAGTTCACAATAAGAAAATCTGTAATGGAATAAATGTAAAATGGATAAGTTTAATGCCATACTGTGGAACATTTTGGCGAAAAAGCAAAAAAGGTGATAGTAATAGTAACAGTAGGTTAGGTTAGAGACTTTTTGCAAGTAGCTTTTAACAAGTTTTACAAAAATATCTTTATAAGTTATTATTTTTGGGGGGAACATGTCAATATCCCCTTAACAACATAACAACATTTAAGGAAGAATTACAATCTAAACTGTCATCTTTTATCTATTATCTTCTATAAACATACAAGAAAACTACCATGTGTTACTTTGATCCACCCCAGATATTACAAAAACCTCATAGTGAACTTGAGGGAAACCTGGAGAAATTCCTAAATTACAAGAACGCTTCGAAAACAAAGCTGTAACGCTGGAGGAAGTGACAGGTCAAAGGGCAGAGTTAACATGAAGGACAAATTATACCAGGCCGCAGAATTTTCCAGTAGATTTAACCAAATTCATTGCTCACTTGCTCAATTTGCTGAAACGGGGCCAGGGGAATCCTAAAAATTTTAACTCCTCGAAGGAACCGTCTCACTTATCCAAAGGCGCGCATTGCCCCCTATCAGAAAAAATGTACAACTACACAACAACTGCGCATTTTCAAGTCACATAGAGAGTCTTATTTCAGGCAAAGACGCTGTGGCAAGACTTTATAACGAAACCTAAAGCCATTGTAAAGGCAACAATGGAGACGGTGCTCACCCGCTCCTGCCCCGCTGTGTCCCAGATCAGAAACTTGTGCAGCTCATTCTGGTATTGCACGGTCTTCGTCATAAAGGATGCCCTGGGAAAACAAGTAACAAATGCACCATTGTCGCACAACTGGCTTGAATTTCCATAGGTTCACTTCACATTTTTGCACATAACATAATTAACTGGGTAACTATAGGATGATTTATTTGACAAGGGGTGGGATTTAATACGTTTTTTTTTTTTATTTACTTCTTTACTTCTCCTTTTCGGGTATGCATGTGAACAAATTTGATAGTCCCTGTTTAAATTTTTTATTATTATTATTTTTCGCATGTCTTTACATATGATTTTCTGTACTATTCTAGAAATAAACCATAAAAAATAAACCATAAACCAAATATGAGGATTATTTTGGTTGTTATGAATATCTGGTGAGAGATTAATTTCATCAGCAACTTTCGAAATATATCATTCTTCTAGAAAAAGTGTGAAATACCACTTATTAAATACAGACAAATATACATTTAAATACTGCAAATGTTGTGAGTAAGAATTTCTATTAGGTGCATAACAGGCAAAGATATTGTGTGATGCAACTAAATGTTTACAAGCTAATTTTTTCTCATTGCGCAACATTTTTAGTGGAGGGTCCGTCTCCTGCTCGTCTCCAGAGACAAAGATGTTATTGCTTTGCCCAGAATGTTCCACAGTAGTGATTAAACCTATCTATCTCAAGGGAGACGTCTATAGGCTACATTACAGGTCAGATCTGTGAAAAGGCAGAGACAATTTTTGTATTTTTGAGCAATAGAAACACCTGTAATGAATAAATGCTAGATAAATGTGTTTAATGTCATTACAATTACCAAATACCATTCAAAACAATAACATCTCCATGGAGAGAAGCAGGTGACAGACCCTTCAGCAGAGAAGTTGTACAATGTACCTTTAAATTTAGGTCTATTTTATTTTTAATAGCATTTATTTATCCTGATTTTAGTGCTTATTTCTATTCTCTTGTTGTTCTTGAACTTCGCTTTTGAATTTCTCCATAAAGGTACTGTTATCTTATCTTAAAAAATGGTTATCAGTTACTATTCCTACGCTATATTTGACTACAGTTGTGTACAAAAATGAACTGTTCAAATCAGAAGAAGGAAATGACTAAGATCTCTAATAATACTCAAAGGCACTGATCTGAAAGTGGAACTGAGTAGAGACAAACCCGATTGTGGGGTTGATATTCGGATCGAAGCTGTCCTCAACAAATCGCCAAACAATACTTGATTTTCCAACCCCGGTCTCCTGCAAACACACAAAAGAACAGATATTATTAGACTATATTACGATTATGAAAACTATAACTTACAGTAGTATCATCAAGCTTAACATATACAGTGTACAGTGACCAGATCCTCAGTTTAGGGTGATTGGTAATGATAAAATTGTGAAACGAGCGCATAATTAAAGAACATTTTTGCAGAGACCATCCATAACTAACATGTGAGACAGTATAGTCACATTTTCTTTGTGTTTTGGTCATTTTTTAAGCAGCTTTTCTGTATTTTACCTAAACAAATTACAATTTGTGCCTTTTTACTGTTTGCAGGTATCAAACTGTTCAATAATAGGGACACCAGAGACAATTATTGTACAAAAATGGGACAAATCAATGGTTTTGGATAAATTTGCTGGGACAGGGGAAAAAGGACTCAAAACTGGGACTGTCCAGGAGTAAATAGGGACGTCTGGTCACTATAATACAGCCAGATATTACACAAACAATGCAAATGTGTAATGAAACTCACCATAAGACAACATTATTATTCAGCATATTAACGTTTACTTACTCATTATTATTGCCAGTAATTTCCACTACGTATTATCTGGATGAGTCACATGTAATTCATAATTAATGAATGGTCACCTCATTTACAAGTTTACCTCGAAACAGACAGTAAAATGAGCCGTGGTGTAATCGGAGACAGAAAGTAGACATTTGACATAACAAAGAAAGTGCACTGGTCAGCATTTTAAACAGGAGAAGATAGTGACTTACCCCCAGCAGACAAACTTTTAACTCTCGTAGTGTCATACCCATATCCTCTCTTGGTATTAGTTAGTTATGAGGAGCATTGGCAGCTTTCCCTTGACTTGTTTTGTGGAAAAACCTTCAGGTGGTCGCTGTTTACATGCGATTCTACTTCACAGTGGTTAAAATCGTCACATGTCGGATTAAATATTCTTTTTAAGAGAGTTACAAAACGCAAATTAAAGCATAAGCAGTATCCATCCTGTTGTGAATGTTGTAAACAGCTACCTAGGTCTCCTCGATATAGAATGGTAGATCTCGCGTTTTGTATCTTGGCATGCGTTAATACCGCCTCCATCTTGGTACGGGAGTTCCACGTAAGGTAAAGTTTTTCACATTATCAGCGAGCGAAAATGCCGGATTTTTGCGCCGCATACGAGCGTGCGAACGAGCGGAATAAGAAGACCAAATAGCAAGGCGTAACATTTCATAGGTAAGATTTTATTTTGTAGGTATTTGATACTAAATGTTTTGTTTTGAGCCCAGACTGACTGAACCCAGGACTAAAACAGGACTAAACCAGAGCTGAACCAGGACTAACTTGGACTTGCTACTTGGTTTATGGGAAATACTAATATCGCCTCGTCCCCGATTGATGTTCATTCATTTCAAGTAGCGTTACGCCTGTACCAAGATGGCGGCTTTGTTGAAGCATTCGTACCAATAGACGGCGGTAGTCAATGCGAGATCTAACGTTCTATATGTATACCTCGGGCTAGCGCTGGACTCGCTCCGCCGCCATCTTGGATTACGGCATGAGGTCACGTGACTGCGTCGGTCGGCTTTTTTGTTTGGACATCCACACAAAGCCCAAAGGTGTGTTTATGCGCCGCGATGTCGAGTTTGTGCCA
Source organism: Odontamblyopus lacepedii (assembly GCA_034769755.1). NCBI lineage: Eukaryota > Metazoa > Chordata > Actinopteri > Gobiiformes > Gobiidae > Odontamblyopus > Odontamblyopus lacepedii. Next base: position 38,150,235 of record CM068346.1, on the reverse strand, counting down.
AAGCTGAGCGCTGTGCCAGAAGCCCCGCTCCGACGGATAAAAGAGCCACATACTCCCGCATCAGGAAGTACTTTCAGGAAGTAGTTTTGTAGCTTTGAGTGACAGCTGTGCCGCGGTGACAGCCCACAGCGGACGGACGGACGGCAGCCCACAGAGCCGAGCCGATACTCAAGATGGCAGGTAAGCAGACTTTTAACATTGTTTGCTCCCACTTTTGAGACATCCCGGGTGTCGGATTGATGTTAATAACACTCTGTGTGCCAGGAAATTGGGCTTTTAGATCAGTATTGCTTGACTGCATTTGCGTAAAAACAAAGAGAAGTCTCTGCTTTGGCAAGTCAAGTCAAGCGAAAGGGCTGGACAAGCCGCACTAGCAAACTTAGCGCTAATAGCCAGCGAGCTAAGACTCTGCTCGGGTTATGAAACCAGCGCATCTAAAGCAGGATTAGTGGAATTACTTAACTCATTTAATTGATTACAGTAGCAGACATTTGTCTCTTGTAGCCCATGTGCTGTGTGAAGTTTGAAATGTGTTTATTATCGAACTGTTGTCATAGCAAAGGCTAGCGACTTCAGGGAGCTAACACTAGCCGTGGTGCTAAAGTCATTTTCAAGCATAAGCTGAGCAAGTCCTACTTAACACCTCAACAAAGATGAGATAGTCCCACTCTGCAAATGTGATTGGGGCTGTATTTTTAAACAGACCAAATATATAATCCAGTCTAAAAGCACGATTAGCGCCTGTGTAAAGAGGGATATAATATTATAAGCTGTGTGAGAAGCCCTTTCAGCTGTAAACACAGGCTCACCACATGCTGCTTGTCTTCGGGCGTTTTCTGGGCTCTTTGGATTGCTCTGATAAGTTACTATAGTGTAACAGGGACCTCTGTATTACGCCTTTTGTATTATCAGCTAACCTACACATTTTATAGCTGTTGGTTATGTCATTCACGATATTACAACACTGTTTCATCTTTTCACTAGCATTTACTGTTACAAAATAGCACGAACAACCTAAAGAAATCAATTGCCCAAACACTGATCCTAAACTTATTCTGAAAGACTTACTTTTGTTACTGTAGGCTTTGTGTTAATTGGCCCCTTGAGTCCCTCTCATTTTCCAGTGTTACTAAATTGTCTTATCCCCTGCTGTAGGTCTATCTTTATATTTTGAAGATGGCCATGATGATTTGGATGACTGTGAGTACCTTATCCCATTAACTCTTTTATTTCTTGTCCTGTACGTTATGTAGTATGTGTAAAATTGTTTGTTTTTCCTTTTTTAACAACAAGTTTTATGGTGGAGTATCGTCTTCCTGCACAACCCCTCGTGCACTTGCGAAATTTAAAGCTGTCGACAGTATTTCAACTTCTACGCTGCACTATTATTAGTCTTTAACAACAAAACATGAAAGTCAATGTTTTGGGGAAAATGCTCCAGGCTTTTTTGGCTTAGTTCATGTTTATGACATCTGCCTGTGTTCAAATGCCAATAAATATTTGTTTCTGTCCATAAATTTGAACAAATTGTTGGTAATTGGTTTAATTATGTGAAAATTACAGAGAGTGCATTATTGTTGGATGTAGCAATATGTAGTGTTTTTCATAAAATTGCCTTTTTAAATCAAAGCTCAAAATTATTATTCTAAATATGCAAAATTCATAAAACAACATCACATTGTTTACCCGATTCTGGAAAAAACATCATTACAATTATTTGACTCATTACTTCAGTTATTTCAAACAGTTACAAGATTAACCTGCAGGCAAGTCCTAACATAATTTATTAGGAATGTCTTGTGATATTTTTCAATACCTTTTAATTATGGTATATTTATTTGGCTTAGACCAGTGGCTTTGCTCCAGGTTTTCCAGGGTACAATGAGCACACGTAACATTCTGAAGAAGAAGAAATTAATGACTTTATGTTTTAAGTGAATTGTATTTTCAATTAGAACATTTTCGTAATTGAATAGAGCAATAGCTAAAATCACAATTACAGATTTGATCAATTGCACAGCCCTATGTTTAATCTATTCTCTAATCTTTCTTTACAAACATCCTCAGCTTGTAGGAAACCATGTATTAAACTGCCAATGTCCAATTTCACAGTTGGATTCGATGACTACGGTTCAGAGTGCGACGGAATCCGCATCACAGCTTTCCTCGACGCAGGACAAGACAACCTCACGCCACTCGGGAGGCTAGAGAAATACGCCTTCAGTGAAAATGTTTTTAACAGGTGAGTTTAAAGTGCCCCCGATTTATGTCATAATGTTGTTTCCTCATCCAAAAACACGCGTACGGAGTTGTGTTTTGTTCCATTCACACATGTTTAACGCACAAACCCTATATTTAGGCTGAGTTCTTCTCTCAAACTGAAAACGCTCTGTTCCATCTTGTAATGTCATGTCACGCGCCTTCACTAGAATCATTTGGATCATTTAAAATCTGGAAATGCGATCCCTACTGAACAAAAGTTGAAAGGTAGCTCTTAACTTGGAAACTACTCCTTGATGACAGGGTTACTCAAACGCGTGTGAATGAAACGAAACACTACTCCAGGTATGCTTTTGAGGAGGAGGAAACATTCGGACTTGGCTTAAAGCTCACAACAGTCAGCGTTGCGTAATATAGGACCTTTTGACTTCAAATGGCTCATACATTTCCGTGTGGGATTTTGGGGATGTGTTGACACCTTTCTGAAAGTGAGAAAATTTGCACCGATTTAAATGCCTGTTCTTGTTGACGACTTGTATAAGCGAATCCCCCGGTGGTTCGTAAAAGGACGCATCTGCCCTTTGATTGTAACTAGGAAACATCTGTTAAATGGGGAAATGTTGTCACCCTTTAGATTTAATAGGATATGTGTTACATGAACTTTTGATTTCACTCCTGGAAGCGGGTTTCCACTTCCTATCTTACTCCCTCTTGGACTCTTGGCGTTTTACGGAGACTGTGGCGGCGCTTATTCAGCATTTCAGGAAATGATCGAGTGGCAAACGTTGACGTCAGGATGTGTTGTCTTCCTGATGGCTATCTGCATTCCTGTTTATTTACGAAGCACATACCCACTCCAAATCCAATGGAACAATGCGACAAGAGAGTTCCACAGATTGTTAATGGTGTCTGCTCTGTTCACTGGTGTCCTTTTGTTTAATTTAGAGGCAGTTATGTTCCAGTTTTGACATTTTAGCATTTTCATCTGCTTTGAAAAGTAACTAATGATCCAGTACGAGTGTTTCCCGTACACTTTGTTCAGACTATGGTGGCAAAAATACTTTCTATATTAATTCTTTTCTTTCATACTATTTGTAGAGTTTAAATATCATTTATTGCCTATATTTCATGGCTTTTTGAACAGTGTAATTACTTTGTATGTTAATGACAGTGCAAGGAGTACAAGGATGGGGGAGAATTGAAGACAGTTTAGTCTTTTAATCAGAAACTTTGGGGTTAAAAAATTGTAAAATTGTTTAAATAAAAAGATTAACCATGACCGTGCAGAAATATCACGTTCTACCCTTGTTTGCAAGATTCCAGATTACATTTTATTTGTAAATATTCTCTAAATGTCAGCATTTTGTCCTTTTTATCTGGTGTGAAATGCTTAAAATGATTAACGTACCATAGAAATTACAGTTTGAGTAGCTGACTAATTGGAAAAAAATATTTTGACTGCTCGACTACTAAAGTAATTGTTAATTGCAGCCCCAGAAAATATACTCTACATCATTATAATTATTTATACCTTTTAAAACATAGTATAGGACCTTTAATTCTTCTAAAATATACCACTGTTCAGAGTCACACTTGTCCGTCCACTCTTAAAATCACATTAGCCTCTCGTCTTCCTTCTCTCCACGCCCGGTGTGTCGGTTTCCGAGTACAAAAGCGTGTAATGTAGCTGACAGCTCTGACAGTTCGGTGTTAACTCTGCCCTCGTTACAGGAGGTATTCTAGTCAGACGCCGGGCCTCGCTTCACTGATTCTGGTTCCCTTTTGCTTTCTAGGCAAATTGTGGCTCGCGGTCTCTTGGACGTGCTACGAGAGTTCAGCGACAACGAGAATGACTTCATCAGCGTCATGGAGACCGTGGCTCGGATGTCGGAGGACGGAGGTGAGGCTGCTCGTAAAACCAAAGCTCCTGGGTAAATTGGAGCATTGGACACAACATTTACAAGAAAGACTCATATATTTTTGGACTTTTTAACATTTGGTACCATTCATGTATTGACTACAAAAATATTATTGTTCTACTCCTAACACTTGTCGTTCAGTGTAAAAGTAACGACTATTGTGTTTCCATCACCTTATCAAGCCCAAAACCCCAAATATCACGTTTAGAATCCTTAAAGTTGAACTCCGGCGCGTTTGAAGCTAAAGTCTGTTGCTAAAGGTGGTCGAATACTGTCAGAAGGCACAGATCAGTGTTTTCTGGGCTTCTGACGGCTGCTCGCCGCCGCTGGAGTCGGCAGTCGAGTCTTTTGGGCTTTCGCATGTGCAGTGGAAAATCGAATTGGTAAGGCTAAAGCTGCTTATAAAGTTGTTTTTATAACGTTTCCAGACACTAATGAGTGAGCCAGGCAGAGCGTTTTGTTTGTTAGACTTGTGGCTCTTGTAAAATGGGTTAGAAAGTGGTATTGCGCTTCCTGTGTGTGAAGCAAATTGGTGTTTTATGTAGAAGTTCAGAACTTGCCCCCATCACTACACTAGTTTGTTGCCTTGACAGACTCACTGCCACAGCGAGATCTCCGAGGCAACACTGATCTGTGCTGTTTTTTTGGCTTCTGACAGAATTCGACCACCTCTAGCAACGGACTTTAGCTTCAAACGTGCCGGAGTTCCCCATTAAATCCAGTGTTTCCCGCAGTGCTTTATATTTATAGTTGACAACAATTACCTCCCGCCTTCACTACATCCCTCTGAACCACGTGAATCCGCACAAAACTACAGTCGTCGCTCCCAGGTCCTCACTTTGCACCCGCACGGTATCTCTGCTCCCCTGGTCACCATCTTGATTAACCAATTTTCTACGAGAAACCCTGAAATTGCAGTTAATACACTGTTTCCTAGTTCTCTGCATTATTTTTTTCAGTGTTTTTTCCGTATAGGATACCATATTATTTTGGACACGAACAGGCCAGCGTCTCTAATTGGTTAATCCACCTGTAAATTACACCCAACTGAAATTGGGGAGACGGGATACGACTTCAGACCCACACATTGTGAAATTATCTAAATGATTCTAGTGTTTGGTATTGAAAGAGATAGTGGAGCACTTCCTAGATTACCAAGGTTGAACAGTGTTTTCTGTTTGAAAGAAGAACCTAAATATGCAGAGTTTGTGTGGTTAAACATGTGCGAATGAAACAAAACAATTCCAGGTATGTCTGTGATGAGGAAGCAACATTATGCATAGATCAGACAATAGTGTGAAATGTGCCCTTTCAACAGTAAAATCAGGTTTAGACTTTACCTTATTTATGGCTCTTCATCACAGACCCTTCTAATAATACTCGTGCGTGATGTTCATGTCGTTTATTTTTATGTGAATTGTGCCGGGACCAAAAATGGACCGGCCGACCCTGAATATCTTTCTTTATTTGTCCTTCGTCGTAGAGCCAACAGTCCGGGCCGAACTCATGGAGCAGGTCCCAAACATCGCCATGTTCCTCCACGAGAGCCGGCCCAACTTCCCCGCCGCCTTCTCCAGATACTTGGTCCCCATCGTAGTTCGATATCTCACAGACCCCAACAACCAAGTGAGTTCTTTAAAATTTTCTTTCTCTTTCTTTCCAGCAAGTTTTAAGGGTTTTTCGCTTTGCCTATAACGTTCCATACTATGACATTAAACACATCTGTCTAGTGTTTATTCATTAACCTCCGAAGACCTAAGGGCAATTTTAGTACATTTCTCCTCGCCTGGATTTTTTTTCTTAATTTTGCTTTTAAAACTGCCCTTTTTACCCCCTAATGAAGTGTTCTACCTCCTTTTGTTCAGTACAACCTGTCATTTCACAATCTGCTGCTGTAGTTGTGTCATGCGGCTGTAATAAAAGCTACAGGACCAGAAATAGAGATGGAAAAAAACTGAAGATAAAATTCACACTCTTTATACAAAACACACAGCAAACATGTATAAACAACTTTTTGGACATAAAAAATGCTTAATTTAGGGCCTTAGCAACAAAAGTGCAAAATATCAAGTCTGTAAGTAAACTAAAAATCTCCTTATTGCCCTAAAACAAAAACAAAAAGTGCAATCGCCACATGACTTTTCTGGTGGCAGTCATAGAAACAGCTCCTGTCAGGTCCAGGGCCAGAGCCACAGCACTTCTGCATTTCCAGGTGTTTATTACATTTGGATTTGTTCATTTTGAGTGAACTAAACCTTTCAAATAAAAATAGAAAGGAGTGCGCAATTACGCACACCAAGATGCGTAATTTGCCATTTATTTGAGAAAAAAAACTGCACTTAAAGCGGCTTTTTCACTTGTTATAAACATAGACGCTCAGAGCATGACTTGACTCACCTTGACAAAGTTTTGTCCAATCAAAATGGACGGAGCGCATGAGTTTGGGGAAAACAAAGTTCCTATTGGACACTCGTTTTGCGCACGTCATCACACAGCGTGAGTGTGACGTAGGATAAAGCCGCAGAAATGTACGGAAACCTCTATGTGTGCACTTCACTTTCAGAGGGGAAAAGGAAGTTTCTATCTTTTACGGTTAGAAAGTTACGCACGGTTATAGAAAACATATTCCTCGGAATCATATACGATGTAGGTCTTCGAGGGTTAAAGGTGTTTCTATTGTCAAAAATACTATAATTCTCAATACACCTTAGTTATTACTTAGTGTTTCTGGATAATGCAGTACAGTACAGTATATACAGTATCTATGCAGTGTTAATCATTATCCAGAACCATAAAACAGAAAATCTTTTAGTGAAACGCATGTTGTTGTGCCATGGGTAAATTTTTAACCACTTGCAAACAAGGACTGCATTACAAACACAATTACAATCAAAGCAAAATCACAATGTGAATAGACGCAATTAGCAAATCACAAAGGCCGCGTTTTTTTTTGAAGCTCCATAATTTCCACGAACGACAAAACCTCCTGTCCGATTCTGCGTGAAATTAGTTTTTCAGTTCATAGTTCAGTGTTTTCGTCAATTCTTCTGGACGAGTTTAAAACGAGAATTTTGAACAGAATCCTATTATTAGAATCTCGTCGTAATCACAGTGTTTGTCATAAAAATCACACCTGGTGATTTTTCCCAAAACGTTCAGCCCCGTTACAGGCGATAAAATGGCTCCAGTTACACCAGCACGACATCTTATTATCTGATTTCTGGTGTTAAAGGAATAAAAAAAAAAAGACATTTAAACAGTAAAATCATCTAATTCTCTCTGAGCGTGATCCCTCTGATTACTCACTCTGATCTCACACTTTACTGGATACAAGAAAGAGAGAAATGAGGACATGTTTTATCAGGAGTCTTTTATTATAACCTTAAAGGGCCAATATTTTATTATGTGTTATATTATTTTCTGATCTGCTACTGCTACGACTACTACTACTACTAATACTACTGCTATTACTACTATTACTACTGCTACTACTACTACTAATACTACTGCTACTATTACTACTACTGCTGCTACTACTATTACTAATACTACTACTAATACTACTGCTATTACTACTGCTATTACTACTATTACTACTGCTACTACTACTAATACTACTACTAATACTACTACTAATACTACTGCTATTACTACTATTACTACTGCTACGACTACTACTACTACTAATACTACTGCTATTACTACTATTACTACTGCTACTACTGCTGCTACTACTACTAATACTACTACTAATACTACTGCTAATACTGTTACTACTACTACTGCTACTACTACTGCTACGACTACTATTACTACTACTAATACTACTAATACTACTACTAATACTGTTACTACTACTACTGCTACTACTACTGCTACGACTACTATTACTACTACTAATACTACTGCTATTACTACTATTACTACTGCTGCTACTATTACTACTACTGCTGCTACTACTACTGCTACTAATTCTGTTACTACTACTACTGCTACGACTACTATTACTACAACTAATACTACTGCTATTACTACTACTACTACTGCTACTAATACTGCTACTACTGCTGCTACCACTGCCGCTACCACTGCTACCACTGCTACTACTACTACCGCTACCGCCATTGCTACTACCACTGCTACCGCCATTGCTACTACCACTACCGCTGCTACTATCACTACCACCGCTACCGCCATTGCTACCACTGCCACCGCCATTGCTACCACCGCTACCGCCATTGCCACTACCACTACCACCGCTACTGCCATTGCTACCACCACTACCGCTGCCGCTTACCACTACCACTACCGCCACCGCTACTGCTACTGCTACTACTACTACTGCTACTGCTATTGCTACTACTGCTACTGCTATTGCTACTACTGCTACTGCTATTGCTACTACTACTACTGCTGCTACTACTACTACTACTGCTACTGCTACTGCTACTGCTACTGCTACTACTACTACTGCTACTGCTATTGCTACTACTGCTACTGCTATTGCTACTACTACTACTACTACTACTGCTACTGCTATTGCTACTACTACTGCTACTGCTATTGCTACTACTACTACTACTGCTACTGCTATTGCTACTACTACTAATACAACAACTACTATTACTGCTTCTACTACTAATACTAATACTAATATTACTAATACTAATACTACGAATACTAATAATAATACTTATACATTTTATTTATTAGGCGTCTTTCTGGACACTGAAGGTCGCCTTACAGCAACATAAACAAATCAAACACGATTAAAACACACAGTTAAAGTGGGACAGTATTTAATTTATTGTAATGTTTTGTTTATTCCGTTCACACACGTTTAACACACAAACCCTTCACATGTTTAGGCCGAGTTCTTCTCACGGTAATACTGGAAGTGCGCCTTCACTAGAATAATTTGAACAAAAGGTAAAGGGTACATGTTAACTTACACTACCACTTCATGACATCACAAGGTGGAACAGAGCATTTAGACCATTCAAAATGTAGACAGAAGAATTACTCAAACACGTGTTGTATGTTTTTAATGAGGTAACAACATTATAACATGGCGAAGAACTCACAAGAATCCATTTTGCGTGTTGTAGGACCTTTTAACAAGCATGTGTGATCTTTTTTGGCCACTTTTCCCAACAGTTTCTCGCGTTTTACTGCTCCACAGGTGCGTAAAACCAGCCAGGCGGCGCTGCTGGTTCTCCTGGAGCAGGGTCTGATCTCCAAAGCCGACATGGAGACCAAAGTGTGCCCCGTCCTCCTCGACCTCACCGAGCCCCGGTGCGACGACGACTACAAGATCGAGGCCGTGGCCGTGAGTGTTTCTCAGTATTTCTATTTGGACGCTCGCCCCTAGGGGATGGGACGCGGTACCTCCTGCTGCAAATAGATAAGATTACCGAGATTGTGCTCGTCTGTGGAAACCGATCCTCCCCCGTGTGTCTAAATTTGAAGTGAATTAAAAGGGTTAAATATGTGCACCCCTTGAGAAGCTGTTGTCCCAAAACACAGCGGTACAACAGGGCTGCAGTGTTTCCCTTAGATTTTATTCAATCTGTGCAGTTTAAATGTCACGTACTGCCTGTTTTTCACATTTTAGCAGTTTGTTGAAAGGTGTAATTAGCGTTTTTATGTTGCGTATGAAGCAAAGTGAGATTTTTCTATGATTAAAATCTACTCCTTGTTAATTTTAGATTATGGGGGAGCCACCGTAGTCTTTTCTGTTAATGAGAAACACTGGGGTTGTTGTCGACTGAAGACATTTTTGGTTGATTTAAAGACTAAAGCCTGCCAATGCCAAAGAGTTTGTTAACAAAAGACAAACGCGCTCAAACTGTAAATGATCTCTTATGATCTCACCATGTAACTGTACTCGAAATACTACAGTGTGTTTAGATTTGATTTAATAGAGCAAAACTACAGCAGCAAAAATGAGTAAATATAAACACATTCTCACATCTGTATAAATAAAAATCACATTCATTCATTAAATAAATAGATAATTGCGGTGAGTCCCTTCAGGGCTTTTATTTGTACATAAGAGGGCAGAGTAAAACAGAATTTACTCCCAAATCTTCAGCAAATTCACTTCTTCCCTTCGTCTTTCTGCAGTTGTGCACATAATTAATTACGGACAAGATACGAGATTGGGCCACAAGAGCGAGACATGACGAGATTTTAACATAATTCCTAATATAGAAATGTCATGATTCTTGGCCATATATTTTTTAATATATTTGACGCAGCGTTTTTGTTTACATTCTGCATTCTGCTTTTTGGAACTGTAACTCGCCAATGTGTAAATCTTTTTCATCCAATCCAAATGTGAACACTTGGAGATCTTTTTTCTCACGTGTGCACGATTTTGTGGCACGAGATCCTGTCCCACCCCTATAATTTATTATAAAAATGATAAGGGTGGGAGTAAAGTAAATAAAAGATGACTACCGTATTTTTCGGACCATAAAGCGCACTGGATTATAAGGCACTAGATTAATGAACGAGTATTTTTTCATACATAAGGCGCACCGGATTATAAGGCGCATTAAACACCGAATTAGTTTGCTTTAATCGAGCACGTAAGTCAGCATGTTTCTGAACCGGTGCTATTTCAGGTCCTCATACACACACCGTAATATTATATTGAAGCACAGTACGTATCAGTCCGCGAGGCTCCACACTACGGTCGCTGTAACCTTCCGACAGTACGGAGCACAGAGGTTTTCAGAGGTATCCGTATCTGTAAACTCTCAAATGAGTTAGACCCGTCCGTGTGCATGAAAGGACGGGACTCAGTGTTGGTTCACTCATACGGCAATCACAACATTAGGAAATTGCTGCGGTGCTTGGAGCAGAATGTAGACAAACACTAAACGTGCAACAAATAAAATAGAATAACAAAGTGGAAAACCATAAACTATAAAATAACACAAAATGTACAAAGTTCTGGTTTAGTCCTGGTTTAGGCCCAAGTTAGACCTGGTTAAGACCTGGTTTAGTTCTGGTTTAGTTCTGTAGTTCTGGTTTAGTTCTGTTGTAGTCCTGGTAAACGCCGCAGTAATCCTAAATTGTCATTTCGTGATTGTAATTCTTGATATTGTAACTTTTCGTATTCTGATGGATGAAATACACACAACACATTTTATGTACGACTGGACTCATTTGAGATTTTATAGGCGTTTGTTTTGTGTTCAGCCGCAACCGAATATGCACGGATTTCTGTCCTGTGTTTCTGCGTGTTTTTGTGCTCTGTGCGACAATCCATCATCAGGCGGTGCGGCTTCGTAGTTTATAAAATTACTAAAACATTTTGACAGTTTTTTGAGCGCCGTGTACCACATAAAATCGGTTCGAGCTCAGTGAGCACAGCCATAATTAACACATACATAAAGTGCACTGGCTTATAACACGCACTGATGATTTTTAAGAAAAATAAAGGATTTTAAGTGCGCCTTATGGTTCAAAAAACACGATAATACAAACTTTGGTCTACTAAGACACCACTGACCAATTACATGACTAAAGGACCACAACCCCAGCTACAATAACCCTAAAATATGTATTAAATGAATGCATAAAACATTTTGAGGCCAATATTATGCTTTGAACTGCACACAAAAGTACCCATCGAAAGAACTGCCGTTTACCCACATTACACCTTTTACACGGCCATTTAGTTAATCAGTGACGGTTTAATATTTGTTAATGGTTGCACTGACACGTATTAATAGGCAATAACTGAGATTAGCAAATCAGTTTATCATCTGTGAGGCTTGGCAGACTGAGGTTCTTTTATTCTTTTATCACGTGTGTCCCACTGACCGATGACTGATGAACGCCGTTTATTAAACAGTCAGATTCTTAAAGTCGACGTCTCAGCACAAACGTATATTTTGATCTTGTCTTTCTAATGGATACAATTTATGTTTCTTTGTTTTTGTTGGGCGTCCGTCACCTGCTTGTTTCTAAGGACGTGTCACTGCTCTGCCTGGAATGTTCCACAGTGTGACATTAAACGGCTCTACCTTACAATTATTAAATTACAGGTGGTTTTATAGCTCAGAAATACCTAGAAAAACAGGTACTCTGACTGTGAGCGGCGTCGCCTCCCCACAGATCTGACATGTAACCTGGTCTGGTTTGGTCTCCATGAAGATCGAAAGGTTTAATACCAAACAGCTCTGGAAAAAAAATAAGAGGCCACTGAAAAATTATCACTTTCTCTGATTTTACTACTTTCAGGTTTGTTTGTTGATAATAACAAAAAAGGTGCAATGTTTTCAGACTAGGGATGTCACGATGCGATATTCAGTATCGGTATCAGCTCCCGATCCGGCTCTTTTATGAGTATCTGACAGTATTGGATTCAGTCACGTGATCGGACTGATCCAGTTTCACATGTTTTTGCAGCATCGACGCGCTTTTCTGCAGCCGTAAATCAAAACGCCGCCGTGTCGCTGTGTGGGACTTTTCACTACCACAAAACGAGAGTCAAACAGCGACACAAACGCTGCAAACAAACAGTTTCTCGTGGAGGAACCAGCAGAGCCACTTTAACACGACCAGTTTGATTCGTCACTTACAAAAGAATCACCCGGAAGAGTTTGAGATTTACAAGCAGCAAACACTAGTGGAGGTATCGGAAAGAGCAGTCCTTAAAAAAATCTTGATCAGGACATCTCTATTTCAGACCTCGAAGAAAAATGCGAAGAAAACAAAATCATATCATTTTAAAACAACACAATACTAATGTTTTAACTTAGGAAGAGTTCAGATTCCTGATTGCAAGAGGATAATGATGAACACAGCAGTGTTCTTTTCTCCTTTTCCTCCTTAAATCAGACTTGGTTCAGGTGATCTCCTCATCAGTGCCTCATGAAGCAGAATGAGGTGTGTTTGTGTTGGATTCAACAGACGCTGGAATAAAACGGCCGTCACACATGTAGAGACGCTGATTTCAGAAAAAAAAAATGCAGCGGTCTCTTATTTTTTTCCAGAGCTGTACTGTGAAACATTCCGGGCAAAGCAGCAACATCTCCATGGAGAAAAACATTGACAAACCCTCCACCCGAAAAGTTACACAATGCACCATTAAGCAGACCTTACGTAATTTATTCTAACGCTTTTGAAATCTCACCTTTTGGTCCAAATGAGTTAATAAAAGCACTTTGCATCACCGACTTTCTAATAAATCAACATATTGCGCTAAGCATTGTCCACTTTTTTAATTTTTTTGGGTTAAGCATGTACGATGTGACTCCAGCTTTTCACTTGTTGGTAAAAAAAAGTTGGTAAACGGTACTTTATTTTAATACATTACATAATTTTTCTTGCAGATCATGTGCAAAGTGGTGACCATGCTGAGCAAAGACACAGTGGAGCACCTCCTCCTGCCGCGCTTCTGTGATCTCTGCAGCGACGCCAGACTCTTCCAAGTCCGAAAGGTGAAAAACCAAAGGAAATATTTCACAGCTGACGTCTTCAACATGCCCCGGCGGTGTGATGCTAACTGCAGGCACGGGCTTAGACTTAACTTATCCAAACTTTATTCATCCACAAGGGAAATTATTTGGGCACAGTAGCTCACATGTCACATTATATTGCAATAACAAAGAGTAAAAAATATAAAAATGGTCATAAAAATAGCAAGAGACTGGTATCAAAAAAGGAAAGGAAAGTAAAAACCAGAAATATAGCAATATGAATACAGTATATCACAGTTATATACAAGAGGGCATAAGGAAAACAGTGCAAAGATTGTATGAAAATTGACAAAAACACAGGCTCCTCTGTTACGTAAGGCTGAGCTGTTGTACAGTTGTGTGGCGTATGGCACGAATCTCGTCCTCTGCTCTGTCTGAAACTCTGTTGCTAAAGTTAGACTTTAATCTGAGCTTTGTTTTAACCAGAAAGAACTGCCTTGGCTGGAACTAGTGCAAATCAGCTCACCTGACTGAACAAGTCTCCCTCAAATGACATTATAGTCACAAGCTAGAATTAAGCTAGAATCAAGTGTTTTTTTCAGTTAATTCCACCTAAATGGGTCCATGAGTGCTTTTATTGATCACAGGCTTCTGGAAATGCGTTATTTAAATCACTTTTGTATTTAATTTTTGGCTTTTTGGCTGTGTTTGCTGATTTGTGCATGTTTTTTTGTAGTTTAGTTTAATTTTACTTATTTAGTATTTACATAAAACTGTAACACCTACACTGAGCGCAGGAGATTACCGATCAAAAAATGAAATATTATCTGAGTAACTGATTAATTCTTTAATACTACTGCCCTTTAACTGCTTGTAATAAATAAAACGAAGCAAAGGTAAATGTTACTTTTAACTGTAAATTAAATTACTTAAATGACTAAATGACTTAAATGACTAAATTAATCATCGCCCCTTTTAGAGTCTATTGTCCACACTCCCAACCATGGTCTTTATACAGTAATCCATTACCCTCGTTTAAAATAGTCCGAATCCCGTCCTAGGTCGGCGCAAAAAGTCACTTAAATCCCAAAATTAGAGATTGTGCCCAACTCTACAACCGCGTTAAGGCAAAGTGTATGGACTGGTCTCACCGGGCTGCGCTGGGTCCTGTCGGTCTGTTCCTCAGCACCTTTTTGCTCGGCCCAGATCGGTTCGTTTCGATTAGTCCGTTTCAAGGTCCCGAACCAGTGCCGGCGGCACAGCGGTGAGTTTGGGCGGCGCTCATAAGTGCGCCCGTACACAGAAATAAAGAAACGACATCTACGCGCTTTGTTACCTGTGCTACAAAATGATAAGCGGGCAGATCACACGTCAAACATGCAATAAAGTGTCCTCTTGTGGCGGTCCCAGGCTGAACATTCCACCACAGACATACATGCACTACACTCCCAACATGATATCACTGCAATGTAATAATAAACCTATAATATTAGACCTATAATCTTACTGCTCTGTTTGAATACCCCACAGTCTCAGTCTCAGTCTCATCTCAGATACGGCCCTGACACGTTTCTGCACCTCCAGCTGGGCGCCTCTCTCAAAACACAATGATTCGATTTGAAGATTGAATTAATACGGAGCCTTCAGGCGTGGTTTTGTTTGGCGTGTTCGCTGCACATTGCTCCGTTTGCCTCGGAATGTTAATGCCTTGTTCGAGTGGTGCCGGTTGTTAAGTGGTGTGCGCTAACAACTTTAGCCTAATTTGTCACTAAACCTCGGGCTGGAAGTGTATAATTGTATGTGCTCAGATGTGTTTATGTCTCCACTGCTTACTGTGCTGTTCATGTCTGTTCTGATCTTAAAAGTTGGTGTGATTTCACTCAATTTTGTGTTGTTTTTTTAGGTTTGTGCTGCTAATTTTGGGGAGTTCTGCTCAATCGTTGGCCAAGAGGCAACGGAAAAGCTACTGGTAAGATGAAAGATGAAGAACTTAAAGTGAAAAAATAAATAGAACGATAATTGGATGATGTAAGTCTAGAAATGGCTGGAAAATAAGATATTTATATCATAAAAAACACAGTATTGGATTGTTTAAAGGGCTTATATTACACTATTTTCTGATGCGTTATAATGTTGCATTCTCATCACAAACATACCCGCAGTTGTGTTTTGTTTCATTCACACAAGTTTAAAGCGCAAATCCTGCATATTTAGGCTGCTCTTTTACTGAAAACACTCTGTTCCACCTTGTGATGTCATGTGGTAATACAGGAAGTGCCCCCACTGTGTTTTTAAACTTTAGACATTTCCACTTGAATCGTTTGGATAATTTCAGCCTTGGATTTTAACTTAAACTACCGCTTCATGACATCACAAGGTGGAACATGGTAATAAAAGGATTCAACACGTGTGAATGAAACAAAACGCTGCTCCAGGTTTGTTTTTGAGGAGGTAACGGCATTATAACTAGAGATGTCCCGATCAAGATTTTTTTGGCTTCTGATCAGATTTTTTTTTTTTTTAAGGAGTGCTCTTTCCGATACCTTTTTTAAAAATATCTCCGGTAGCTCCGTCTCTGTAATGTAGAGTCGTGAAGGGAGTTCGCACCTTAGCTCCAAAAAGTCCATTAGGCGATGAAAGCCTTAACAACCTTACCTCACCTCGCCGCCTCCAGTGTTTGCTGCTGTGGCTTTGTCGTCTTGCGCTTGTAAATCTCAAACTCGTCCGGATGATTCTTTTGTAAGTGACGAATCAAATTGTTCGTGTTAAAGTGGCTCTGCTGGTTCCTCCACCAGAAGCTGTTTGTTTGCAGCGTTTGTGTCGCTGTTTGACTCTCGTTTTGTTGTAGTGAAAAGTCCCACACAGCGACATGGCGGCGTTTTGATTTACAGCTGCCGTAAAGCGCGACAATGCTGCAAAAACATGTGAAACTGGATCGGTCTGATCACGTGACTGAATCCAATACTGTACGATACTCATAAAAGCACCGGATCAGGAGCTGATACCGATACTGAATATCTGATCGGGACATCCCTAATTCTAACATGGTTTAAAGTTTGCATGGGTCAATTCAGCGTAATGTAGAACCTTTAAAATCTTGTATCAAAGTGTACGGGGAATGAAAGTTACGTGAGGTTAACATGGGACATAGCCTAGATTAGGTTGTTTGCACTGAGTCACGTTGAAAGTTGTTAGCTGCAGCCGGGAGAACAATATTTGTTTTAAATCTTAACATCTGTCACACATAATTATAAATGTAATGCACCAGTTCTTCCCATTGCTTTTGATATTCAGGCGTTCAAACTCTCATCTGTGTTCCTCTTTCTCATCGTTTCCCCAGATGCCCAAATTCTTCGACCTGTGCTCCGACAGCCTGTGGGGCATCAGGAAAGCCTGTGCCGAGTGTTTTATGATGGTGTCAAACTCCACCTCTCCAGAAGTGCGACGCTCTAAACTGTCCCCCCTCTTCATCAGCCTCATTAGTGACCAGTCCCGTTGGGTAAGACGCGCGCACATGAAAGACCTTCGCTTCCTCAATCCTGCGTGGAGTAATACTTGTGAAACGGCCTGTCACATCCGATCATCATGTTCCCACTTTTGAAACATTTGCGTCAGAGTTGAGTTTAGTCATTTTGTCGGTCGGTTTTTGGACCGTGGCCATTGATCTTGTGATAGTTATAGAATGACTTTCCAGCACTGACTTTTGAACGTTATTATTGTTTTTAGGGCTGAAACGATTCATCAAGTTAATCGATTAAATCGATTAGAAAAATGCATCGATTATTTTTTTTTGCCTCGATGCTTCGTTTTATTTTCATACGCTCGGCGATGGCCGGAACCTTTTGTGGTAGAGGTAAAGTTTCCGCACGACCACTGCACTTCACTGTACACAAAACAGCGCGGCGCCCATGGATGTATAATAAGAGCATAACCTCCGATGGCATCACCGGTACGCCGCACGCTCCTCATCCCTCGTACGCCACGCACTCTGCGCGTGGATTGTGTCTTGTCGCGTACACTCCGTGGACCGCGCTTCCTCCTGTGCACCTCTAAACCAGAACTCACACCAGGACTAAACCAGGTCTAAATCAGATCTAAAACCAGGACTAATCCAGGTCTAAAACCAAACAAGAATTTGCAGGAGTTGGTTGCTACATTTATGTAGTTTTAAAAATCATGACAATGTCAAGTAATCCGAAGTAATCAGATTACGTTACTCACTTTAAGTAATTTAATTGATTACATCACAAACTACATTTTGGGGAATGTAATCTGTAATCTGTAGGGGATTACATTTTAAAAGTCACCTTCTCAACACTGATGCTACAACATCTAAACAGAAAGCCCCGTACATTACATCAAGTGGAAAAGAAACCGCGACGTAAGTCAACCTTAGCCCAGCGATAATTACGTTTTTCATGTCCAAAACATGTGTATCTGTCAGTGCACGTGGTGTGTACTTAACATGTGCAAAGTAGACACGACAATAACAAACGATTACTCGATTATTCGAACAAAATAATCGACAGAATAATCGATTACTGTAATAATCGATAGCTGCAGCCCTAATTGTTTTATTCAATTGTACATATAATATAATATTTTGCATAACTTGTTTACTCTCTGTTTAAACATTGTAAACTCTGTATTGTATTGTAGGTCCGACAGGCTGCTTTTCAGTCTTTGGGGCGATTCATCTCCACCTTCGCCAACCCCTCCAGCACCGGCCTTCACTTCAGAGAGGACGGGGCCCTGCTCGAGGTGCCCCGGTGCACAACAGACAAGTGAGTACGACTGTCTTCCTCATAAAGTGGCGAAAACAAATGTTAAATGTCATTTAACTTGG
Organism: Odontamblyopus lacepedii; assembly: GCA_034769755.1. NCBI lineage: Eukaryota > Metazoa > Chordata > Actinopteri > Gobiiformes > Gobiidae > Odontamblyopus > Odontamblyopus lacepedii. The sequence goes on along the minus strand of CM068346.1, from coordinate 38,131,813 downwards.
TATGTATTGGGGATGGGAATGATTAGTCGACTAATTCATAATTGATTGTTAAGAATTTCGTCGATCACGGTTATTTTTAATGAACGAACCGAATGTAGGTTGCTCACAGTCCCACATCTCGGCTCCTTGGAGATCACTATATCCCTCAGAGTGCGTTTACGTGCACATCAGTGTCCCGGGTATGATCGGTTTTTTGAGTGTCCCTGTTTGGTCATGGTGCATGTTTACGCAGTTTACCAGTTACGGCAACAGTCGAGTGTGCCTGGGTCCAAAAGACAAACACTTTTCAGTCTTGTCATCACAACAGAAGCCAAAATAAATAAAGTGACCAACAGAAATAAAGTGAATGACGTGACTGCTAAACCTGCACACGTATGATCTGAAAACATGAACCTAGATTAGTGGCTCTCAAACTTATCACAACAAGTATTGCCAAAGAGGAGATTTGGCTTTCCGAGTACCACCAGGTCTTAATCAAGTCTATAACAGGTCTATTTGAGGTCTAAATTGGGGCTAAACGGGTCTAAAAGTGGACTATATCATCTCTAATTCTAAACAACTATAAAAGTGGACAAACTTGACTCAAAAGACAAACCCAAATACTGAAGAGCTACACAGGTACCAACAGTTTGAGAAACCCTGACCTAGACTATGTGCCCTTAGAACACACAGTAATATGCATTTATTTGTCTGGAGGTAAAATGAAAGATTCCAAATGTAACTATGGCTCATTAATTTCAGCCTGGGTTCACATGACTCATCTTGTTGTTGACATCATACGCCTAAATGGGGTCATGAACGCGCTTGTATTGCTCACAGGCTCCTGGAAATGTGTGTTGTTGTTTTTTTATCTGTTTTGGCGGTGTTTGGGTACATCACTGTGAAAACTCCGCAACTTTCCACCATTAACACACATACAGAATACCCCCGTGTGATGTATCTGTGAAGTATCAATAATATGGAATCATTTTTTCTTGAAATAAATATTGAACTTTTTCATTTTTTATCCGGAGGTGGTTCCAAATGTAGCAGGAGTTCTATGAAGTCGGGGATAGTCAGGAGGATTGAAACTCAGCTTGCCAAAATGCCATACAACTGGTTTGTGCTAGTTAAAAATGGAAATAAATAATTATATATTTATTGACTGACATGTACAAACCATTAGAGCCAATGGAATATCATGAAAAGGTTCAGTATTTTTTAAGGATGCACCGATACTTCCATAATATACTCCATCCATCCATCTTCTTCCGCTTATCCGGGGCCGGGTCGCGGGGGCAGCAGTCTAAGCAGGGGCTCCCAAGCTTCCTTTTCCCCAGCCACTTCCTCCAGCTCCTCCGGACGGACCCCGAGGCGAGGCCATAATATACTCGTACTTGTTAAACATTTGCCAATACCACTATAACACGACACATTCTGCAGTATCCCGGTTTCAGTATCTTGAATAATCCAGTGTCCCGGTTATGAGAAACCAGAGCAACATAAATAAAGCGACTGTAGTGACATCAGTGAAAGAGCTGCTGCACTCGTACGATCTGTGAAAAGTTTAACATGAATCAACTCCAACACGACATACGCACAGAACAGACTCAACATCAGCAGAACATCCTCTGTCACAGAGAGAACCCTCATATTCCACTGATTCGTGTCCTTTAGTCCCACAGAAGCTGAAGCATCGGCGCACAAGCTGATTTTTTTCAGCGCTTATACTGTATGCAAATGAGCCATGCAGTTTTAAGTTTCGTTTTTGTAAAACGTAAACAAATGTGCGCAAAGCTGCATTAAACACATTATAATCAAGATTCAAACGTTCAAAAAGATTATTGTCAAATTTTCATATTTACAAATGAAATTATGTTTCTCACTCTCAATCAAAGCTAAATTAAATAATAATACTGTATTTTTTGGACTATAAGTCGCACCAGCCAAAAAGAAGTATAACGGAGAAGAAAAAACATGTATAAGTCGCACTTTTTGGGGGAAATTTATTTTATAAAATCAGAGATCAAGAACTGGCATTTCATCTTGAAAGGCGAGTTATAGAAGTTATAGTAATAAAAACAACCAAATAGAGAACAATATAGAACCAAAAATAAGAAAATGAAAAAACAGCTCTTTTCTTCATTATTTGTCTCTAAAACCAAAATGAAAAAAGAAATAACGATTAGTTTTTTAAATTTTTGGTTCATATATGATTCGTATATACGGTCTATGGACTGTCAGTGTGAAAAACGAAATATAAAGTCGCAGGAACCACCCAAATCCTGAAAACGACTTATAGTCCGAAAAATACGGTAATAATAAAATGAAAGAAAAGCTCAAAGTTCTTAGGGAGACAGCCTGGTGTGTAGAGGGAATATCATGGTTGTTTGTATTTTTTCTACTTTATTAAAGTACAGAGATGATTGTACTCGTTCTCGCATCGGTTTTCAAAAAAGTGGTATTGGTGCATCCCTAGTATTTTTTTTGTCACTTAATTCAGAAAGTCAAATCCATATATTTTATAGACTCATGGCACATAGGGAAATGTTAAAGCTTCACTCTCTTGAAATAAATATTGAATTTTGTCATGATATTCTAATGTTTTGAGATTTTTCGTAGATCACAATTTGACAGTAGCGAATGTTGGGGCTGAACTGTAATCGTTTCTTTTCTGATTCCAGCGACTGCTCCCTAAACTCCCTGAACTGCCCAAGCTCGCACCACAGCACAGAGCGGAGCATCGCCCACACGCCCCCGAACCAGGACGGCCGCGCCACTCCCTCCCCCGAGCGCTCGCTAACGGCCGACCGCGAGGACATGCGCACCTACGAGTACAACAGCCACCACCCGCCCCACAGCCAGCCCCACCACACGCCGAACGCCCAGGCCAGCTTCACTCACAACCACCTCAACAACAACAACAATAGCAGCAGCAGCACCACAGACAATGAGCAGACAGATGAAAACTTTAACTCGTTCCGCTACTGGAGGCCTCCTTTACCGGACATCAGCGACGAACTGGAGATGCTAACGACGTCGGGGAAAGAGGAGGGGAGAGAAGAGGATAAGACGAAGGAGGAACGGCCAAAGCAGACGGAGCAAGTGGGTGATAACTGCACGCACGAAGCCAAGTCCAACTCCACCAGTGACCAGATACAGAAGGTGTTGGACTGTTTGCAGCCGCACTTAGATGACCCCGACGTGCAAGGTAGGGCAATAAAAACGAGTTGGATTATTGATACTTTGCAGCTGATGTCATCAGTAGTCCCTTGGGGGTGTGATACTAAGTGTAGGCGCTGCTCTGTCTGTTGGTCTTTTATTTTAAAGGGGAACTCTGGCACGTTTGAAGCTAAAGTCCGTTGCTAGAGGCGGTCGAATTCTGTCAGAAGCCAAAAAACGGCACAGATCAGTGTTGCCTCGGTGGAGATCTCACTGTGGCAGTGTGTGTGTTACACTTTAACCCATTTTACAACAGCCACGAGTCTAACAAACAAAACGCTCTGCCTGGTTCACTCATTAGTGTCTGGAAACGTTAAAAAACAACTTTATAAGCAGCCTTACACTTATCTCTGTTGATTTCCCACTGCACATGCGAAAGCCCAAAAGACTCGATTGCCGATGTCATTTCTAATCCCATTTATTTACGAGTGAATTATACTTTTTGAAAAACACTAAAAACATACCTTTTTCTTTCCATTTTCTTTCAACAACTTTCAATTTCTATTGGTCGTCACCATCTGTAGTCGATCCTCACTTGTTGCCTCTTGGGCTTTGGCATGTGCATTGGGAAATAAACAGAGGGAAGTGTAAGGCTGCTTTTAAAGTTGTTTTCTAACATTTCCAGACACTGAGTGAACCAGGCAGAGCGTTTTGTTTGTTAGACTCGTGGCTGTTGTAAGATGAGTTAAAGTGGTGTTAAGTTTCTTCTGTGTGAAGCAAATTGGTGGTTTACGTGGAAGCTAAGAACTTGCCCCCATCACTACACTAGTTTGTTGCCTTGACAGATTCACTGCCACAGCGAGATCTTCGCTGAGGCAACACTGATCTGTGCCGTTTTTTTGGCTTCTGACAGAATTCGACCACATCAATGGACTTTAGCTTTAAACGTGCCGGAGTTTCTCTTTAAGGTTTTAACGCAATCTGGTCTTAAAGACCTGATTTATGACTGGCGTACACTGTGTGATATTTTTGATTGAACATGTGGGAAACCCTCACAAGAGGTGGCTGGATTTCTAACAGGTTTGATATTCTTGCGACCTACAATTGCCGATTGGGAGCTCGTCTTGAGGTATTAATCGGTTCTCGTTACCCCAAAACTCGGCCCGATCCCAAAAACAGTCGCACAAGTGAAAAATCGGCTCAAAAAGGGGCAAAAATCTCACAGTGCTTTAGTTGAAGTTGCATCAGGTGACATGTTTTGAGCTGTTTTACGTGAAATTACAGTCACAAGGCAGCATTAACATTACCCAACAGTCGGTCACTCATGTTTAGATATCAAACACCTAAACAGGGTCATGACACGCATGGTATTGATCCCAGACTGTGTTTTTATCTTCCCTCTTGGCAGTGTTTGTGTGTTTGGGTGCGTTGAGTCACCATAAAAACTGCTGACCCCCAGCGTGTTGTACCACTGCAAAGTATCGATAATATGAAATGGAGAAATGTGTGTATTTTACCTCTTGCTTTTTGATGTGTGACTTGTCTGCTGTTTTTATATTCAGGTTCAGGTGTAGATGAGGAGGACAGGAGCAGAGATAAGTTGCGTTCAGGAGAGGGACAGGAGATTCGTAAAAACAGCGCTGGTGTGTGTTAAGTGCAGCTCATGAGAAGAGAAAGTTACGCAGTTTGAAATGGCTGAGAAGCTGCAAACTGAAATGTACTGATGTGTGTTCAGTTTGGCCTCCTAGAACTAACCTAAGCTAAGACCTCCATAGTAGAGAACTGCGCTGGACTGTTTTTTTCATCCCGCTCCCGCTGGATTTCTGACCATTACTGCCCGCAACCCGCGAAACTCTTTAGAATTATGTCCGCACACGTACAGCCCAGTACAGACGCATTGATTTTGTGTCTTCTCCCATCCCGCAGGAGAAAACAAGCCATTTATTCTGTTAATAAAGAGGTTCGTGGGGCTGTCTGTTTGGTTTCTCTCCCTACACGCCTTTTGAAGCACTAGGAAATGCGCTCCTGTTTTCACTTGTTTTTAAACTTAAATAAAGACAGGTTTACCCTTGTTTGATTCTTTTCTCTACTTCGTTGGTTGACCGAGTCGTCCTGTCGCTAGGCTCATCTATCCCGCACTCTCCCACAGTGTTTCTTTTAGCCGCCCACAGGGTCCGGCGAGACCCAGCTGGACCGGATCCCAATACAAACATCTACTCCTGCTGACTAGACCTTGTTTAGGTCTAATCTGGGTCCACAGCAGAGCTAATCTAATGAGTAACAGCAGTACTAACTAACTTACCTACCGCTGTCTTCAAATTAGGGTTGTCAAACGTATTAGAAATTGAATACGAAAACTAATATCTGGTTAATTGCCTGAAGCATCGATGCAAAAAATACCTTTTCTGACATTTTAAGTCTTCTTGAGCTTTCTGTTGCCATGCGGATTATGCTAGTATAAAGAAAGCACTTTTATTTGGTGCCAAACTATGTAAAAATAGTCTGAAATGTTTCTAGCGTGACCACAGACTGCATATGCACATAGCTAATGCACAAGTCGCCGCTTTCCAAATAGGAAGTGTTCATGGAGGCGCTTCTGGCTCCATCGACTCTGCTTCCAAATTACTTTACATTGAAAAATTGTAAAGTCTCTCTGTAACTGGTGCTCATTTTGGTGTTTAAAATGTTCGTATTCGTCCGCTCTACATGATCCTGGTGTTTTTATTTCACTTTTTTGTCTGTAAATAAATTCCTGTTCCTAATATGGACCTGGCCGCAAATTCACCCCTATAATAAGCTTCATTTGACTGAAGCCGAACACTCTTAATCCACTTCTTTATACAGTCTATGGTCGTAATATTCCTTCTTTAAACGCTTTTATTTATTTCCTGTTTATTGACCTACCCGCTCTCCCCCTACAGCCCAAGTGCAGGTCCTGTCCGCCGCCCTGAAAGCAGCGCAGCTCGACAGCCCGTCCATGAGCGCCGACAACAGCCCCACCGCCGAGAGCCCAACGGAGGAGAGTCCCACCGCGGAGAGTCCGACCACAGAGAGCCCGACCACAGAGACCCCCTCCCAGGACAGTGACTCCGACAGCCCCTCCGACGAGTGCAAGTCCATGGAGCTTCAGTCTGAGGAGAGCGAGGGCAGTGACAGCCCCACAGAGGAGGAGAAGAGCCTGGAGTCTCCCGCCACCAGCCCCGAGTCTGGCCCCGAGTCTGGCCCCGAGTCCAGTCCTGAGTCCAGTCCTCCCGAGTCCAGTCCTGCCGAGTCCAGTCATGAACCCGCTCCTGAGGCAGCTCCTGAGGCCGCTCCAGAGTCCTGCCCCGAGTCTGAGTCCTGTCCCAAGTCCTGTCCCGTCCAGGAGCAGGGGGACCAGGAGGGGGACAGTAAACTGGTGGAGACCCAGGAAGAGTCACCGCCGGACTCCCCACTTCTGGTATGACAGTACTTCAATCCCGATCAAGTTATTTTTTAATGAATTTATTACATTTTTCAATAACATTTTTAATAACAGCAGTCACCTCATAGGGCTTCACAAAAATGTTTATTTTTTATTATTATTTGTTAATTAATGGTACTTTCTAGGGCGCGACCGGTATGGAATTTGTTGGAGCTGATTTTATATTGATAAAATGGGAGTTGGAGCTGCCGATATATTTATGACGTAAAAATTCTAAGTGACAACACTCAGGCCTCACAGCAAGAAGGTTGCGGGTTCGATCCCCGGGTCGCCCGGAGCCTTTCTGTGTGTCCTCTGGGTGCTCCGGTTTCCCCCATCAACTCAAAACATGCAGCACCCCTATGAACTAACATCAAGGACCATGTTGTCCACCCTCCTGTGGGCTCACCACCTGCAGGAGGGGTTCATAGGGGGGTCAGGTGCCATGAGGATTGGGCAGCAAACTGCCCGCGCGACCCAGCCGGATTAAGCAGGAGAAGCCAGATGGATAAATGCCGATAATTCACACCTCTTTTCACAGCTCATTTACATATCAGTGCGTGTCCAGTAACATATATACGGCCACTATAGTCACTTTACAGTTGCTAATAAAAGAGAAAACAGCCTGTTTGTGTGTGCGAGCTACAGCAGCTAATCGCTAACCAATGAGAAAGAACCAAAACGAGCTTCAATATATATATATCGGTCGGGTCCTAGTACTTTCCGAGCAACTGGGACTTTCCTTACCTCCAACAGCCCAATTTGAAAACAACATCAACACCTACGCACGGAAAATGATAACCCGAGAAATTCTTATCAGAAACCCTTTGACAGATCTTTTTAAGTCTGTCCCCTATTAAATACAACAAAACCTTTCCTACAATAATAATCTCACAATCTCTCTGTAGAGCAGTTTTGTATTGGACCTGTTTTTCCCCTTTTTCACTTGTTACAAACAGCAGATTAGAGCGAATTATCTACTTATCTACTTAATCACATAAGTCAACCACAACTTTTGAGTCTTATCGCAAGATCACATGCAACAACAACAGCACCATTAAAGCTTGAAGACGATATCTTCAGGGCCATTTTAGAATCAGAATCAGAATCAGAATGTTTTTTATTGCCATATGAGTGAACAGGTTCACAACATTAGGAAATTGCTGCGGTACTTGGAGCAGGATGTAGACAAACACTGACATGCAACAAATAAAATAGAATAAAATAAAGTAGAAAAAAAAGCTATAATATAACAAAATTTACAAATTTACAGGAATATAATATTATAGAATATAAGAGTATAACAGTGCAGGTGATGATCAGTGCAAAACAGGCAGGTGCGAAAACACAGGGTCATGTGACAGGAGCAGTGGGGGGTGGGACCAGTCCTAGTGTTATTATTTATGAGTCCAACAGCAGAGGGGAAGAAACTGTTTTTGTGGCGAGAGGTTCTGGTCCGAATGGACCATAGCCTCCTGCCTGAGGGGAGTAGGTCAAAAAGTCCATGTCCAGGGTGAGAAGGGTCCACAGCACCACACGGTGATGGAGAAGGTGAGGATGGACTCGATGATGGCAGTGTAGAACTGCACCATTGTCCGTGCTGGCAGGTTGAATTTCTTCAGCTGCCTCAGGAAGTACATCCTCTGCTGGGCCTTCTTTATGATGGAGGTGATGGTGGGCTCCCATTTGAGGTCCTGGGTGATGGTGATCCCCAGGAAGCAGAATGAGTCCACAGTGGTGATGGGGGTGTCGGTCAGGATGATGGAGGGGAGTGGGGCTGTGTGCTTCCTAAAGCACACGGGTCCCTCCTTCACCTTACACAAACTTTACTGATTCACAAAGGGAATTATTTGGACACTGCAGCTCTCTCATCACAATATATTATAATGAGCTAAAATATAAATGGTAATAATAAAGTAAGTGAATAATAATAAAATAATAATAATAAAGTAATGATTAACATGACACAGGGTTGTATGGAGTATGGTATGAATGTAGTCCTGTATCTCTTCCTAATCGTTTCTTTCTATTGACTTTCCCCAGAAGTCTGACATCATCGAGAGTGTAGGAGACGAGGGCATCGAGGACTCCGCCCACAGCCCCACGTCAGAGGACAAACCCAAAATCCAGGTCTGCAGTTCTCGCCATTAAATGGCCGATATTACGTTATTTTTTAATCTATCCTGTACCTGGAGTTGTGTTTTGTTTCATTCACACGTTGAACACACAAAACCTGCATATTTAGGCCACGTTCTCCACCTTGTAATGTTGTGTGGTAATGCAACATACTTGCATACCTTCACTAGAATCATTTGGGTAATTTCAGCCTTGGAATTGCCCATCTCTCTGGTTAATCTAAAGATAAAAGGAGCTGTTAACTTGAAAAATACCACATGACAAAGTGGAGCAGCGTTTTGTGCTTTGAGTATTTATTAGTCTGTCTAGTAAGTAAGTAAGTGTTTTATTTATATAGCGCTTTTCACAGACATATGTCACAAAGACGCTTTACAGAGGATTATTCAGAGCATTTTTCATTCACTCCATACCCGGTGGTGGTAAACTACTGCTATAGCCACAGCTGCCCTGGGGCAGACTGACGGAGGCGCGGCTGCCAAGCCAACCGGCGCCAACGGACCCTCCGACCACCACCAACACTCAATCACACAACTTTCACACCTACAGTGCATGTTTTGGGTTGATGGGGGAAACCGGAGCACCCGGAGGAAACCCATCCAGACACGGGGAGGAACATGCAAACTCCACACAGAAAGGTCCGGGCGACCCGGGAATCGAACCCGCAACCTTCTTGCTGTGAGGCATGAGTGCTAGCCACTCAGCCACCGTGCCGCCATCTTCAAACATGTGTGAATTAGGGTTGGGCAGTATCTAAAGTTTGATACCGTTAAATCTTCTCAGCATTTTACCGGGGTATACGGTATTACTGTGACTAAAGAATTATTTTGTGGCTGCGCCTAAACCATTCAGAAACAGAATAGCAGCATTATATCTGAAGATGAGGCACAAGTTCTGATCAAACCAAACTTCACCAGTGCGTATCTCCCTCCATTTAATGATCTGGGACACGCCAAGACAAGAAAAGCGCAGAAGAGGCAGATTCTGGAATAAAAAGTAAAAGGCGACAGTCCAGGGTGTGTGATTTTTCCCACTGCAGCATGTTGTATCTGACAGACCCGCGCTCTCGGCACTCGGAGAAGTTCCCGTCTCCTCCGTGAAAGTCTGACTTTGCCCTCGAGCGGGAACTTTCTCCTCTTCAGCGCCTCGTCCCCTCTTTACTCTCGGCTTCAATAAAACGTCTCCATCACACACTTTTGGGCTTGACGTCACACACGAAGCGTCAGTCACGTTTTTTTCTTCTTCCTCGCTGCGTGTGGATGGAAATCTCCGAGCGTAACGACTTTTGAAGAGGAGACGGAGCGGAGGGGAGAAAGTCGGTGCTGTGTCCCGTGTCTGAAGCGACTGTGGTGGATCTGGCCTGACGCAGGGTCGTAGCTCCTCAACATTTGTGTCTCTCCCGTTATTCTGCCTGAAGCCAAAATGCTCCTGATATTATATTAGGTCCTTATGTGCTACAGATTTTTTTAATGACAGTAATGAACCTTGGTATACCGTATTACCATATTACCGCCTGACCCTAGTGTGAATGAAACAAAACATAACTACAGGTATGTTTTTGATGAGATAACATTATAACATGGCTTAACGCTCACAAGAGTCAGTTTTGCATAGTATAGAACCTTTATTTCTTCCATTTATCATGTTTATGGTCAATATTTAACTTTGCATTCATGCTTCGCTTTCTTGCTCCACTTTACTAACAACTATTTTAATTTCGTGTGTTGTAGAATGTGATCCCTCAACAGCTCCTGGACCAGTACCTCTCCATGACGGACCCGGCCCGGGCGCAGACCGTGGACACGGAGATCGCCAAACACTGCGCCTTCAGCCTGCCCGGCGTCGCCCTCACGCTGGGCCGGCAGAACTGGCACTGCCTCAAGGACACCTACGAAACACTGGCCACCGATGTGCAGGTAAACGCGACACAGACACGTGATGAAGGCGAGGCAAGTTTAATATTAGTATAGCACGACGGGTACACAGAGAAATTCAAGGTGCCTTACAGAATAAGACATTAAAATCACAATACAAACAGATCAAAACATAAAAAAGACCATAAAATTAATATTAAAAGGAGAAGGAGAAGGCTGGGTATTGGATAGGGCTGTCACCATAATTACTATATTGACTTTTTGGGGAAAAAATGGGAAGATTTTTGGTCATTTTCTAGGATACGATAAGACTTGAGCAGTAAAGTGTTGAAAAAGTAACTTCTGAGGTGAATTATTGGTTCATTCACTTTTAGTTTATGCAAATTATCCATGTGGCTTTACGTTTAATTTCTGTAAAACATATACAAAAGCTGCATATAATCTCAAACGGGCTGATATGGCTCTACAGTCGTTACGGTTTATATGTTGTAAAGTTGAGTTTCGCAGCTCAGGTTTGTGCAATTAACTGCTAACAGTTGTCCTGCTAATAAACCATGCTAATCTCCTCGCGGAAAAAACACACTGTATTTTTAATTGCATTTTAATATATAAATGTTTAGTAATAATAATGATGATAATTTGACTATAAAAAACGTTAATGATTCATTGAAAATCCATCGTTTATTCTCCCGACAATTAAGAAAATGTAATCGAATCCATAGTTATTTTATCAGTGGCTCAGTGTTTCAGTTTCATCGTTTCTCGCAGTGTTTTTCTGTAACATTATATCGAGTCAATAGAAGTTGTGCGCTGACATTATTTTATTCATAACTATGGGCAGCATAACAGACAAAATTCGTTTTTCTTTTGCTTTTTATCCTCTGTTGAGCTTTTTTTGCCCCACAATAATTATTTCATCAACACACAGACTCAGAAACATCTTATTTACATCTTATTTAAAGAGAGGAAGGTTCAAAACTCTGTATCAGTGAGGGTTGTGAGTATAGTCTGCCGTGTCCCTTTTGTTTTTTTTTTTACTGTTAACTGGTTTTCTACCATTTTGTTTGGTTTTCTCCTGTATTGTTTTGGATTTTTTTGTTTTTAGATGTTGGGCACAAACTCAAAACCAAGCAGAGTTGTAGACATTTGTATTTGTTATTAGACTGTAACGGCTGCGTTGTGTTTTGACCTTTTACAGAAGAAAATGTCATTATTCATCATTTATATATACTGTTGCCACTCACTAATAAAGTTCCTATGATTGTGACGTCGTTTCAATCACAGGAACTTGCAAACAATGAGACATAATCATATAAACATGTAGTTTACACCAAACAGATGCTGTGAAATGGACCAAAGGCTTTTTGTACAGGATTAGTTTAGTAATTAATTCCCATTTCAGTCTGTTTTTATCATTTTAATGCTGCCGTGTTTGTTTAAAATGTGCACTTTTCTTTATTAAACAATCATTTTACATTTGTTCTGTATGTCAAAATCTTTCTGTAATTATAGTGCTGTTGTAAAACTCACAATTGCTGATTTTATTCTTCAGATCTAATTAATATAATGGATCCCAAAGTCTCTGTGTTTTTGTTTTCATAATTATTTTGACAGTCCGATGGCCATCAAAACAGAACAATAGTTTTCATAAATCCTTTACAGAAAATAAAATTGCACTGGTGTATACTTGGCTGCCCCTTGAATTAATCTTTCCAGTAATAAGTCAGCCGCATCTCCTTTTGCTTTCACTTTATTGACGTTTCGTGTCTCCTCCGTGCAGTGGAAAGTGCGACGGACTCTGGCCTTCTCCATACACGAGTTGGCCGTGATCCTCGGAGACCAGCTCACGGCCGCAGACCTGGTCCCCATCTTCAACGGGTTCCTCAAAGACCTGGACGAGGTTCGCATCGGGGTCCTGAAACACCTCTACGACTTCCTCAAGGTACAAACTGCGCTCAGTATCTGCTCCACGATTTAATAACCGTCATAATTCGGCTAAATTACTCTCTGCAATCTGGCTGCTTCTAGGTGTATTATCAGATCTGGCTTTCCCTGAATCAATAGTTTAACTTTGATTGTTCATATCTCTCAGATTTTTTTCCCTGTGTGATTTATACACTGACAGTCAATGAAAACGTCCAGGTGACATTTTTTTAAATAATTTTATAACGAAGGTACAGTACAGATAAATAAATCAACACATCCGAAGATGAAAGAATTTTTTTTTGAAAAATTGCTGTAAGCAAGAACAATGTACAGTCCAAACAAAATGGCCACCTTGCCATTACAAAGTTACAGCTTCAGTAGCGAGTGTTGTCCCCACCAACAGCAATACAAGCGGTCAGTCTCCGACGCATACTGCGTATCAAACGTCGAATCCTGTCTTGTGGAAGGGCCTGCCACTCCTCCTGAAGAGCCTGGATCAGTTGATCTCTGTTCATAACGATCCTGATCCGGAGTCGTTTCTCTCTCACGTCCAGGACGTGGTCTGTCCGCCACAGAGCCAGTTTCATCATGTCGTTGAACAAGACGTCGGATGGTTTGATGAGAACAGTTCAATCGACGTCCAACTTCGGAATAACTCGCTTGCACCATGCCGAGGGCTCGCCATCTTTGGTCGCCAGTTAACCGTGGCATACTGGACGTATGGAAGAAACATTTAGGCCTTTTCATGACCTTTATAAAGGCTTCACAACCCATCCTTTAAGCTGTGTACAAATGCTTGTTTTACTCCAAAACAGCTCGGTATCCCAATTCACAGGGATCACTCCCTAAAGTCCAATGAGAAATTTTTGGGGAGTGTAAGACTCACGAATGAGTTCTGTGCACACTACTCAATGGACACATTCCAAATAAAACTTTTCCCAAACCCTTATTTTCAAATTATATAAAAAAATGTCACCTGGACGTTTTCATTGACTGTCAGTATACATTAATTTAAACTCTACCGCGTAATTTTTTAGCCAATAAAAAATAGGCTAAAATAGCTTTGGGTGTTTTTATTGCAGTCAAAAAGCATTACAAACGCAAAAAAAACGCAAAAATATTGAAATATCGATATATCGTATTGTTTAATTTGATGATACAGTATCGCTATTGTGAGGCCAAGAGTATTTTTTCGGTGTAGTTTAGTAAATTATTTTGTGCAAGAGCTACACTTGTGTGGACTTTTTTAGTGCTTTGATGTGTAAATTGGGTGTTTTTCATATTTACTTTGCCCAAATTTAGTTGACTTAGTAGAGTTTTAGTGTCACAGCCATGATTTAGCCTTTGTTTTTCACAGAACCACATCGAATCAATTTGAAATATATTGTATCGAATCGTATTGAAGCGAAAGTGCACTGTATCAAAACACATATTGTATCATGGCCTATGTATCGAGGTTATGTAGCAAGTTTTTATTGATACTCAGCCCTACTAACCCTATGTAAATGTGGCATAAAATGTGTCTATACCCATGGTGAATGTTCTCAAGTGTGGTTTTAACTTTGTATTTACTTACTGACGTGCCATCTCCATAAAGTTACCTAATGTCGCTTTAAGCCTTTTAGCCCGATTATTTCCATGCATCTAAATCCCGCCTGGATTTTTTTGTGTTCGTTTTACTTAAAAAATGTCAGAAAATGTCCCAGGAGTCAGTGCTTTTGCCCCGTTTTACCAGGATGAGTTCAGCTTTCAATATCCGGCAGTTGTTCAACATTACGGTGTGTGTATTAGTGTGTAAGAACAGCTGAAAGAGAAGAAAAACACACACAAAAAAATGAAAAAGCATCGAAAAACCACTTTCTCTCTCCAAATCTCCGCCACTCTGCACTCGATACTACAGGCTCTGTGCCGGGTGCTGCAGAAATTTACCATAATAACCCTTTATGGGTAGAAAGCGCAACTTCTCCGCTTTCAGGAACTGTTGGAATTTTTTCGATAGCGCCTGCAGTTCCGAATATACGGTAATGAGAAGTTACGCTTGGAAACTGGGAGCGTGGGCGGATTAAACTGAAATTGAGTCTAGGGCTGTTGCTATTTGTTTATTTGTAAATCTTTTGAGAAATAATTGGCCTTAGATGTGATTAATTCTTTGGTTTAGACGGTAGGTTCATGTACTATTCGTTCTATTGAATTTCAATTAAGAACGAAAAACAGTGAAATGTGAAAACAGTTTATTTATTTATTCTGTGTCAAACAAAAAACATTTCGACCTCTATTTCCAATTTCAAATAACACCAATTAAAAAAAAGATAAGATAAGATAAGATAGGACTTTATTGATCTCGCAGTGGAGAAATTCAACAGTCACAGTGGCTCCAGGACAATTTAGTGCAAAAAAAGGAAAAAAGTGTGATGCAATCAAGATAAACAATAATAATAAAAATAATAATATAAAGTGAATAAGTATATGCACACAATTTACAAAGAGAATTGCAATATAAATACTATACATATAAAATAAAAAGTACAAGAACAGTGCAAGTTGTCACAGTCCAGTAGTGGCACAGACATGATTATTGCAACAACAAAACAGTCATTTCAGTTTTGATATTTTATTCTTTCTGGTTTATTTGCCCCGGAAGAACGAACGGAAACACGGACTACGGTAGCGTGTGGAAAAAGTCTGTTCTTGTTGTCGTAGTCGGTCTCGGTGGGAGATGTTTTTTCTGTAAAGCTTTTGTTGTCGGAGGCGGTTTGAACCTCCTCACCTCAGTCTCTCCTCTCGCCACACGCCGTGATGACGCCGGAGCTGCAAAGCCAGTTCAGATGTTCCTATAGCAACACTTAACTAGTGCTGCCACTAATGACTAATTTTCTAACGATTAATCTCTCGACTAATTTTTCAATTAGTCGACTAATCTAAACGACTAATAAAAAAAAAAAAAAAACAAGCGGTTAGATTTTCCCGGGAGGTTACCTTGTGTGTGCGAGTTGCAAAGGTTATTGCTGTTATGTCTGTTGTGTGTGCTCATTCGACAATGTTGAACAACGATATGCACACACAATTTAACGAGTATGCACGAGCAACGGTATTCTCAATACCTCATGCATCGTGGTCGTGCTCCCGTGATAAGCCAAAGAAGTCTTACAGAGTGTACAAACCACTCTATCACCATCTGTCCGAAAGTATTCCCAGACTTTCGAGGCTTTAGGTCTTGGTCTAGAAGAAGTCGCCACTGTTCTTGGATCCGACTCTGACCCACCGGCCGCTGCCATTTTCATACCGCTCTCAAATGCTCAAATCGGGGGAAGGGGGAAGAGAGAAAGCGAGAGACCAGCCAGCAGAGTGCGCACGGCAAATACTTCCTCAAGTTTGTTTTCTTTGGCGGTGCCATTATATACCACTGCTGTTAGCCACCTCGGCGTCAACCCCGGATGTAGCCGCTGTCAGCAGCACCGGTGTCCGCCTCGAGTGTAGTACTACTAGTGGTGTGGAGGGGAAATACCTGATCTCAGGCAAGCAAAAGGTCTCTGGACGAGCCGTTTGAGACTGTCACAGGGTCCTCTTCAAAACACTCAGGCTAAGTCGGGATGCTCGTTTAGGATGTTTTATTCCACAGTGCAGAACAGGAAAACAGGCGCAAAAATGTGTGCCGGAAATATTTACAGTGAAACAGTGGGGAAAAAAAGGTCTATTTACAGGGCAGGCAAAAAGGTTGACTTCTCCTTCAAGTCTCTCTCTAGTTTTCGCTCCACTCTCTCTTAGTCTCTCAGTCGTTTGCTTGCTCGCTCCCTCGCTTGTCCAGCGAAACACTACCTTCATTGCAGCTAGGACACGACAAGACACGACCCGACCAGACACGACGAGAGTAGAGACTAGACTGACACAGGTGCTGAGCGGCAGGGCGCACCTTTATACACCCCTCGCCCCTCCCACCTTACGTAACTCCCCTCTAAAAGCTTAATTAAATCATTTCTACAACTAAATGATTAATATTACTGGGGCCAACAGTTACACATAGAGAATTGCTTTGATCTCACATCCATAAATGCCCGAAAATGGGTTAAACACAAATAAAACACAGTTAATTGTCCAGGCCAGTCACCTGTGGCTCACATGACCCCGGAGCGCGCACAACGGGAGGATTTAAGCTCCTGACGTGGATGTGTCCGGGTTTGCCAGTGCGCACCGGGATGCGACAGCAGCGGCAGCGCGAGGGCAAGTAAAAGTCGATCACCGCGGGTCTCTGAAGGACAGTTCTGGCGCCTCCAAGTGCGCACCCCCAGTCGCGGCCGAGAACACGCAAAAGCGAAGTCCACTGCGCGCCCGCACCGCAGCGCCCGCAGCGCGGAGCCCAGCAAACAAGGAAACAGGTGAGCACGCGTCTTCCCACGTTTTCCCCCGGGGACCGCGCTCTCAGGGACGGACCTGCTCCGTCACAGAGACCAAAAATAAATAAAGGCGAATATTCGACCAAAAAAATTGTAGTCGACTCATTTTCATATTCGATTACGTCGACAACGTCGAATAATCGCGGCAGCACTACACTTAACCCTTCGTTTTCTTCCCCCTTTTTCCCTCTTCTCCTTTCAGCTCCTCCACGCGGACAAACGGCGGGAATACCTGTACCAGCTGCAGGAGTTCATGGTCACGGACAACAGCCGCAACTGGAGATTCAGATACGAGCTGGCGGAGTAAGTTCAGGGCATTTCACACGCGCCGCTCGGCATCGGCCACGCTCGCCGCTGATCTAATGCAAATAACGCGGCCCCGCTCCCCGTGACCGCGCTCGTTTAGCCGCTCTAGATTTGAACTCTGATTTAGCAGCTCAGTAACGAGTTTCTTTTAAAGGAATTTTGAACCCTGCAACAAAGCTTGGCCTAAAATTTAAGATATAAACACTTCAGTCGATCAGAAAACGACTTAAAAGTAGTGAAATGATCTGTCCATGCAGCAAGACAATATTACTCGACAAGTTATCTTAAAATAAACGACCTCTAGACAAGAATGAAGCAGTTTCAGAACTCGTAAGTCGATAATAAATCTGAAACAAGATGAATAACCTGACATAAGTTTTTAAATCTTGGCCAGATCAGAGACATTTGCAGCGAATGTTCCCACTTGCAGAATTACCGGTAGCTTAAAGACGCATTGTGTAACTTTTCTGTCATCTGTCACACGCTTTTCTCCATGGAAATGTTATTGCTCTGCCTGGAATGTTTCACAGTGTTGCATTAAACCTTTCTGTCTTCATGGACCAAACCAGAGCAAATCACAGGTCTTTTTTTGAGGTATTTTTGAGCTATAAAACCACCTGTAATTGAATAAACGTAAAGTAGAGCCGTTTAAAGTCATACTGTGGAACATTCCAGGCAGAGCAATGACGTATCCATAGAAACAAGCAGGTGACGGACCCCCCCAACACAAAAAGTTACATATTATTTACTCGGTACTCTTCATATTCACCTGAAATACTTCGAATAAACCTTGTACTATAATCGAAAGCCAAAACAAAAATGCAGAAATACAATAAACTACGATATTCTCTTAAACTTAATAATGCATTTTATTTATTTGGCGTCTTTCTGGACACCCAAGGTCGCCTGACAACAACGGCTACAGCGCTTTTTCACAGACACATGTCCCCAAAGACGCTTTACAGAGCTTTATTAACAGAGCATTGTTCACTCACTCCATAGTAAACCACCACCAACACTCACGCACACTCCACTTTCACACCTACAGCGCATGTTCTGGGTTGACTTCATTGGTAAATTTGGTTATTCTAATACTCGTACATGTTTTTTTTTTATATATTTCTCCTTTCGTTTGCGCCCCCTGCAGGCAGCTGATCCTGATCATCGAGCTGTACAGCCACTACGACGTGTACGACTACCTCCGACAGATCGCGCTCACACTGTGCTCCGACAAAGTGTCCGAGGTCCGGTGGATCTCGTACAAACTGGTCAGTCCCGTAATCCCCACACACACACACACACACACACACACACACACACACACACACACACACACACACACACACACACACACACACACTCAATGCTGCTGTTTATTTAAAGGGGCCATATTACGCTATTTTCTGATCTGTTTTAATGTTATTTCCTCATCACAAATGTACCTGGAGTTGTGTTTTGTCTCATTCACACGTGTTTAGTCTAAATATGCAGGGTTTGTGTGTTAAAATGTACCAAGATGACGCTTAACTCAACATTTCAACAATTTAAAGGTCCTAAATGACAGAAAATGGATTCTCGTGAGCTTTAAGCCATGTTATAACGTTGTTACCTTGAGTTGTGTTTTGTCATGTTTGATTAACACTTTATTATTAGTCTGTCTGTGTCTCCAAAGCTCAAAATGTTCTGTTCCAAGTTACTTTAATATCCTTTTACCTTTAATTCAGTAGAGATTGGCAGTAAGGTTGGGTGATGTCCAAATATTGATACCGTTAAACCTTCTCTAAATCATTCAGAAACAGAAGAGCAGCATTATATCTGAAGATGAGGCACAAGTTCTGATCAAACCAAACTTCACCAGTGCGTATCTCCCTCCATTTAATGATCTGGGACACGTCAAGACAAGAAAAGCGCAGAAGAGGCAGATTCAGGACTAAAAAGTAAAAGGCGACAGTCCATGGCGTGTGATATTTCCCACTGCAGCATGTTGTATCTGACAGACCCGCGCTCTCGCCACTCGGAGAAGTTACCGTCTCCTCCGTGAAAGTCTGACTTCGCCCTCGAGCGGGAACTTTCTCCTCTTCAGCGCCTCGTCCCCTCTCGACTCTCGGCGTTCGATAAAACGTCTCCATCACAAACTTTTGGGCTCAACGTCACACACGAAGCGTCAGTCAGGTGTTTTTCTTCTTCCTCACTGCGTGTGGATGGAAATCTCAGAGCGGGACGACGTTTGAAGAGGAGAGAGAGCGGAGGGGAGAAAGTCCTGCAGTGGTTTTAGGTCCTGATGTAGATTTTTTTGTTTTTTTGTCAACGAAACTGATACCGCTGCTACTTTTTCATACCTCTGTATTTTGAGCTTTGGAGATGCAGACAGATTAATGATAAAGTTACTCAAACATGTGTGTATGAAACGAAACACAACTCCAGCAATCATTTGTGATTACAACATACATTAGATCCTCACACAGCGTACAAAAAAATCACACATTTTCAGAGCTTACAATTAAAATATCACAGTTGCGACACAAAACACACATACTCGCATGTTTTCCTCTCCCTGATGTCAAAGTCGAGCCTGATTCGGTTTGTGTTTCCGCTCTGAGCCGTGTCCAGGTGGAGATAACGTCGTTAGGCTGATGTCAGGAGCATTAGGGACATGACGGAGCACGGATCTCATGACCGTAATGAGACGGCAGCGGCCACACACCAGGCGCACGCCGCATGATAGTCTAGGGAAAAAGACGCGCTCGGAAATAACACAGACTGATAGAAGAGCTCTCGTCGTCTAAATGATATTGTTAACGTTTATTTAGAGTTGATATATTATAATACGCATACTCGCTATAGAAATAAAGCCTTCGCTGTGCTTTACAACCGTCACAAACCTTTACACTCATAATCTTTTTAATCGTAATTTGAATAGTGATGGTACAATATGGTGACAATATCGTACCATGAGGTTTGCATATTCATTTCACAGTACAATATTTGTTTCGATGTCTTGGAAATGGTAAAAAGAATTGAAAAACTGTCACTTTCTCCATTTTAAAGCGCCTTGACAAGCCTCAAGAATATAACTGTAACATAACAGCACCAAAGAATTGAGACAGAGAAGTTCTTTATCTGTTATTTCTTGTGTCTGCACTGAAATGGAGCAAAGCATCATGGTTTATGTAGTTCCTCTGTGTTTTTTTTTTTTTTTAGCTGCTGCAAAGAATCGTATAATTCGATATATTGTCCTGGTCCACGATATTATTGTGAGACCTTTGATATCACGATAAGGGCTGAGTATCATTAAAAAGTTGCCGATACGATACATAGGCCATGATACGATATATTTTTTTATATACACTGCCCTTTCGATACGATATATTTCAAATCGATTCGATGCGGTTAAGTGAAAAACAAAAGCTAAATCATGGCTGTGATACTAAAAGTCCACCAAGTCCACGAAGTTACTATGAAAAACGCCGATTATACTCATCAAAACAGTCAAAATGTCAATGCCACAGTTGTAGGGATGTAAAAAAAAAAAAAACTCGATTCAGTGATTTATCGTGATCATTGCACAATTCAAAATGGATGTAAATCGAATTTTGAAATAATATTTTTCACTGCATTCATTGTTCTCATGATTTAAAAAAGGTAAAAAGTTATATTTCTTACAATTTGGTTCCCGTGAAGGTGTAGTGGTGGCCATTCCGGTTCATCACAGCCTGATCCCGTCAGATCTCAGAAGCTCAGCAGGGCCGGGCCTGGTCAGTACTTGGATGGGAGACACTGGGAATTCCAGGTGCCACACTCAGGTCGTCGTTGAAAATGAGAATTGGTTCTCAACCGACCCACCTGGTAAAATAAAGGTTAAATAAAAATAATAATAAAGTAGTTGACGATATTATTAGAAGTAATTATTGATAAATCGTAATATATCATCCATTGTTTTAGGATCTGGAAATATCGTTATATGTCGAATCGTGACGTGTATCGTATCGTCAGACTCAAGGCGATGCAGACGCCTACACAGATGAAGCTCTTACACAAAATAATTTAGTAAACTACAGCTAAAAATACTCTTGGAGATGTATCGATACAGCAGCCCACGGTACTGATACTGTACTATTAACTTAGATGATACATCGATATTTTGATATTTCGATTATTGTTACATTCCCGAATTCGCCTGGACGCAAATACAAATATTCTGCATAACAACGAACTGCTCAACCTGTAGTTTAGATCTGTACAATTACGCTCTGAAATGTGGTTCTTGTATTAGTTTATCGGTCAGTTTTTTTGAGTCTTTTTGTCGATTCTCCTGGACCTGTTTTTAAAATGTGATCTTTTGAACAGAATAAAGCCGCATTGTTCAGTCTGTGCTCCGCTGTCCAGCACAAGTCGCTCACTCACCGCACTTTTACACGGCCAAGATTCGCTTTATTTCCGTTCTAGATTAACCCCATAAAGACACGTTAGATCACGGTATGTACTACATAAGTGTTTTGTTTCTTTTTCTTCATCCAGGTGGTGGAGATCCTTCAGAAGCTTTACGCGAGTGGAGCAAACGACCTGGGCCTGAACTTCATCAACGAGCTCACGGTCCGGTTCTGTCACTGTCCCAAATGGGTGGGACGACAAGCCTTCGCCTTCATTTGTCAGGTCTGTACCTCCGCACACGTACACGTTTCTCTGCACCGTTTCTTTGTAGTGGGGTTTCTGGGAGTTGTAGTTTTTATGGCTAAGGATGAGGCAGTAAACAATTACATAATTTGTCGTGAAAAGGGTAGATAATAATCGTTTGTAGGACATTTTAAAGGGATAGTTTTTTTGTTTTGTTTTTTACATCTCAAAATAATGTGTTCAAAAGAGCGATACATTTGTGCAGCATTTCTTCATTTTGAGTGTTTCTGTTGTTAATAATACAATAATTCCTTCTGTGAATAGAGGTGATTCTCCGCAGATCTGAATTGTAATGTGGCGTAGTGCCTGGGTTTAATCTATACTGTGGAATATTGTTAGACAAAGCAATAACATTTTCACTGTGACATCCTATGACATCGTATACGATACCGAGGGATATATTTTCTATAACCGCAGAATCTTTCTAACCGTAAAATATACAAACTTCCTTTTCCCCTCTGAAAGTGCAGACATAGAGGTTTCCGTACATTTCTGCGGCTTTATCCTACGTCACACTCACGCTGTGTGATGACGTGAGCAAAACGAGTGTCCAATAGGAACTTTGTTTTCCCCAAACTCATGCGCTCCGTCCATTTTGATCGAGCCAAACTTTGCCAAAGAGTGAAGTGAGTCAAGATGGTCGACTCCTCTGACTGTGTGTGTTTATAACGAGGGAAAAAGTCGCTCTGAGTGTAGTTAATTCTCGCATACATGGACAATTACGCATCTTGGTGTGCGTAATTGCACATCCCCTCCTATTTCTATTTGAAAGGTTTATTTCACTCAAAATGAACAAATACAAATGTGATAAACACCAGGGAAATGCAGAAGTGCTGTGGCTCTGGCCCTGGACCTGACAGGAGCTGTTTCCAGGACTGGACCAGAAAAGTCAAGGGGCGATTGCACTTTTTTTTTTGTTTTTAGGGCAATAAGGAGATTTTTAATTTACTTACAGACTTGATATTTTGCATTTTTGTAGCTAAGGCGCTAAATTAAGCATTTTTTATGTCCAAAAAGTTGTTTATACATGTTTGCTGTATCAAAGAGTGTGAATTTACTTTTCTTTTTTTTTTTTTCATCTCCATTTCTGGTCCTGTAGCTTTTATCACAGCCTCATGACACAACTACAGCAGCAGATTGTGAAATAACAGGTTGGACTGAACAAAAGGAGGTAGAACACTTCATTATAGGGTAAAAGGGGCAGTTTTAAAAGCAAAATTAAGAAAAAAAGCCAGGCGAGGAGAAATGTACTAAAATTGCCCTTAGGTCTTCAGGGGTTAATATGTGAACTTTAAACAGAATCCTCTTGTTAAAACATGAACCGCAAATCAGAATCTTGCAGTACTTGTCAGAAAAAAGAAACAACTGCATATTTTCCAATTAGCTGAGCCCTGCACTTGTCTCAAATCCGTGTCCACAAGCTCATTCATGTCGGGAACCACAGGAACAGCTCCACGATCGGGAAAAACTTTACGAGCGCTGACGTCCTGATAACATGAATGACTCACTGTCGGGGCGCTTTCGGTCTCGTTTTCCCCGTACGCTGTGACTCACCTCTTCCTCCTCCGCTCGCCCTGTACGTGACCTGACTCGTGCGTCCTCTGTCCCCTCCCGCAGGCCATCGTGGAGGAGGAGTGCATGCCCATGGAGCAGTTCAGCCAGCACCTGCTCCCCAGCCTCCTCAGCCTCTCCTCGGACCCCGTGGCCAACGTGCGGGTGCTCGTGGCCAAAGCGCTGCGCCAGAGCGTCATGGAGAAAGGTGAAAAGACTCGTTTATTTTACTCTTTGTTGATGTGTGTAAACTTTGTTGATGTGTGTAAACCAAAATCAGGATAAAAGATGGATTCAGAAATTTGGTCTCTAAAGAAAAAAATGCGAAAATGAACTTAACAGATCGAGAAAACGTAACAGATCGGAGAAAATGAACGTGGCGTATCTCGACTGGAATTGAAAGATGTCTAAAAAGATTTCTTTATATCTTTGGCATAACTGTATGGTTTAAATTGAGCTTTTTTGAGTCAATCCAGACCAGATATGCCCAGAAAACACTATCCCAAGAGCTGAAAATGTTGATTTAGCAAAATATGTGTTCTTTAATCACCACGTTATAATTTTTTAAAGACATTTTTTGTTATAAATTAGGGTTGTCGACGTTAACGCGTTAACACATGCGATTAATCACAAAAAATATCGCACTAATGTTTTTTTTAACACAGATTAATCACACAGTTTATTTTGAACACTCCTCTATGGAAAGCATGTTTTTAACCCCGCAATGAGTTTTTCTTTATTATCTGCAGAACATGACTGACAGTTATACATATGAAATCACATATTTTAATATACAAGTATAAGTCACAGGCCCCAAACCATGAAAACGAGTTATAGTCCGAAAAATACGGTAATTTATGGACTTCGCTTATGTCCTGCGAGTAACACTTAAGACTGTATAAAGAAGTGGACTAAGTGGCGTCGTCTGTAGTGTTCAGGTTTATTCACATCAAGCTCACAAACAGTTGTGGAGTGAATTTGGAGCCTCCGGGTTTAGGAATATGACTTTATCAACGGACAAAATAGCGAGATAAAAACACCACCTCCGTGAAATTTGCCCCCATCAAACACAAACCTACACAAAAACTATGTCAATCGTTTGTGCTTCATTTGTGCTTCAAAAAGTTTCGTTTGTGCTGCTTTAGTTTTGGAGAAAGATTCTTTTATAGGTTAAATTGGGGTCAGTCCCACAGGAAGCTTCAAAATGCTCTGAAACATCCAAAATGGAGTCAGTCGTTTGTGGTTCTTTTGTGCTGCAAAAAGTTTTGTTTGTGCGATTCTGGTTCTTAAGATATTTGCAGTTATATTTTCGGCCGATGACGTCGTCCAGAACCTCAGAATGTGAAATAGAGCTCAACACAGGAAGAAAAATATATGAAACGTTTGTATTTCCACAGCCTCAGATCGTTTATCGACACTAATTTTGTGGAGTTTGCTGTCGTCAGCTGAGCAGAAATGACGTCCTATAATTACCGCAGAAATAATAATGAATAATTTTAGAAATAAACTCACACAAATGAAAATTGTCACAGCACAAACGAAATACAAACGTTTTATATAATTTTCTGCCTGTTTTGAGGGGCTGGACGACGTCATCGGCCGAAAATAAAACTGCAAATATCTTAAGAACCAGAATCGCACCAAACGATTGACTCCATTTTGGGCGTTTTAGAGCGTTTTTAAGCTTCCTGGGGGCTGACCTCAATTTGACCTATAAAAGAATCGTTAATTTCTCCAAAACTAAAGAAGCACAAATGAAACTTTTTGCAGCACAAACGATTGACATAGTTTTTGTGTAGGTTTGCGTTTGATGGGGGCCGACTTCACGCAGGCAAAAACACCAGGATCATGTAGAGCGTTGAACATTTTAAGGCCAAAATGGCGGTTTAGCTCTGCATATACAGTCCCACCCCTAAAAAAACCTCACGCATTAGTTTGATCAAAGTCTTAAGTTTGTGGTTTGTCTCTCAGCTTACTTCAAGGAGCCCAGCTGCGCCTGCTCGGACGAGCTGGAGGAGACGGTCATGGCGCTGCAGTCGGACAAGGACCGAGACGTGCGCTTCTTCGCCAGCCTGGACCCCAACAAAAACATGGCCGACACCGCGCCCCTCATCTAACGCCCCCATTTCCCCTCCTCTACAGACTCTCCCCCTTTTCCCCCGTCGAACTTTTACAGACTTTCTACTGACCACAACACCAGCAGAATCCTCCTAACCAGGCCAGACCCCCGCGCTAATCATGTCCTGAGGTCCAGTTAACGCATGCTTCAGTTCAGTGACGCAGATTAAAACTTACGCACATTCACAAGAAAAAAGAAAAAAAATCACACGCTCATTGTTTTTAGAAAAAGAGCCGGACTCGTATTTTGAACTTTGGAGCCCCCCCCCCTTTTTTTTTTTTGCCCCTAAACAAAACTAAACGCTCTCCCTCCTCAAAGGTTTATAAGCTGTTTTTCCTTTCGTTTTTGTGCGTTTCTTAAAACCTTGAATCTCGACGTGTTGTGCACTAACTCAGGGGGACCCGTGTGAACTGAGAAACGGAATACGCGAAAAAAATAAATAAGAAAAACATAAACAAACGCAAGCTTCATCGTCCCACTTTTGTTTGAGCCACGGAACGGACGAAAATCGAGTAGCTTTACCGGCGATTTTCAACGCGTTTGGTCCTAAACCTCGTCTCCGTTGTCTTGTGATAAATGTGAGATCTTCCTTTTCCGTTTGGGGAACCACTACTTTCTCGTGATTCAAA
Organism: Odontamblyopus lacepedii; assembly: GCA_034769755.1. NCBI lineage: Eukaryota > Metazoa > Chordata > Actinopteri > Gobiiformes > Gobiidae > Odontamblyopus > Odontamblyopus lacepedii. Next base: position 38,105,627 of record CM068346.1, on the reverse strand, counting down.
CTATAACATCATTTTATCAGGTAACGGCAGATTTAACGGCGTAAATCGGTCCAATTTTCGATGATTCCAAAAGTAGAATTGTCTGTTCACTTTTATAGATTTCTGTTTGCAAACAAATGTCTTTAATTTAGGCAGAAATTTTGCACTTTTACCCTTTTTTTTTTGTTGTTTTGTTTTTATCATCTCAAATTGCTTTTGTTTTTACGAAGATTAGCCCCAGTTCTACAGTTTATACGTGGTTGTGAGACCTTCAGGATAAAACTGGTCTGGAAACTGAGAAACATTTTATTTAATTTGACACGTTTGCGTTTGCTCAAACTGCATTTTTAGGTTGAATTTTACGTTGTTTCTAATAAAAATATCGGCCGTCTTGGTGTGAAATGTACTCAAATCAAGCCATAATTGACCAACTTCTTTGTTTTTCCCTCTTATTTTCACTGAAAATCTACTAAAACTAAAATGTTTGGACCTACCATTGGTTTCGAAACGTAAAGGTGCACTGTGTAACTTTTCTCTGTCGTCTAAATTTTATTTTTCTTTAATTCCGTGGAGGTTTTAAAGCTTGAAATGTTCCACCGTAGCTTTAAACGGATCTATCTCGCGTTTATTCAATTACAGGTTTTTATTGCTTTTAAAAAACATGAGCAACGTGGTGGTGGTGGTGTCGCTTTTTTTTTTTTTTTGTCTCCGTGGAGATAAATACGTTTAATGCAACACTGCGGCGCATTCTGGACAAAGCGGTAACATCTCCACGGAGACGAGGAGGTCGAAAAGTTGCACAGTGCCCCTTTTAACTATTAGAATTTACACTTTTACCTTATAGACTGACCCAAACTTCCAAAAAAAAAAAGTGTTTTCATATAATTTTATTTAATTTAATTCTTGAATTTACTTTTTTTTTTTTCCACCAAAAATGTGACTTGTTCCACGCGTTTTCAGGACACGTACCGGAAATACCTCTGCTTGGATTTGACTTGCCAGTGCGGATTTGAGTAGGAAGAGTTTTCGTTGTGGCGTTTTAACATCGGTAACAAACAAACAAAAGAAAAGGGCTCATGTTGGTCGGACAGGGTCTATTCAGCGACAATGAAACGAGCACATAGTTTGGAATATGCATGTCTCTCCCCCCCCCCGTCTTTCCCGCCTTTCCCGTCCCGTTCGTGTACAGTCGATTCCCACGATGGTTTTGCGGCGCTAAAGTGTACAGCTCGTAGCTTTTTAATATAGCGAAGAACGTCTGAACCAGGTGGTGTTTCCCCGTCGAGAGCGGAGCCATTTTAAAAGTGTGAGTTTTCTCTAAAATGTTGTTGTACAGCGTTTGAACCTGTGGAAAAAATGGTTGAGTTTTTTCGAACCAAGGCCAGTTTGAGTCGTGTAACTATGGACCCAAATATGATGAGGTGTGTGGATATCGGGAGCAGTCACCAAGTCACTTTTTGTAGTCTTCGGAGCTCTTTTTTCTTTCCTTGTAAATGATAACCTGTTTTTGACATAGACCTAACTTGAGAAACTTAAGCTGATTGTGGTGTGTGCTGTGCATCTCAAGTTTTGTTTTGTTTTTTACTTCAGAAACTTTTTGGAGGCCACTGCGGTGACTCGTCTCTGTCTGCGACCTGTGTCCATCTCATTTTTTATGTAGTAGAACAGTTAATATATACATTTTATGAGAATTATTTTTCTTTTCAATTATGCACCACTGTTCAAAGATTTTATATCCTAACTTTACAAAATTTACAATCTTTTTAATATTCAATGGTTTCATTAAAAAGACATTTTATGTAATGTTATTTTTAGTATTCTGTAATTAAAATGACGAAAATTACAAAGGCGTCTTTGTTTTTTGTTGAACGCAACACAATTTACTAAGCAAGTTTTTATTTTTTTATTTCAGGGTCTGTGGTTTATTTATATTTGATATATTTTTGTGCCTTTAAATTTAGGGAAGTTCACGATAATTAAAGTTAAAAGTAACAATCTAGTTTCACCAGCTTCATCTGTTGTAATTAAAATAAGGATGGTCCAATAGGTCTTTTTCCAAATACTGATTTAAGACCCAAATATAAAAATTCAAAACTTTTTCAAGTCTTTTTAAGGTAAGATATTCATAAATGTAATGGTTTTAAGACTTTTTAAGACCCCGTGGGAACCCTGCTTTTGTGAAATTCAACTCCTGAGCTTTGCAACACATAATTTAACAATATATCTTTAAATATATTCTGTCAGAACATAACAGTGAGGCAAAATTTGTGCAATATGGAACTTCTCCGTATCACATTTCTCCTCAAAAGTTGAATTTGTCAGCCACCATTATTTGTTTAAATAACCTAGTCTAAATGAAGAGAGGTTATAAACAATAATTGAGAAAGCAACACAGCCCCGGGTCAAAATACTCCGAACACGTCACTGAAGATCACACGCACAGATCTATAAAACAATTATTTTTTTAAATATATAAATGGTCTTAAAAAGGTGAACAAAAACTTGAATTTAACTTGAAGAAACCTGTAGGAACCCTCACAAAGGAACTCATCACTTCTGTGCCATTTTTTAAACAATGTCAAGAATTCTTTTTAAAAATCCCTGATATATTAATATTGACACAGAAACATAGTACGGATTAACCGTTTCGTACAAATGTATTTACTGAAATTCATAATTTATAAACTGGTAAAACGTAAGTGATATAAAATTTCAAATTAAAAACACTAATCACCTTTATTTTTAAATGTAATTCTGATTTCTTAGAGTTTTTTAAAAAGCAAAAGTTTCCTGTCCCACGTTGTACTTCCAAAACTCTGCACCAGCTCCATCCCACACTGCTTTTCTAAATGCAGTTTAGCGTGTTCAGCCATATCTCCTTTAATCCCCAAAGTCTTAAAATGGTCAAAATCCGGCCGGCCCAGTTTCCTCAGTCTTCTGGCCGCAGATCGGTAGCACTTCCAGGGCTGAGCTTCAAGTAAAAGATACTGAGAGCAGGAGGCGAGGTCCGAGAGCAGCCGGAGCAAACCCGAGTCTCCATGGTTCAGATGCACCCACATAGTCACAGCCAAACACAGGCAGAGGTGGAACCGAGCGCAGCCGTGTGGTTTAAGATAATCCTGCAGAGCCCCGGTGCCTGACGTGATGTCCAGGTGAATAAAGGAGATGTTCTCGGGGAAACGGTTGGTCTGGTTCGCTCTCTCGATTAAAGCCTCATCCAAATCAAAACCCAACACGTGGACCGGTCTTTGAGATGGAGCCTCTTCAGTCTGCGATTTCTGGAGGTGCTCGTAAAACGCCACCGTCAGCTCCTGAAATTTACATGGAGAAAATTACTATTGTACAAGTTTGAAACCACACATACATACTTACATATTTTTTTGACTGTCTTACTATTGTCTTATTTGAATGTCTTAATTTGGAGAGTGCTCATTAAACTCTTGTTACGTTTTCCCAGTGTAAATATGAATAAATACATGCCAAATATAATGGTGGAGGTAGGTTTGAAGGTATGAAAGTTCAAAAGTTCAAACAATGCTACTAAAAATGAACAAGCAATAAAAGCAATAAAAATACAAATTAACTGCAAGAAATAAGAAATACAGTATCTGGCAGGTCATAACTAGACATGGAAAATAATACAACAATTTTGACATTTTACAGCGTGACCAAAAACAAATAATTTCACAAACTAAGACAATATATCAACCAAGACAATCAGATTTCAGAAAACAGTTGTTCTGACATTCTACTTTACGAAATTATTACAATAATGGTCTGACTTGTACAGAAAACAGACAGACACTTTATTAATCCTGAGGGAAATTCAAGTTCTGCTGCAGCAAACAATTACAGTTGATGTTGCTACAACATTTCCACTGTGCGTCTCGCCTTTGTGTCTCATTCAAAGGCCTCAGTGCAGTTTAACAGGAACACTGGTCAGGGAGGGTCGGCAGATCCTGTGTCAGGGCAGTTTGAGAAGAGGAAGAGCCAAAAGTGTCCCTCCTCTGTGTCCTGCAGCATCACAGCAGCCTCCAGGGGAACCAGGTGAACACAACAGGAAAGGCCTCTCTCTTACTCCGCTCTGGTGTTTTGTTTTTTGATAAAGTAGTCTATTCCCTCAAAATGTTTCTTCTGGAAGGTTTTCTGCCACATTTGCTGTCACGTATGGTGTAAAAATCCTGTAGCATCTCAAATGTCTATAGTTAGTTTAACTATAACTAGCCTCTTGCACAATCTCCATGGATACGAGAAAACCAAACAGCCCATTTAACAAAACCCAACAGTCTCTTACTTGTTTCCTTTGAACTGCACATGCTGCACTTTTTCATTGGTTAAATCCCATGACAGGATGTTAAAAAATGAGCTCAAAAACCAAAAAGAGACAAAAGCGACTAGTCGTTTATGCACCATATGTAAAAGTGTTTAAAAAAAATCATTATAACACATAATATAAATAATAACACGTTTACTATCACTATGTTAAAAAAAACAACACGTAAATACACGTAATGCAGATGCTACTAGCGTTCTTACCCCGGAGTTACATCCCACGTCCAGAACGAGTGTCTTCTCTTCGCCGTGGGTTAAATCTTTTAACAAGGAGGCCGGGATCAGACTCAGGCGGTTTTCCGGAGGATTAAAGGTGTAATAGTTTATAAAATTACCGAAAGGAGCGGCCCCTGGATCACCTATTTCAGCTTCAACTTCACCGCTTTTGTAACATGCTGCCATTGTTGTGTGTAGCTGTAAAATACATCCGTGTGTAACAGCAGCTCTTATTGACATGGTTCCTAGTCTTACTTAATTTAAAAATAACTAACTGAATAACTCGTTGCTATCTTTATATTACATTCACTATTTCCGTAAAAAGACTATATTTCTATGTAAATTATATGGTAACGAACAATGGTTTTTCTTTTAATGCTAAAATCTACGTTTTAATTTTCACGTTTGGCCCTTCCGAGACCCCATACTTAGCCACATTTAGCTGCTAACTTCATGCACCTGTGACATTGGGCTGAAATATTCTCTGATTTTCTCTTGGATGGTTTAAAAGGTAAGATAAATCATACAAATATATTGTAAACTTCATGTCGATTACGTTCGGGATGAAGCAAAGAAGCTCAGTTTGGAGCTAACGCGGAAATATCTTTGACCCCAAATGACATGATGCAGCGAATAATGAAAGAAATAATGGAAGTTTAATATTGACTTTGATTGTATAAATATATTAGGAACGGTGACATAATTAGATCTACTAAAACTCAAATTTTATACGTGTTTAGAGGGAATTGGCCCTGTCATTGTGTAATGAATGTGTAATGGATATTTCCTTGATTTTCAAACATAATGTGATGTTTGTGCGTCGTTTGTACTGAATTTAGTTTACCCACTTTTATACCTATCTTGCAATTATTAGGTATAAAAGCCTGTCACGATAACAAATTTTAAAGTGTTACGTAAATAAGTAAACTATATTATTACAATATATACTAATATTACTACAAATATTACTACAAATTGATGCCACTCACAAACTAAAGAGCAGATTTAATCCAAAACTAGGGCTGGGTTTCATTCAGAAGGTGTCGATTCATACCTCGATAAATAGGCCACGATCTGATACATATCTCGATAAAGTAATCTTATGATTCGATACGATTCAATACGATATATTTCAGATCGATTCGATATGGTTCAATAAAAAATAGGCTAAATCATGGCTGTGATACTAAAATTCTTTGTTAAACCACTTGTGAATATGAAACACAAACATTTTAATCCTCAAAGCTGTGAATATGTGAAATGTGTTGCATAAAATTGTTTCCTTTCTCTGAAAAAGAAACAAAACTGTAGCGCTGGAACAAAATAATTTAGTAAAATATACCAAAAAATACTCTTGGCAACGTATCGATACAGCAGCAGCCCATAATATCAATACTGTATCATCGCATTAAACAATACGATATATCGATATTTCAATATTTTTGCACATCCCTATATACAACTATTCTAAATTTACAATATTGATTAACAAAAAACAACAAAAACCATAAGCTCAAATAAATAAATAGCTGAATGAAACACTTAGTACTTAGTTCGCATCTGTAATGAGCTTTATGGTTAAAGCTTATCGCAAAAAATAACCATACATTTTCCCAATAGTACAAATAAAAAGTTCCCACAATAAATATTGACCCTCAAAAAATATAGTTTTTGCTTTTGTCTATTGAACAGTAAGTCGTTTATTGTTATAGGCCTATTAATAGTGGCCTCCTCCTCCTCGCCCGGCTCCTTCCCCACCTGGGTAGCTGTGGCCATACCGAACTGGCCCACGGGCCTGGACATCTATAGCCTGTCCGTCCATGGGAGTGGATCCCTCCTTCACTGTAGTTCTCCCCGAGGTTTCTTCTTTTTCCCAGGACCCTGGGTTTTTTGGAGTTTTTCCTTGCTGAGAAGGAGGGTCTAAGGACACGGGATGACTGGACAATGTTTCATTTGCTGCTTTACATGAATGTTGTTTATTCCTGTTTTGATATGTCTGTGTGTATGTTTTACTCATCCATATCTTGGAACGCCCTTAGAGGCTACTGTTGTTGCGATTTTGGGCGCTACAAAATAAATTGAATTGAATTGAATAGAATAGTGAATAACTGGTGAAAAATCGTTCTTTCGTTTTCTTACCCTAATCGTTCAAATCGGACCACTATTTTAATACAGATAAAAATAACCTGATAACACACAATTTTTATATCATATTATAGTGTATTATCTTGCAGTGCACATACTTATACAGAATGATTACTACCAATAATACATTTGCCATGTTGTGTGCGATACATCCATTCACATCAAGTTCCTCTGCAATAATCTCTTTTTATTAACTAAACTTCTCCCTGTGCAGAAAATCCAAAATGTTGACCGGAAAGCGCCTGGCGGACATGGGGTACAAAGCCTTCTCCGCCTCCATGATGCTGCTGACGATGTACGGAGGATACTTGTGTGTGATGAGGGGCTATCGCTTCGTGAAGAAGCAAGAGCAGCTCAAGCTCGCAGCTGAAAACCAGGACGCCGACGCTATGAAAGACTGAGCTAACGGACTGGGGTTTTTGAATAATGTGGTTCATGTGTGTTGATTTATGTCCATTTGGCTTTGCCGGAAATGGAGACGGGCGAAGAATGAGCGAGATGTGCGGGTTTTGTTTATAAAGAAAATTTACCAAGTATATATTTGCATTTGTGTCCTGTGTGATCACCGTTGTCATGGCGACTATTTGTAATATATTAAATGACATTAAAGTAACAGTTTGTCATTTGTTTTAGGTCAGTGGTTCACAAAGGGGGAAGCGCAAGATAATTTTAAGAAAAAAAACAACTTATTTCATCTAGTTTTAAATTGATTGACAAATTGGGCCCAAGATACTGTATATATATATATTTAAAAAATGATTTAGCTGTAAAAATATGCATATGTGTGTGTATTAGGGTGGTGCACAAAATAATGCTAAAAATCAACTTGTTTTAAACTTTTTGAAAAGTGCTTTTTTTATTCTTTGGTTCCAATTGGAGAAAAAATTAATTCAGTGAAGTTTCATTTGATTTCAACCATTTTTACTGTCACACAACCTCTGCTTTTTTTGCCGCCCTCTGGACCTCTGTCCTCTTTCACAACAGAAACTCAGACTCACTAAAAACTTTCAAAAAAACTGCTCAAAACACCTTTTCCTCAGAGCCCACAGTCCCCACACTCGACTGCTCCTCATTACCTTTTTGTCTGTCCTGTCCTTGTTTTAATGTTACTTCAATGCGTGAAAAGCGCTCTATAAAACCGATGTATTATTATAATAATACAACACAAATAATAATACATTATTTGTGGTACAGCGTAAATCTGACGATCACCGGTTGCTTGGGGGAAGGGTAACGTTTTGTGTTAGAACTGACAAAACACATGAATTGTTACAGAAATAATGCGAATGGAATGAAAAAAAAAAAAAAAAAGAATCTCTCCATATGCACATGTCCAATATCCTATAAATTTAGACTACATATGTAAAGCGAATGTGTGGCAGACTCACAGTAGTTCACAAATGTATAATTCTGAAAGGCAAATTTCCAAACTATCATCACATGTTTAGTTAAATTGACATAAATGCACAATAATTCAAATGTGTTTATGGGCTCCTAACGTCCAGTCTGTCATCTCTGTGCACAATCGCATCTAAAAGCAGAACGACTGTATAATGAGGCAGTAGATACAGAACATTGAGAAATTATTAAAAAGTGCTACTACAGCCTCTGCAGTAATGAGGTTCCGTTTTTACCACAGAAAAATTGCCAGGGGAGCAGACAAGCCACAAATCTGTGCACAGTTTCAAATAAAATATGTACTTTTTGGGACTCCCATCACACATTTGTTTTATGTAGACTAATATATAGGATTTTAAATGTGTCTGCATATGATTAGATGCAGAATGTTGTTGTCTTTTCATTGGTCCTCTTGTTATAATGTTATATGCATCTTGTGAAAAGTACTTAAACAAAATGTTACCCTACCTCGATTTGCTGATCGTCAGTTTTACGCTGTGGCACAAAAAGCAGGGGTCATGTGACACTGGTAAAAATTATTGAAATCGAATTAAACTTCACAGAATTAGAACCAAAAAAAAATCAAAACGCACTTTTAAAATATGCAGTTAGATTTTTTGGACCAGCCTAGTGTATATTTATATACCGTATTTTCCAGAGTATAAGTCGCACCAGCCAAAAAATGCACAATGAAGAAAAAGACATATATAAGTCTCACTGCACTATAAGCATATCGCATATTTTGGGGAGTTATTTTATAAAATCAGAGACTAAGAACAGACATTTCAACACTTCAAACTGTCGTCCTCGGAAGTCTGCTGCAGTTTTTGGGACGTCGTTGTTCGTGCTCTGATCGAGGCGGTTATGTTACATGAAGCAGCAACAGCTTTTTTTCTTTTCTTCGTTGCAGTTAGAGTTTCCTCCGCTTTTAACTTGTCTCTTAAAAGTTTCTCGCTCACTCCAAACTTTCTTTCTGCTGCTCGATCACCGTTTTCAGCTGCAGATTTCACCACTTGCAGCTGTAATCTGCAGAATATGATTTTCTTTTTTTAGGCATTTGTGTTCATTCTTTCTCAGTTTTCTTTATAAGTTGATGTTTAAGTTGAATATAAGTCGCAGGATCACCCGAACTATGAAAAAAAGTGCGACTTATAGTCCGAAAAATACGGTATTTTAAAAAAATCACATTTATGTTGAACGCTCTACCTTTCACAACAAGCAACTTTTGTGCTTCCCTGGGTTATATAAGTACAGTTTAGGGGGTACAACAATGGTATTTTGCAGCAAATCACTCTATAAAATGTGAAATAAAAGTTTAAAAAATCCACAAAGTGCTTTTCAAAACGAATATATTCTGAAATTGATTTACAAGGCACTCAGTTGAGAACATTTATACAATTTAGCACAGTCCTCACATCCTGGATTTCTCAAAAGGCAGTGACAATGTACAATTTCATCAATATTTTTTGGTTTCAGAAGTAGTAAAAAAAAAAAAAAAAAAGTGAAAACACAAGTTAAATCCACAATAAATATCAAAGAGCCGAATGTGCTGCCGTCAACAAAAACATGTAAAGCGCATCGCACTTTGGACCAAACGCCAGAGACATTTATTTATTAGAACATATATACAAAGAAATATTCCTACTCTGACTCATCGGCCTGGAGTGCACCTCTGTAGCAGCTCTAACTGTGATCTAGTGTGGACTAAAGGGATAGTGCAGGGTTTTATATGCTGAGGTTTGATCGTGGACACTGTAAACCACGTTGCAAAGCTCGTACAGATGTTAAAGCTGAACTCATTAGTGTCTGGAAACGTTAGAAAACAACTTTATAAGCAGCCTTACACTTCCCTCTGTTGATTTCCCACTGCACAGGCCAAAGCTCAATAGACTCGATCGCCGATGTCGTTTCTAATCCCATTTATTTACGAGTGAATTATATATATTTTTTAAACGCTGTGGTTAAGTATTTAAAGCATCACCACAATATTGCAGAGCCCGTAACAACATGGACAGGCAGTGAGTCGTGTGTTCTAGCTTTTGCAGTCGATCCTTCTGTTCTGAGCCCCAGCTGAAATCTCGCTCTGAAATCCCGTGTGAGTTTGTTGTTGCAGGAAGAGATTCTCCAGCGGTGGCGAAAGGCTCGAGCCGCCAGAAGCAGCAAGTGAGGATCGACTAGTGACGGTGCAGAAGAGAAACTGAAAGCTGTTGAAAGAAAATGGTTCGGGAATGTTTTTTGTTTTTTTTGCGTTTTCAAAAAATAGAATTCACTCGTAAATAAATGGGATTAGAAACGACATCGGCGATCGAGTCTTTTGGGCTTTGGCCTGTGCAGTGGGAAATCAACAGAGGGAAGTGTGAGGTGCTTATAAAGTTGTTTTCTAACGTTTCCAGACACTAATGAGTGAACCAGGCAGAGTGTTTTGTTTGTTAGAGTCGTGGCTGTTGTAAGATGGGTTAAAGTGGTGTTAAGCTTCTTCAGTGTGAAGTAAATTGGTGTTTTACGTGGAAGTTAAGAACTTGCCCCCATCACTACACTAGTTTGTTGCCTTGACAGACTCACTGCCACAGTGAGATCTCCACCGAGGAAACACTGATCTGTGCCGTTTTTTGGCTTCTGACCGAATTCCACCACCTCTAGTGATGGACTTTAGCTTCAAACGTGCCGGAGTCCATCTTTAGTTCCCCTTTAGTTCCCCTTTAAACTTAAGTATCTGACTGACCTGTTCACACAAAAACCTGGACTATCCCTTGGACAGAATAATAAAATCAAGTTCGTCTGACCAATAAAACTGGGAGAGAACTTTTAAAACACATGGAGCAGAACACGAAATCATCCCATTTTGTAAATTATAAACCGATCTCTAACCGCAAAAGTATTTTCCTTTTTTCACATCCGCCGCTGCTCCGTTGCCAGTGTCTGTTCTTCAGTCCCCGACACGACGTGAAGCGTGCGGGTGAGGGTGAGCGACTAGAACAGGCCTACGAGGGAAAGGGTGCAGTGGGCACTAGCTCTCCCTCAGGTCCCCCGTGGACATGAGGGTGGAGTTCATGGAGCTCGTGCAGTGTCCGTTGGTGCCGTTGGCGTCGGCCTCCTCCTCTGAGCTCGTCTCGATGTCGCTGCGCACGTCGTTGCTCACCTACGAAACAGAAAGTTGAAGTTTAAAGGTCTTATCGTACGGAAAATTGACTCTTGTGAGCTTTGAGACGTCTTATAAAGCTGTTAACTGCTCGAAAACGGACCTGGAGTTGTGTTTTGCTTCATTCCCGACACTTTATTAGTCGTTTGTCTACATCTCCAAAGCTCAAAAAGCGCTTTTCCTTCCACCTTCCACCTTTAGTTTTCAAGTTAACCGCTACTTTTTCCCTTTCATTCAGTAAAAATGGGCAATTCCAAAGCCTCAGTCTCAGTCGCTTCTCCAAAAACAACCATAGACCCTAAAGATGCACTGTGTAACTTTTTCGTTGGGGATCCGTCACTTTGTTTCTCTCTGGCTTTCAGTTCTACTTTACATTTATTCAATTACAGGTGGTTTTATAGCTCAAAAATAACTTTTCTGGTGGAGGGTCTGCCTTCTGCTTATCTCTATGGTGATGTTATTGCTTTGTCTGGAAGGTCCCACAGTGTGGCTTTAAATAAATATACAAATATATCCTGTATTTATTCGATTACAGGTGTTCAAGAGTACTATCTCTCAGGCTTAAGGACTATATAGGTTTTAGTCCAGTGAGTGATATTCGCCCTGGATTGTCGGTCAGGACACAGGAGACAGGATGCAGATGGTAATTTTAGGGTTTTATTGAAACTCGAGCATCATCACAGAACACTCTGGGTGTGAGTGTGTGTGTGTGTGTGATCTATAAAGAAAAAGAAAGAATAAAACAAATTAAGTCTATTGCACTACACAGCAACACAGCAAACACAAAAACAGGCATAAATAACACAGGGTGACTAAATAGGAGGCACTGAATAAAGACGTAATCTAACTATAAATAATGAATATACACGGCATGACACACCCGAAATAGCATTAGCTTCTAAGCTACGCTAACTTCCTTATAGATCGAAAACTGAACGGATGATATATAACAAACATAAACAACATACCCCGATTTGCATAAACAATACTAAAAGACTTATAAAACGTCTAAACAGCCCTGAAGAACATAACTTACTTTTTTGTCAGCGACGCACAACTTGAGCTAACAGATGACTGCGCGCTCGAGCCTTGTGAACTAATTAAACAGCGGTGCAGCGTGCTCTAAGCTAAAATGTATATTAACTATCAGCACCACTAGTGGGCGCTCCTCACTGCTACTGCCTTTCCAACATAGCCGCCCCCAGAAAGGCAGTCTAATCAGGAGGGTGTTAGTCCATCTTCATCCTTCACTTCTGGAAGAACAATGAGTCTCACTATGGGTCGAACGTAGGTCCTGCCATCGATCTTCACTTCCGCTGTTCTGATAAGGCCATCTGGTCCGGGCATAACTCTGATGACTTGTCCAATTTTCCATTGACCACGAGGTATCTGAGGGTCTGCCAGTAGAACCACAGCTCCTTCCTTGATGTTGTCCACTGGGGCTCTCCACTTGCTTCTGGTCTGGAGGTTAGGTAAGTAGTTTCAGATAAATGCAAACCAGAAATGATCTGCCAGGACTTGTGAGTGCCTCCAACTTCGTCTTCCCCGCATCTCACTCTCAGGGTAAACCACTTGTGGTAAGGAGCTGTCGGGTCGCCCCATCAGAAGGTAGTTAGGGGTCACAGGATCTACATCGGATATGTCAGATGAAACATAGCCGAGTGGCTTTGCATTCAGAATGCTCTCAATCTCGACTAGGACAGTCCTGAGCACTTCTTCTTTAACACTCTGTGAAGCGATGGTGGTGTACAGCGCAGTCTTGACAGATCGTATCTCTCTTTCCCACACACCTCCAAAGTGTGGTGCTGCTGGTGGGTTGAGCCTGAAACTGATCTGCTGTTTAGCTAGTTGTTCTTGGAGGTCAGTAGACATTTGAGTGAAGGCTTCTCTGAGTTCCCGTTCACCTCCTTTAAAGTTTGTGCCTTGATCAGAGTACACTTCAGCTGGTTTTCCCCGACAGGCATTGAATCTCCTGAAGGCCATCAAGAAGGAGTCTGTATCGATTGAAGACAGGAGGTCAATATGGACAGCCCTTGTTGTGAGGCACTTGAACAATATACCCCAGTGTTTCTCTTGTCGGCGTCCTAATTTAACAAGGAAAGGCCCAAAACAATCCATGCCAGTGGAATAAAAGGCGGGCTTAAACAGCCGAAATCGGGCTACAGGGAGATCAGCCATTTGTTGGGAAGCAGTTTTAGCTTTCCATCTCCTACAATCAGGACAGCCATGTTGGTGGCGCCTCACAGCCTCTCTCCCTCGCAGGATCCATACTGAACGGCGAAGCTCTGCAAATACTCGTTCAGGCCCTGGGTGACAGAGACGAGCATCGAAGTCCTTGATGAGTAGCTTTGTGTAGGGATGGCTAGGGTCAAGGACAACAGGATGGGCCACAACTGTGTCAATATTCTCAGCCTGTCGCAATCTACCTCCTACTCGGATCAGGCCTAAATCTCTATCATACTGTGAAGCAAGACGTGAGAGGCGACTGTTTACCGGAATTGGTTTACCGTTCTTGAGTAAGTGGTAGTCATTGGTGAAACTCTCTCTTTGTATTATTTGGAAGAGATGTTGCTCAGCTGTTTTGAAAGTCTCTGCGGGAGGAATGGCAGATAGTGAAGGGTCTTGACGCACTGCCGCCCCATGAAGCTCCTTGACTTTGTTTCCAATCAACTCTTGCCAGGTTGTAACCTCAGGCTGGTTTCAGTAGGGTGGATCTGAATTGGTGACCACCATGCCACAGACAGCAGACCGCTTTAACTCTATCTCCTCTAAGGGTGACTCTGGAGCTGTGAGGGAAGGATTTGAAGGCCACTTATCTGCAGGTAGAAGAAGAAAACCTGGCCCCTGGCTCCAACGGTTAGACTGTACTAACTCTGCAAGTGTCCTCCCTCTAGTCAGGTCGTCAGCAGGATTATTAGATGAATCCACGTATCTCCAAGTGCTCTGCTCTGTAAGGTCTTGGATCTTCGTGATTCTGGTCCCGACAAAAATTTTGAAATGACACGAGGTGGAATGAAGCCATCTTAGGACCGTGGTAGAGTCAGACCACATTGTGTAGCACTGAATCGTAAGCGTTAACTCGTTCTGGAGGAGCTTAAGCAGCTGAGCTCCTGTGAGAGCTGCACACAACTCTAACCTCGGGACAGAGAGCTGTTTTTTAGGGGCAACTCAGGATCGACCAATAAGGAAAGACAAGTGCACATTACCTTTAACATCTTCTGAGTGTAGGTAAGCTACAGATCCATATGCGCACTCTGAAGCATCGCAAAAGATGTGCACCTGTCGTGTCATGTCAGGTCTGTCCATACTTGGATTAGTGTAGCATCTTGGCAGAGCAATCTCTTGTAGGTGCTCTAACTCCTTCTCCCAGGCTAACCACTGCTGCAACAGATCTTCAGGCAGATGGGTGTCATCCCAGTCCCTGTGCTTAGCCCACAGCTGCTGAACAATGATCTTGGCTCTGGTAGTAAATGGCAGGATATATCCCAAAGGATCGTACTGACTTGCTAGAGTGCGATAGATATTCCGCATGGTAGGCTTGCCATAAGTGATGGGTCGATGCTTGAATCCAAGAGTGTCTTCATCAACATGCCAGCTCAATCCAAGAGTAGATTCTTGAGCATCTGCCTTGTCGTGGGATAACCAGAGGTCTAGTTTGTCAGAGCAGGCTTCAGGAGGTAGGTGGCAGATGACTTCTGGCTTGTTACTTGCCCATTGACGAATATCAAATCCTCCATGGGACAGAAGAGCTCTGAGCTTGTCAACCAGCTGCCGCGCCTCTTCTACCAATCTAACACTCTGCAGACAGTTGTCCACATAGAAACACCGCTCTACTGTGAACCTCACATCTTCAGGCTGGCTATGTCAGAACACATGCTGCTGAAGGGCAAATGACGCACAGCAGGGACTACAAGTGGTCCCGAAGGGGAGGACCTGCCACTCATAAATGTCTGGAGGCTTGTCTCTGTCACTGCGCCAGATGAATCTTAGGAGAGGTTTGTCCTCAGGTAACAAACAGACTTGATGGAACATTCCTTTGATATCCCCACTGATAGCGATGCTGTGTTCTCTAAAGCGAAGGAGCACTCCGACCAGAGATGGGCTCAGGGTAGGTCCAGGTAGTAACCACTCGTTCAGGTTGAGCCCCTTATAGTTGAATGAACAGTTGAAAACAATTCTGTTTTTACCGTTGTGCTGGACCATGTGATGGGGTATGAACCAGCTCTCACTATTCTCATTCTGATCTTCTGGTCTGAGTTTAGCTACTACACCTGCGTTCTCAAGCCTTTTCATCTCTGCGTTGTAAGCCACTGCCTTATCAGGGTCTCGTGCCAGGCGTCTCTCCATGCTCTTGAGGCTTGGCAGCATAGCTTCTTTAGATGCCTGGAAAAGAGGAGGAAAATCTTTCTTTCTTAAAAAGGGTGTAGCATACCACCTTAGTATCCCATTCACCTCCACCCTGTTGGTCTTGGCTTGGAGAAGGTTCATTGCCTCAATGTGGTCTCGGGATCTAGTGGCCTCTTTCTCATTTCTAAAGGGGAGAATGTCCACTTGCCACAGCTTTTGAACATTCCTCTTTATTTCAATGGCTTCTGGGCTGAGTGACGTGAAGAGGCACTGCTGATGGGGTAACTGTGACTCTAGTGTTCTTGCTGGCCCCGGCAAAGTCCATCCTAGGCGAGTGTGGATGGCTGCTGGACCTCTTGGAGGGCCCAGACGTACCCGCTCTATGGGGCACAGTAGGTGTGGGTGGTCAGCACCAATTAACAGCAATGGTGAAACACGGCTGAAAGACTGTAGAGCAGGGGTCTCAAACTCAATTTACCTGGGGGCCGCTGGGGGCAGAGTCTGGGTGAGGGTGGGCCGCATAAGGGATTCCACAAAAAACAAGTAAAAAAAAAAAAAAAGTCCTCAAATGTCATTAACAGTTTTAATGATTTCTTCTGAACGTGAAGTGTCCTGAACATGAATGGAACATTGAGTGAAAATCATGAACGGTTCTTCTGAACATGGCTTCTCTTGCCTACTCCTTGCTGCCAGAGACTTGACTGCGCTTCTTCTCACAAATCTGAACCATATTTGGCTTGAGAGAGGAAGCAGTTGAGACCCTCAGTATGGCTTGAAGATGATCATCAGTAAGTCTGGACCTGTACTTGGACTTATTGAAGTTCAAGGTGGAGAAGAACTTTTCACACAAATATGTGCTGCCAAAAAGGCACATGGTCCGCTTGAACATTCGGGAAAGCTCAGGGAAGTTGGGGGGCAATTCTCTCAAAAATTGCCCATGCTTGTCTGCTTTTCCACTGATCTCCCTAAACTTGGCTTTGAGGTCAGAGTTGCATTGCAGGTCAATGAGCTCCATTTGAAGCATAGGAGGGGCATCTTGCACATCAAAGGTAAAGGGGTCCACAAAAATTTGAAAAGTGGCTCTGTGCGTCTTGAAGTCTGCAAATCTGAAACTGTCTGTGCTCGTCACCAACCTTTCTCTTCACTGCAGGCTTTGATGAAGACATGACTGGGGTATGACAAAATCTAATTGATTACGCTTAGTGGTGCTCTTGTTTCACGTTTCAAACAAGTGTTTAGCTAGCTAATTGCGTACAAAGTACATCTTAACGCATAACGCTTTGTGACGGAGCGCGCCTTAACCAGGAGAGCGCTCCGTGCGCTCTGCCGCGCTCTTGAGCCAGAGCGAGAGGCGCCGGTCGGGGAATGTCAGGGCAGCTACAGGTGCTCCGTCACACGCTTCTATCTGTAACAGCAGCGTAGACGATAAACAGCCCGGTAACAGTCGCCGG
Organism: Odontamblyopus lacepedii; assembly: GCA_034769755.1. NCBI lineage: Eukaryota > Metazoa > Chordata > Actinopteri > Gobiiformes > Gobiidae > Odontamblyopus > Odontamblyopus lacepedii. Next base: position 38,088,620 of record CM068346.1, on the reverse strand, counting down.
TAGAAAGTACGATAGAAGGCAAGTGCTGTTGTTGCAAGCATGAAGTGCACGAAGCTGGTGTAGCTTAGCCCAGCCCCGACAAGGGACGGCGTGCGGGAGCTGCTGATTGGCCCTTCGGAGGTCCACTTTCTCTGCGGGCCACACTAATATTATACTTTCATATTAAGGTGCTGGCCACAAAATATTGTACTGCGGGCCACACTTGGCCCCCGGGCCGCGAGTCTGAGACCCCTGCTGTAGAGGCAGATTGGCCAAGTACTTGTACTTCCTTTTCAAGGTGGCAATGGGATAGGAATGTTCGGCTAGACCTAGGCGCTGAGCTGTAAAAGCATTCGTGACCTTGTATGATTTCTTAGGCTGGTGAGTGGGAGATATCTCAAAGGAAACTGAGGCACCATGCAATATTTGAATATCTTGTCTTATAGTTCTGAGGGATATGTCCTCTGGAGTACCTGTCACTTCCAGTTGTTGAGCTGCAGCAGTCAGTAGCATTGTACGGTCAGATCCATCATCTAAGACAGCGTACGTGTCTAATGTCTTGTCTCCAATTCGCAGGAGCACTCTGATAACTTTGAGGAGGACACGGGTAGGGTCAGAAGGCTTGTCCAAAAACAGCGTTTCAGCAGCTGAGCTGACTAGGCAGGTACCTTCCTTTGGTTCTCTGTTATTAACCTCATGTAGTATGAGTAGGTGTTTACCTTGACATTTACTGCAGGGTTTCTTTAAGTTGCACTGTGCAGCTTGATGTGATCTCCCACAGTGCCAATAGCGCTTATTAGTTTTGATCCAGTCAATCATTTGGGCCTTGTCAAAGCACTTAAAGGTGGCGCACTGACTTAAAAAGTGATCTTCGGTGTCACAGTACGAACAATAGGCTTTAGGTGCATTCTTACTTTTCTTATTTGTTTGTACACTGCTGACACTCTCTGATTTAGGAGGGGCATCTTCTGCGCCAAGCAGTATAGTAGCAGGACGAGGAACTGGCTTTGAATCACGACGGCGGTCTGGCTTTGAGGAAGCTTTCTCTTTCAGTCCATAATTCCCCCTTTGTCCATCACTTGTTTGGCACCATGTCTCTACCTGCAGCCATTCAGAAAATTCCATCAGGTCATACGCTGTATTAGAGCGGCGGCACATGTGTCTGCAGAACTCTGATCTCATCTCAGCAGGGAGTTTACTGAGGAGGCGTGACAAGTGGGACCCGCATCTGAGCTCTATCTCCCCTTCTTGGCCCAAGGTCTGCAGCATGCCCACAAGTGCCCTAATCTGTAGTGCAAACCTCTCAAAACCCTCTGCATCTCCTCTTCTGATGTCTGGGGAATCCATAACATTAGCTATTTTCTGTAAGGCCAGTTGGTGAGATTGGCCGAACTTCTCTGTCAAAGCTGCTATAGTGTCTGTATAAGGCATAGGAGAGTTAAGGTAGGCGTCAGCTATTAGACGAGCATCTTCTAGTTTTAAATGATCCATCAGGATTTGAAACTTGAATAGCTCAGTGCTATCTTCTGGGAGCAGATTATTGAGAGCTATTTTCAGACGGGCAAATTCACCTGGGTCTCTTCTGGTGAAGTTTGGGATGGAGGGAGTAGGGCCTTTGTATGTTCTCTCTTGTGTCATAAACGACTGATCAAACTGCATACCTGGACCTTTACTCTGATATCTGACTGGTGCACTGTATCTGACAGTGGCTTCTGGCCTCAACAGTGGTGGATAGGCGCCCCCTTGTGGTGGCAGGGATCTCTGTGCACTGTAGTCATTTGAGGAATACAACCTTGACTGCGGTGGGCCATAATATTGTCTAGCAGTCACTTGACTGGGGGGAGGAGGAGGTGGACAGGAGGGCACTGAGGACTGCTCCTTTAAAAGTCTTAGCTCTGCCATCAAATTATCCAGTTTAGCAATCATAGACGCCTGACGGTCAGTGGACGATGCAGGAGGAGTTATACCGGGAGGCCATTGTTTACCTTGAGTGTTGTTATAACTTGATGCAGCATCACGAGAAGGAAAGCGCTGTGTTGGTGCAATAGGAGGTGGAAGGTCTACTGACTGACTTGGAATTGCACGAAGAGGCTGATGCAGGTTCAAACGTGATAACTGAGGAGGTGATGATGGCTCACTTGGTCTTTGATAAGAGGATGAGTAAGTTAACCCACCAATGGCTCCGACAGGCTGCTCTGGATGAGTGTCCTCAAGTAAGGATGATGTACACTGATCTACAGTATAGCACCACTTCACTGGACTGGAGGCTCGTGAGGATATAGGCGAGTAGAAATCTTCTGCAGCTGGTGTAGGCCACTCTCTGGTTTCCTTTCTAGGCTGTACTGCACCAGTGCGCAGTACTCTGGGGTAGCTCACATCATAATCCTCCAGGTAGGAAGGAGGTTGGATACTCCGCTTGGGGCGTGTAGATTCACTGTCTGACGCACTAGGCTGCATCCTGAGGTCCAAGGAGGATATCAGATCCGGCTCGAAGGACCAATGTTCAAGAGTACTATCTCTCAGGCTTAAGGACTATATAGGTTTTAGTCCGGTGAGTGATATTCGCCCTAGAGTGTCGGTCAGGACACAGGAGACAGGATGCAGATGGTAATTTTAGGGTTTTATTGAAACTCGAGCATCATCACAGAACACTCTGGGTGTGAGTGAGTGTGTGTGTGTGTGATCTATAAAGAAAAAGAAAGAATAAAACAAATTAAGTCTATTGCACTACACAGCAACACAGCAAACACAAAAACAGGCATAAATAACACAGGGTGACTAAATAGGAGGCACTGAATAAAGACGTAATCTAACTATAAATAATGAATATACACGGCATGACACACCCGAAATAGCATTAGCTTCTAAGCTACGCTAACTTCCTTATAGATCGAAAACTGAACGGATGATATATAACAAACATAAACAACATACCCCGATTTGCATAAACAATACTAAAAGACTTATAAAACGTCTAAACAGCCCTGAAGAACATAACTTACTTTTTTGTCAGCGACGCACAACTTGAGCTAACAGATGACTGCGCGCTCGAGCCTTGTGAACTAATTAAACAGCGGTGCAGCGTGCTCTAAGCTAAAATGTATATTAACTATCAGCACCACTAGTGGGCGCTCCTCACCAACCTACTGCCTTTCCAACTTGTTTTTATTTCTCAAAACTACTGCAAAAATAACCACAGACCTTAAATAACCCCTTTTCGTTGGGGTTTTCTCTCTGGCTTTCAGCTCAACTTTACATTTATTCAATTACAGGTGGTTTTATAGCTAAAAAATACCTAGAAAAATAACTATTCTGACTGTGAGCGGGGTCGCCTCCGCACAGATCTGACTCGTACAAGGTCTGGTTTGGTCTCCGTGACGACAGAAAGCTTTAATGCCACACTGTGAAATGTAATAAACACATACATATTGAATTTAGTTATTTATTATGTGTTTTTATTTCTCAAAACGACAACAAAGACGAGCATTTTTCCAGCGACGAGGCTCTCCTCTCCACAGATCTGACCCGTGACTTGGCCTGGAGATGTGGCCCCGCTCGTGAGATTAAATTAAATCTCCTGTTTGACGTTTCGGGAGTCAAACATGCAGTGGACCCTACACAATGCAGCTGAAATTATCCAAATGATTCTAGTGAAGGAGCTAAAAACACAGTGGAGCACTTCCTGTATCACCCCATGACATCAAAAAGTGGATCAAGAGCTCATCATATACAGTAAATATGCATTATTTGTGTGTTAAACGTGTGTGAATGAAACAAAACACGACTCCAGGTCTGTTTTTGATGAGGAAACGACATTATAACACATTGTAGGTCAGAAAATTGCGAATCACGGGCCCTTTGACGTCGCTTACGAAGTTACGATGATATTCAACACTTTTTTTTGCATATTTGAGCCTTCGTACGTACAATAAAACTTAGAGGTTTTAGTATTTAAAGGTGCATTTTGTAACTTTTCTGGTGAAGGGTCTGTTACACTTTAAGAGTAACAGACAAACTTTCATTTGTGCCACTTCTGTTGAACAAATCTGCACAACAAAGGCGCTCTTAGTCACTTTATTTAATGGTGCAATAACGGCAAAAATCATTGTGTGACAGAGCTAGTGCAATAATTATCCATCCATCCATCTTCTCCCGCTTAATCCGGCTGGGTCGCGGGGGCAGCGTGCTGCCCAATACTCATAGCACCTGACCCCCCTATGAACCCCTCTGCAGGTGGTGAGCCCACAGGAGGGTGGACAACATGGTCCTTAATGTTAGTTCATAGGGGTCCGGGCATGTTTTGGGTTGATGGGGGAAACCGGAGTACCCGGAGGAAACCCATCCAGACACGGGGAGAACATGGAAACTCCACACAGAAAGGCCCGGGTGACCCGGGGATCGAACCCGCAACCTTCTTGCTGTGAGGCCTGAGTGTTGCCACTCAGCCACCGTGCCGCCATATGTGCCGCTATATGTGCAATATTTTGGGAACTTTTTGGTGCACAAATGTCCTACATCAGTCATGGCCAACCCGTGGCTCTCGAGCCTCATGCGGCTCTTTAACTAGTTTCATGCGGCTCTTCAGGAGCTTTTACATAACATGCGTCAAATATGCTTGGCTGGCGTTACCATTCATTCAAGGATTGTTCAAGATAAGGAATGCCAAAAGTCTCACTAAGCAGCATAGTAAGAGAAAAATTCAAAATGAAAATTATTTTCTTTTTGTTTGTGGACTTGCTTGAACTGAGAGTTTGTGTGTGTGAGACAGTGCACACAATGTTAACTGTTGAAAACAACTTTTACCAACTTTTAAACAATATTATCATGTTGGTGTGGTTATTTTCATTAAATCTGGTTGAGCATAGGTCTGTGTGTGCGTGTGCGTGCATACATGATTGAGGAATGGCATGATGTTCATGTGTACCCATGTGTATAATGTGGCTCTTTGCAGTAACACAGAAAAAGAAGGGGCTCTTAGTCTTCTTCTAGTTGGCCACCCCTGTCCTACATGTATCTTGTGACTGTTGTGTGATGTGTGAAGTGTAACTGTGTTTTTTAAGCTGCACTGACCAAAACAAATTTCCCCTTGGGGACAATAAAGTTTATCTTATCTTACAGGTCAGATCTGTGGAGAGGCGACCCCGCTCACAGTCAGAATCCCTGTTTTCCAACGTATTTTTTCAGCTATAAACCCACCTGTAATTGAATAAACGTAAAGTAGAGCTGTTTAAAGTCCAGGGGCTGGACATTAAACAGAAAAGACTCACACCATCAGCATCATCTTTTAAATCACTTCTTAAAACCCATTTTTATCCCATACTTCCATTTTTTATTCCCTACTTCTTTTAATTCTATCTCTTTTTTTATTTATTTATTAGAATTCATCTGATTTGTTGCATCACTGACTGTTTTTGTTTGTTTTCTGTGCTATTTTTATGTGTTTTGTATTGTTCTTTGCTGCTTGTACAGCACTTTGTAAACATTGTGCTTTAGAAAAAAAGATTTATTATTTATGTATTATTACCACCAGGTTTGACTTACCCAAATTTAAGACCTTTTTAAGACGATTTAAATGAAAATTAAGATTATGCGGGCAAAAAACACCAGATCCAATTCTAATAATGACCATTCCTCACTGCTTTAAATAACAAAAATACTTTTATGATAAAATTCAGACTCATTTATAGTCGTTTGCATTGCTCTAAAATGTCCAAAAAAATAATTTCTAACATTTTAACAAGACAAACTAAGCTTCCACATTGTCTTGTCTCACATTGTGCTTCAGCCTGGTTGAGTTTACAAAAAAAAACACATCACATTAAATATAAAAACAAAGAGGAAAACTATAATCAAGAGCAATAATATGGAATAAACACAGATAATCATCAACATAAAACTTTGGCCACTTTATAGACTCAAAAAACAATATCTAGGTAAGCAAAAGTGACTTAAATTAAGGACATTTTACTTTATTTGTGTAAATTCAACTTGATAAGTACAGTTATCTGCCAGTGGAATAAGTGTTTTTCTCTTAATTCAAGCAACATTAGATTTTGTTTCCTATTTTAAGTACTAAAAGTTGTTGTTTTTCTTATTTTTAGACTCATGAAATGTAAGATCTTTGTGAAAAAGTAAGACTTGGACGACATAATTTAAGACTTTTTAAGGACTTAACTTAGGCTCATGAAATTTAAGACTTTTGTGAGAAAAATAAAACTTGCACAACATAATTTTTAGACTTAATTAACATGAAATTTAAGACCTTTTTAAGACTTTTAAGACCCTGGATGTCACACTTTGGGACATTCAAGGCAGAGGAATAACATCTACAAAAAAAAAAGCTACACACTGCACCTTTTTAAGAATAAACAAACCATTTTCCGCAGAACATAAGTCTTTGCAGCCATGTGACTGAGTTTGTGTTCAGTTCAGGCTTCATTTCCTCCAGCGCTGCCGCAAATGCAAACGCGTTAAGCCCGCAGTGACCACAGGGGGGCGTCCTGTGACAGTTTTTCCCCCATGCAAAGCAGCGGGACGAGCTTTTCATTCGTGACACTGTTAAAGAGTTACTCATCACCAGCCTCAGAGGTTTGTCTGTGACCTGGATACAAAACACCAAAATACAGACTGACATTTGCTTAGGCGCAGGTGGGGAGAGTGAACGAGGAAGAAAAACTGTAGAGAAAAGTGTAGAGAGTTTATATTTTTGCACTAAATTCAATCAGGACATTATAAATTATCACATAACTTATTGTATTGATTATGATTATTTTATAGTATAGTATTTTATGGCCTTAAATTATAATTCTTAAAAAAAAATCCTATTAGCAGCCTGAGAAAGTAAGTTGAAAAGTCAGAATTAAGTCCAAATTAAGAATGAAAAATAGCAAATATACATATCTCAAATCTAAACCAGTAATATTCAATATTTTACAAGCTGCATGGACAGAAGCAGGTGGCGCTATGATGCCAAACTGCAGGTCAGATCTTTATTTAATTATTTTTATTTTTTTCCTGCAGGTCAGATCTTTATTTAAATGTTTTTGTTTTCCCCTGCAGGTCAGATATTTATTTATTTATATTTTTTCTGCAGGTCAGATCATTTTTATTTATTTATTTGTTTATTTAATTTTTTTTTTTTTTCTTTCTGCAGGTCACATCTTTTTTTTAAATTTATTTATTTATTTTATCTTATTTTTTTTGCAGGTCAGATCTTTATTTATTTATTTATTTTTCTGCAGATCAGATCTTTATTTATTTATGTATTTATTTATTTTTCTGCAGATCAGATCTTTTTTAATTTTTTTCCCTGCAGGTCAGATCTTTTATTATTATTATTATTATTATTATTATTATTATTATTATTATTATTATTATTATTATTATTATTTTATTTTATTTTTATTTATTTATTTTTGCAGGTCAGATCTTTATTCATTTTATTTATTAATTTTTTTCTGCAGGTCAGATCTTTATTTATTTATGTATTTATTTTTCTGCAGGTCAGATCTGTGGAGACCGCGGCCCGTTTGCAGTGTGTGATTTCAAGGCATTTTCAGCAATAAAAACACCTGTAGCTGTAGTAAGTTAGATGGATGAGTTTGATGCCGTAATGCGTAACATTTCAGACAAAGCAATAACATCACCATGGAGACGAGCCTGAACTAGAAAGGTTAAGTTGAGCAGCTTTAAAGGGCCGGCATTACTATTTTCTGATCTTTGTTGTTATAATGTTGTTTCCTCATCACAAACAGACCTGGAGTTGTGTTTTGTTTATTTTCACATGTTTAACCCACTCTGTTCCAGTCTTAGATTTGTGAATGAAACAAAACACAACTCCAGGTTTGTTTTCGATGAGGTAACGACACTCACAAGAATCCACTTTGCAAAATAGGCAAAGCAGGTTTATTTGTACAGTGCACAAAGTAAGTCAAAGTGCTTCACAAAATAAGAAATACATTAAAATCACAATACAAACAAATCAAAACCTAAATAATCATCATAGAATTAAATAGAGACACATTAAATTAGAGAGACGAGTGCGGAATGAGAAATGAAAACCTTTCAATATACGACCTGTAATATTCTGTATTTAAAGTACGGTGTTTTTCGGACTATAAGTCGTACTTTTTTTCAGGGTTTGGGTGCTGCTCTATCCATATGACCATATCACATTTTTCACACTGACAGTCCATAGACCAAATATATGAATCGTATACATGAATCAAAAATGAAAAAACAAATCATTATCCGTTTTTTCATTTTGGTTTTAGAGACAAATAATAAAGAAAAGCTTTTTTTATTTTCTTATTTTTGGTTCTATATTGAAAAACGAACAAACGAACGATACACGGATTCTTCTCTATTGGGTTGTTTTTATTACTATAACTTCTATAATTTGCCTTTCAAGATGAAATGTTGGTTTTTGGTCTCTGATTTTATAAAATAAATTCCCCCCTTATAGTCTGGTGCGACTTATACGTGTTTTTTTCTTCTTCATTGCACATTTTTTGGCTGGTGCGACTTATAGTCCGAAAAATATGGTAGCATTTAAAGCGGCTCTGCTTGTGTCTCTCCACATGAACCATCTGCATCTGAGGAGCTCAGGGACCGGCCTCCTGCTGTAGTCCTGGTTTAGTCCTGGTTTAGTCCTGGTTTAGTCCTGGTTTAGTCCTGGTTTAGTCCTGGTTTAGTCCCGGCCTCCTGCTGGTCCCAGAGTCAGGACTAAACTCAGGGAGTCAGAGTTTCAGACTCATGCAGCTAAAACCTGGAACAGTCTGAACATGTGAGACAGACACGACTGTGACTCTGTTTAAATCCAGACTCAAAACACTTCTGTTCAGCTGCAGACGACTGAAAGGTTTATATTTCTCATTCACCACTCGTCTCTCTGATTTAATGTCTGTCTCCTTTTTTAATTCTATGATGATTACCGTATTTTTCGGACTATAAGTCGCACTATAAGTCGTTTTTTCATAATTTGGGTGGTTCCTGCGACTTATACTCAGGTGCGACTGCCACTATCTGCTCTCCTATCACACTATTACTCCTGTATCACTTCTGGCTCTACTGCACATGTCTCCTGCAGAAAGAGCCGCTGTCCTGCTGCAGGTCGTGAAATCTGCAGCTGAAAACGGAGATCGAGAAAGTTTGGAGTGAGCGAAAAACGTGTTTGATGGAGAAAAGTGGAGGAAACTCGAACTGAAATGAAGAAAACAAAAATGCTCAGCGTGGCTAAAAGCTGGATTTAGCTGGAGATGAAGAATTCTGTGGATTTAGTGATTTGGAGCGAGATAGAGAGTTTGGTTAAACTTGTTCTGTTGTTTCTGCTCTAGTTTTGTGAATAACTGTTCATATGCGACGTGAACAAACCAGACACATGTTCAGCCTGTTCTTCTCTGCTCTATTATTACTATAACTCGCCTTTAAGATGAAATGTCTGTTCCTGGTGTCTGGTTTTATCAAATAAATTTCCCCAAAACTTACGACTTATGTTTTTTCTTCTTCATTTTGCATTTTTTGGCTGGTGCGACTTATACTCCGGAGTCTGAAAAATACGGTATTTATGTTTGTATTGTGACTTTACTGTATTTCTTATTCTGTAAAGCTCTTTGAATGACTCTGTGTACGACCTTTGCTGTACAAATAAACTCGCTTTGCCGCGTAGAAGTGTATCGTTTTGTTTTGCACGTAATTCCTCACTACCCACTTCTCTACGGATCGTCTGCGAGCGACTGAAAGGGAAACCGAAGCTTTAAAAAACTTACAAGCAGCGATAGTTAGCGTAGGTAAAGGCGCCAAGCGGACAGAGCGTGAAGTAAAGCAGCGGATAGAGGAGGAGGATCACTGGGCATAGACAGAGAAAAAGACAAGGATGCCCTCCCGCAGCTGAGAAGGTGAAGAGAACTGCATCTGCTGACGGCCACGCACACAGACAAGAAAGAGAATTAAGAGAAACATTAAGCCACACATTTCAAACCTGGAAATTAAAAGCCCAATATTACACAGAACTGACTCTCATGAGCTCGTGAGTCATGTTATAATGTTGTTCCCTCCTCAAAAACAGACCCGGAGTTGTGTTTTGTTTCATTCACACATGTTTGACTAATGCTTTATTATTAGTCTGTCCACATCTGCAAAGCTCAAAATGTTCTGTTCCACCTTGTGATGTCACGTCCTTTTATCTTTTGTTCAGTAAAGTTTAACAATTCCAGGGTTAAAATCATCCAAATGATTCTAGTGAAGGAGAAAAAAGTTTAAAAACACAGTGGGCGCTTCAGGTATTATTTAGTTTAGTTTATTTATGAGACAAGGACAGTGCAGAATATAAACTAGGGATGTCCCGATCCGATATTCAGTATCGGTATCCCAGCTTTTATGAGTATCAGACAGTATCGGATTCAGTCACATGATCGGACTGATCCAGTTTCAGATGTTTTTGCAGCATCGTCGCACTTTACGGCAGCTGTAAATCAAAACGCCGCCATGTCGCTGTGTGGGACTTTTCACTACAGTCAATCAAACTTTATTTACAGAGCACTTTTCATACAAAAATGCAACACAAAGCGCAACAAAACGAGAGTCAAACAGCGACGCAATCGCTGCAAACAAACAGTTTCTCCTGGAGGAACCAGCAGAGCCACTTTAACACGAACAATTTGATTCGTCACTTACAAAAGAATCATCCGGACGAGTTTGAGATTTACAAGCAGCAAACACAGGAGGAGGCATTTCGAAGAAGGTGAGGCCGGTAAGGATTTAGTCGTCGAATGGACTTTTTGGAGCTAAGGTACGAACTTCCTTCACGACACGGCATTACAGAGACGCCGCTACCGGAGCTTTAAAAAAGATACAGTATCGGAAAGAGCACGAAAATCAGGCCATGTACACACGTAGCCGGGTATTTTTAAAACCGAACATTTCCCCCCCTCCGTTTATAAAAATAGTTTTATCCACACCACCTCGTCTTCGAAAAAAATACCTTCCACACATAACCGAACATCTGCGTTTTCAACCACATTCATACACATTCCAAACCTGTAGATGGCGTTATTTCCATCACTTAACTGTCACTTCCGCCTAAACTTAAACAACAGAAAACAGGGCGCCGAGCTCCTTTGTCTGGACAGACTCGGAGTCAGAATTGCTCCTAAACACAGTTTAGGAGCAATTCTGCTCTCAACACACACACAGCTCTCAAGAAACGACTCCGATCCATAGTCTGCTTTGGCTTTGGCTTTGGCTTTTGCAGTCGCCTAAACAAATGTCGCACGTTTGACGTCAGGGCAGATTCATATTTTTTGGCGCAGACAGTGACGTTTTAAAACGCAAAACCCCAGTTATCTCTGTCCACACAAACACGCATAAACGGAGTTTTCAAAAACCTTCACTTTGGCCGGAGTTTTCCCTGAATACTCGTTTTTGATGCGTGTTCGTGTGGATGACAGGTCAAAACGCAGCAAAACATCTTCGGTTTATCAGATACCCGGATACGTGTGGACAAGGCCTCAGATTGGAAACCAAAAAAAATCTTGATCAGGACATGTCTAATGTACATTAACCTTAACAGGAGAGGTGCACTGTGCCAGGCTGTAGCACTAGAGCTGATTTCTTGGTGCTTTGTTTTATTTTTTAGGTTTTTATTAACACATGACATCACAAGGTGGAACAGAGTGTTTTCTGTTTGTGAGAAGAACTCAGCCTAAATATGCAGGATTTGTGTGTTAAACATGTGCGAATGAAACAAAACACAACTCCAGCTGTGTTTTTGATAAGGAAACAACATTATAACAGAAAAACAGTGTAATATGGGCCCTTTAAACCAGACCTGGGCATTGTGCAGCCACATACAGCCCATATTTTATACTTTTACCTCATGCATGGACTAAAGCTGCATTGCTTTTATTTTAGAGGTGTTATAATGACATTTTTCATAAGGCAGCCTCACTTTTTCATCGCTTGGTCATAACATAAACTCTTACCAGTCTGACCAGCGCATCAAAACAAAGCTATTTACAGCTTTATTATAAAGTAATACAATTAATATTAGGCAGAATTGAGCATTTTGGCACGGCCCTGCACAATATTTTCTGTTTCTCATGTGGAAAAAATAGTTGCCCATCCCAGCTTTAAAGAAAGGTGCATATGCATATGTTTTTCAATGCATTTTCAAACTAAAAATAATACAGGATCATTATAAGCTGGGCTCTGCGTCTTTTCCCGTTTAGGAGTTTGATTTTCCAACAAAAATATGAGAGTACATAAGAGATCTTGTGACTGTAATTTGTCTGAACCAAATCTCTTTCTGGTCAGATTGGGTTCAAATAAAGCTTCGATTAGTATCAACAAACCAAAACACTAAATCTAACCATAGCGACTGCACAGTAACCCCCCCCAGTGGTAGAAAGAGTCGAGTCTGACCTTCCCGCGGGCGAGGGCCTTCAGAGCGATGCGCAATATGAGGTAGCACCAGATCACGTGGAGAACCTGAAGCACCAGCAGCAAAGAGTTAAACACCCACCAGGACGGGTAGGGGCCCACGATCTCCCAGCTCTCGAACAGCGTGGAGTTCAGCACCCTGCACGTACACAAAAACACAAAGAGTTTTACAATTCAAGACACTTCCGAGAGCTTTCAGACATCCCCATGGAGAAAAGCATTTGACGGACCCTCCACCAGAAACGTTACGGACTTTAAAAACACAAAAGAACCTGCGCATATACAGAATTACACCATGTTTGACACGAGTTTCTTGCTATTTTTGCGACTTATTTCGAATTATTACCATTTATATTGTTGCTCTTTGTTATTATAATGTAACAAAACTGTGATGTGTGAGCGACTGTGAGTAGTAAGTAATTTCCCTTGTGGAGCAATAAAGTTTGTCTAAAGTCTACGATAGTGATTTGCACACGTTTTAGAGAGGAAATGGCGAAATCCTGCAGAACTGACATGGGTGCAAATGACCAAACGCTGTGTGGATTTCCTTCGGGTGCATTGCTCTCAACCTAAAACATAAATACACTATTATAGGCTCCTCCTCCAGCTTGGGCTTGTGTACATAATCTGTTGTATTTGAGCAAAATTAGTCTCGCCCCAGTACAGATGTATCGTATTGAGGTCAAAACAAGTCTGCTGTGCACTGTCTGCATCTAATTAGAAAGTGTTTTACAGTTTGATAATTAGAAAGTGCACGTTAACATGTCAGTTATTATTAAAAAGTTGTGAAAAGCTCTTATAAACTCATCGCGGTGAATCGTTATGATGTTGGGAATGCATAAGTTAAGTGTGGAGTAAGTCTGAACCAATGAAAACTGTGAAAAAGGAGCGATTTTTTACATTTTTAAGACCATAAAAATTAGCCAGGCTCAATTTCGTTTCTCTCAGAATCAGGATCAGAAAAGGTTTTATTGCCATATGAGTGAATAAGATTATAACAGTGCAGGTCAGTGCAAAACAGGCAGGTGCAAAAGATACTCCAGAGACTCGGTCAGGAATCGGAATAACGCTCGGCGGTTTGCAAGAATCCCGGAAGTTGAGAAGAGCTGTGAAGCCCTGGCGTCAAAACTCAAGCACCTCCTTTTGTGGTGCAGCACAACAGTAAACAAAGCGTCGAGATGGATGTAGATGAAGGTAAGGTTTATTTATATAGGGCTTTACACAGACACATGTCCCCAAAGTGCTTTACACAGCATTTTACAGAGCATTTTTTCATTCACTCCAGACTACTGTTGTAGCCACAGTTGCCCTGGGGCAGACTGACGGAGGCGCGGCTGCCAGGCCAAGCGGTGCCAAAGGTCCCTCCGACCACCACCATCACTCACTCACACAACTTTCACACCTACACTGCATGTTTTGGGTTGATGGGGGAAACCGGAGCCCGGAGGAAACCATCCAGACACGGGGAGAACATGCAAACTCCACACAGAAAGGCCCGGGCGACCCGGGGATCGAAACCGCAACCTTCTTGCTGTGAGGCATGAGTGCTAGCCACTCAGCCACCATGCCGCTGTGAAGACAAACATTTTGTCCAGACATTGAGGATTTAAAGCCAGAACAAAGAGAATGTTTGGTGAAGTTTATCAAGGGGAAAGACGTTCTTGCTCTTCTTCCTACAGGATTTGCTGTTGTGCCTGGATTACTTGGACACCCCTGAGCGTTCCGGCGCATTACATACGTCAAATAAAGTACCCGCCTACCGTCGAGCGAACGAATCCCAAAGCTGCGAGGTCAGACAGTTTCCACGAAGTGAAACCGGCTACATAAAGATCAGATACAGAGCTACAGTTTTCCTAAGTTTTCCTAAATTGCAGACAACTGAAACATACATTTTTGTTTCAGGATTTCTTCGTTTTTTTCTTCAGATTGTCCAATTACAGACGTCGATAAATGCACGCGGAATAAAGGGACAGTGGAAAATCTCCCTTCGGGGTTGAAGTTATGAAAGGATTTGGTTAATGAGGTCTCCTGGAACTGCAGTGATGATTATAATTCTCCTAATTATTCCCACCAGGTCCCACGCTGATGATATGAAGCAATCAGGCTGTAAACAGCGAAAGAACAGAGCTAAAAATAAACCAGAACCAGCCCAGGTTAAATCTCAGGTCAACGAAGAGGAAGAGGATCCAGCCAAAGTTTAAACCAGGTCATGAAACCAGAAATAACGTAATTCTTAATTCAGAAATAACTTAATTCCCTAACCCGGGTTCATTAAGGACAAGACTGCCTCTCGCTTGTTTCCAGAGGGGATCTTATTGCTTTGCCTGGAATATTCCACAGCATGGCATTAAACGTATCTCCATGGTGACAAGTACTGTACATGTATAGCCCAATTTGCTTGCATAATGATTAAAAAAAATTATTTTGACATCAGCATGTGATTTTCAACATTAAATCGTAGTATTTTACTCTTTTACTGTATGTGCTCTTTTACTTGTTCTGGTACAGCTCAAATCATCTAAAAATATTCAGGAAATGTTCATTTCTGTCCTGGAAATGTGATTTTTGCATCACCTGCTCAAATGAGTATTTAGTTTTGATACTAGTTTAAGTATTGATTAGTATTTAAAGGTGCACTGTTTAACTTTCTGGTAGAGGATCCAGCACCTCCTTGTCTTCCTGGAAATGTTATTACTTTGTCCAAAATGTCCGCCAGTATGGCATTAAAGTAATCTACAGTATTTCCATGGAGACAAGCCTGCAATGCCTCCAGGTCAAGTTGTTTTTCAGTGTGTTTTTCACCAGTAAAACAGCTGTAATTTATGGAAGTTCACAACAAATGCAAACGCTGCAACACACCAAAAAAAGCCACAACGGAAGTGACCGTGGGACTCTTTTCTGACGGACCAAACGAGGAGGATCAAGCGGGAAATTATTGAGAAGAGTTGAAGTAGAAGAAGAAGTAGAAGAAGTTGAAGAAGTTGAAGTACAAGAAGTTGGAGCAGAAGTAGAAATTGAAGAAGTAGAAGAAGTAAAAGTAGGAGTAGTAGAAGTAGTAGAAGAAGTAAAAGTAAGAGTAGTAAAAGTAGTAGAAGTACAAGTAGAAGAAGTAAAAGTAGGAGTAGTAGAAGAAGTAAAAGTAGAAGAAGTAAAAGTAGAAGAAGTAGAAGTATAAGTAGTAGAAGAAGAAGTAGAAGAAGTTGAAGTAGAAGAAGGTGAAGTAGAAGTAGCAGAAGAAGTAGAAATTGAAGAAGTAGAAGTAGAAGAAGTAAAAGTAGTAGTAGAAGTAGTAGAAGAAGTAGAAGTAGAAGAAGTAAAAGTAGGAGTAGTAGAAGTAGTAGAAGAAGTAGAAGTACAAGTAGAAGAAGTAAAAGTAGAAGAAGTATAAGTATAAGTAGTAGTAGAAGTAGAAGTAGTAGAAGTAAAAGCAGACGTAAAAGTAGAAGAAGTAGAAGTATAAGTAGTAGAAGAAGTAGAAGTAGAAGAAGTAGAAGTAGCAGAAGAAGCAGAAGTAGAAGAAGTAGAAGAAGAAGAAGAATGTGAAAAGTAAAGGAACGGAGAAGTGAATGAAGTCGGAAACATGAGTAAAAGTCATTTATTGTTTTGTGGCAGGATCGATGTCACAGTCGGACGTCGTAAATAATTCCCCGCTCGATCCTCCTCGCTCGGTCCGATGAAAAATACTTCAGTTGTGGCTTTTTTCGGTGTGTTGTGGCGTTTGAACTGACTTTGCATTTGAGCCTCCCCGGCTTCCGTAGTTATTGCATGAACGCAACATAGATGAGTTTAATGCCATACTGTGAAACCTTTCAGACAAAGCAACAATATCTCCATGGAAATAAGTTTGTGGCAGGCCCATTACCAGAAAATTTACACAGTCCACCTTTAATTTTCGTTAATTTGACAATCCTACCCCCCAGATTAATTAATTAAGCCCAAATTAAAATTGTGACAAAAAATAAAATAGAAAGTGCACTATGTAAATATAAAAATACAACTTTCCTCTGCTGTTCAGTGTTTGGTTTGGGGTCACGAAAACTACTGCTTCATGACATCACAAGGTGGAACAATGCATTTTGAGATGAATTAATAAAAAAATAAAAATAAAAAAATAAAAATAAAAGGTGCACTATGTAAATATAAAAACACAACTCTCCATTCCTGTGTCCTGTATTCGCTTCTTCTTGTTTTTTTTCTTTTTACAACACTGGTGACGCGCAAGTGTATATCAACCCCCCTTCATGACATTTGCCATTTCATGACATCACAAGGTGGAACATCGCATTTTGAGATGAATTAATTAAGCCCAAAATAAAACCGTGACAAAAAATAAAATAGAAGGTGCACTATGTAAACATAAATACACAACTCTCCTCTCCTGTGACCTGCATTCGCTTCTTCTTGCCTGGGGTCACGTGTCCTTTTTACAACACAGGTAAAAAAAACTACCACTTCGTGACATCGCAAGGTGGAACAGAGCTTTTGGAGACATCTGAATGCAATAAAACACAACTCCGGGTATGTTTTCGATGAGGTAACGACATTATAACATGGCAATCCATTTTTGGACCTTTAAACTGGACTAAACCAGGGTTTAATCAAGCCCAAAATAAGACGACAAGCCACAAAAAGACAGAAAAACTAAGGAAAAAGGTGCGCTGTGTAACTGTAATCATACGCCTGTCCTCTCCTGTGTCCTGTATTCTCTCCTTCTTCTTGGCTGGGGGTCACGTGTCCCTTTCATAACGCCGGTGATGGACAGGCGTATGTCAGCGGGCCCACGCCCCCCGCGGCGGTGTGCACTTACAAACCGAGCACCCTGAATGGCAACACTAGCTCTTCTCGCTCATCCACACAAGACACTGATACTACAGGAGCTCCAGTTACGCTTCGCCCCATTGTGCTTCTTCTCAACGCTTTTCTCGCTCGGTGGGAGTCATGGATCGAGTCATCCTGAAGTGGCCAGAAAAATAAAACGGTCCATGTTACGTCGTTTTCTGAGCTATTTTGTAATGTTTCCTCATCGCGAACACACTTAAGGGTTGCGTTTTGTTTCATTCGCACACGTTTAAACACAAAAATCCTGCGTATTTAGGCCGAGTTCTTCTCTCAGACGGAAAACGCTCTGGTCCAGTTTCACGTGGTAATACAGGAAGTGCTCCATTTTGTTTTTAAACTCCACACACCTTCACTAGAATCAGGTGGATCATTTCAGCCCATCACTACTGAACAAACTGAAAACTACATTTCCAAAGCATTTTGAGCTTTGGAGATATAGACAAAGTAATAATAAAGGATTACTCAGACATTTTTTTTAGGTTTTTATTTACTTGCTTATTTATTTATTTATTTAATGCTTTATTTTAATTAATTACTCTGCAGCACTTTGGCGACTTTGTGTTGGTAAAATGTGATATACAGTTAAAGTTGGATAGGACTGGACGTGTGAATGAAACAAAACACAACTCCGGGTACGTTTTGGATTAAGAAACAAGATTATAATTGGTCTTAAAGCTCACGAGAGTCAATTTTTGTGTAATACAGAACCTTTAATATAATTGTCAGGACTAAACGTTAAAGTGATAATACCGGTGTGTAACTTTCAGGGGGGAAGGAAGTCAACTGGTCAATGGAAATAGAAAGTTAAATCCGCACAATGGAACATTCCAGGGCTAAATAAATAAATAAAATAGGTCAATTTTATGCCATACTGCGAAATGGAACCACATTTTCATGGAAGCAGAAGGAGCCCTCGTCCAGGTCAAATAAGATCTGTGGAGATGCAAGCCCGCTCACAGTAAAGGCCGCCGCACACTACAGGAGAATTTGCCCGATTTTGGCTGCGATTTCTTCTCCCCGAGTTCAGGGAGACGTGACCCGACTTTTTGTCTCTGTGTGCGATTTTGAAGCCGCTGCTCCTCATGTGTGGAGTCAGTGTCAGATCAGAACCACCGAACATCAACAACGCGACAGAAACAGACGATAAAACAGAGTCAGGGGCAGAGGAGCGACGAGCACAGAGACGCAACAAACAAACTCAGGATAGAGCGAAAATAAAGACTTTATTACTCACCTAATGTAAAGTGGAACATTTAAAGTGCAGCGTCTGATCCACATTATCCATAGACATTGACATCCGCAAATAATCACATCCAGTCCACAAAACCGCGCTGTTAATCCAGTTTGAAGCGTTATTTGAAAGTAAAAAGGCAAAAGTTGCTCCTCGCATGTGTTTATTTACCACAGAGCGTAAAGCTGCAGATCAGCGACAGTGACTCTACTTCCTGTGGACTTTATCGCCTCTTTTATGCTTTAAAAATCCTGTATCTGAAGTATTGCACCACATTTCACAAATAATAATCACACAGTTTGACTTGTATCTAAACTGGAAGTGCAGAGTCTGATCTTTGAACACTTCAGAGTCTCAGAGCGACTCGTTTTACTGTAAACAGGAAACAGCTGATGCCATCGCGCTCACAGCTTTATATCCTGTGGTCTGCAGACAGATCTCGCTGCAGTGTTTGCGATTTTAAGTCTCATAAGTTTCTCCTCATGTCTGTGGTGTTTGTCGCACGTTTAAAAACCATTTAAGACCGAAAAATCCTGTAGTGTGTAGCGGCCTTAAGGACGAATGTTATTCTATCATTTTTCAGTGAGATTAAAACAACCATAATGAAAAAAATCAAGCTCTTATTTTAGTCTATTGTGCCAAAAAAACTGAACTGAGGCTTTAAATCTGACACAGATCACAAAACGGACAAAAACTAAACCATATCCGAAGAAGCACAAATGTTCAAATCATTTCATTTTGTCGACATAAAGATTTTGTCATTTACATTTGGAAGAGTTACTCAAGTTACAGTTACTGAAATACAGTAATCAAATATATCACTCAAATAAAAGTACAAGTATGTTATCATGACATTTACTCAGAGCAGAACATTTGTTTAAAAAAATACTAAGCAAAGTCCCCGCCTCTGCAAACCATGTGCAGTCGTCATGATTTGAATAAAACATGGAACAAGGTTTTTGTATAGTTGGAAAAAATTCGGATTTCACTGACGAAAACGAAAATAAACTCCACCTGCAGTCACCATAATTTGAATTAAAAATGTCAGTAGAGAGATAATAAATCGATAATACATAATTTATCCCGAAGGAAATTCATTTTTCAGCCAGCACAATGATAAATAATAACATCAGTAATTTAATTTATAAAGATGCTAATATGTATAATAAAGTTTGTGTTTTGTCTAGTTTACAAAATTTGCCGGACATTCCACCAACTAAAACAAAAATAAACTCCATTCGCAGTTATCATAATTTGAACAAAAATGTTAATAATTTTTGTATAGTTGAAAAAAATTGCATTATATTTCACTGACTAAAACAAAAATAAACTCCACTTGCAGTTATCATAATTTGTATTAAAAAAATGTTCATGTTTTTTGTGTAGTTTACCAAAATTTGCCTGACGTATCAACTAAAATAAGCTTCAATCATAATCTGATTTAAAATGTTAATAAATAAACAGATAATACTTTATTTATCCTAAAGGAAATTCATTTTTTCAGGCAGCGCAGTAATACATATTATTATTATTATGAAATTTATAGAGATGCTAATATTTATAATAAAGTTAATCTCACGACTAAAACTAAAATAAACTCTACTCGCAGTAATATAATAAATAATAAAAATGTTAATAAAGTGATAGATAAATAAATAAATAAATAGATAATACTTTATTTATCCTAAAGGAAGTTCATTTTTCAGGCAGCACAATGATAAATAATGACAACATCAGTAATTCAATTTATAGAGATACTAATGATGTACAATAAAGTTAATATTTTTTGTGTAGTTTAACACATTTGCCTGACATTTCACCGACTAAAACTAAAATAAACTCTATTTTCCGTTCCTCCATTCCAGTCTGTTATCATAATTTGAATAAAAAGTGTTGTTTGTTGCTAATGTATAACTTTTGCCAGATATTTCACTGCCTAATGGACATTGCCACATCAGAACGACACGGTGTGAGGAGGCAGAGCGAGTAAATCCAGCTTCAGGAGCCAACGCAGAATCGAAAGTGTGCAGTAAAAATATGTTACCCTCAGGCAACTTCCTAACGTTAATGTTTATTTTCTGTTCCAACGCTGTCAGTTCAAACATGCGAGTTGTGACGCTCATTGTGAAACCGGCTTTTCAGAACAATTATCACATGGACAAGTTCAGTGCGATGGAACAAACTGCACTCACTCGTTACCGCATTACGCCTTTTACTCTTTACTTACAGGTGCAGCGCGAGGCTTTTCTGGGGGAATATTTGGTATTAAATCTTTCTATCTTCATGGAGACCAAACCAGACCAAGTTACAGGTCAGGTCTGTGGAGAGGCGACCCCGCTCACAGTCAGAACGCCTGTTTTTCTAGCTATTTTGAGCTATAAAACAACCTGTAATTTAATAAATTACAGGTCTTTTTATAAGATAAGATAAGATAAGATGTCCTTTATTTGTCCCACCATGGGGAAATTTCTATGTTGCAACGCACAGTTAAGAGAACAGCAAGAAAACCGCAATAGAAGTACAGACTTACTTAAAAACAAACACTATAAAGATCTATAAAGATAAGGATTATAAAACTATATATAATATAAATTGCTGTCTTAAAACTGTATATACAATAAATTGCAATCTTAAATTTCACAGTATTGCACATGGTCCCAGTATTGCACAGGCAGCAGAGTTTTATCTTTTATCTTATTGTATTTATCTTATCTTATTTTTGAAATGTGATTCTAACTACATGTTCTTGGTCGGTTGCATCTGTAATGGAGAAAATTTCCCCTCGGGGATAAATAAAAGTAATTCTGATTCTGATTCTGAATAAATGTAAAGTAGAGCTGTTTAATGTCAAACTGTGGAACATTCCCGGCAAAAAAGCTTGGCCAAAATCCATCCATCCATGTTCTTCCGCTTATCTGGGGACGGGTCTCAGGGGCATCAATCTAAGCAGGGACTTCCCAGACTTCCTTCACCCCAGACACTTCCTCCAGCTCCCCCAGACCAGCTGAGAAACATAGTCCCTCCAGCGTGTCCTGGGTTTTCCTCAGGGCCTCCTTCCGGTGGGACATGCCCGAAACACCTCCCGAGGAACAGATGCTCCTCCCCTCAGCTGCTCCTCTCGAAGTTTAGGAGCAGTGACTCTACTCCAAGCTCCTCCCGTGTGACCGAGCTCCTCACCCTCTCTCTAAGGGAGCGCCCGGCCACTCTGCAGAGGAAACTCATTTCTTTGCTTGTATCTGGGATCTGGTCCTTTCGGTCGTTCCCCAGAGCTCAGGACCACAGGTGAGGGGAGGAACGTGAGTGAGGTAAATCCAGAGCTTTGCCTTTGGGCTCAACTCCTCTTCACCACAACGGTCCCGATACAGCGACCGCATCACTGCCGACGCTGCACCGATCCACCTGTCAACCTCACGCTCCATCCTCCCCTCACTGTGAACAAGACCCCGAGAAGGACCCTCCACCCACTTGGCCAAAACTGAAGATATAAACACTTAAATCTATCAGAACTTCAACTTCAAAGTAGTGAAATTATCTTGCTGCATAGACAGATAATTTTACTTGACAAGTTATATTAAAATAAACGACCTCTAGACTAGAATGAAGCAGCCTCAGAACTAGTAAGTGGATAATAAATCTGAAAACAAGATGAATAACCTCATATAAGTTTTAAAATCTTGGCCAGATCAGAGAAATTTGCAGCGCTCCAGCAAAAACAGTGACATCTCCATAGAAACAAGCAGGTGACAGGCCTCCAACCAAAAAGTTACACAGTGCACCTTTAAGCAAAAGTATTAAAGTACTTCAAGAGTAAAAAGTATAAGCAATTTTAAGCTCAAATAAAGCTTCAAATGGCGATTTTGTGCCGCATTTTGTTCAACAGAAATAACTGAATGGATTTGTTTTTATTTTTTTGCCTATTTTTGTTTGCTCAAACTATGAACATGAGAAAAGTTCCTCCTCAGACGCTTCTGCAGACGCAAAGTATAATAAAAATACTTTTACTTTTCAGTTCTGTTTAAAAATATAGTGGAGTAGAAAGTACAGATACCTGCTCTCAAATGTAGTGAAGTAAAAGTAAAACGTATCCACCTGAAAATGTATTTATGTAAACCTTTTGTACAGTAATTTGCTATTTTTACTTCATTACGTTCCACCGCTGTATTAAACAGTTAAAAATAATACAAAAAAGCAACCAAATATAAGTTTTGTTGCACAGTTTCACAGATTAATATTGGTAAAAGAGCTTTAAAATGACAGACGGCACACAGACCTGTTTTTGCACTCACCATATGGGATAAATGATTAGCCTGGTGACGAAGAACACCAGACTGAACACGATGAAGACGGAGTCACACACTCGCTGGTACTTGGCATAATTGGCCATTTTCGCAGCCTGAGGGAAAGAAAAACATATTTTTATAACGTAATATCAGAACATGAAGGATGGCTGCATTTATCAGCGACTAGAAAAGCACTAGATGGAGTTTAGGCGGTTTATTATCCTTGTATGAACCTGATTTAGAGTTTGTTTAGACCTGGTTTAGATCTTGTGAGTCACTGTGAGTCTAAAGGCCGCCACACACTACAGGAGAATTTGCCCGATTTTGGCTGCGATTTCTTCTTCCTGAGTTCGAGGAGGCGTGACCCGACGTTTTGTCTCCGTGTGCGATTTTGAAGCCGCTGCTCCTCATGTGTGGAGTCAGTGTCAGATCAGAACCACCGAACATCAACAACGCGACGGAAACAGACGATAAAACAGAGTCAGGGGCAGAGGAGCGACGGACACAGAGACGCAACAAACAAACTCAGGATAGAGCGAAAATAAAGACTTTATTACTCACCTAATGTAAAGTGGAACATTTAAAGTGCAGCGTCTGATCCACATTATCCATAGAAATTGTCCTCCGCAAATAATCACATCCAGTCCACAAAACCGCAATATTAATCCAGTTTGAAGCGTTCTTTGAAAGTAAAAAGGCAAAAGTTGCTCCTCGCATGTGTTTGTCCACAGAGCGTAAAGCTGCAGATTAGCGACAGTGACTCTACTTCCTGTGGACTTTATCGCCTCTTTTATGCTTTAAAAATCCTGTATCTGAAGTATTGCTCCACATTTCACACATAATAATAACACAGTTTGACTTGTATCTAAACTGGAAGTGCAGAGTCTGATCTTTGTCTCAGAGCGACTCGTTTTACTGTAGACAGGAAACAGCTGACGCCATCGCGCTCACAGCTTTATATCCTGTGCTCCACACACAGATCCCGCTGCAGTTTTTGTCATCAGAGATTTTAAGTCCCATAAGGTTCTCCTCATGTCGCGCTTTTTGTCATGTTTAAAAATCGTTTAAGACCGAAAAACCCTGTAGTGTGTGGTGGTGTTTACTTGAGTAATTTGTTACAGACTTTTTAAAAATCCCTTAAGTAATTTGTTACTTACTTCTTACTTTCTACTTGAGTAATATTATTTGAAGTAATGTTAATCTTTGTTCAATCCAATTTTTGGCTACTCTACTCTACTACTACCTCTAAAATATTAACAGAACACTCGCAAAAAAGAAAAGTTATTTGATTTTTCCTCCCAAAATTGTGCACATTTTACCTTAACACTTCTACCAAAACTACCTGGTCAAACTATTCCCATTTTAACAGCGCCTGACAGTGCCCAGCTCTCATATTTTGTCGTATTGTGTCGTATTGTGCCGTGCTGTGTCATGCCGCGTTGTGCTGTGTCACGCTTTGAAACCATGTGAGTGAACTGGAGCCCAGGGGAAGTGACGGGGCCTGTGCGGTCAGAAGATGAGCTCATGAGAAACCCGGGCTTTGTGGGATCAAGTTTCCCTGACCTCCAGCAGGAAGTCCGAGGCGTCGTGCACGGACATCACCAGGCTGCCCACGCGCACCATGTTGTTGGCATAAGAGAAGCTGATCAGGGCCACTGTCGCCAAGTGGTGGATGAACATGACCAGGAAGTCCTACGGGAGACACAAAACGGAAAAATCATGTTACAAATGGCATTTTTAATAGCAACAAGTTTGTATTGTTTGCTGGTAAATCCAAAATCTAAATAACTGCACCTGTTGTTTGTCGGTTTCTTTCATTTGTTTGTGTGCGTCTTGATCTATGTTAAGCGTCTTTAGCCCTATTTGCATGAGATTAGTGTTACCTGTGGACCTTTGGTGATTTGTAATAATTACGGGGGACGCCTGAGATCTTAATCCCATATTTCTATAACGTAATATCAGAACATGAAGGATGGTGCATTTATCAACGACCAGCAAAGCACTAGATGGAGTTTAGGCTGTTTATTATCTTTGTACGAACCTGATTTAGAGTTTGGTTAGTCTTGGTTTAGACTTTTGAGTCACTGTGAGTCTAAAGCTTTATGTTTACGACACGAAATGACTTGAACATCGGGTTTCTTACACTTTTACACTCGAATTTTTGTGTCTATGCTTTGAAAATACCAGCATAATTTACCGTTTTGTCCTTCAAATTACATAAATTGAAATTTAATATCAGAACATGAAGGATGGCTGCATTTATCAGCAACTAGCAAAGCACTAGATGGAGTTTAGGCTGTTTAACGGTATCGAAATTTGGATACCGCCCAACCCGACTCTACGGTATAAGGTTCTTCTCGTGTCTGTGGTTTTTGAGCTTTTTGTCGCACATTTAAAAATCGTTTAAGACCGAAAAATCCTGCAGTGTGTCGCGGCCTTTACTTGAGTCATTTTTTACAGACTTTTTAAAAATCACTTGAGTTATTTCGTGGACCACTACTTTGTGCTTCTACTTGACTGTTATAATATTATTTGAAGAAACGTTAATGTTAGTTCAATGAGATCTTAATCCCGTGTGAATGTGCCACGTCTGTAATTTGTAAAGTGAAAAATTCTCCACAAATGACCTTCTATATTTCTCCAAACACAGACGTCTGGTGATAAAACTGGTCCCGTGCGAATCTGCATCTCAGTGTTTGTAAGATAAGATAAGATAAACTTTATTGTGCCCAAGGGGAAATTTGTTTTGTTGTTGTAATCGTGCGCCTTTTCTATCTCTTTCTTTTCTTTCTGTAGTCTTTTCTCTTTCAATCTCTGTGTCAAAGTCAGTAAAATAGAGGAATTTACAGACTTTTCTTATCCTGTGTGAATTCAAATTACCAGAGGTCCTCAGGTTGTATTTATCCTGTGTGAATAGGACTTTTGAGTGTCATGAAAGCTCTATACAAGTGTAATGTATTATGATTATTATTATTATTATTATTGAAATGATCTCTCTTTATACGGATTGAAGTGAGTCTGATCAGAACGTCAGTCATGTTTTAAATCAGAGCCAATCAAAGTTTATTTGTGACTCGCGTGAACTGAAGCAGCTCGTTGATCACCGACTGGAAACAAAAATACATTTCTCTCACCTCAGATCTACAGAGTTTAGTGCTTCACACGTTGATTCTTAAGTAAATAGTATAAATATTTGTTTTGACAAGACCATGTGTGGCCCTGATTGGCTAATCTTCCTGTCAATCAGAACTCTGGGAGATTCAGTGGCGACCAGACTCACATCTTCGTAAAGTAGACAACCAAACTTGAGGTGGGATTATTTTTCCCTGGAAATTATGTTTAGGCCATAGGGGTGTCCACATTTTTTTCAAGGGGCATACATAAAAACACAGAGCAGCGTGAGGGCCGATCGAGGGTCATAGACTGAGGGTCAAAACAGTGAGTAATTCAAATATTTGCATTTATAAGACGTTTAAATGACCCAAAAGAGCTTTGTTCAGGCTTAGACCCTCAAAAGGACACACTACATTTGCTTTATCAAGGTAGATTTAAAAAACATGCAGTAAAAAGTACTTGAGGTAGTTTGGGCCAATTCTCCTGGAAGCCTGAGGGCCAAAACAATTGGTCTGAGGGCCACATTTGGCCCCCGGGCCATAGTTTGGACATGCCTGCCATAGACTGTATAATGAAGTGGGCTAAGGGAGCATAAGGCCACCCATAGTACTGTGCTCCAGTCAAATGAAGCTCACGGGAGCAAATGAATTTGGAATCGAGTTCTATATTAGGAATAGGAATTTATTTACAGAGAAAACAGTGAAATAAAAACCCCGGGATCATGTAGAGCGAGTTAATACGAGGATAAATGAGGAGCCTGACAGCAGCCGGTACAGAGAGACGGCTGACAGTTTCTCAATACAAAGTGAACTGAAGCAGAGCCAGAATCGATGGAGCCGGAAGAGCGTCCGTGGTCACTTCCCGTCTGGAAAGTTAGCCAAGTCCATTTATACTTACAGTCTATGGGGTAATCTAATTATATCTTGTACTGAAATGCACAAAATGGGCTCAAGATCTGGATTTGGGCTCCTGAAAACTGCTCCTGACAGATCTGAGGCACCCGTTTGATCCTCCGCAAACCAGGAAGTGCGCAGTTAACATGGTAGCTGTTGTTAGCGTCATCGCAAAACTTCAGTCTGGGCTCTGAAAGTTGGGAACAGCTCTTGTAAATTCATGACAGTGGATAATTAGGATACTAAGAATGTGTTAGGGAAGTGAGGAATATCTTTGGAGCACTGTCAAGAGTTCAAAATTATCTACTGTGTGTTTACTTTTTAAGACAGTAAACTTCGGTGCTGAGCCTCATCAAAGCTGCTCTTGACATTCTGCCTTGAGGCAAGAGGTGAAGTATGGGTTAAATATGTGAAACGGTGAGGAAAAATGTACCTAAATCTAAGTGTCATGTTAACTGAGTGCTTCACTAAATAGTTCTGCTCATAAAAACACACGCAAATACGCCAATAAAGTTTAATCTTCAAACTATCAAGCTAGTCAGTCGAATAAAAGTACAGTAAATGTTTAAAGGAGATGCTATTGCTTTGTTATCTCCATCGAGACAAGAAGGTGACAGCTCTAGTCCAAGTGACGGGCCAGATCTGTAGAGAGGCGAGCCCGCTTACAGTAAAAATGCAGGTATTTCAGGGTACGTTTGTGCAATAAAACATCCGTAACTGAATAAACTACATAAAATAAAATAATATATAATATAAATAATAAACACACCTGGAGTTGTGCTTTGTTTCATTCACACATGTTTAACACACAAACCCTGCATATGAAGGCTGTGTTCTTTTCACTCATTTGAGTTATTTGCAGCCCTGGAAGAGGCTCTATTTGCGTTTGGAAACATGCAGCGACGACTTCCGGTGTGGTTCCCGACACTGGACTCGACCGACTGTGATCAAACCCACTGAAGCAAATGTGATCGTTGGTAAAATGAAGACTGAATACGTATGTGATGTTTGCGATCATCTTGAATTTGTCGCTCTCATCCCTTCTAATCACATGTACAACGCTCGGAGTTGTGCGTCAGTGGGGAAATGGTAAAAACTAAGGGATGGTTGTAATTGTTTGAGCCAAAAATACGCTACAATGACATGGAGATTTTCTAATTTTTCCTAGATTTTGTCAAATTGAAGGCCAGTTTATGGTCGCTCGTCAAAACGTCTGCGTCGACATGCGCACCCTCCGCACAGTGTCTGCGTCAACCGAAATTTCACCTCCGAAATTTTCTAACTACATGTCATAACGACGCAGACAATAAGGGCTGTGTGGTCCTCTCTACCACAGCTCTACATACATTTCCGGTGCTCTACGCAATATATACATCGAGTAATAATGTGTTTAATGCAGTTTTGCGCACATTTGTTTACATTTTACAGAAGCTAAACTTAAAACCGCATGGCTAATTTGCATACAGTAAAAGCACTAAAAAAACAGTTTGTGCGCCAATGCTTCAGCTTCTGTGGAACTAAAGAACACGTCTCAGTGGAATATGAGTGTTCTCTCTGTGACAGAGGTTGTGCTGCTCACGGTGAGTCTGTTCTGTGCTTCTATCGTGTTGGAGATGGTTCATGATAAACTTTTCAGAGATCTGCAGTTCGCATAGGCCAGTTTGAATCCTAGGCCCCCTCGTGTTGTGGCGGTGAATTACTTTGCAGCGCACAGTCCTTGAATCATAAATCAATAACGATGGCTACAAGACCATCGTTATGGTCGACGCAGAACTATAATTCGGCCTTTACTACCGCAAACCACAGACCTACACACAGCCCGACGGAAGTTGTCATCACATGTTTCCAAACGTCTTCCTGGTTTGTGACGTAAGCGTGAATAGAGCAACTACAGTATTGTCAACTGAACAAAAGGTTAAACTATATATACTGTATTTACACTAGGATATTTTAAGGGAAACAACTTGAAAGCAGTCTAGCGTTTTGTAGAGAAAAGTAGTTCAATTGGGGCTAAAAATAGAGGTTAACTTTAAAACTACTTGATAACATCACAAGGTGGAACAGAGTTTGGCTGAAAGGCTGAAAGCTAACCTCTTCTTGTCATTTAATACTAGCTACACAGGATATCTTTTATTTTATTCGCTATTTAACCAGGGAAGTCAATTGAGAACGGCTTTCTTATCTTCTATCTATCCATCCATCTTCTCCTGTCTTAGTGTATTATTGTAGTTTTCCCAGGTATTGTGTTATCGGTATATTGGTTTCCTCTGTTTTTTCATGACTTTTAAGTGAAGCGCTTTTGGCTGAAGTTGGGTTAAACGTGCAACGTAAATAACCTTGGACTGAACTGAATTTGGGGATGTAGAACACTAATAGGGGATTACTCAAGCATGTGTGAACGAAACAAAATGCATGTATGTTTTCAACAGGATTTCAACAGCATTTTAACATGACTAAAAGTTCACGCAAGTAAATTTAGCGTAATACAGGACCTTTAAAACTTCCAAGGAACTTAAAAACTGAAGTGAGCGTCTATGTATGACTCAACTGTAGATGTGAACAGAGAAAACATGACAAAAGGAGGGACAAAAGGAGGCGGCGATGTGGGTGAAAGTTTAACAATAGTCAGACATAAGGTGGACAAAAGATGGACCATGTGGAGCTGACAGGAGAGAGAACCACACAAAAGAACAAGTCAACAAGCTGCAGAGTCTTTCTCTCATGAATTATCACTTCATTTATTATTGCCTTAGGTTCAGCTCTCTTACGTTGCCATAACTTTTTATTTCTTTCTGTCAAACTCATTTCACGGCACGTTTTCATATCTGGTTACGTAAAATGATCAACTTCAAATAGATTAAAGGGGCTAGGCCTGTCACGTTAACACATTTTGAAGCATGATATATCGCTACAGAGATAAACTGCAATCAATAAGAATAGTATTTACTTTATGTCACTGATAAGAAAGAAATTAATGCAAGATAATCCTTATAAATCCTTTTTTAAACTGACAGTATCATGAAAAGGCATGAGCTGCAACAAAGGAAAAGCAGAATGAACAAAAAAGACACTTATTCAACCTTTTACAGCTCAAATCTTATCGTATTACAACAAAAAATATGACAAATCTCCACATGTTTACAAAGAAAATGTACAAACAGTTAATACTGAGTCCCAAAATATACTGTTTCAGCTTTCATATGTTGAACGATATAGTGATTATCGTGACAGGTCTAAAAGCGGCTCTTAGGGTGAGGAAAGGTTTTGATCCTCCGCAAACCAGGAGATGCACTGTTAGCATGTTAGTCATCTTTAGCATTAACGCAAAACTTCAGTTTAGGCTCTGAAAGTTAAGAAAGCAGGGATATTTGTTTCAAAGGACGAGGTGTGAACCCTGATTGGCGAATCCACATCCAATGTGAACTCAGGGACATTCACCGGTGACCAGACTCACACCGGCTACATTCAGACTGCAGCCTGAAGTGACCCAAATCTAATTTTTTCGCCCCGATTTGACCTGTATCTGATCTTTTAATGACAGTCTGAACAACACAGATCCGATTTTTTCAAATGTGACCTAGGCCACTTGGATATGTGCTCCTAAAACCAACACAAATCCGATCTTTTGACATGCGACTTTAGTCTGAACGTCCAGGCCACATTCATCCGACCTACACGTCATCAACAAGTGACAGTTTGGCTATTGTGCTGTAACAAGCACCTGTTGTGAGTCAATAAAGCCCACCGGCGACGCATTTGCTCACTGAAAAAGGCAGCCGAAGACGTGTTTCCTCCCGCGAGAGTGGTACAACAGCAACTTTAAAATCTCCAGGTGCTCAATGCAGCGTCCATGTTTAGGCGACTTCCGTAAACACTGAGCACGTTCGCCGAGTGTGACGTTGTCGTTTCTCCAGTGCTCATGCGGGACACTTTTGGGGTGTTTAAAGTTCACACTGAAGATCACAGAGAAGTCGCATTTAACTGGAAATGTCAACGACCTCGCCAAAAACAATCGATTTTGCAAAAAAATCCAAGAAGGAAGGGGTGAGGGAAGCCTGGGAGCCCCTGCTTAGCTGCCCCCGCAACCCGGCCCCGGATAAGCGGAAGAAAATGGATGGAGGGATGGAAAAAGAATCCAAACTGAGCATTAAGCCCTGCAGTCCAAACGTAGCCATTTTTGTAAAGTATTAAAGTAAGTAAGTGTGTATTCTGGATACTAGGCAACGTTTGTGATGCTTACTTAACGTCAAGCTGAATGGGATTAAAATAAACGTACATAAATAAAAACGAACTGTTATCTCAACCTGCGCCGCATAAACATAAAAGTGAGCATAGTCCGGTGGTATTTTTTTTCCACTGTGAGGAATTTGTGTCATTCTAATAGAGTTAGGCCTGCTCCTAATCACATGACGGAGAGCAGCCTCCAGCTCCACGCACAAAGCTCCCACTGAGCGCCAGACTCACCCCCGAGACAAAACACAGACGCACACTGTCATACCGCTCGGGCTATAGGTTTCGCCACGCAATTCCCACAACGATTACATAATTAGCCTACAGAATGTTAAAGGAAGTCATAATCTATGTCCTGGGATTCGATTTAAAAGGAACTGTTTCAATATATTAACTCAATTATTCATAAGCGCGTCCCTACAGTACAGTAAAATACAAAGAAGTAACAATAACTACGATTTATTCTTGTTTATTTGCTGCACTGCACATAACTACAGTAAAAGCCCCTTATTGTACATACTGTATGTTTTATAGTCTTATAGCTTTACTCTGCTGATGCAGTGTTATGCTAGATTTTATGTTTAGTGTTAATTTATCTTGATTTAGAAGGCATGTTTTTATTCTATACACCTAAATTTTTGATCGGCTAATATCGAATACAGTGGTTCCTTGTTTATCGCGGGGGTTACGTTCTAAAAATAACCCACAACAGGCGAAATCCGTGAAGTAGTCAGCTTTATTATACATGTTTTAAGGCTTACCGATCACACGGACACGGATATAGTGATGCAAAGTTATTATTAAAAAACAGTAATATCGAGTTTTGATGATATGAAGTTTTGACCCAAATCGAACTAGTCATAGCATCAGTGTAATTTTGATGGAAATTTAAGGCAATGAATGTTATTGCTTATTGCATTAGGGTTGGGCGGTAATACGGTAATAGGTATATCCCGAGGTATGAAAAAGTAGCAGCGGTATCAGTTTCATTACCATCATTAAAAAAAATCTGCATAAGGCCCTAAAACCACAGCAGGACTTTCTCCCCTCCGCTCTCTCTCCTCTTCAAACGTGGTTCCGCTCAGAGATTTCCATCCACACGCAGCGAGGAAGAAGAAAAAAACCTGACTGACGCTTCGTGTGCGATGTTGAGCCCTAAAGTTTGTGACGGAGACGTTTTATTGAAGCTGAGAGTCGAGAGGGGACGAGGCGCTGAAGAGGAGAAAGTTCCCGCTCGAGAGCGAAGTCAGACTTTCACGGAGGAGACGGGAACTACGCCTCAAAACGACACAAACAGCTGGTACTCTACTTATTTGAGCAATAATGTGTTTAATGCCTCCCTTGGGAGGTGTTCTGGGCAGACCCAGGACACGATGGAGGGACTATGTCTCTGGGCTTGGGAACGCCTCGGGATCCCTCTGGAGGAGCTGGAGGAAGTGTCTGGGGTAAGTAAGTAAATGTTTATTTATACAGCACTTTTCACAGACAGATGTCACAAAGACGCTTTACAGAGGATTATTTACAGAGCATTCTTCATTTACTCCATACCCGTCCATCCATCCATCTTCTCCCGCTTAATCCAGCTGGGTCGTGGGGGCAGTTTGCTGCCCAATCCTCATAGCACCTGACCCCTCCTATGAACCCCTCTGCAGGTGGTGAGCCCACAGGAGGGTGGACAAGGGTGGTCCTTGATGTTAGTTCAGGTGCTGCATGTTTTGGGTTGATGGGGGAAACCGGAGTACCCGGAGGAAACCCATCCAGACACGGGGAGAACATGCAAACTCCACACAGAAAGGCCCGGGCGACCCGGGGATCAAACCTACGACCTTCTTGCTGTGAGGCCTGAGTGTTGCCACTCAGCCACCGTGCCGCCCACTCCATACCCGGTGGTGGTAAACTACTGTTATAGCCACAGCTGCCCTGGGGCAGACTGACGGAGACGTGGCTGCCAAGCCAACCGGCGCCAACGGTCCCTTCGACCACCACCATCACTCACACACACAACTTTCACACCTACAGTGAGGAAGTGC
Organism: Odontamblyopus lacepedii; assembly: GCA_034769755.1. Taxonomy (NCBI): domain Eukaryota; kingdom Metazoa; phylum Chordata; class Actinopteri; order Gobiiformes; family Gobiidae; genus Odontamblyopus; species Odontamblyopus lacepedii. The sequence continues at coordinate 38,055,586 of CM068346.1, read as the reverse complement.
TGCCCCCGCGACCCGCCCCCGGATAAGCAGAAGAAAATGGATGGATGTGTTTAATGCAGCTTTGCGCACATTTGTTTATGTTTTACAGAAACAAAACTTCAAACAAATTGGTTCATTTGCATACAGTATAAGCGCTGATAAAAACGTGCGCTGACGCTGATGTGATCGAACGCGCTGCAAAGTTTGGTTTGATCAAAACTTGTGCCTCATCTTCAAATATAAAGCTGCGACTCTGTTTCTGAATAGTTTAGGTGCAGCTACAAAATAAATCTTAAGTAGTCAAGGTAATATTTTATATCCCGGTAAAATCTGAGAAGGTTTAACCGTATCAAAATTTGGATACCGCCCAACCCTACTATAGATTAAACCTATTTTATCACAAAGGAAACAGGTATTACAGCTCAGATCTGTGGAGAGTCGCCCCTGTTCACAGAAGAAATGATTGTATTTTTGGGCAATAGAAACACCCGTTATGAATAAATGTTGGATGGATTTGTTGAAAGCTCTACCATGGAACATTCCAGGCAAAGCAATAACATCTCCATTGCGACAAGAATGTAGCGGACCCTCCACCACAAAAGCTGCACAGTGCATCTTTAAAACACAGCATATCGAGATGTTTTTATGGGCCTGTTGTGGTCTAAAAATACTGTAACTTGAATATAGATCTGTTAAAAAAAGCGTTTTCCACCTTCAAGGCACTCGAAGCGCTTTGCGAAGTGGGTTAAGTGTCTTGCCGAAGGACACGACGACAGCATTCACCGCCAACCTGTGGGTCAGTGGATCCGACCGCTCAATCAGTGATGTTTTACGTCGAGATCAGTGGACAAACGTTTTTACCAGCTGAGCTACTGCCGTCCCACTGACTCACTGACTCAATGTTTGATTTTCTAACTCTCTGTTTGTTAAATCAACGCGTTTGTTAAGCTTTGTGAGGAGACCGCCGTTGTGATTGCGGCTACGCAAAAATAAATCTTATCGAAACTGAATAACATTTCACAATCCATAGCCAGATCACATAAAAAGAAAGCAGCCTCCCTTACGTGGAACAGTTTAAAGAGTTTCTCCCAGTGACAATGTTTTAGATCTGATAAACCGCTAATAATAACTCACTTTCAATATGTCATTGTGTAAGCAGCTTTAAGTCATCTTCTTTACATCTCGCAGCACCGAGTCGACCTGCTTATCTAGATTCCTTTTCAACTCTCCGTAACTGAACAATTATTCTTACTGTCGTTAAACTTCCTATGCACCCTACAATTAGCTGCCACACACGCTAGCAATAGATAATAACAACCATAATGATATCAGAGTAACAATGACGTTAGAAACTTGTTTGGAAAATTTTAAATATACAAGAATTGAAGGCGCACTACGTAACTTTTCGGTTGGGGGTCCGTCACCTGCTTGTTTCTATAAATATGTCATTGCTCTGCCTAAAACGTTCCACAGTGTGACAATAAACAGCTCTACCTGACATTTTTTAAAGTACAGATGGTTTTAAAGCTCAAAAATACCTAGAAAATGTATTCTGGCAAGGATCGGTTGCCTCTCCACAGATGACCTGACCTACTGACCTGTAAGTTGGTTTGGTTTGACGTGAATTCTTGGTAAATGGTCGACATACTAAGATCTGGGCACTTTTCATCTCACGCAAATCAAATCTCTCACTGTCAGATACTTCAAATTGCTGCTTTGAATCAATGTTATTTACGTGCGTTTCTTTCACCTAACGTGATCCGTCTGTATGGAATCATTTCAGTTTCCAAAATTTTATAGGAAACGAGTGCTCACTCCATTGTACAGTGTGGGATTTTAGAAAGGAGAGACCACAAAAATGACAACAACAAAAAAATAAGAAAAAGAAAATGTACAAAAACAAGCACAAGAGAAACCAAAACTTTTAGTAAGAGTACCGTATTTTTGGGAGTATAAGGCGCATCGGATTATAAGGCGCAATATCAATGAACGGTCAATGGTGTGTGATGTATACATTTGTTTTATATTGTTTGTGAATTGTGCACGACCAGAAATGTGCAAACTGAATTGCCCTTTGGGATTAATAAAGTTGTTTACTGATTGATTGATTGATTGATTGACTATAAGGTGCACCGGATTGTAAGGCGCATTATCAATGAACGGGTCTATTTTCATACATAAGGTGCATTAAGTGAGACTGATACTTTAGCCCAGGCGTCCACGATCCATTGGCAGATTAGTTTGCTTCACTTGGGCGTGTAAATCAGCATGTCTCTGAACAGGGGCCATTTTGGGGTCCTCAAACACACCATAATATGATGTTGAAGCACAGTACGTGTTACTCCGCGAGGTTCCTGACTGTGGTCGCCGTAAAGCTCCGACAATCCATCCAGCGGTGCGGCTTTATAGTTTAACAAAGTCGCACTAAAACATTTTGACAGATTTTTGAGCGCCGTGTGTAACGCGGGTGTCAAATCCGTGTCTAGACTGTGCTCTCTTGTCCCGCTATTGCTCTCTGTTTTACGTCCCTGCGTGCGTTCGATCATGTGACCGCGAGCAACCAATTAGCTATCTATATTAGCGCAGCAGACACGCGAGAGACGAACAAACGATTGATTGCTACAGGTATGTTTTAACTTCTTTCTATCATATTTCGTCATGACAAGTTGCCAAACTGACCGTATTGAATGTTAACCCGTAGGAGCCGACTACCATCGCCCAAGTGCTTCAAGCCTGGTTTATTACCATTCTACGCAGTGTAATTGCTACACGTGTCCCACATAAAATCAGTTCGAGGTTCAGTAAGCACAAGCAGAATTAATACACAAGGCGCACTGTCGATTTTTGAGAAAATTAAAGGATTTTAAGTGCGCCTTATAGTCCGAAAAATACGGTACTGCTACAAAAAAAAAATTAGAGATGTAACGATATCCAGAACTCTCGATATGCATCTCACAGTATAGTATTTATTGTGATATCCGTGGTGGAACAAACTCATGAATATGCTACTTTTGCCTTTTAAAAGCCTTGAAAAAGCTTTTGGTACTGTTATAATACGAAGAATTAAGATTTAAAAGTGTTAAATAACAGTTATTTCTTCATGTAGTTTGCCCTGACAACACCAAAGGATCATGGTCTATGTAGTTCCCTCTGTTTTTTAGATGTTGCTGCACCAAAACAATGTGATTCGATATATTGTGATGGTCCACGATATTATTGTGAGACGTTTGACGATACGATATCACCATATTTTGTTTATTGCTCCATCCCTATAAAATATATTACTCATGAAGGAAAAAAAAAGTAAAACTAAACTTGTAAATTGATAGTAAATGTTTTACAGATTCTTACCTTTCTTTTTATGTCGATGAACTGTGAGAACATGAGTGACCAGTAGAAAGCCAGCTGTGTTACGTAGAAGTAGTACATCCCAGAGGTCAGTGGCTAAAACAACAACAAATAATACTTTAATTACAATTTTTTTATGCATTTTTTTATGTCAATGGTGAATAATATCAATGCAAGTGTTTCTGTTTCCTTCTAGAATCGACTCTTATGAGCTTTTAGCCATGTTATAATGTTGTTATCTCATCAAAAACATACCTGGAGTTGTGTTTCGTTTCATTCCCACACGTTTGAGTAACACTTTATTATTCGGTTTTTTTACATCTCCAAAGCTCAAGACGCTCTGTTCCACTTTGTGACATCATGAAGCGGTAGTTTTCACGTTAACAGCTCCATTTTACCTTTAGTTCAGTAGGAAATTGTTCTGACGCCAGTGAAAGCTCGTGGCACATTTCCGACTCTGGGCCCGTTTCGGCGAATTATCCCAAAGCCCAGCCGTTTTTGAACATTCAAACAAACTCTTGCACTGGAGTTGATCATGAGACTGCTTGAAATTTCCAGCTTTTGGGATCCAATTATTTGTGCGTGAAAAGATGGCAGCTAATTATAGTTCATATATCAGTAAATTAAAGGAGATACAACATCGGTAAAGTAGAAGTATGAACATTGTCCGAGTGGGTTTAGGGTCCCTTCCGTTCAGAGGATCATAGAGGGTCCTGCTCCATGTTGCTCCTATTGTGCTCGTCTTTGTGAAATATTTATGGCCTCAACAACGACGAAAAAATAGTCCAAAATATAAAAGACTGACAAAAAGGTGCTCAAGTTTTCTTTTGCCCTCTTAAACTCATCGATAAAACGCGTATTGGCATAAACGGTATGATGATTATTCATGTTTTGATTTGTTTGTATTGCGATTTTAATGTATTTCTTATTCTGTAAAGCACTTTGAATTACTTTGTGTACGAATTGTGCTGTACAAATAAACTTGCCTTGCCTTGCCATAATAGACACCACGTTTTTAAAATAATAAAATAGTAAAAACATAAAAAAAAAATTTAAAAAAAATTCCTTTGTGGGACTCAACAGAAGATAAAGATTGTCCGGTGGCCCCGCGACCCAGCCGGATAAAGCGGAAGAAGATGGATGGATATAGGACATTCCAGATCTGAAATTATCCAATCAAGTGAAGGTGTATGGAGCTTTAAAACCACAGTGGAGCACTTCCTGTATCACCACATGACATCACAAGGTGGAAAAGAGTGTTTTCAGTTTGAGAGAAGAACATACTGTAGCCTAAATATGCAGGATTTGTGTGTTAAACGTGTGTGAATGAAACAAAACACAACTCCAGGTGTGTGTTTGTGATGAATAGGGCCCTTTAAAGATCTTATAGCTAATACACTGTTGTCTGGCTGCTAACCGCTAAAAACATAACTTGCTAAACCTGTAGTTTAACATGCGCAACATGCATGTGGTTCATGTGATTCATGTGTTACCAAACCAGAGGCTCATATTTCAAACTTTACTCAATCGATAAAGCTCCTGGATGTGTTTGACAAGTGCTTCCTCATTATTATTATCATTATTATCATCAGTATCATTATTACCTGCACTTATATTCTTGTAATTTTTGTGTTACATTATAGAGTTATTGTTTCTCCTTTATTTTATATTATTTATTGCATCGTTAGCAGTGTTTGTCTTATGTTTGCTCCAAGTACCGCAGCAATTTCCTAATGTTGTTCACTCTTAAGTCAATAAAACCTTTCTGATTCCGATTCGGTTATTCAGTTTTATTAAGTAAATCAACTTATGTTATAGTTTAAAGGGTCGATATTACTCTGTTTTCTGTTCTGTTATGATGTTTCTCATCTAAAACAGACCTGGAGTTGTGTTTTGTTTCATTCACACATGTTTAACAGACAAATCCTGCATATTTAGGGCTTATTTAGTTCTTCTCTCAAACTGAAAACACTCTGTTCCACCTTGTGATGTCATGTGGTGATACAGGAAGTGCTCCACTGTGTTTTTAAACTCCATACACCTTCACTGCAATCATTTTTAATAATTTCAGCCTGGGATTTCCCAATTTCCCAATGATCTGTAGGTAAAAGGAGCTGATAACTTTAAAACTATCGCCAGAGTGCTGCACGGGTCTGATTATTTTGACAAACCGCACCCGTCCGTACACGTCATACCTCAATCTGCATCCGACCCGTTTTCCGACAGAATTGAAATAAAATTCCGCACCCGATCCGACCCGCTATAGGGGGAACACATTGAAAATGCATCAGATCTCAATATGAACAAAAAAAAAACATGGTGGATATCTATACAAATAATGTTATACAAATAAAAGGCAATGTCTTAAGAACAAAAGGATGTCACCTTTCTTAAATTTTCAGCCTACAGAGGTCTTAATTTATTTTTTCCCGTTGAGCTCTGATATGTTTTCAATGTTCCTTAAATTTTTTTGAGCAGTGTACACACCGACACCTGAACCGCACCCGAATGAAAATCAGTCCGAGAGCCAAAAAAGAGCCACAACCACTCGCTAAATTTCTCTTCAGCTCCTCGCGAGTCATTTCGAACTGCAGGACATTGTGTGCGTAGTTTGAAAATGAAAGTGGCAGAGATTTGTGGGAATGCGAGCAGAAAAAAACATGGATTTTACATTTAATCATCTTGTAAAAACGACGGCATTTTTGCATTTCACTAAAACACAGCCCTGTTGTTTGTTCACACGATGTTTTGTAAACCGCAGATCAGACCCGCGCTCTCCTGCGTCCGACACAGCGCAACATTTTTCACCCGTCGGGTATCAGTGGGTACCTGAACCCGTGCAGGACTCTGGCTACTGCTTCATGACATCACAAAGTGGAACGGAGCATTTTGAGCTTTGGGGATGTACACACTAATAATAAAGGATGTGTGAATGAAACAAAATAAAACTCCAGGTATGTTTTTGGGGAGATAACAACATTATAACACGGCTTAAAGCTTGTTTGTGTAATGCAGGACCTTTAAAGTTGAACTCCGGCACGTTTGAAGCTAAAGTCCGTTGTTAGAGGTGGTCGAATTCTGTCAGAATCCAAAAATGGCACAGTCAAGGCAACAAACTAGTGCAGTGATGGGGGCAAGTTCTTAGCTTCCACGTAAAACGCCAATTTGCACTGAAAAGACTCACACTATCACCGATGTTGTTTCTAATCCCATTTATCTACGAGTGAATTATATTTTTTGAAAATGCTAAAAAAAATACATTTCCAAATAATTTTCTTTCAACAACTTTCAGTTCCTCTTCTTCTTCACCGTCACTAGTCGATCCTCACTTGTTGCTTCTGGCGGCTTGAGCCTCTCGCCGCCGCTGGAGTCGACAATCAAGTCTTTTGGGCTTTTGCATGTGCAGTGGGAAATCAACAGAGGGAAGTGTAAAGCTGCTTATAAAGTTGTTTTATAACATTTCCAGACACTAATGAGTGAACCAGGCAGAGCGTTTTGTTTGTTAGACTCGTGGCTGTTGTAAGATGGTGTTTTACGTGGAAGTTAAGAACTTGCCCCCATCACTACACTAGTTTGTTGCCTTGACAGACTCACTGCCACAGTGAGATCTCCACCGAGGAAACACTGATCTGTGCCGTTTTTTGGCTTCTGACAGAATTCGACCACCTCTGGCAACGGACTTTAGCTTCAAACGTGCCAGAGTTCCCCTTTAACACTGAACTTAGTAGCACATTGAACATTTTTTGTAATATGCAGGTCCGGTTGACATGAATGTTGTAACACAAACACTGCTCTATCCTTCTGTGCCATTTGACTTACTTCCTCTGTTCTGTCTGTTGCCATTTGCCCTTTTTCCTGTACACATAATAACTACAGTGCATGAAATACTTAAGCTAGTGTGACCCGGCCTATGTACCCAGGCACAAAGCTCGACTTCTTCGTTCTTGTCAAAATTACTATCATGTGCATTCACTTTCCAATGCAGATACAACCTATGGGAACACTACAAGTTACAAGGTTTCCAAAAACTATCATTTACTGACAAGATTACATCAAATTTCTCTTTTTAAAGGTGAAATGTGCAACTTTTTGCTTAAAGATGGTATTGCTTTGCCTGGAATGTTCCACAATATGACATAAAACAGCTTTATCTTACATTTATTCAATTACAGGTGCTTTTATAGCTCAAAAATACCTACAAAAATAAAGTATTGTTTGGTCTCCATGATGATAAAAAGCTTTAATGCCATACTGTGAGACACGGACCCTCCACTAGAAAAGTTACACACCTTTAAGGACGCCACAGTGATTTTTTGTTGAATATTTTGTCACATTTTTTGGAAGAAGCGACTGATAATGCACAGTAAATATAGTTTACATGTAACAGGCCCCTTCAGTGACAGAAAGCCAAGCAAAGAAGCCTCTATCCAAACACTGAATTCCTCAACAGTAAAGACATGGAAACAACACACTGTCCATTTATCTACTGGGCTGAAATTATCCAGACGATTATTATTATTAAAGGTGCACGGAGATCAAAACGCAGTGGAGCATTTCCTGTATTATCACGTGATGTCACAAGGTGGAACGGGGTGTTTTCTGTTTGTGCTTCACTTGTGGACTGTTCCTGAGGAGTAATTTGACACTTTTCTGTGTGTTTGAGATCAAGTTTTACATGTTTTGTTTGAATATATATATAAACAAATGTGTTGAGATATATTGTAACTTGCATGTGTAATTAAAACAATATATAATGGAAAAAAAGTTTTTTTATTTATTTATATGTATGGATCAATGATGCTGTCCAGTTGCAATTTCCTCAGTTAAAAAGGTTCAAATTTCATAATAATTCACCACATTTCTGTAGCACCTCTGACCTCCAAGGAACCAAATCATTTTTTTCAGACATCATGAGTTATTCTGCATGTTTTTTGTACTTAAAGTACTTAAAATGTCATGTGGTGCGACTAATAACAACAGTAATTCTGTGGCTGGAGTTTAATAACAGACAAAGTCGACTTGGGTGAATGGTTCTTTAGGCATTTTTCCTTCATTTTTCTTCATTTTCCAGGGCAGTAGTTTGTTCATTAAACACAAGCAGGCGACTGTCATATTGGACTAAATCTAAAGAAATGCAAACAGATTTTTCTATACACTTCATATTACTCAGAACTTAGATTAATATCCCAACCATGTTTTAGAAAATAAAACAGTTTTAAGGTTATTCTCGGTCGCACCACATGACATTTTACACTAAAAATGCTGAATATAAACGTTAAACACAGATTTATGCACCTGACACTGTAAATATTTGAAAAAGTCATTGATCCATATATAGATTAACTAGTCACTATCTAGTTTCATAAAGGGTTTAATTCATGGGGACTTTCCAGCTGATTCCTGTTCCACATGTGTGAATGAAACAAAACACAACTCAAGGTATGTTTATGATTTGATTTATACCAAGAATAGTGTAATATGAGCCCTTTAACTCTTTCCCCCCTGGACGCCTACTAAGAACAACCCACACATATATTAATAGGGCCCATAGAGCATAATTGCATAAAAGAAAACTAACTTCCACAAGTGATTATAAATGATTTTCATACTCATGAACTTTATTGAAACACAGACATATTTGGTATCTCTGGAAACCTTAGACTCTGAACTATCCATTTATGGATAGTTTTAGTTTTAGTTTTAAATGCGATTCAACTCATTTGCAGGTATATAACAGCTCACTGAAAATGAGAGTTTACCTGGTCAGGTGCAAAATCGAAAATAAAAAACTCCATTCAGCATCTGTTAAATGCATGTTCTGAGCACTAAACTCATATACAAATGAAAAAAATATATTTGTCAAAGTATTAAAACAGATTTCATATCACTAAATGCAGTACAGACAAGTGTACACCTGTTTGTACACCTGTGTGTACCCAACTCGTTTTTCCTATTTAGCGTATTCAGTTCATTTATATTTCCCATAAAGAAACTCTGACACTCTGAACTGTCTTTTTTTCAACATAGAAACATGTCAAAACATCTGGAAGGCCATTATTGATTAACTCGAAAAGTGTGACTCAGGTGTGAGGTATAAGTCAGGTGTGAGTCAGGTGAATGTCGTACATCGTCAGGACGCGCTAAAACCTGACACCCCGGAATGGATCTCCAGACCAGTAATCAGAGTATAATAATAATATAATAAAACTAATAGTAATTAGTGCATGGGATTTATACCCATGAGTATCGATATCCCAGAATACACTTTAATTTCTTCCCCGTCAGTGCGTGTCCACTATGTGTCTGTGTGACTCCACATACGCGTTTGTTTCTGTAGCGATTCTGTCATATATCTCTTCTTGGAAAAAAAAAAGACTGAAATATTTCAATGGACTAGCTTCAGCAACATCCAGATTTTGGGGCAATTTCGGTCCAAAATCGAGTGTAAAGTCCCCGATAGTTTGCTAGGATATCACAGGACTCCAGGCAGACGCATCACTGATACGCCCATCTCCGTAAGTTTCACTCTTCGAAACATCGTCGCTATCACTGTTTTCCGCTGAATAATCAATGTTATCACTTTGAAATCCATAAAAGTCAGAGTCAGAGTCACTTTCTCCAAAGATATAAAATAAAAAACCTGCCTCCTCGTCACTTCTAAAACTCTGCCCTGCCATCTTTCCTTTGCACGTGTTTTGTTTTGTGGTATTTTTACTAGAAGCTATATTCGTCAATACTTCGACTAACTTTGGAAAAAAATCTGTGAAAATATATCCTTGAATCCTATTGGTCAGCCTAGTATGGGTTGTTATGGCCTCCACCTATCGCAGACTCTGTCACGTGTGAAAAAACCGCACCGTTTCTATGGTCGTCAAATAGCGTCTTTAGTGATATAGCGGAGGTGTCAAAACTCGTCATTAAGGATACAGGGGGGTCGTCAAATGTCGTCTTTATGGGGGAAAGAGTTAAATGTTGAGTTTTGTGGAAATCAAAGTAAATACAGTGTAGTTTAATTGTAATAGTCGCAGTAAGCATGGACTCACCTGATAGGGGTAACCGTACCAGCACTGCCTCGTGTCCCACAGCCACGGCGTCTACAAACAAATTGGATAAAACAGTAAGTCAGTATGGACGATATTTTACAGATGCTTCTTCTCCTCTAAGCCATTTTATATGTTATTGTCTCGGGTTAGTTTGCACAGTACTTTTCTTCAAGTGAATTAATCATAAACAACTTAGGTACTTTATAAGGTGCACTGTATAACTTTTCTCCTGAAGGATTCGCCAATTGCTCGACTCCATGGAAGTGTTATTACTTTGCCAGGAATGTCTCAAAGTGAAGCAAAAACTAAACTTGGCCAAGAAACAGGTCAGATCCATGGAAAAGCGTCTCAGTGTATTGTAAGAACGCTTGTTTTTCATGGTATTTTAATCAATAAAAATGGAAAAATGCAAAAAAGACACGTTTAATACTGTACGCTGGAATATTTCAGGCAAAACAATCAGATTCCCATGGAGACAAGCAGGTGGTGGACCCGTTACCAGAAAAGTTCCGCAGTGCACCTTTAAAAAATTCACAATTTCTTGGATTTTAATATCTAATTTTGACTTTGAGTTTTGTCTGGCTCCATCTCTGGCGACTAACAAAACAATGAGAGGTGATAGCACTATATAAAAAAGGTACAGTATGAAACTTTTCTGGACGAAACCCAACTTAAATTTTTGTCTATTTTGGGCTAAAATGTTACATAGTGTGGCTTTAAGAAAAATACTTGCAAAAGAAACATGAATACAGAAATACAAAAATCACCTCACCTGCCAGAGAAACTGCAATCCATATATAAATATACCCAAATAAAATGTAAACCTCCACCTACAAAACAAAAGTTAAAAAAGAATCACCAATGTTAAGATTATTTATACACACACTCTAGGCTCTACAAAATATAAACAAATATGAACACTGTCTGCAATACATATGTGGCATTATACAGTATATTTAGTTGAAAAGTCATTTTTAGAATATTTATCTTGAGTATTTTGACTGGGGTTGACCAAATTGTTAATATTATCTAGATCAAGGATGTCCAAACTGTTTGCATCAAGAGCCACAAAACTCCGACAATCCCGAGGGCTGATTTAGGGCCATAGACTTGTGGTCGGTACAGTGAATTATTCAGATATATTAACAGGTCAGAATGAGCCGAAGGTCCTTCAGTCAAACTCCGACTCTGAACAGGACACATACAGCTTCTGATATTGGCTTTATGAGGTAGGATTTCAAACCCGTGCAGTAAAAAGGCAGCCTGATTCATCATTCATCTGACCTCGCGGCATTAGGATTTGTTCTCTCGACAGTAGGCGGGTACTTTTTTTATTTAACCAATCGCCGCTATTTGGTCGTGTCGTACGTAATGGGCCGGAACGCTCAGTGGTGCCCAAGTGATCGCAGCACAACAGCAAACAAAGCAGAGAGTGAACATGTCTGTCTACGAGCACTGTCGTTTCTGCGAGGTGAACTTGTGATTTAAAGGTAGGGATGTCCTGATCCGATATTCACTATCAGTACTGGCTCCCGATCCGGCTCTTTCACGAGTATCAGACGGTATTGATTTCAGTCACGTAATCCAGTTTCACATGTTTTTGTGGCATCGATGCGTTTTTACTGCAGCCGTAAATCAAAACGCCGCCATGTCGCTGTGTGGGACTTTTCACTACAACAAAACGAGAGTCAAACAGCAACGCAAACGCTGCAAACAAACAGTTTCTCATGGAGGAACCAGCAGAGCCACTTTAACATTACCAGTTTGATTTGTCACTTACAAAGAAAGAAAGAGCACTCATTAAAAAAAAAATCAAATCAGATCGGAAGCCAAAAAATCTTGATCGGGACATCTCTAACTAAAGGCTCTGCTTCTCTGATTGGCCGGAGCTCCGACTACAACTTCCGGGGTTCTTGCAAACCGCCGAGTGTATTTCTGATTCCTGACTAGTCGCTGGAGAGAAATTAAATTGAGCAGAGGCACTAGGTGGCGCCAGCCTGTCTAATAAAAAGTACTTCTTGAAGTAAAATGCGCTAATTTACCTGGAAACTTGGGGGTCAAAAGAAATTGGTCTGAAGCCCTAATTTAGCCCCTGAGCCATAGTTTGGACGTGTTTGATCTAGACTCTGATGGTTTAACTTGGCTTAAAGGTGCATTGTGTAACGTTTTGGTTGGGGGTCCGTCACCTGCTTGTTTCTATGGAGATGTCATTGCTCTGTTTGGAATATTCCACAGTTTGACATTAAACAACCGTAACTTACATTTATTCAATTACAGGTGGTTTTATAGCCCAAAAATACCTAGAAAAACTGGGATTCTGACTGTGAGCGGGGTCGCCTCTCCACAGACCTGACCTGCAACTTGGTCTGGTTTGGTCTCCATGAAGATAGAAGAGTTTAATGCCATACTGTGGAACATTCCAGACAAAGCAATAACATTTCTATGGGGAAAAGTGTTTCACAGACCCTCCACAGAAACATTACACAACGCGCCTTTAAAATAATAAGTTATCTGCCACTGGGCTGCATGCATTTTCTCACCCATCACATAAAAATCTGAAATCTTGAAGAGCTAAAATGCGCATAAAAATCATCTAGATCATTATAACTTAGAAAGATGTATTTCTGGCAGTGAACTAGAGCGTTAAACAGGAGCCACATCTGCCCTTCAGTGTGGTGTAGGGTGGGTATAGTCCTGCTGGGGGTCAGAGGTCGGGCGCCGGACGTACATGCTCTCGCAGAACTTGGTGTGTGTGCTGGGTTTGTCCTGGTTCCTGCGGTGTCGGAACCAGCGCTGGACTTTCCGCACGTCCCAGTCCAGCTGCTTCGAAAGGCCATCAAGGCGCCGCGTGTCTGGGTTCTGAAATGACAAAGAAATCCTTAACCACGATAACACTAGGGATGCACCGATACCACTTTTTTGAAAACCGATACGAGTACGAGTACAATCATTTCTGTACTTGCCGATGCCGATATTTTACCAATCTTATAAATGCGCAAGTGCAAAAAATATATATTTAATAAACCCGGAAAAACATACAAACAACCATGATATTCCCTCTCTACACACCAGGCTGTGTCCCTAAGAAGAACTTTGAACTTTTCTTTCTCTTTATTATTATTATTTTATTGAGCTTTGATTGAGAGCGAGAAATGCAATTTAATTTTTTCATACGTGAATATGAAATAAACTTCTTTGAATCTTGATTATAATGTGTTTAATGCAGCTTTGTGCACATTTGTTTACATTTTACAGAAACGAAACTTAAAACCGCATGGCTCATTTGCATACAGTATAAGCGCTAAAAAAAACAGCTCATGTGCAAGTACATTCAGCTTCTGTCGGACTAAAGGACACGACTCAGTCGATTATTTGTGTTCTCTCTGTGACAGAGGATGTTCTGCTGGTGGTGAGTCTGTTCTGTGCGTTTGTCGCGTTGGAGATGTTCATGTTAAACTTTTCACAGATTGTACGAGTGCAGCGGCTCTTTCACTGATGTCGCTACAGTCGCTTTATTTAAGTTGCTCTGGTTTCTCATCACCGGGACACTGGATTATTCGAGATACTGAAACTGGGAAACTGGGAAACTGCGGAATGTATCGTGTAATAGTGGTATCGGTGCGTGGTGTCAGCAAATGTTTAACAAGTATGAGTACGAGTATATTGTGGAAGTATACCTGCTACCGGTATCGGTATCAGTGCATCCCTAGATAACACATTTTGAAGAACGATATATTGCTACAGAGATATACTGCGATAAATGATGCTGAAATACTGAAACTACTTTATGCCACTGACACAATAACAATAATATAATATAATATAATAAGATAATCCCTGGATACATTTTTAAATAGGCAGTATCATTCAAAAGGAATGAGCTACAACAAATAATAAACAGCAGAAAGCACTAAAAAGACCCAAAATCTCCACACGTTAACAAAGAAATACACACGGCAAATACTGAGCCCCAAAATATCTTGTTCCAGGTTTCATATATTGAATGATATGTCAATATTGTAATTATGGTGACAGACCTTTTCCCATTGCAACTCAATATTAATTAAGGCACTGTCCATCTAATAAATGAATAAATATAAATTAATTAATTAATGAATACAAATAAATCAGTACATAGAGATAAAAAATAAATTACTCTAGATGCATTTTCTACTTATTACTTTTTATTTTAGAACTGATAATAAATATAACAACATGTTTTATGACTGTGAGGCAATAAAATGATTTTCTAACTTATCAAAAACACACTCGTAAGAGCCGACATCCATAAAGTCTCGTTAGAAAGTGTTTTATCACAGAGCCAGACACCTACAGTATACAGCTTTATTTACCAGTTTCCATCGTGACCGGGCTGACAGATAAATAGACAAAGTTTTCAGTTCCACTCGGCTCCAATCTGATCATATTCCAACTAAAATAACAAAACTCTCCCCATTTTGGCAAAGAAAATGTACAGACGAGTAGTAATTACAGCAGTATAGTATAGAGTAATTCTCCCCAAACACACACAGAATGATAAATGCTCTCTAGATCTCTTTAAGTGCACTTTTATTACACGGATAATTAAGGAGTATAACTGCAGCAGACCTTTGTGATGGATGTAAACACTTTCTCAAGGACGGCATTGGGTTGGGCTCTCCGTCCGACGCCCGCCTGGATGTGGAGACTCCGGGCACACGCACTGGCAATGAACCTGGGCACAAGACAACACGGGTTAGACGAATACTGCTGTTGTGCACGTGGGCAAAACACTGACTCCACCTCGTCCCCGGTGTCTGTGTACGTTGGTGTATGAATGTGTGCGTAAATGAGTGAGTGGATCGTTGACGTAAAGCGCTTTGAGTGACTAGAAGGTAGAAAATCGAGCGCTGTATAAATGTGAGCGTGTACAGTAACCACGATACACAAAGACAATATTTTAAAACAGAATATTGACAAAGAAGCGCATAGTTTTTGTACCTTCTGATGGTGAAAGTGTGAAGAGGTTTAGATCAGTGATGGGTGATATCACAAAACCCTATACCAGTCAATACTTTGGCATCTATCATGATAGATATCGAGCAGATATCAATAAACTATTATCGCAACGGCAGGAAAAGCTACGATGTTGAGTCTCGCAACTTCCTGTCAGTGCTTTTCTACGGCAAAATCCCTGTGGAAAAGTGTCGGATATTTTTGAGCAGCTTCATAAATCTGCCCCAACACCAAATCTTCATCCAACAAGGTCGACAAAGAACAGATTCTGTCCATGAATAATTTATCCACAACGATCAAGGGAAGAAACGACGAGCATCAGTGACACTACTGAGCAAAACTAACGTGATGGTCATGAAGAAAACAGAAATAACTTGTTCACTCAGACTGATTCTACAATTAAAATTAAAAAACGATGTAGTGATGATGTTTTAGCATAGACAGATAGCATATTAGCATAGACAGATAGCATATTAGCATAGACAGATAGCATATTAGCATAGACAGATAGCATATTAGCATAGACAGATAGCATATTAGCATAGACAGATAGGTTATTTTACTTGTAGAATTAAACTCCTCAGTCACATTATGGGCGCACAGTACAACCTGTTATTTCACAATCTGCTGCTGCAGTTGTGTCTTATGGCTGTAATAAAAGCTACAGGACCAGAAATACAAATAAAATTCACACTCTTTCATACAAAACACACACCAAATATGTATAAACCACTTTTGAACATGAAGAGGTGCACAGATCCTAGGACGCGCAGTAGAGCTCTTTATTAAAAAGACCCAAGCTGATTATTGACGATTAGAAATGACTAAGCCTTAAGTGCACATCTCTACTTTGACGCTGTTAAAAGGTGCACTGCGTAACATTACTAGTGAAAGCCTTAAGTGCACAGCTCTACTATTATACGCTATTAAAAGGTGCAGTGCATGACATTTCTAGTGAAGGGTCCGTCACCTGCTTGTCTCGATGGAAATGTTTCTCTGATCTGGCCAAGATTTTCAAACTTATATCAGGTTATTCGTCTTGTTTTCAGATTTATTATCGACTTACTCGTTCTGAGACGGCTTAAATCTAGTCTAGAGGTTGTTTATTTTAAGATAACTTGTCATGTGAAATGATCTTGCTGCATGGACAGATAATTTCACTACTTTCAAGTCATTTTCTGATAGATTTAAGTGTTTATATCTTACATTTTGGCCAAGCTTTATTGCAATGTATATGAGCCAAAGAGAAAGAAAGAAAAATCTACATCTCCATATATGAAACTACAGCAGAGAAAAGGGGTCAAAAAGTCAAGAAAAAGTCAAATATAAGAGATTTTAGGTTTATTCCCCCCACATCCTGTAGATAGAGGATAATCTGATGGCATACTGAACAAATATTTAATGGTTTCACCTCAATAAAGCCCAGAGAGTCATGACCCTAAATCGTGTTATTTCACTAAATCCTTTTAAACCACTTTGTTAACATTTTACACATGAAGCTGTGAAATGAAGTCTGGGTCAGAATATCAGCGTTATGGAGGTATGTCAGCTATGTCCCGGGCCTAGAAGGAGTGCGAGGAGCTAACGGAGGAGCTGCAGTGACACGGTATGATCTGACCTATAACAGAAATAGTCCTGATTTACCAAGGAACATATGGAATGCTAAAGATGTGTTTGAGAAAACCAAATGTCCAGTTCAATAGCTAACAAACAGAAACCGTAAACAAGTATGTGAGTTAGTTTCAGAGTAGAAATTCAATTCTCTCAACTGGAGTATATTGAAACTTTTCAATATACTCCAGTTGAGAGAATTGAATTTCTCCTTTGCAACAAGACCAAATGGTTTATTAAAGTTGAACTCTGGGGTGTTTGAAGCTAAAGTTCGTTGCTAGAGGTGGTTGAATTCTGTCAGAAGCGAAAAAACGGCACAGATCAGCGTTTCCTCGGTGGAGATCTCACTGTGGCAGTGAGTCTGTCAAGGCAACAAACTAGTGTAGTGATGGGGGCAAGTTCTTAGCTTCCACGTAAAACGCCAATTTGCTTCACACTGAAGAAGCTTAACACCACTTTAACCCATCTTACAACAGCCACGAGTCTAACAAACAAAACGCTCTGCCTGGTTCACTCATTAGTGTCTGGAAATGTTAGAAAACAACTTTATAAGCAGCCTTACACTTCCCTCTGTTGATTTCCCACTGCACAGGCCAAAGCCCAAAAGACTCGATTGCCGATGCTGTTTCTAATCCCATTTATTTACGAGTGAATTTTTTTTTTTTTTTTTTTTAAACGCTAAAAAAATACATTCCTGAACCATTTTCTTTCAACAACTTTCAGTTTCTCTTCTTCTTCACTGTCAGTAGTCGATCTTCACTTGTTGCTTCTGGAGGCTCGAGCCTCTCGCCGCTGCTGGAGTCGACAATCGAGTCTTTTGGGCTTTGGCCTGTGCAGTGGGAAATCAACAGAGGGAAGTGTAAGGTGCTTATAAAGTTGTTTTCTAATGTTTCCAGACACTAATGAGTGAACCAGGCAGAGCGTTTTGTTTGTCAGACTCGTGGCTGTTGTAAGATGGGTTAAAGTGGTGTTAAGCCTCTTCAGTGTGAAGCAAATTGGTGTTTTACGTGGAAGTTCAGAACTTGCCCCCATCACTACACTAGTTTGTTGTCTTGACAGACTCACTGCCACAGTGAGATCTCCACCGAGGAAACACTGATCTGTGCCGTTTTTTTGGCTTCTGACAGAATTCAACCACCTCTAGAAACAGACTTCAGCTTCAAACGTGCCAGAGTTTCCCTTTAAGGAGGCTATGAGAAAGACACTGATGTTAACTGAGAATACATGAATGTGAAAAGAATATAGCTGCACTTAGGGCTGAGCGATGTGAAAAATCGAATTTAAATAATATACATTGTTTCTGCAAACTGATCTACCGAAAACATTTAAGTGAATTTTGTTTGTCTTATTAAAACAATTTGACATAAAAAAAATCATTAAGTTGTAAATTGTTTTTAGTACTAGTGAAAATCTACACTTGCGCGAACATACATAGACACAGGGAGAACATGCAAACTCCGCACAGAAAGGTCCTGCTCTCATCTCACAGTTGCACCTCCATGTTGTCCAGATTTTTACTTTTTAAACATAAATTGGAAATAGAAACGGATCACAATACTCGTCAATCTTATTTTGCAACTCAAAATTCACCTATGACGTTATGTTTCCTCCTCAAAAACAGACCCAGAGTTGTGTTTCGTTTCATTCACGTTTGAATAACCCTTTTTTATTCATCCGTCTACGTCTCCAAAGCTCAAAATGCTCCTTTCCACCTCGTGATGTGATGAAGTTGTAGTTTTCCAGTTAACAGCCTTTACCTTTTAACCTTTAGCTCAGTAGAGATTGGAAATTCCAGTGCTGAAATGATCCAAACGGTTCTCGTGAACGTATACGGCATGAAAAAAACAGTGGAGCACTTCCTGTATTACCACATGGCATTGCAAGATAGGACAGAGTGTTTTCTGTTTGAGAGAAGAACTAAATGCGAAGGATTTGTGTGTTTAAAATCCGTGTATCATTCGTATTAATTGTTTTTCAATATAAAACCAAAAATGAGAAAACAAAAAAGACAACTCTTTTCTTCATTATTTGTCTCCCAAACCAAAATGAGAAAACGGAGAAAATTGTGGGTTTTTTTCAGTTTTTAATTTTGCGTTTAAATTAATAATGGGAAAAAACGGAAAACAGATAATGTTTCCCGTTTCCTGAACCAAAGTCCTGGCCTGGTCCTGGTCCAGTGCGGTCATTAGCAGCCCACTGAACCGATTGCCAGGACCAAACCAGGACTGAACGAGGACTAAACCAGGACTGCACCAGGTCCAAACCAGGTCTAAACCAGGACTGAACCAGAACTGAACCTCTCTCCGGTCACTGCCTTGACTGATTTTCTGCAGGAAACAATGAGTCCTGGTCCAGTCCTGGTTTAGACCTGGTTCAGTCCTAGTTTAGACCTGGTTTAGACCTAGTTTAGACCTAGTTTAGACCTGGTACAGTCTTGGTTCAGTCCTGGTTTAGACCTGGTTTAGAGCTGGTTTAGACCTGACTCAGTCCTAGTTTAATCCTGGTTTAGGCCTGGTTCAGTCCCAGTTCAGTCCTGGTTTAGACCTGGTTTGGACTTGACTCGGTCATAGTTTAGTCCTGGTTTTGTCCCAGTTCAGTCCTGGTTCAGTCCTGGTTTAGACCTGGTTCAGTCCTGATTTTGACCTGGTTTAGACCTGGCTCAGTCCTAGTTTAGTCCTGATTTAGTCCTAGTTTAGTCCTGGTTTAGACCTGGTTTAGACCTGGTTTAGATCTGGTTTAGACTTGGTTTAGACCTGGTTTAGACCTGGTTCAGTCCTAGTTTAGACCTGGTTCAGACCTGGTTCAGGAGTTTTTTTGGGGAAACAGGAAACAGCCGTTATCTGTTTTTTCCATTGTTCATTTAAACACAAAATCGAAAACTGAAAAACGTTTTCCGTTTTTTCCGTTTTCTTTCTTTTTTTTTTTTTTTTATACTGAAATCCGAATGACCGAATGACACATGGATTGTTAAACACGTGCGAATGAAACAAAACATGACTCCGGGAACGTTCTTAATGAGGAAACAACATAATAACAGATCGTAAAACAGTGTAATGTCGGTTCTCTGAGGATGAATGAGTGTTTTCAGCGCGAACAAACGAGCTGAACTGAAGCGTGAAAGCTCCTCGTCTTAAGTACGAGTCGTGCACGTCCACTTTTCTTCTTTCTTACGGTGGGAACGGGACATTCAGAAGCAAACAACTATTATCTCTCATCAGTAAAGCCCGAAAATACCCTGCGACACAAAACACCTCTTTTGTTTGACACCGAACCACGTGTGACTCTTTGTTTTTTTTACTCCTTGCTCTTCTCGTCCTCCCCGTTTTGTT
The DNA here is from genome assembly GCA_034769755.1 of Odontamblyopus lacepedii. Lineage (NCBI taxonomy): Eukaryota > Metazoa > Chordata > Actinopteri > Gobiiformes > Gobiidae > Odontamblyopus > Odontamblyopus lacepedii. The sequence goes on along the minus strand of CM068346.1, from coordinate 38,035,281 downwards.
TAAATCCACAAACCTGCTCCACTTCTCCTGTTCTTCTTATTCAGGTGTATTTGAAGCACTGACAATTCTCCAAACACAATTTCCCTCACATCTGGGTTATATTACGATCAGATAGTCTTTTAGTTCCCGCGCCGCTTTACCTTACGTGCACTCGAGCCGACCTTAAATTAACCGAAAGAATAAAGTAAAATAAAAATAAAAATAAAAGTATTGGGCAGATGGCTTCATGTAGATAAACAACTACAATATTTGCATAGAAATACACTTTGGGGACACACTTTTTTAGTCGTTTCTTGATTATTTATATTGCAGATTCTCAGTGAAAGCATCAAAACTGTGAATGAACACTCGGAATGCAGTAAACAAAAAATAAACTCAAATCCATCCATCCATCCATCCATCTTCTCCCGCTTAATCCGGCTGGGTCGCGGGGGCAGCTTGCTGCCCAATACTCATAGCACCTGACCCCCCCTATAAACCCCTCTGCAGGTGGTGAGCCCACAGGAGGGTGGACAACATGGTCCTTGATGTTAGTTCATAGGGGTGCGGGCATGTTTTGGGTTGATGGGGGAAACCGGAGTACCCGGAGGAAACCCATCCAGACACGGGGAGGAACATGCAAACTCCACACAGAAAGGCCCGGGCGACCCGGGGATCGAACCCGCAACCTTCTTGCTGTGAGGCCTGAGTGTTGCCACTCAGCCACCGTGCCGCCACATAAACTCAAATCACTTTTGTAATAGTTACTTTGAGGATATTTAGTCGAGTTATTTCTAGGGGTGTAACAGTAGCTGAAATATGGTGATATCGTATCGTCAAAGGTCTCACAATAATATCTTGGACCATCACAATATATCGAATCCCAAGTCTCTTTGCTTAAATGAACAGTTCTGATGCAGAAATAGCTAAAAAACAGAGGAAACTACATAGACCATGATCCTTTGTTCCGTTTCAGTGCAGACGACATGAAGAAATAACTTTTAAAACTTCTTTGCCCATTGTGTGTTTGTGTTTATTTATTTATTTAAATTTTTTATTTTCCCTCTATTTTTTACATTTTTTATATTGGATCTATTTTATTTGATTATTATTATTATTATTATTATTATTATTATTATTATTATTATTATTATTATTAAACTACTTTATTTACATGTTTTTATGTAATTCATACAGGATTTGAATTTAAATGTATTGATTAATTTTTGTTAATGTAACTTATATTAATTTTTTTATTGTATGTGTTGTGTTGTTGTGCTGTTTTATACTGAAAAAGTTATTAAATAAAAACTTAATTCTTTGGATTAAGTCTTGTTTTTAGAGGGAAGAAAATCGCATATTCACAGTTTTGTGAGCCTCCAGAAAAAAGGTAATTGGTGAGATGTTTATGGTGAAAATATCGCACAGAGAGATTTGGATTTCGTTCCATCCCTAATGACAATAAATGTTGTACTAAATGACTGGACAAAGCATTTTAGAATGTCAGTTTTGTTATTATGTAGAATATCGTAATATCGTGAGCCTCCCACCATATCGTGAGCTTTCCCACGATATTGCAATAAATATCGTACCGCGAGGTTCATACCGTGACAATATCGTATCGTGAGACTTGGATATCGTTACATCCTTATTCATTTTCAGTATTTTTTTTCTATGGTACATAATTCCATATATTTGATGTCTTCCGTGTGTATAAAAAAAAAAGAAAAAAACATTGAATAAACGGGTGTGTCCAAACTTTTTACTGGTCGTGTGCATGTGATTCTTGTATTAGTTTGTCAGCTCATATTTCAGTATTTTTATCACTTCTCCTGGAAGGCGTTTAAAACGTGAACTTTGAACAGAAACCCACAAATGTAATCGCAGTCTTAAAGGTTCACTGTGTAACATTTGGGGGGAAAGTCAGTCCATTCCACAGTATCGTATTAAACTTAAATTACTTACGTTTATTCAATTATAAGGGCTTTTATTGTGTTGTCTTACTGAGGGCAGGGCCACTTATCCACAGATCTGACCTGTAACTTGCTTGACTCTATGGAGATAATAAGAATAATAATACATTTTATTTATTAGACGCTTTTCTGGACATCCAAGATTGCCTTACAACAACATAAACAAATTAAGTACGAATAAACCATACAGTTAAAAGCCGAAAGTTAAAGTGCGACAGTATTTATTGATAGACGTTTAATGCTTTACTATGGGACATTTCAGCAACGGCAGACAAGCAGACAACTTTCCATCAGAAAAAGTACAATCCACATAAAAAAAAAAAAAAAAAAATCATAGCTAGATTTTTCCCCAAATAGTCGAGCCGTGGCTTCCTGCAGTTAAACATTACACTATAGTAAGTTCGTTTGCAGTTCAAATGCACTTTGAGCTAAAACACTTTTATGAGTGCTCAGAGATTAACGTTTGGTAATGTGGATGCCACGGCGCATTACTACAACACGGTAACGTTTTATGTGGCTATAACTGGTATTTAACTGCTGCCCAGTAAACTCAACCCAAGGCTAAAAGATACTAGAGTAAGAGTCATCCAAGCATTAAGAGTTTATTCATTTGTTTGGAGGTATGTAAAAGGCGGTTTTGCAGTAAAAGAGCAGTTTAAAGGGATAGTTTGGGTTTTTTGGCATAAATCTGTATGTCCCCGTCAACAGTGTCGTGCATCAACACTGACTTACCTCCCGACGGCGTCCGGTGAGCCGAGTTCTTCCCCGGTTTTGATGCTGATGAAAGTGATGAAGTTGGCTGGGGTCACGAAAATAAAGCGTTTTCCTTTTCAAAACAATATGTGTTCAAAAGAGTGACACATTTGCGTCACAAAACATGAACGAAAAAAAAGTCATAACTCATAATCACTTGGTACTATTTTCTCTCCGGTCGTATCACTGCGCTGCCTCCAAGTGGTGCCGTGCCTGTTTCACTGTGTTTCGTGCTCGGAAAGTTCACGACGACATGTGTGACGACGACAGCGACGATGAAGACATGGCCTTTAGCACAGAGCCAAGGGGAGATCTTTATGAACCCGAATATACTGATGCCCAAATTCACCAGATGGAGTCAGAACAGCAGAGAGAGAAACAGGAGGGACAGAGGGACAAGCTGAAGAACCTGGAGTTTTGTTGTTCCAGCCTGAAGAATCACAAGTCCGCATCATTTTTATATATTTTCTTATATAGTTTATACAAGCTTATATACTTATCACTGTAGCTCTCTCAAGTCGCAGCGGTCAAAAGTCTGAGCACGTAAACACTGCCGAATTACTGAAAAAAGCGTTGGATTCGTGCGCAGCTTCACCTGGAGGCAGCAGTGATACGACCGGAGAGAAAATAGAACCAAGCAATTATGAGGTCTGACTTTTTTTTCCATTCACGTTTTGTGATGCAAATGTGTCACTCTTTTGAACACATATTGTTTTGAGAATAAAAACGCTTTATTTTCGTGACTCCAGCCAACTTGCCGGACACTTTCATCAGCGCCAAAACCGGGGAAGAACTCGGCTCACCGGACGCTGTCGGGAGGTAAGTCAGTGTTGATGCACGACACTGCTGATGGGGACGTACAGATTCATGTAAAAAAAAAAAAACTATCCCTTTAAGAGTTTATTCAGGTGTTTGGAGGGATGGGGAAGACAGTTTTTCCAGTAAAAGAGCAGCTTAACATACATAAACCTAGAGACCCAAGACCTAGACCTAAACTAGAGAATGTCTAAATACTTTGCAGCTGATATCATCACCATTCCCTGGGGGTGTGATATTAACTGTGGGCACAGCTTTGTCTGAGGCTTGTTAGACTTTAATCTGAGGTTTAAATACAATTTGACTAGAAAGAACGGACTAAATTGGAATTACAGCAGGTGAGTGACACTACAGACACTAGACAAAAATGCTTCACAATCATGACCTTACTGCTAACTTTAAGATCTGTTGTTGTAAGATAAAAGTTGTGCGGCGTGTAACACAATACCACATTCACTCACACATTACAATTTTCTTTTCACGACTCTCAAAACAAACAAAGATAGGGTCATGACTCATGAGCGATATAAACCGGCCCTGGTTTATTTATTTATTCATTTTACCAGGAAAACCCCCCTGAGGTTTGGATGAGATCAGGGGAGTCCTGGCCCATAGCTGAGATATTTATATTTAGTAAATCACATAATGCTGCAGTAATGTAGGAGCTTTTGTCCTCACAAACAAAACCCTTGTCTAGTTTCCTCATCAAAAGACATGCCTGGAGTTGTATTTTTATTTCATTCACACATGTTTAATACACAAAGCTGCATATTTAGACTGAATCATTTGGAGAATTTCACCCTGGAATTGCCAAACTTTACTAAACAAAAGATAAAGGGTAATTGTTCACTTGAAAACTACTACTACATGACATCACAAGGTGGAACTGAACATTTTAAGTTTTGGAAATGTAAACCGACATAATAAAGATTACTCAAATATGTGTGAATGAAACAAAAAGCAACTCCAGGTCTGTTTTTGAGAGGGTGACAACATTATAACACGTCTTAAAGTTCACAACAGTCAATTTTACGTAATAGGACCTCTGAGAAACATCTTTTGAGATACATGGGATTTTTTTCTTCTTAAATTAAGCTTCACAGTTCACAATGCAGTGTGGTCTACAATCTTCCATGGTTCTGGATGGTAAAGAGTTCCATTTTGTGCAATACAGCCATAAACACTGTAATTGTAATTGTAGAGGTTTCCAAAATTACTCCAACTGTTGTGACTGAACTGTACACCAAAACCTGACTTGTCAAAATAAAGCAGGTCTCATATTTAAGGGAAATGTTGGCGTGGGAAGCACAAGGGTTTAATGGCCCAAGAACAAACAATGGTGCACAAAACGACTGAGGAAAGTTCAAAGACGCAACATAACGAGAGACTGACCTGCAGACTCCTCACACGAAAACTGAGCGGGCGATTGAACCCACAACCTAAACGTAATGCGAAATGTTGAAACAAGAATGACTGTGATTGCGTTCGTCTCCAGTCAAATGAAGCTCATAATTCTAGTAGTTACAAGGGGGAATTTGGAGCCGAGGTAAATATTAGGAAAAGGAATCCAGGTCTAGACCAGGTCTAAACCAGGTCTAAACCAGGTCTAAACCATATTTACAGAAGAAAATGGCAAAATGAAAACAGCAAGATGATGTAGAACAAGTTAATACAGGGGGTCTCCAACCTGTAGCTCACCAAGGGATTTCAGAATTCTATGTATTGTGGATAATAAAGTAAAATTTGATCAGTTGTAAACATATAATTTTGATCTCTAACTTGGTGCACCGATAAATGGATAATGGTTTATGTTTTATAAGCATCTAACTGTTCCCCATCTCACCGTGGCTCTTATATTTACTCAGTTTCTTTGCTAAACTGCTGCTGAAATGGGTAGTTCTCGGGTAGTTTTGTTTCGTAAAGGTAGTTCACTGGAGAAGAGACTCCTGAGTTAATATGAACATTTTAAGACCAAAATTACAGGGCTCACTGGAGCAGCTGCAGAGAGAGGGGTGACCAATGTAAAGTCCACTGGAACCAGAGCCAATGGAGCCAGAAGCGCCCTCATGTACACTTCCTGCTTGGTACACAGCAGGTTAGCTAAGTCCATCTATATATACAGTCTAGAGTTGGGCTGTAATACGGTAATACGGTATCCCGAGGTGTCAGAAAGTAGCAGCGGTATCGGTTTCATTACCGTCATTAAAAAATCTGCAGCACATAAGGACCTAATATAATATTAGGAGCATTTTGGCTTCAGGCGAATGTCAGGGGAGAGACGCAAATGTTGAGGAGCTACGACCCTGTGTCAGGCCAGATCCACCACAGTCACTTCAGACACAGGACACAGAGCCGACTTCCTCCCCTCCGCTCTATCTCCTCTTCAAACGTCGTTACACTCGGAGATTTCTATCCACACGCAGCGAGGAAGAAGAAAAAACACCTGACTGACGCTTCGTGCGTGATGTTGAGCCGAAAAGTTTGCAATGGAGACGTTTTATTGAACGGCGAGAGTCGAGAGGAGAAAGTTCCCGCTCGAGGGCGAAGTCAGACTTTCACGGAGGAGACGATAACTTCTCCGAGTGCAGAGAGCGCGGGTCTGTCAGATACAACATGCTGCAGTGGGAAATATCACACGCCGTGGACTGTCGCCTTTTACTTTTTAGTCCTGAATCTGCCTCTTCTGCGCTTTTCTTGTCTTGACGTGTCCCAGATCATTAAATGGAGGGAGATACGCACTGGCGAAGTTTGGTTTGATCAGAACTTGTGCCTCATCTTCAAATGTAAAGCTGCTCTTCTGTTTCTGAATGGTTTAGGTGCAGCTACAAAATAATTCTTAATTAGTCACAGTAAAACAATGAGAAGGTTTAACGGTATCAAAACCTGGATATCGCCCAACCCTAATACAGTCTATGAATTCCACACTCATTTACCTTATAATTCACATCGCAACTGTCAAAACTCTGCCCTCGATCTATAATAATGTCCATTTAACTTCACAATAACGTCCAACACAGTGTTATTGCCTGTTATAAATGAATAATAATGTGGCTATATACTGTCATAAAGTCTATCTGTACTTCTTTTATCTCACACATCCGAGCTTGAAGTGAACTCGTGACACGGCTTAGGTCTCGGCTCGAGCTCCCGCCGGCCTCAGACTCACTGCCAACAGCGAAGAGGCGACAGAACCAAACAAGAAGAGACCCGTCTGAACAGAGCCTGGACAGACCCTGCGGAAAGAGCTCTGAAAGGGAGACAAGAAATCCTCCTGAGATTAAGTTACAAGAGGATTTACAAGAGATTTTATTCAGGCTAAGAATAGGCGACGATAATTTATTCAGGGATTTCTGACGCGGGGAAGATTCTGAGATCCAACGAGGTACAGTTCAAGTACAAACTATAGGAGGGCCAATAAGTCTGAGCAAACAGGAAATATGGAGCTGCTAAGTGTAAGGAGGGTTCGAATAGTATCTGGAAGAGATCGCTAGATTACTCAAACACAACACTGCTCATACAGGGTTGACATATTGTTATAAATTCCCTCATATTTGCTTCAGGTATTCGTTCGCTGTGCAGTGACTTTGGAATCTAAGTTTGTGTCTGTGATAGAGGTGGGTTTGCAAATAAGTTTTATTTTATTTTAATTTTTTATTTATTTATTTATTTCATTGGTTTTATTTAGGGCTGTCAAGCGATTCTTTTTAAAAATCTCGATTAAGATCAGAAATTCCATAGTTAATCGTGATTAATCACATATCGAATTGCATGTTTAAAATTGTGTTATTTTGCATTTCAAGACAGTTTTAAAGCCATAATGTAAAGCGATTCTTACCCATTTAACAATCGCTGTAGTTATTTTCTTTGCCGTGTGGTTTGGTAGTTTGTCTGATCTGAGGCTCTTGGCTCAGACGCTCCGGTCGCTGAACCCTGGTGTTTAGCTCGGAGGTGCAAACTTAGACTTAGACTTAGACTTCGGTGGTACTGAAACTGCTTGGCACACGCTGCATTTAACTCTTGACTTGTAAATTGTAGAATCTGGATGTTTTTTAAAGTCAAAGAAACAGTTCAAAAGTCCAGAAGCGTCTGTTTCTCCATCACGGCGGTGAGTTTACTGAAACACGGCGCTCTGAAGTTCGAAAGCGAAACAACGGATGACAGCCCTAGTTTATTTATTTATGGCTATTCTTTGGTTCTGCTTATATTATTTTACTGGTTTCATTGTTTTAAGATTAGTGTGATTAAATCTGCATTTATTTTATCATTATATTATTATTGTTAGTTATTATTAGTATGTATTTGTGCAGCATTTTGGAAACTGTTCATGAAATGTGCAATAAAAATGAAGTGGATTGAAGTTATATTGACCCCGTTAATGGTTGTTTGTTGATTTAATTGTTGTAATTGTAATGTAATTGTTGTAGAGTAATGTCACTGTGACTTGTTTATTCAGACTGTCTGCTAATATGTTTTATTACCACTATGGTACAGTTATTTTTGTTAGTAAAATGATTTAATTGTTTGTATAGATAACTAAACATGGACATAACGTTATAACATAGAAAAGCTCCAAAAAGTATGTATTTATGTAAGAATTTGTTGTATTTTTATGACAGACATATTTCTTCTGCTTTTCTTTTATCATTTGAACTCTCCAAGTCAAGACACGCTTAACGCTCAGAGGATTACTGAGGATTAAAGATGCGAAATACCAATATCACTGACACTGATAATAGCACTAATTGATCACTTATGTTTTCCCAAAATAAATAAAAGAAGGTAAAAAACTGCAATATTTTGATAAATTGACAAAGCTCCAACAACTTGAGCTCAGTCATATTTCTTTATGAATAAAAGGAAGTTTCCCCGGTGGAGTAGAGTGACTGGTCGAGCAGGTAACGATAGCGTCCGTTAGCTCCCGTCTGCACACACCGTTGGTACCTGAGCTCATTGACCGGAGCGGCAGGTTAATCCCAGTGTGATATCTGAGCGAGTCTGAGGCGCGGTGCCACAAAACCTGTACACCATTTAATCCTGGGTTACACCGCGCTCCACAGGTGCTAAAAACCCTGCACACTTTACTGTCTACTGCGAACGCAACATCAATATTTGAAATGGCACCGTCTAGGCTTAATTTTTACTGCCGTGAGAAGAAGTGCACGGGCTGGGGAAGTTTGGACAGCAGTTTGTTTCAACTATTTTGTTTTTAGAATCGATATTATGATCATTAAAGGTCCTATTTTGCGCTAAATTGACTCTTGTGAGCTTTAAGTCGTGTTAAAATGTTACCTCCACAAAAATATACCTGAAGTTGTGTTTTGTTTCATTTACGCGATTCAACAAACCTTTTTTATTAGTCTGTCTCCATCTCCAAAGCTCAAAATAAACCGAAAACACTCTATTCCACCTTGTTCCACCTTGTGATGTCACATAGTGGTAGTTTTAAAAGGTAAAACTAAAATTAAAACTATTACATTTTACCTTTTGTTCAGTTGAGATTGTAAATTTCAGCGCTGGATTATCCAAATGACTCTCATGAGGGTGCATGGAGTTTAAAAACACAGCGGAGCATTTCCTATGTTACCACATGACATCACAAGGTGGAAACAGAGTGTTTTCAGTTTGAGAGAAGGGTTTGTGCGTTAAACATGTGTGAAAAAATACAACTCCAGGCATGTTTTTGATGAGGAAACAACATTATAACAGGTCAGAAAATAGCGCGATATGATATATAAACTTTTCCGGTGAAGGGACTGTCAAATACTTCATGGAGATGTTATTGCTTTGTCTGGAATGTTTCACAGTATGGCATTAAACCTTTCTAGCTTCATGGAGACCAAACCAGACTGGAAGTTACAGGTCTGATCTTTGCAGAGGCAACTCCGCAGTCAAAAATGCCTGTTTTTCTAGGTATTTTTGAGCTATAAAACCACCTGTAACTGAATAAATGTAAAGTAGAGCTGTTTAATGTCACACTGTGGAACATTCCAGGCAGGGGAATGACATATCCATAGAAACAAGCAGGTATCTTTAATCTTATGTCTTATTGTACTGTACTGTTTACATTACATCATTAACTTTTATGTTCTAATCTAAGTTTGTTTGGTGCTCCATCAAGCTACTACTGAGCTTGTTCTTACCTTAAATTTAAAGCTGCCCTATGTAACTTTTCGGATGAGTCTGTCACCTTCTTGTTTCTATGGCTATGCCATTGATCTGCTTTGAATGTTCCACAATATGACATTAAACAGATCTACTTTACATTTATTCAATTACAGGTGGCTTTATAGCTCAAAAACACATTTTCTGACTGTGAGCTGGTTCGCCTCTCCACAGATCTAACCAGTAACTTGGTCTGGTTTGGTCTCCATGACGACAGAAAGGTTTAATGCCACACTGTGAAACATTCCAGACAAAACAATAACATCTCCATGAAGCATTTGACAGACCCTTCGCCAGAAAAGTTAACTGACCTATGTTATAATGTTGTTTCCTCCTCAAACACATGTCTGGTGTTTTGTTTCATTCACACATTAAACACACAAACCCTGGACGGACCATTCACAGAAAAGTTACACAATGCACCTTTAAAGTAGTGACCTAGTGTCTCCGCTCAAATCCTAAATCGTTATGATGTTGGGAATGCATAAGTTATGTGTGGAATAAGTCTGGACCAATGCAAAGCGTGGGAAAAAGGAACTATTCTTTACATTTTTAAGACCATAAAAATTATCCAGGCTCAATTTCATTTCTCTCCAGCGACTCGTCAGGAATCAGAAATACACTCGGCAGTTTGCAAGAACCGCAGAAGTTGTAGTCGCCACACCGGCCGATCAGTGAAGCGGTGTTTTGGCCAGAACAAGCCTGAGTTGCGATGGCGACTGCAGACGCTATCCTCCTTTCGGCTTCAAATAATAACTTAGCATTTTTTATCGCACCTTTAATTCGCAAGTTCACCTCAGAGAAACGACAATGCTCATCGACAGACATGTTCACTCTCTGCTTTGTTTGCTGTTGTGCTGCGATTACTTGGACTGCACTGAGCGTTCTGGTGCATTACATACGTCACGACGAAACAGAAAGATTGGTTAAATAAAAAAGTACCCATTGACCGTCAAGCGAACGCTGCGAGGTCAAGCGAACGCTGCGAGGTCAGCTAACCCTAACCCTAACCCGGTTTCACTTCGTGGAAACCGTCTGATGAATCAGGCTAACAGTTACACTAGATTTTTTCCACATATTCTAACATTCGACTTTCCCCAGTACTGAAATATTGTCTGAGCAGCTCTTGAGGTCAAAATAGGTCTGCTGTGTACCTCTGTGCGTAATTATAAGGCATGTCCAAACTAGCGGACCCATTTTTCTTTGTCCTCAAGCTTCATGTAGATGTTATTGCTTTACCTGGAATGTCCCGGTTTGGCATTAAACGTAACCTTTACATCTTATATCTTGCATTTACTCAATAATATGGGTTTTTATTTACCTAAAAACTTGCAGTGAGTGACACAATATCGTTATCGTAGGCTTTCGTTTTTGATATATCGCCAAGAGTATTAGCAATTTTTTGTGACTGCACCATAATTTTGTGACTTATTTTGTGTATGGAAACTTGTTTATGTGATACACTTGACAAATTCACTGTTTTGGTGATTAAAATAGTTGTATATCATATAACTTTAAGGAAATATTGTTGCTAAAATGGATTTGGTTCTTATTTTATCGTTACCCATGTGTCGAGTATCGTATCGAATCGTCAGACACTGTGATTCCCAGCACTACCTTATATCTATGTCAACATTTTAGTGATTTTTTTGTTTTTCTTGCGTAGTTTTCACCAAGAGCCTTCAGCGTCCACTGTTCCATAATAATATTTGTCTTTAAGGTGCTCTATATAACTTTTCTGGTCTGTCAAATGCTTTTCTTTGCCTGAAATGTTCCGCAGTATGACATTAAATAGCTCTACTTTACATGTATTAAATTACAGCTTGTTTTATAGCTCAAAATGTGTGGCGTTCTGACAGATCTGACCTGTAACTTTAGTCTCTGGTTTAGTCGCAGTGCATTTTTACACCGTTTAGTCACAATGGACCTTTAAACTGTACAATATCAACATTTAAAGACAATATTATGGCATGTTTGACAAAGAGCGCTGGTTTCCCTGCGTATCAGCGTCACAGTCTGAACATAGCTGAGATGTTTGGTCCATTGTATCAAACATCTGCGCGCAAATATGTCCCATCCAATATTTACCCAAATCCAGCAGCACAAACACACTCACTTCTGCCCTGTGCAAACAAGAAGCCGCTATGCTTTGTTTAAACATTCGCCATCATCACAAACAGGACCTAATGGGGTTCTCAATATGTGGTGCACGGATCTTTGCTGAGTTACTTTTGCTTTTTTGGCTGGATGAAGTTGACAATTTGGATTTTTTTTTGTCTTCCACTGGTTAACGTTGCATTTAGACAGTAGCTTAACTTTGGTATTAGTTTGGTCCTGCTTTAATAATGCCTTTTTGTGGTTTTCTTTCTCACTTAAGTGTTTCCCAAACAGGGGTACGCAGACTTTACTATATGGTACTTGGAATAGTTACAGAATTTTAAAGTAGAGATGCACCAGTCAGAATCTGGTACTGGATATCGGTGCTAATACAAAAAAATTTGCTTGGCCCAGAAAGTCTAATAATATTTCAGTTTTTATTTATATATGTATATTTTTTCTAGGGCCCGACCGATATGGATTTTGTTGCGGCTGATTTGATACTGATAAAATGGGAGTTGGAGCTGCCAATATAATCGCTGATATATTTATGATGTAAAAATTCACAGTAAATCTATAAAACTTAGGTTTGGCTCTATTGGATTTTCAGTTGGGTTTATTTAGGCGACATTTATTGTTCTTCTTCTTCTCTCTTTACGTCATATTTAAAGACAGTAGATCGACCTAATAGGATTTTTGTGTGACATTCTAGCCAGTAAAGAAAGTACTGTAAACTACCGCTATTAGCTTTTAGCAGTAAATGCGTGGGCGCCGCAGTAATTAATGATCTGCTAAATGCCGATAATTCCCACTTCTATTCACAGCTCATTTACATATCAGTATGTGTCCAGTAACATATATACGGCCACTATAGTCACTTTACAGTCGCTAATAGAAGAGAAAACAGCCTGTTTATGTGTGCGAGCTACAGCAGCTAATCGCTAACCAATGAGAAAGAACCAAAATGAGCTTAAAAACTGACACATTTCAACACTCTCAGATCAGCACTAAGAACTGTCCTTTAATCCAGACTCAAACTGATCGTCCGTAAAAAGAAGAGAATCTCAGTGTTGTGCACATGGATCTGTGGCTGCGGCAGTAAACAAGTGCACGTGGGGATGCGTTCAGGGGCGGGACGGACACAGACACAAACAAATGACTCCCCAGATAAATACTGATGCGGCGCCACAAATCAGGACATTTATCTGTCTGTAAATTGGATTAAATGGGCAGAATATAGAGAGTCTGAGCTTTATAACAAGGTAAAACATGTCCACGTGGAATATCGGCCCATATGGACAAGATTTAGGCCGATAGCCGATATGTTTGTGCCCATATCACCCAACTGAGATATTGGTCAGGCCCTAATTTTTTCTATATGCATCTAATTATAAAGCGTTTTATTGTCAATAATCAAGAGCACATTAGCATGCTAGTTGCTACGGCAAAACTCTGGTCTCTATAAGTTGTGAAAAGCTCTTGTAAACTCATCAGGGTGAATAATTAGGATGGTCAAAATGCCAAAGGTAAGTGAGGAATAATTTAAAAATAATTTGGGACTACTGCAAACTGTTTAAAATGAAGTCGCTCTGTTTTTCACTTTTTAAGACAGTAAAAATGAGGAGCAGTGATTTTCTTCTAGTGTGAAACCCGTCGCCAAACATGACACCAACGAAAAGATGTGAAAAAACAAAAATGTGGCTGTTTGCTGCAGGTGTTTCAGTCAGTGAGAGCAGGTAGAGGGCGCTCTTGGAATAAAGGGACAGACTTTTACACACAAACAATATCCATGCACTTCAAAAAGTAAAAAAAAAAAAAGGAAATGTACAGCTAAAAGGCTTTTATTTAGATGTTTCGATCATGCCTGTGCTTTTCCTTGTGCGATTTTAACTTTGTTGCAGTGTCTGGACTTCATTTGCGTTTAAATGAAAAGATGGGGTTGAACGCAAATGAAACAAACCACAGAAGAGTCAAAGTAAATCTTTAACTCCAGTATTTCTCAACAGAAGCCAGGCCGGTCCAGCTGCTTTAGCTGAACACACTTTTACTACAGAGCTTTTGTTTTGTTTTTATTCTCTGATGATCAAATGTTCCTCAACGACTTATAGCTACACCAATTTGTTTTCTCACTAACATTTCAGTGCAACCATTTTAGTATTTTGGTCAACAAACAGTAATATCGCTTAAAAAAAAAAAAGGAAGACAAGTTATAATAATCACCAGCAATGACCAGACATGATGCTGCTAAACTTTTACGCCAAGTACCACTAAATAAAATACGTGGCTTTCCGAGTACGACCAGATCTAAATCAGGTCTAAAACAGGACTATTACAGGTCTAATCCGGGCTAAACCAGGTCTAAAAGTGGACTATAATTTCTATGGTAACAAGATGTAAACAAGAAATTATCCAGAGAATGAAAAAAATGTTGATAAAATAAACTATAGTAAATTATGACACCCACATACTGAAGAGCTGTGTAAGTATCAGTAATTATACACGGTTTAAGAGACGATTTTAGATCAATTGTTGTTGTCAATTATTTGAAAGTACAATTATATATTTGTTGACAGATCTTATGCATAATAAAAACTTAATTCCAAGACGTGTATTGCCATTTAAGTATATTTCCATAAAATGTTTAAAGTCTGGAAATGTTTAAGTGTGTGATCTTGATATTGTTGTTAATCGGAAATGTTTGGCCACGACAATGACCCCAAATTTCAATATTAAGATGCGTTTAAAAAAAAGAAAGACATTATTTAAACCTACTTTTAGATGCACTGATCCAGGTTTTTCAGTTCCAAGATTAGATTTCAATAGTATGTCTTTAAGTAATCCGATATTAACCAATATCAATGCAGGGAGTAAAAATAGACTTTATTTTCCTTAAAAGCAAAAATAACATATGACAAAATGTGTACTGTAACTGTTATTTATCCCTCAAGTAACTACAGAACAACTTTGTATAAAAAAAAAGCTCAAACATTATGAGACGAGATGGAACAAATGACCAGTAAATAGTTTTATTACATCAATTTAGAGGCTCAACCAGGATATCGGCAGAACCAACAGTTTGCTCCAAAATATTGGAAAATTCTCACGGATCGACACTGATATTTGATACCAGTATCGTATTGGTGTTTTCCTACTTATTTGGTCGACCATTCTTTCATTTTCTGCAATCAAAAGGGCTCATTTCGATCTCTGGGGATTTCTACTTGAAAGTGCCTATGACAGGTTGGACTTTTCCTTTGACTAAAACAGCCGAGATCATTATATTCAAGATTTTACTGAAGAAGTTACAATATCTTCCCCAGTTTGGCCATTTTTTAGGTTTCATTGTTCCTGGCTGGAAAACGTGACACCCATAAGTAGGGGTGTGACGGTACATGTATTCGTACGGAACCTTTTTGGTACAGGTCGTTCGGTTCGGTGCAGGACTGAGTTCGCGCAATTTGTGTCGACTTAAGTTGACAAGATGCCGCTCTGAATAAAACATCTGATTTTGTCACATAGGGTGTCAAATTTCATTCAAGCTCCCCTGCACTACATGCAGACATATAATACGACATCCCTGACTCAGAATTTCGTCATGATTCTATACAAAATAGTTGAATTTAGGGCTGCAGCTATCGATTATTACAGTAATCGATTATTCTGTCGATTATTTTGTTCGAATAATCGAGTAATCGTTTGTTATTGTTGCGTCTACTTTGCACATGTTAAGTACACACCACGTGCATTGACAGATACACGTGTTTTGGACATGAAAAACGTAATTATCGCTGGGCTAAGGTTGACTTACGTCGCGGTTTCTTTTCCACTTGATGTAATGTACGGGGCTTTCTGTTTAGATGTTGTAGCATCAGTGTTGAGAAGGTGACTTTTAAAATGTCACCTTCTCAACAGCTTTAAGTTTAAGGTAAGAACAAGCTCAGTAGTAGCTTGATGGAGGAGCCTGGAGCACCAAACAAATTTTACAGATTAGATTACAGACCCCAAAATGTAGTTTGTGACGTATTCAAATTAAATTACTTAAAGTGAGTAACGTAATCTGAATATTTTGTATTACTTGATATCGTCATGATTTTTAAAACTACATAAATGTAGCAACCAACTCCTGCAAATTCTTGTTTGGTTTTAGACCTGGATTAGTCCTGGTTTTAGATCTGGTTTAGACCTGGTTTAGACCTGCTTTAGACCTGGCTTAGTCCTGGTGTGAGTTCTGGTTTAGAGGCGCACAGGAGGAAGCGCGGTCCACGGAGTGTATGCGACAAGACACAATCCACGCGCAGAGTGCGCGGCGTACGGGAGATGTCTGAATGTTTTAGATGGTGTTTAACCTGTTTGAACCCAACAGGGGGGCACGGCGTACCGTAGCATACCGCGCACTCCTGGTTCTGGCAGATGGTATACTGCGTACCGGAGCGTACCGCGGGCGGCGTACCGGAGATGCGGCGTGAGCGTACCGCGCACTCGATGAGGAGTGTTCCCTATTACTATTGCAACAACACATCATCAGTAGGGTAAAACTAACCTGTCTCACGATGGTCTAAACCCAGCTCACGTTCCCTCTTAGATGAGGAGGTTATGCTCTTATTATACATCCATGGGCGCCGCGCTGTTGTGTGTACAGTGAAGTGCAGTGGTCGTGCGGAAACTTTACCTCTACCACAAAAGGTTCCGGCCATCGCCGAGCGTATGAAAATAAAACGAAGCATCGAGGCAAAAAAAAATAATCGATGCATTTTTCTAATCGATTTAATCGATTAACTCGATGAATTGTTTCAGCCCTAGTTGAATTAGAGCGCAGTGGATTAGTATGAGTGGGGCTCATAGACCGTGTGGTGGGGCTAGTTTACGGCCGCTCAGTGCAGGGGGAATCCCTCGAGGTGTCACTAGCGCCTGATCCCACGGCCCCGGGAAACAGCAAGATCCGGGCGAGAGGAGCTGTAAAGCGAGCGGGCGGCTGTGGGATCTGTGCTGTCTCAGCCTCGGGTGATCCAAGTGCAGCTGTCCAATAAACCAGGTCTAAACCAGGACTGAACCAGGACTGAACCAGATCTAAGCCAGGACTGAACCAGGAATGAACCAGATCTAAGCCAGGACTGAACTAGGACTGAACCATGTCTAAGCCAGGACTGAACCAGGACTGAACCAGGTCTAAATCAGATTTAAACAATTATAATAGTTATAATAATAATTATTATTAGTTATTATTATTAGTCATGATTTTCACGGTTTTAGTATTTCCCTGAGCGTTCAGTATTGTGCTGTAGCAGACACAAGGTGAGGGGCCTTTTGGGGGAGAGAAGTTCTGCATTTTACCATTCAAACATGTGACATTTTGTTCCGAAACAGTACTGAAAATGAACCGAACCGTGATCTCAAAACCGAGGTACGTACCGAACCGTGATTTTTACGCACCGTTACACCCCTATCCATAAGTGTCATCTAGCAACCAGTACACTGGGCCAAAACTCCTCTAAAGTACACAGGAATTAATATTTGATCATTAAAATGATAAGAAAACACTTTAATTTTGTTGAATTAATGTTTAAAATATCAGAATAATTTGTTTCTTCGGTGTAAATTGTGTCAAACTTTTGTACAGAATTTTACAGAAAAGGTGATGCCAAGCAAATTAGGTATTAGCAAATTAAGTAGAAAGGAGAGAAGTGTACAAATCTGTCAGACGCACTTTAATGGGCCTTCCTGTGTTGTTCTATACGACACTGTAGTGCTTCCCTTCTGTGATTTCCACCTACTGTCTCCTCCGCTTGTGTATTATGTATGCGCCCTGTAATCCGATATCCGCCAATGAAACGGCAAACACCACATGGTATGATAAAGTCTATTGCCTCCAGGTCATCTCCTCTCCAGAGCGGAGCTGGATCGAGTCCAAGGGAAAGAGCCGTGCCTCGTCATCACATTATTGCCTTCTGAACCTCGGCGGGACAACAAAAGCCCGGGTTAACCTTTGAATGGCTCCGGTACAGTAACAGTGGCACAAAGCCTCACAATAGCAGACGGAACTATTTGCTCGTCATATTGTGTTGTGATTGTAAAAGTTTGGGCGAATAATGGAATTGGGTTATCAAAAGTAGCTCAAATCAGATGTTAATCAATACTAAAACTGGAATCGAAACCTGATACTTGTTTGAGCAGGTTGGACACTGAAAACAAAAGAAAACGTAGAGCTAGTGCAAGACTTGAGGTGTGCAAAAATATGAAAATATCGATATATCGTATCCTTTAATGTGATGATACTTGGGATGCACCGATACCACTTTTTTGAAAACCGATATGAGTACAAGTGCAATCATTTCTGTACTTGCCAATACCGAGTTCCAATACCAATACTTTACCAATCTTACAAAAGCGCAAAAAAAATAAAATAAATCAGGAAAAAATACAAACAACCATGATATTCCCTCTACACCAGGCTGTCTCCCTAAGAAGAACTTTGAACTTTTTTTATTTTATTATTATTTAATTTAGTTTTGATTGAGAGTAAGAAAAGCAATTTCATTTTTTTCATATGTGAATATGAAACAAACTTGTAAAATCTTTGAATCTTGATTATAATGTGTTTAATGCAGCTTTTCAACTATTTTATATTATTCTATTTTATTTATTGCATGTTTAGTGTTTGTCTACTTTCCGCTCCAAGTACCGCAGCAATTTCCTAATGTTGTGAACCTGTTCACTCATATGGCAATAAAACCTTTCTGATTTTGGTTTGTGCACATTTATTTACGTTGTACAGAAACGAAACTTAAAACCACATGGCTCATTTGCATAAACAGTATAAGTGCTGAAAAACAGTTTGTGCGCTGATGTGTTCAGCTTCTGTCAGACTAAAGGACACGACTCAGTGGAATATGAGTGTTCTCTCTGTGACAGAGGATGTGCTGCTGGTGGTGAGTCTGTTCTGTGCGTCTGTCGCGTTGGAGATGGTTCATGTTAAACTTTTCAGAGATCGTACGAGTGCAGCAGCTCTTTCACTGATGTCGCTACAGTTGCTTTATTTATGTTGCTCTGGTTTCTCATAACCGGGATACTGGATTATTCGAGATACTGAAACCGGGATACTGCGTAATGTGTCGTGTAATAGTGGTATTGGTGCGTGGTATCTGCAAATGTTTAACAAGTACGAGTATATTATGGAAGTATCGGGCCGATATCTGATATGAGTATCGGTATTGGTGCATCCCTAGATGATACAGTATTGATATTGTGGGCTGCTGTATTGTTAGGGGTGTGTATTTCCTTGATTCTCATGATACGACACATACCATAATACGCATATCATGATTCAATATATCACGATATATCCCAATAGTTATTATTATTATTATCAATAATTACTTCTAATAATATCATCAACTGCACCTTCACGAGAACCAAATTGTATGAAATACTTTTTACCTTTTTTAAATCAGAACAGTGAATTCGATTCGAAAATTGTGCAATGAAGTATCACGACATATCACTGAATCAATTTTTTTCTTTCACCCCTAATTGTTATATCGCCAGGACTATTTTCTGGTATACTAAATTACTTGGTTACAGCGCTGCAGTTTTGTTGCTTGTTTAGTAGAAGGAAACTCGATTATGCGACACATTTCACATTTTCGTGACCGTTATGAGGATTAAAATCTTTGTGTTTCATATTAAATTTGCACAAAAAGTGGTTTAACAAAGACTTTTAGTATCACAGCCATGATTTAGCCATTATATTATACTGACCCGTATCAAATCACTTTGAAATATGATGTATCAAATGTGTACTGTATTGAGCTATGCATCATATTATGACCAATATATCGAGGTATTTAGTATAAAAAAAGTTTCAAAAGGAGCGCTTCCTGGACCTCCCGAGGATAATACACAGTAGATGAAACATGGTGGAGCTCTTTGGGGAAGTCAATTTAAAGATGCAAAAAACCCACGGCGCTCACTGGTTAAAATAAAATGCCTTTATTCATTTACAAACCGGCTGCTGTTTGTGCCCTGAGGCTGAAATGCGTCAGGACTTTGTAAGTTGTCCATTAAAACATGCCGTAAATCAATCAAGGCATTTGATTTTAACCAGTCTGTGCCTTGGGTTTTCTGCATCTTAGTGTCGAGGTATCATATTTTTCGGACTATAAGTCAAACTTTTTTCAGGGTTTGGGTTGTTCCTGCGACTTATACTCAGGTGCGACTTATATTTTACATTTTTCACACTGACAGCCCATAGACCAAATATGTGAATCGTATATGAGTGAATCATGAGTGATGAATCAAAAATGAAAAACAAATCGTTACTCGTTTTTTCATTTTGGTTTTAGAGGCAAATAATAAAGAAAAGAGTTGTTTTTTTGTTTTCTTATTTTTGGTTCTATATTGAAAAACGAACGAACAAATGACAAACAGATTCTTCTCTATTGGGTTGTTTTTAATACTATAACTTCTGTAACTTGCCTTTCAAGATGAAATGTTGGTTCTTGGTCTCTGATTTTATAAAAGTTTTTTTCTTCTTCATTGTGCATTTTATATATTAAGTATCGGCAACTTCTTAATGAAACTCAGCCCTATGTAAGACCACATGGTATAAACAAATACTATTATATTTTGTGTTGAAAATGACAATAATGTCTAAAAATGAGCTTTTAACAATCATCAAAATCAATAGTCTATTCTTTCGTATCAATATTAAGTTTGAAATTTTACTATCTTGACAATCTGATAATGGACAATGGATAAAGGAGAATGGAGAACTTTTATATAAAATAAATTAGGAATGGGCGATATATCTGCTCCAATATCGGCATCTGTGATATCGAAGAGTTTCCTCAGATATCGGTATTGGTCCAATATTGAAAGTTTAGCCGATATTTGGCACCAGTATTTTGTCTAAGCTGCCCTGGTCTTGTAGATTTTCCTCAGCGCATTTCTCAGACTAATGCGTAAAAATAGAAATCGAGTGATTAGGCTAAAAATACGACTGTACGTTTACATAATCATACGGAAAAAGATTTTATAATCCAGTTAAAACATTTAGCAGTTTTTGTAGTAAACTGTTAAATGATCATAATGTGTGAACTGTGAAACTTTGGAATAAAATGTTTGTTTGATGCTTTTAAAGGGCCCTGTATTGTACTTTTTTAGTTTATTTTTAATTTCCTCATCATAAACATACCTGGAGTTGTGTTTCGTTTCATTCGCACACATAAACGTAAGCATTTTGAAGGTGAGTTCTTCTTTGAAACAGAAAACACTCTGTTCCACCTTGTGATGTCACGCGGAAATACAGGAAGTGCTCCTCTGTGTTCTGAACTCCATTCACCTCCACTAAAATCATTTGGATAATTTCAGTCCTGGAAGTGTCTATATTTACTAAACAAAAGGTAAAATGTAGCTGTTAACTTGAAAACGACCTCTACATGACATCACAAGGTGGAACAGAGTGTTTTGTACATTGGGGATGTAGTCTAACTAATAATAAAGGATGGGGAATATGCCACAGACACTCAGCTCTGAGTTTCTTGCCCAATTAAAAATAAAGAAGTAAAATAGCACGATATCGAACTGACAGACAACCAACAAGACAGTGAAGGACAAAGCAACATTTGTTTTTTATAACACAATATGCATTTTAAAGGTCCTGTATTATGAAAAACTGTTGTGAGCTTTAAGTCATGTTATAATGTTGTTACCTCCTCAAAAACATACTGAGAGTTGTTTTGTTCCCTTCACACATCCATCTATCCATCCATTTTCTTCCTCTTATCTGGGGCCGGGTCGCGGGGGCATCAGTCTAAGCAGGGACTCCCAGACTTTCCTCACCCCAGACACTTCCTCCAGCTCCTCCGGACGGACCCTGAGGCGTTCCCAGGCCCAGAGACATAGTCCCTCCCGCGTGTCCTGGGTCTTCCCCGGGGCCTCCTCCCGGTGGGACATGACCACACCTCCCGAGGGACAAATGCTCCTCCCCTCAGCTGCTCCCCTCGACATGGAGGAGCAGCGACTCTACTCCGAGCTCCTCTCGTGTGACCGAGCTCCTCACCCTCTCGTTAAGGGAGCGCACGGCCACTCTGCGGAGGAAATTTCATCCGCTTGTATCAGGGATCTCGTCCTTTCGGTCGTTCCCCAGAGCTCAGGACCACAAGTGAGGGGAGGAACGTGACTGAGGTAAATCCAGAGCATTGCGTTTGGGCTCAGCTCCTCTTCACCACAACGATACAGCGACCGCATCACTGCCGACGCTGCACCGATCCACCTGTCACCCTCACGCTCCATCCTCCCCTCACTGTGAACAAGACCACGAGGTACTTGAACTCCTCCACCTGAGGCAGAGACTCTCCACCCACATGTTTGAGGAATCCTTTATTATTAGTCTGTCTACATCTCCAAAGCCCAAAATGCTCTGTTCCACCTTGTGATGTCATGAAGCCGTTGTTTTCAAGTCAACAACAACAACTTTTCATATGGAAGACAATTTGTTCCATCAGATTTTGAATGTGAAATATCGCTGAATTTCTCGTTTTGAACTTTTTTAATTCTGAAGGCAAGTTTATTTGTATAGCATAATTCGTACACAAAGTGCTTTACAGAATAAGAAATACGTTAAAATCACAACACAAACATATCAAAACGTAAATAATCATTCTAAAATTAAAAAGAGAGAGAGACATTAAATTAGAGAGAAGAGTGCAGAATGTGAAATGAAAACCTTTCAGTCAAACGCAGCTAAGCAGAACTGAAAGAAGATGTTTGAACTATTTTTATTCTGAATTTTAGCTGCTGAAATTTTTATTATTCTTTTTCCTATATGTGTGGAATTTAAAATAAACACTTATTTATTACATTAAGGTAAATATTCAGCACAGATATTTTCAAGCTCTCAAATTCAACAGAGTAAAATTCGCAAAGGCAGAAGCAATCGATCCTGTGTGCGTGAGGAGGATGGAGACTGTTTCCTTTTCCTTTTTCATCTGTTTTCAGGGTTTAGAATTAAGAAAGAGATTAGGGTTTTGATGAGGCTAATTAGTTAGTTAGTTAATTAGTTAAACACTAAATACTAATAAAATACAACATTAAATACAATACCTAACACAATCATTAAATACTGTCCCACTTTAACTGTGGCTTTTAACTGTATGTTTTAATCGTACTTAATTTGTTTATGTTGTTGTGAGGCGACCGTGAGTGTCCAGAAAGGCGCCTAATAAATAAAATGTATTATTATTATTATTTAATTCTGACCGATCAGTGTGATTCACTTGATTTCCTGCTCATTACTAAATTAGATCAATTCACTTTGGATCGATTGCTTCCGTCTCAGTATCTTGGATCTTTCCTGCAAATTTTTTTCACTGTGAATTTTACACTTGAAAATATACCGTATTTTTCCGCAGTATAAGTCACACCAGCCAAAAAATGCACAATGAAGAAGAAAAAACCATGTATAAGTCGCACCGGACTATAAGTCGGGCTTTTTGGGGGAAATTTATTTTATAAAATCAGAGACCAAGAAACAACATTTCATCTTGAAAGGCAAATTACAGAAGTTATAGAAATAAAAACAACGCAATAGAGAAGAATCTGTGTATCATTCATTCGTTTGTTTTTCAATTCTTTCAACTCTTTTCTTTATTTGTCTCTAAAACCAAAATGAAAAAAACAGATCATTTGTTTTTTTCATTTTTAATTCATATATACGATTCATTTGGTCCATGGGCTGTCAGTGTGAAAAATGTAATTTATAAGTCACAGGAACCACCCAAACCCTGAAAAAAAGTGACTTATAGTCCGAAAAATACGGTACATGCTGAATATTTAAAAGGTGATTTTTTTATTTGGAAACATATCGAGAAAGTATACTTAAAATTTCAGCAACTAAAAGGACAAAAATAATTCAAACCTGTTTTTTCAGAGTTTAAAAATTCAAAGCAAGAAATTCAGCAGCATTTTAAATCCAAATTGTGATGGAACAAATTATCTTTTATATGAAAGGCTATTGTTGACAAGGTAGAACAGAGCTTTTTGATTTATTTTATATTGAATTTTAAACACTAAACTAAACACGCGACTAAATTTCAGAATAAAAATAACTCAAACATGTTTATTCAGAGTTAAAAAAAAATTTTAAATCTGATGGAGCAAATTATTCTCCAACCTTTAATCCAGTAGAAATGGGCAATTCTAGGCATGAAACTATCAAAATCATTGTAATAACTAATTAATTATTATAAATAATTCCTCTCACCCTATGCCACTGGATCAGGAGCTTCCTGTCAGAGAGAACGCAGCGGGTCAGGATGAGTGGCCTCTCATCCCAGCCTCTGACCCTCAGCACCGGTGTTCCCCAGGGGTGTGTTCTCTCTCCCTGGCTGTTCTCTCTCTACACCAACACACTGACATCCACCCACAACTCTGTATCTTTATTCAAATACGCTGACGACACAACAATAACTGGACTCATCTCTGACAATAATGAAAGTCATTACCGTAAGCAGATTTCTCATGTAGCCTCCTGGTGTCAAAGTAACAACTTGCTCCTCAATACATCTAAAACGAAGGAACTCATAATTGATTTTGCACGCTCCCCTTCACAGAAAACACCAATCACAATTGACAATGAAACGATCGCCACTACAGAGACCGTCAAATTTCTTGGTGCCCACATCAATCACTCACTAAAATGGAAACAGCATTCAAACGAAACATACAAAAAAGCCAATAAAAGACTGTTTTTCCTCAGACAATTGAAAAAAATTCAGAATCCGACACAACATCCTTCTCCAGTTTTACACAGCAATAATTGAAAGTGTTCTCACTTCATCAATAATAGTCTGGTTTGGTAATTTGGTCTCACATTCACATAACAAACTTCAGCGTATTGTAAACAAATCATCTAAAATCATTGGTCACACTCTCCCCTCCATAGACACTTTATCACAGACGCATCACTCAGAGAAACAAAAGAATCACCTCAGACCCCACACATCCTGCCAATAATCTGTCCAAACTCATGGCCTCTGGGAGGCGCTACAGGTCCATCATATCCAAATCTGTCAGATTCAAGAATAGTTTCTTTCCCATTGCCATTCGGACTCTAAACCAATCCCGTTCATAACTGGATATTTATCTGTTGTGTGTTGTATCGTGTAGTGTGTTGTAAATTTGCACAGACGATGTGAGCATTTCTTGCTGTACTGGAAACAAATTCCACCAACTTGTTGTGTGGCCATTAATAAATGATTCTGATTCTGATTCTAAAGGCGCATGGAGTTTAAAAACACAGTGGAGCACTTCCTGTATCAC
Source organism: Odontamblyopus lacepedii (assembly GCA_034769755.1). NCBI lineage: Eukaryota > Metazoa > Chordata > Actinopteri > Gobiiformes > Gobiidae > Odontamblyopus > Odontamblyopus lacepedii. The sequence continues at coordinate 38,010,184 of CM068346.1, read as the reverse complement.
CACATTACTGAGAAAACTCATCCTAAATACGCAGAAATTCATGTGGTAAATGTGGGAATGAAGCAAAACACAACTCCGGTCGTGAAGAAACAACATTATACAACATCAGAAGTGAACAGCGCGATACGAACCCTTTAAAACGCAATAATTCTGAGTGCTTTTACTTGAGCCACGCCCCATTTTTATTCACGACATTCATCAACCGAGACTTTCTTTCGTCATCTGCTGCAGCCCTTGAGAATTTGTGATTTGCGACTTGTTAATCTGGCGGATCTGCTCACCTAAAAAAGCTCTAAAAATAACCGCAGCTACATCACCGAGCTGGCAGCCCGGTCTGTGCGTTGGTCGAGATAAGACGGGGAATACTTGACTTACACCGCGGTTTATCAGTACGTCGCATGCTTTTTATTATCTTAATTAATTAGTGACTAAATCAAATCAAAATTCACTGTGTAATGGGTTGCCGGGATGGACAGTAAGTGTAAGATTTAACCAGGCGCGATTTGGACACAACATTACAGCGATCCCAAGAAATTTAATGAAGCGTGCTGCTTTTTGCATAGTGAAATCGGGATATTTTACAAGTCCGTAGAGGCTCTAATACACATTTTACTAAATTTTCATGTTAGGAAGCGTAAGTTTTGTGGACATTTCCGTACAGTCCAGTTTTAAACACACACACACGGGTTGGAGTAAATAAAATAGTGAAAAGACTCAGGAATGCACAATCTGGGGGGCTTCTGTAACTGCATTTTTTACTTTATGGTCATTTACGGTCACATTTTTTTGCATTTTGGCTAAAAAAATGATAATTTATGCTCCTTTTTACTGTTGGCGCGGATCAGATTAGTCAAAAACTGTGATAGTCCTGTTTTAATCTTGGTTTAGACCTCATTTTGTGAAAAGACCGTGTACGATTATGACTGACACGAGAATGCACAATCTGAGGGGCTTCTTTTGCTGCATTTTTTTGCTTTTTGGCTAAACAAATGACAATTCCTGCTCCTTTTTACTGCTGGCGGGGATCAGATTAGTCAAAAAATTTGATTATCCTGTTTTAGTCCTGGTTTAATCTTAGTTTAGCCCTGGTTCAGACCTCATTTAGATTAAATTCGTCAAAAATAGGGACATTTCTTGTATAAAACTGGGACAAATTAATACTTTTGGATAAATCTGCTGGGACAGGGGACAAGGGGCTCAAAACTGGGACTGTCCCGGGTAAATTGGGATGTCTGGTCGCCCTAAACATTTGCTTATAACGCTCACATCAAGCTAAATAACACAAATTTAAATATGCACTACGTAACTTTAATGTTGTTATCGCTTCGACTGGCATGTTCCACACTTTTTATCACATTATTCAACAGATCTGACTGGTTTAAGGCGATGTTTTCTGTACATTTGAGGCAAAAATAATCACATCTCCATGGAGACACGCAGGTGGCGGACGCTCCCCTGGAAAGTTACGTACTGCACCTTTAAAACATGCGTCGTAATCCCAAAAACAAAGCAAAAAAACATAACTTTTGACTGACTTAAGCTGTGATCCACATATTTTTGCCACTGCAGCTCGAGGAGGAGGTGAGTATGTCCCGGGGCGAGTTACAATTTCTGTGCCCGGAGAGAGCTCGTTTTTATGGGGCAAGAGAGGGACAGGATGGGCATGTGAAAAAGTGCCAGTGAAAGCTCAGATTTTACGCGCAAAAGTGGAAATGACTCAATTTAGAAACGCGTTGAGTTGCACACGAGTTTGGGGGTAAGGAAGTAGGAAGGCGTGAGAGTTACGCACAGTTTGAATAAGATCTACCGTGATGCTTCTCTGGGAAATGAGCTAAAACCGGCTTAGGAAGTGGGGGAAAAAGCTGAAAATAAGTGAAAATACACACCTTTCGAATAGTATCCTCACGCCGAAGAGCCCCAGAGCTAGCGGTAAGGCTGTAAACAAGTGTGCGGGCTTTGGATACTCCACCCCGGGCGCCTGCTCCGACAGATCCGCCCAGGTGACGTTGTGCGGCAGCCAGAATCTCTCACTCCAGAACCAGGCTGAAAGAGCAGCCATTTTTGGGATTAAAGACTTTGGCGACAGCGGGGGGAAAAACACCGACCCAGCGAAAGTCCCCGAGTGCCAAAAGGTAACGGAGGAAGACACTGGCAGAGCGCCTTTGCCCTACGCGTTGGCGGCGGTGATGGGAACTGAACTTTAGCGCAGCGGCGTAAAGCGCGCACAGCGTCACCGCGGCTCTTCCGCTTTTCACAACAAGAGCTCCGCCAGCGGGGCAAAATACGCCCGTACTTTGACCTAGCTGTCTTTCTAGCGCTCCTGTCCCTGCCTTTCTCCTTCTCTCTGTACTCTTCCTCACTTCTAGCTGTCTTTCTAGCTATCATATCTGTCCTTTTTTCCTTCTCTCTATAATCCTCTTCATGAAGACAAAGCTTCAAAGTCTTTGAAGACAAAGCTTCAAAGACTTCAAAGCTTTGAAGTGTCCACGGACAGACGGACAGACGGACGCACGGATCATCAATAATCAGGGAAATCTGGCTCTTGCAGTAGGAGTATGAGTATGACATCATCACATTCTAGAATCGGAATTCCACCAATCAGATTGCAGCAACAGAACTTAAAGACACTACAAAGCTTTAATGTGTCAAAGCTCAAAGAAGCAGAGATTGTGGGTTGTTCTCGCTTTCAGCAGCAGAACATTTGAGAAGAGAGTTCAGATCTACGGCACGTAACATAAAAGGACAGAGATGGAAGATAAAACGAGCTCCGCCAGCGGGGCAAAATACGCCCGTACTTTGAATTATTGTATATAGAATTAAGTTAGAATTTGTCAAACCTAGTTAAAGATGAATTGTTGGTGCAGTTTGGAAGATTCCAATACTGACAAGGTTTTCGCAAAGGGTCGGGCCGTGACCTTGACCTTTGACCCTGTGACCTTGAAATCAATAGGGAACATCCTTGACCCATGGGGTGTCCAGCCATGAAGTTTGACATTCCTAGGTGAGATGGTTGTCGAGCTAGAGCGCGGACAAGAAATTGTCCACGGACGGACGGACGGACGGACAGCGCCATACCATAATACGTCCCGTATTACAACGGGCGTATAAAGACAGAGATGGAAACGATCACAGTTAGCAAGAGCGACGGGCAGGTTTTCGCAAAGGGTCGAGCTTTGAAGTGTCCACAGACGGACGGACAGACGGACGGACAGCGCCATACCATAATACGTCCCGTCTTAGAACGGGCGTATAATAAGATGCGGGAAGGGTACACGTCAACACGGAAATTATGTTTAATTTAGGGCGCCCGGATGTCCCTATGTCCCCAGTTTTGAGCCCAGTGTCCCCTGTCCCACTAGATTTATCCAAAACCAGTGATTTGTCCCAGTTTTGTGCAAGAAATGTCCCACGTGTCCCTATTTCCTGGCCAATTTGAACTAAACCAGGACTAGATTAGGTCTAAATAGGGTGAAAAGACGTCCCTATTTACCCGGACAGGCCCAGTTTTGAGCCCTGTGTCCCCTGTCCCACTAGATTTATCCAAAACCTGTGATTTGTCCCAGTTTTGTGCAAGAAATGTCCCACGTGTCTCCATTTCTGACCAATTTGATCCAAACCGGGACTAGGTAAGGTCTAAATAGGGTGTCCAGAGCCCTGTAGGGTGATCCCTGTGTCCCTTGTCTCAGCATATTTATCCAAAACTATTCATTTGTCCCAGTTTTGTACAAGAAATGTCCCAGGTGCCTCTATTTCTAAGCAATTTGATCTAAACCAGGACTTCAATAGGTCTAAATACGGTGAAAAAACGTCCCTATTTACCCGGGGCGGTCTCAGTTTTGAGCCCCGTGTCCTCTGTCCCAGCAGATTTATCCAAAACTTTTCATTTGTCCTAGTTTTATGCAAGGAATGTCCCTATTTGTGTCTCTATTTTTGACCAATTTGAGCTAAACCAGGTCTACATTAGGTCTAAAGGCGGTGACCAGGTGTCTTTATTTACCCGGGACGGTCTCAGTTTTGAGCCCCGTGTCCCCTGTCCCACCAGATTTATCCAAAACCAATGATTTGTCCCAGTTTTGTGTCCCAGGAGTCTCTATTTCTGACCAATATGATCTAAACCGGGACTACAACCAGTGATTTGTCCCGGTTTTATGCAAGAAATGCCCCGGGTGTCTCTATTTCTGACCAATTTGATCTAAACCGGGACTAGATTAGGTCTAAATAGGGAGACCAGACGTCCCTATTTACCCACTTTTGAGCCCTGTGTCCCTTGTCCCAGTAGATTGTTCCAAAACGACTTATTTGTCCCAGTTTTGTACAAGAAATGTCGCAGGTGTCTCTATTTCTGACCAATTTGATCCAAACCAGGTCTACATTAGGTCTAAAGGCGGTGACCAGATGTACATATTTACCCGGGACAGTCCCAGTTTTGAGCCCCGTGTCCCCTGTCCCAGCAGATTTATCCAAAACTATTCATTTGTCCCAGTTTTATGCAAGAAACTTCTCTATCTGTATGTATATGTGAATCTATATAATGTGCAAGTTTTTATGTCTAAATGTGTGTGCATGTATATGTGTATGTATATATGTATATGTGTATGTATATATGCATATGTATGTGTATATATGCATATGTATGTGTATATATGCATATGTATGTGTATATGTATGTGTATATATGTATGTATGTGCATATATACATTTATTTTCTATTTACTTTATTATTATTTGTATTTATTTGTTTGTTTTTTATGCTTTGTTATATTTTGCTTTCTGAAAATTATGAAAATAAATGGCTAAAAAAACAAAACATCCCAGGTGTCTCTATTTTTGACCATTTTGATCTAAACCAGGACTAGATTAGACCTAAACCGGGTGAAAAGACGTCCCCTGTCCCACTAGATTCATCCAAAACCACTGATTTGTCCCAGTTTTATACAAGAAATGTCCCAAGTTTCCCTGTTTTTGACCAATCTGAGCACTGCCGACAGTAAAATGAGGCGTACATTGTCATTTGTTTAGGTAAAATACAGAAAAGCTGCTTAAAAATGACCAAAACACAAAGAAAATGCGACGATATTGACTCCCATTAGTGCCGAGTGCAGAACAATCTTCCTTAATTCTGCACTCGTTTCACAATTTTATTATTACCAACCACCACAAACCAGGGCTGTCCCAGGTCTAAACCAGGACTAAACCAGGACTAAACCAGGACTAAACCAGGTCTAAACCAGGACTAAACCAGGACTAAAACAGGTCTATCACAATTTTTGACTAATCTGATCCCCGGCAACAGTAAAGAGGAGCATAAATTATCTTTTGTTTACCCAAAATACAGAAAAACGTGTTTGCAAATGACCATAAAGCAATAAAATGCATGAACAGAAGTCTCTTAGATCAGGACAGACACGAAAACGCACAATGTTACTCGCACTTTCACAATTTTATTTATAATTTTATTTCTACCAGTGTCCTAGTTTTGAATTTGTCATTGTTTTCTTATTTTATTTTCATATTTTGGTGCAATATTATAACCAACTAACATGAATTAACTTAGGATTTTGTGTAAACGTCATATTTAAAGGTCTTCGGGTGACTCTTTCTAGTAGAGAGTTGCTTTGTTAATGCCCCACAGCCTGACATTAAACTTATCTCCATGGAAACGAGCAGGTGACACCGCCAGGCCAGGTTTTTGGGTCACACTGTGGTGAGGTGACCCCCGCTCACAGTTTAAATGCACAATTTTCTACGTTTTTGTGTTTAATGTTGGGTGATGGTTGGTAAGAGTACAACTGTGAAACGAGTGCGTAATTAAGGAAGATTGTTCTGCACTAATGGGAGTCAGAATAATCACATTTTCTTTGTGTTTTGATCATTTTTAAGCGGCTTTTCTGTATTTTGCCAAAACAAGTGCCATTTTATGCCTCTCTTTACTGTCGGCAGGTGTTAAATTGGTCAAAAACTGGGAAACTTGGGACATTTCTTGCATAAAACTGGGACAAATCAGTGGTTTTGGATAAATCTGCTGGGACAGGGGACACAGGGCTCAAAACTGGGGCTGTCCTGGGACGTCCGGTCTCCCTAGTTTAATGCAGCTCGACAGTACCTGCTTCTGGTTGCAGTAAATTAAAGTAAATTTTCCATTCATTTTCTCCACAGACTTAAAAAAATCATATTAAAAGTCTGAAAACTTGCTCAGACATAATCATCTATGTGCGGTAACTGTTTAAAATCTGTTTCTGAAACTTCATAAACCGCCAAGTTATTAAAATGTTATTAAAATGTCGGCACATCTTGAGTTTTATGCACATTTTTTGGACTCGAAACAACCGTGTTAAGAACATTAAGCGCTGATTCGCCTCTGCAATCTCTTTGAATTTTTGGAAAAAGTCTGTGAGAAACTGAATGAAAATTTGACTTCTGAACTGAGCCCTGCTGAGCTCCACACCGTGAAGCAATAACAGCTGCATGGAGGCATTCAAGTGGCGGAAATCACACCAGAAAAGCTACACAGTGCAGCTTTAAAATTGATTTTATGATGAGGGGAAACATGGGCTGTTAGAATGATAAAAGGGAAGGAAGATGAGGCTTTAGATAGGAACAGTTAGACGCCTATAAGACAAACACCTTTATCTGTTTATTGGTGCAGAAAGTATTATTTATTTACTTATTTAACATGGACATCACATATACAGTGGACAAACTAGACATGTCCATAGGGGGTTTTAGAAAAGAGGAATTGCACAGTTCAATTTACAATTTAAAATGTAAAAACACAAATAGTTAATTTACTACACATTAAACATTATTCCCACTGCAAACAATACGGAACATTTCATATATTAAGACTGTGAACAATTCTGTCCTGACTTCAGCCACTGTTTTAATCCTCTGTTGAAGATGTCAGGCCTGAGAATTATACATTTACAATCCTATTCATCAAAATTTAGTTAATTATAATTCAGAAATTCTTTGGAGAGCTAATGGGCTGGAGAAGTGTGACCAGACGTCCCTGTTTACCCGGGACAGTCCCAGTTTTGAGCCCTGTGTCCCCTGTACCAGCAGATTTATCCAAAACCACTGATTTGTCCCAGTTTTATACAAGAAATGCCCCTAATGTTACCATTTTTGACCAGTCTGATCCCTGCCAACAGTAAAAAAAGGCATTAAATGTCACTTGTTTTGGTAAAATACTTGGAAAAACTGCTTAAAAATGATCAAAACACAAAGAAAACGTGACTATTCTGACTCACATTAGTGCAGAGTGCAGAACAGTTTTCCTTAATTATGCTCATTTCACAATTTTATTATTACCAACCGCCACAAACCAGGGGTGTCCCAGTTTTTTATTTTTTATTATGACGAATCTGATCCCAGCCAACAGTAAAGAGTGTCATATATTGTCATTTGTTTAGGAAAAATGCAGAAAAGCTGCTTAAAAACGATCAAAACACAAAAAAAAGTGACTATACTGACTCACATGTTGAATAAATACATAAAAATAAGTCACGAATAGGCCCAGTGCAGAAAAGAGGCATAAATTGTCTAGATTTTTGTTTGTTTTAGGTTTTCTTTTAGGAAAAATGACAGAAAACACAAAGAAAATGTGACTATACTGACTCACACGTAAAAATAAGTCAAGTGCACAACAGTTTTCTTTAATTTCGCACTTATTTCTCCAATTTATCCCAATTTCTGATGTAGAAAATGTAAATTCTTGGCTGTTTCCTCACTTTCTTTGTGCAATTATTAAAACTCCACTCGTATAAGGACTTCCCCAAAACCTGAAAATCAAGCAGCACAAGATTTCTCCCGCCAACAAATCCACTTCAGACTTGTGCGCACTCGACTTTTACTTTTGAATCCCGTGGCCGCGTCCACCTTTGCGCGCCGAGTGGAGTTGACTTGACGCGTTTTTGGCTGCGCCCCGAGGAGTGAGGACAGGAATTGAGGAAGTGAGAAACGCGTCCCGCCTCTTCACTTAAGAAATTAGTGCAATTCCCCCCCGTCCCCGCCTCCCGAGGGGGTTTGGTGCAGTTTCACGGTGCGTTTTACCGCAGAAATGGGTTTGATAAGTGAAATGTGCTGGTGTCAAATTCAGATACTCTGACAAAGTGGATGTGATCGATGTAATGGCGCGACCAAGCGGCGTTTACAGGTATTACAACAACTGCAAAAAGAAAGAAAAGGTGAAAAATAGTCTTACCTGTTGTGCACGAAAACAGGACTAAACCAGGACTAAAACAGGTCTAAACCAGGACTAAAACAGGTCTAAACCAGGACTAAAACAGGTCTAAACCAGGACTAAACCAGGACTAAAACAGGTCTAAACCAGGACTAAACCAGGACTAAAACAGGTCTAAAACAGGACTGAAACAAGTCTAAACCAGGACTAAAACAGGACTAAAACAGGTCTAAACCAGGACTAAACCAGGACTAAAACAGGTCTAAACCAGGACTAAACCAGGACTAAAACAGGTCTAAACCAGGACTAAACCAGGACTAAAACAGGTCTAAAACAGGACTGAAACAAGTCTAAACCAGGACTAAACCAGGACTAAACCAGAACTAAACCAGGACTAAACCAGGTCTAAACCAGGACTAAAACAGAAGTAAACCGGGGCTAAACCAGGACTAAACCGGGACTAAAACAGAACTAAAACGGGACTAAACCGGGATTAAAACAGGACTAAAACAGGACTAAAACAGGACTAAACCAGGACTAAAACAGGACTAAACCAGGACTAAAACAGGACTAAACCAGGACAAAAACAGGTCTAAAACAGGACTGAAACAAGTCTAAACCAGGACTAAACCAGGACTAAACCAGAACTAAACCAGAACTAAACCAGGTCTAAACCAGGACTAAAACAGAAGTAAACCGGGGCTAAACCAGGACTAAACCGGGACTAAAACAGAACTAATACGGGACTAAACCGGGACTAAAACAGGACTAAAACAGGACTAAAACAGGTCTAAACCAGGACTAAACCAGGACTAAAACAGGACTAAAACAGGACTAAACCAGGACTAAAACAGAACTAATACGGGACTAAACCGGGACTAAAACAGGACTAAAACAGGACTAAAACAGGTCTAAACCAGGACTAAACCAGGACTAAAACAGGACTAAAACAGGACTAAACCAGGACTAAAACAGGACTAAACCAGGACTAAAACAGGACTAAAACAGGACTAAACCAGGACAAAAACAGGTCTAAAACAGGACTGAAACAAGTCTAAACCAGGACTAAACCAGGACTAAACCAGAACTAAACCAGGACTAAACCAGGACTAAAACAGGTCTAAACCAGGACTAAACCAGGACTAAAACAGGTCTAAAACAGGACTGAAACAAGTCTAAACCAGGACTAAAACAGGACTAAAACAGGTCTAAACCAGGACTAAACCAGGACTAAAACAGGTCTAAACCAGGACTAAACCAGGACTAAAACAGGTCTAAAACAGGACTGAAACAAGTCTAAACCAGGACTAAAACAGGACTAAAACAGGTCTAAACCAGGACTAAACCAGGACTAAAAACAGGTCTAAAACCAGGACTAAAACCAGGACTAAAACAGGTCTAAACCAGGACTAAACCAGGACTAAAACAGGTCTAAAACAGGACTGAAACAAGTCTAAACCAGGACTAAACCAGGACTAAACCAGAACTAAACCAGGACTAAACCAGGTCTAAACCAGGACTAAAACAGAAGTAAACCGGGGCTAAACCAGGACTAAACCGGGACTAAAACAGAACTAAAACGGGACTAAACCGGGATTAAAACAGGACTAAAACAGGACTAAAACAGGACTAAACCAGGACTAAAACAGGACTAAACCAGGACTAAAACAGGACTAAACCAGGACAAAAACAGGTCTAAAACAGGACTGAAACAAGTCTAAACCAGGACTAAACCAGGACTAAACCAGAACTAAACCAGAACTAAACCAGGTCTAAACCAGGACTAAAACAGAAGTAAACCGGGGCTAAACCAGGACTAAACCGGGACTAAAACAGAACTAATACGGGACTAAACCGGGACTAAAACAGGACTAAAACAGGACTAAAACAGGTCTAAACCAGGACTAAACCAGGACTAAAACAGGACTAAAACAGGACTAAACCAGGACTAAAACAGAACTAATACGGGACTAAACCGGGACTAAAACAGGACTAAAACAGGACTAAAACAGGTCTAAACCAGGACTAAACCAGGACTAAAACAGGACTAAAACAGGACTAAACCAGGACTAAAACAGGACTAAACCAGGACTAAAACAGGACTAAAACAGGACTAAACCAGGACAAAAACAGGTCTAAAACAGGACTGAAACAAGTCTAAACCAGGACTAAACCAGGACTAAACCAGAACTAAACCAGGACTAAACCAGGTCTAAACCAGGACTAAAACAGAAGTAAACCGGGGCTAAACCAGGACTAAACCGGGACTAAAACAGAACTAATACGGGACTAAACCGGGATTAAAACAGGACTAAAACAGGACTAAACCAGGACTAAAACAGGACTAAAACAGGACTAAACCAGGACTAAACCAGGACAAAAACAGGACTAAAACAGGACTAAACCAGGACTAAAACAGGACTAAAACAGGACTAAACCAGGACAAAAACAGGTCTAAAACAGGACTGAAACAAGTCTAAACCAGGACTAAACCAGGACTAAACCAGGACTAAAACAGGACTAAAACAGGACTAAAACAGGACTAAACCAGGACTAAAACAGGACTATCACAATTTTTAACTAATCTGATCTCCGCCAACAGTAAAAAGGACCATAAATTGTCTTTTCTTTAGCCAAAAAAAAACGGAAAAACATGTATTTTTTTTACTACATAAAGATGAAGTATTCATAGTACAGGGACCATTTGTATTATTTATCTCCATGGCGACAAGCAGGCGTGCCACCAGGCCAACTTACAGGTCAGATCTGTGGAGAGGCGACTCAAGGCAAGAACGCATGTATTTCTAAAGGTCAAATTCTAATTGAAAACGTGCAGAGAAGAGGAATGACTGAGGAACATTATGAGCAAAGGAAGAACGTCTCCATGGTGACAAGCAAGGAAGAGAAACTCGAAATGTTACGTAGTGCATCTTTAAATGCAGTGCTTAACGAATTTATTAGGTGATAAAATTGCATAACACACTCAGATGGCCGATGTCCAAAAGCTTTTTTTATTTTAAATTATGTTTCGGCAAAAAAAAAGCCTTCTTCAGGTATTTTTTCTCACTTTTTTCACCTTTATGTTGCTGCTCTTTGCATTTGCACCTCTACAAGAACTTTGGTGTGAGTTTTCCGTTACGTTTGATTTAACAAATTTATTAGAATTTATTTCACCTGCCATGAAAACAAGAAAACAAATAACTTCAGAGTTTATCCAGAACTGTAGAAAAAGTCGTTCTTGTTGTCGATTAATAACCAAAAATGTGAATAATTTGAGTGAACAACTTTGGCGCAAATTGCAGTTTTTTCGCTGTGTTGTTTTTATGCCATTTTGCAAAGTTTCTTTTGTTATTAAAGGTATTACAACAACTACAAAAAGAAAAAGAAAAACGATAGTCGGACCTGTTGTGCAAAGTTAGACATGATAAAAGATTCAGAATTACAGGCAACATTTGGACTTGATTGTGTTATTTTAGACAATTTTCTTCAAATTTTCTTCCATTTTATTTATTTATTCTATTTTTCAGGCTATATTTTTGTAATTACCAAATTCCAAATAGTTTCTCGCTGTTCCCAGAGACTTGATTTGGATGAAACTCTGGAAAGCATTAAACCTGAACATTTATGGATAGCAACAATAGTTAAATTTTAGCATTAAAGATGTCGTTTTTCATCAAAAGATGTTGCATAAACTGGCCGATTAACCATTATAGAAACATTAAAACACATTTTAGTAAAGAGAAATACTGTTAAATTAAATTTAAAAATATACTTTATTAACAATATCTCTCAATAGATAAAACTATAATATACAAATAAATGTAAAAACAAAAAAAAAACAAAACAAAAAAAAACAAAAAAAACCCAAAAACCTCTAAAACCCTGTCCAGGGGTTAAAATATTTACTATTTACAAAGTTGAAATAAATTATTTGATTCGATAGTTTTTGACTATGTCGGCATTTTCAAAGTCATTGTTTAGTTTCTTGATGGTTCTCGATCCTCTCAGACTTAATACTGCTGATTTGGTGAGACTGAGTGACAGTTTGACTCTTAGCCAGTGTAGGACAGTACTGTAATTTTGGTCCTTTTTCCTTGAAACTTTAATTGATAATTCGCTAATGAAACGTTCCGCTTCCCTTCCATTCCCTCCATAGGGGGTGAAGACTAAAGGCGTGAAGGAACCATGTTCAATCTGAATGACGCGTTGGTTATATTGCCGTTTCTTTTCGTTCTCGTTAGTGGTGAATGTTGTTTCTAGTTTCTGGTTCAGGTGGCTCTTAGCAAATGGGTTGAACACCCTTACATCAAAAAATGCTCGTTGCCCCCTTATCCAGAAGTCTCTTGCGCAGACATCTAACCTGGCTTCATCTGATGAGTTGGCGCTACTGTGCAAAGCTTCGCCGGTTAACGTTTCAAGTTGTGGCTCGATTTGAACATCGTGACATACATCGTTGAGTAAATCTGCAAAAAGATCTCTTACTTCATCGTGGCGTCTGTGTATAAAACCGCCTTTCATACATGACATGGCGTGGTCGACATCAAAACGTTTACCACAGGCGCACATTGTTGGTAGGTACTTTGGAGTCCAGCGGTATCTAAGGCAAAGAGCATCATAGAATTCTCTTTTGCTCAAGTTGAGGTCCTCTGATTGTACTGGTAGAGTAGTTAACCAGCTCGACGCTCCCTTCATCATGTTTAGGTCGTTTGCTCTTAGTTGCTCTTTGTTCATCTTTTCACGGACTTGCTGTAAAGTGGCTTTGTGTTGTTCCTCTCTGGCTTTCACAATGTTCTTTCTGGTCTGCTTCAATAGTTCATTATCTATCAGCGCTGCGCTGTCTTGACTGTTAAATCGCATATTGCAGCAGGGGAAACACCTTATACTGGGGCTGGTCTAATACATTTGTTACGCCCTGTAATAAAAACACTAAAATTCAACCTCCACTGGCAAAATAAGTTCAAATCTAATCTGATCAAGTTAATTATTCTGAATTATAATCATTTTAACCAGCTTTTTTTGCAGTGTGCGCAGTCCAGGGCCTAAATATAGTTCGCCATTTGCCCCTTCGCTGCGGTTGTATTATTAGAAATCTCAAAGTCCAGTCGACCCAATAACTATGCAAAGGAGTTTAGCGGCAAATTATGCGGCGACGCTAAAACGTGGAAATATTTCGACTTATTTGAGTAGAATTTGGTTGAAAATCAGCGCGATACGAGTTCAGTGTTTCTTTATTTACACGTTTACTGCCCGTGATCGACTATAACATCAGTAGTCCCTGCTGTTAGCCTTATTTAACCTGCGTCACACTCCCCTCTGTGGCCAGTAGAGGGCGCAGGGACTGTTCAGACTATTTCCTATGCGCTCCATCTATACTTAAAGCTCCACTGTGTGATTTTTAGGCGTTTCCGTGGAGATTTTACCGCTTTGCCTTTGCACTATGGCCTTAAAACTTCTCTATATCCACAGAGCCATGAAAGAGGCGCCTCTCAGACAAGCTACAGGTCAGATCTGTGGAGAGGCGAGCCAGTTTAGAGGAAGAATATGGATATTTTTCTGCATTAAAACACCTGTAATTGAGGGATAAATAAATATGCGTAACTGGGGGGGGGGGAATAAATATGTTGAATATGATACAGTGGCACATTCCAAGCAATGAAATCACATCGCCGTGGTGACAGCCCTCGCCTAGAAATGTTACATAATGCACCTTTAATTCTCAAAATGGGAAATTCTCACGTCCGGACTTTTAAAAATGAGTTTGACTGATTGAAAAACCTGCGTACGATTTAACACGCACCTTAAAAATACAGACGTCATAACGCTGTAAAGTTGTAAGTGCACATGTGAAGGCTGCAGCCGGAGCCGCTTCTTCTGCACAAAAGGTCAGAGTGGACACCGCAGGAAATGGTAAAGGTGAAGAGTTTAGGGTGTCAGTCAAAGCTCGCGTTACAGCCGCTCACGGTCTGCCTCTTTAAAGGTCCAGCAGTGAAGTGTGCGAGGAAATAAAGCTGCACGACGATACCAAAAACAAACAAAAAAACAGAACAAATGTGTTTATTTAAAAATCACAGTTACGTTAAAAGGTGCACGACTGCAGGGTCCGACACCTGTTCGTTTCTACGGAGAGTTTTGTCTGGAATGTTCCTCAGTGCGGCGTGAAACGACCTGCGGGAAGTCGCCCCATCAAACTCAGACCTACACAGAAACTATGTCAATCGTTTGTGCTGCAAAAAGTTTCGTTTGTGCTGCTTTAGTTTTGGAGAAATGAATGATTCTTTTATGGGTCAAATTGGGGTCAGACCCACAGGAAGCTTCAAAATGCTCGAAAACATCCAAAATGGAGTCAGTCGTTTGTGCTGCAAAAAGTTTTGTTTGTGCGATTTTGGTTCTTAAGATATTCACAGTTTTATTTTGGGCCGATGACGTCGTCCAGAACCTCAGAATGTGAAACAGCCTCAAAACAGGCAGAAAATTATAGAAAACGTTTGTATTTCAATTGTGCCGTTTTGTGCTGTGACAATTTTCATTTGTGCGAGTTTATTTCTAAAATTATTCATTATTATTTCTACAGTAATTATAAGACGTCATTTCCACTCAGCTGCGGCGACAAACTCTGCAAAACTAGTGGCGATAAACGATCTGAGGCTGTGGGAAAGTCTGTGTTATTCTATAAAATATGAATCAAAAGCAAATTACTAAAGACTTACAGACTTTTCCATTTATCTTCACTAGTTGTGCAGAGTTTTGCTAAAGTCGCTGTCGTCAGCTGAGTGGAAATGACGTCCTATAATTACTGCAGAAATAATAATGAATAATTTTAGAAATAAACTCACACAAATGAAAACTGTCACAGCACAAAACAGCACAAACGAAATACAAACGTTTATAATTTTCTGCCTGTTTTGAGGCTGTTTCACATTCTGAGGTTCTGGACGACGTCATCGGCCGAAAATAAAACTGCAAATATCTTAAGAACCAAAATCGCACAAATGAAACACAAACGATTAACACAATTTTGGATGTTTTCGAGCATTTTGAAGCTTCCTGTGGGACTGACCCCAATTTGACCTGTAAAAAAATCGTTAATTTCTCCAAAACTAAAGCAGCACAAATGAAACTTTTTGCAGCACAAACGATTGACATAGTTTCTGTGTAGGTTTGTGTTTGATGGAGGCGACTTTACGCAGGTCATGAAACGTTTCTACGTCCATGGAGACAGTTACAGGTCAGATCTGTGGAGGGGCGGGCCAGCTCCAGTAAGAATGCACATTGTTTAGGATATTTCTGGCAATAAAAAGCACCTGTAATTGAAAAATACTGTACTGTACTGTGGAACATTCACTGCAATCTCCATGGCGACAAGCAGGTAGCGAAACCCTCCTCTAGAAAAGTTACGTAGTGCACATCTGAGGCACTTTTGTGTTAGACTGAAACGTACAATACACAATAACTATTAAATTATTATGAACACACATATTGAACAACTATCGGTAAAGAGGTAAAGGAAACTGTGAGTGCGCGGTTAAGATGCCAGTTACAGTTTTTGTCTTTTGTTGTCAGTTCGAGAGGGCGTCGCTTAGGCTGACATGTGCTCTGGGTGGTTTTGCAAACACTTGATGAAATCTGTGACTGGATGACCACTGAAGCAGATCTGGTGAACCGCAGTGAAGAGAGGGAACCTGCAGAGGACATAATTCAGCATAAATAAGATGTAAATAATTAATAGTAAATAGCTAATCTATTAACATCTGAAACGATTAAAGTTGAACTCCGGCACGTTTGAAGCTAAAGTCCGTTGCTAGAGGAGGTCGAATAATGTCAGAAGCCAAAAAACGGCACAGATCAGTGTTTCCTCGGTGGAGATCTCACTGTGGCAGTGAGTCTGTCAAGGCAACAAACTAGTGTAGTGATGGGGGCAAGTTCTGAACTTCCACGTAAAACTCCAATTTGCTTCACACAGAAGAAGCTTAACACCACTTTAACCCATCTGACAACAGCCACGAGTCTAACAAACAAAACGCTCTGCCTGGTTCACTCATTAGTGTCTGGAAACGTTAGAAAACAACTTTATAAGCACCTTACACTTCCCTCTGTTGATTTCCCACTGCACAGGCCAAAGCCCAAAAGACTCGATCGCTGATGTTGTTTCTAATCCCATTTATTTACGAGTGAATTATATTTTTTGAAAAAGGCTAAAAAAATACATTCCTGAACCATTTTCTTTTAACAACTTTCAGTTTCTCTTCTTCTTCACTGTCAGTAGTCGATCTTCACTTGTTGCTTCTCTCTGCTGGAGTCGACAATCGAGTCTTTCACATGTGCAGTGGGAAATCAACAGAGGGAAGTGTAAGGTGCTTATAAAGTTGTTTTCTAACATTTCCAGACACTAATGAGTGAACCAGGCAGAGCGTTTTGTTTGTTAGACTCGTGGCTGTTGTCAGATGGGTTAAAGTGGTGTTAAGCTTCTTCAGTCTGAAGCAAATTGTCGTTTTATGTGGAAGTTAAGAACTTGCCCCCATCACTACACTAGTTTGTTGCCTTGACAGACTCACTGCCACAGTGAGATCTCCACTGAGGAAACACTGATCTGTGCCGTTTTTTGGCTTCTGACAGAATTCCACCACCTCTAGCAACGGACTTTAGCTTCAGACGTGCCAGAATTTCCCTTTAAAAATATAAATTCTAATCACTAATAGTACAACAACGACCACGTCTACCTGATCAAATACTACTATACAGACTGACACCTACATTCCATATAAATAGACCTAGTGTATATCAGCTTGTAAATGATGTATTTAAAATGGTTAAATTCCACTCACTTCTCCACCATGTTCTTCTGTGTGAGGACCTGGTTGACCTCGGCGGCTGTGGCGGGGCCCTGGAGCTTCTGCCCGTTCAGCAGCTCGTTTTCTAACTCTCCGATCGTCTAGAACAAAAAAAGAAACCACATTAAAATTTAACAAATTATTCCTTCCGTTTTCTTCCTCTTCTCCGGGGTCGGGTTGTTGAGGGAGCAGACTTCCCTCACCCCAGACACTTCCTCAAGCTCCTCTAGGGGATCCCAGACCAGCCCATCAGCTCATGAGTTAGAAATAACAAGTGAAAAAAAAATCCTACACTATCATTCTGTTGAACAAAGGGCGATAGCGTCTGTCTGTTGAGCTGTACTGTGCTACTTTATGTTGTATGTCTTGTATTGTTTGTATTATTTCCTGCGTTTCAACCCAAGACAAATTTCCCTGTGGGACATTAAAGTAATTCTGATTCTGATTCTGATTTAAGAATCTTTGGACACATGAATAAATGGGAGGCTTAAACATCAACTCGAAAAACTCATTAACAAACTTCCCCCACTTCTTCCTCTTCCCACTTGTAACTGCACAGACTGACACATGTACGGGTTTTACTTTCTTAGTCGTGATTATTTTCAGCATTGAGTTTATCCGTCCAATACATTGTTGAAGAATCTCTACAGAACCATTTGTTTATATCTAATGCTGATCACTTATACTGTATTATGTATATGTCCTGTTCTGTCCTGTCTACTGTCTGTATGCATGTTGCAAATGAATAACAAGAGCTCCTCCAGCGGGGCAAAATACGCCCGTACTTTGAATTATTGTATATAGAATTAAGTTAGAATTTGTCAAACCAGCAACAGAACTTAAAGACACTACAAAGCTTTGAAGTGTCCACAGACGGATAGACGGACGGACGGACGGACAGCGCCATACCATAATACGTCCCGTCTTATTACAACGGGCGTATAAAAAAAGAAAAGGAAATAACAAGTGAAGAAGTGTAACGCTCCCTACTTTGCCCGTTTTGGCGAAGGCCTCTCCGATCTTGCGGTTCCTCCCGCCGTAGCAGGTGGTGATGAGGTCGGCGATGCCGCAGCTCTCCAGGAAGGTGGCGGCGGACACGGGGCAGTTTGTGCAGAAGACTTTAGCGAACGCGATCATCTCCATCAGGCCCAGACGGATCACCGCCGCTTTTGTGTTGTCCCCAAACCCGAGACCGTCGCAAAAACCCGCTCCCACCGCCACGATGTTCTGTGGGACACACGAGGCAGGAAGAAGGTTCAGAATAAAACTGCCGCACACATGAGAGCGAAACGACTGTGCAGTTGTTTGGGCAATAGATTTTCTACCAGCACGTACAGAAATAGTTTAATTTGGAGCGTACAATGTCATAACAAATGTCAAAAAGCTGCAAAAAGCACTGGGACATTTTGAAAAGTTTTGATGGATTTCCACACATATTTGTAGATAAAAAATCTCTTATCTTTTTTGTATTTTTTGTTTTCAGTCGTTAAAATGTTGTTTTGTCAGGTTTTCATGATCATACATCAAAAAGGGAAATTCACAAAAGCTGAACGAGGTATTTAAATCTGTCCTGCTACATTAGTATTTGTACAACAACAACAACACTAAATTTAAATATCATCAATAACTTTGCCTGTGGCATAATTAAACACCCCAAACCAAGAAAATGGCGTCATCTCAGACCCAAATATTGTATTCAAAATCCTATAGTGAAGTACATGTTACATCCTGTAGACAGGCCTGTTACGATAATACAATTTTAAATCCAATTTGTTGCTGAAGTAAATGTAGACAAACAAAACCAAACCATAAAGCAGCATTATTAAGTGTAAAAAAGTATTCAAAATGTACAATATTATTAAAAACATGAGCTGCAACACACAAATGACAGAAGATAAACACCTTAGTAATGAGATTGTACAGTTTTAGATCATAATTCAACCTTCTGCAGCTAAAATCTTATCATATGGCAGACAAAATAACCAAAAATTCCCCCAAACGACTGTTCCGTCATATATGAAACGATGAGTCAATATAGTATTTATCAGGTCAGGTCTACAGATGATAACATTTAACACAGTTTCTTCTACGTGTCCTTGCAACACTGCGTGCATTTCCACTGAATTTAACACAACAGACCTTCAGCGCTCCACAGATCTCCACCACGTCGCTCTCCTCCACCACCGCGACCCGGAAGTTCGTGGTCTGCATCAGCTCCTTCAAAATGTGCCCCAGAGTTTTGTCTTTGCAACCTAAAAAAATACAGTTTAAATCCGTTAAAGTGCATCCGGACCGGAGCAGGAACGTGGATGAGATCGTGGACGGAGGATGTGGAACGAAATCAGGACCATTCTGGACTCTCCCTCCCAACTTTTACGCAATATTCTGTTTATACCTCACTGTGTAAAACTGTATTGATACTGTATTGGGTGTTCTGCATGTAGATTTACTGGCAGTTACACCGGTGACACAAGGCGCCCGTTAGAAAACAGACAAAAATGTGTTAAAGGGAAACTCTGGCACGTGTGAAGCTAAAGTCCGTCGCTAGAGGTGGTGGAATTCTGTCAGAAGCCAAAAAACAGCACAGATCAGTATTTCCTCGGTGGAGATCTCACTGTGGCAGTGAGTCTGTCAAGGCAACAAACTAGTGTAGTGATGGGGGCAAGTTCTGAACTTCCACGTAAAACACCAATTTGCTTCACACTGAAGAAGCTTAACACCACTTTAACCCATCTGACAACAGCCACGAGTCTAACAAACAAAACGCTCTGCCTGGTTCACTCATTAGTGTCTGGAAACATTAGAAAACAACTTTATAAGCAGCTTTACACTTTCCTCTGTTGATTTTCCACTGCACAGGCCAAAGCCCAAAAGACTCGATTGCCCATTTATTTACGAGTGAATTATATTGTTGGCAAAAATGCTTAAAAAATAGATTCCCACACCACTTTCTTTCAACAACTTTCATTTTCTATGGTTCTTCACCGCCCGTAGTCGATTCTCACTTGTTGCTTCTGGCGGTTCGAGCCTCTCGCCGCCGCCGGAGTCGACAATCGAGTCTTTTGGGCTTTTGCAATGCGCAGTGGGAAATCAACAGAAGGACGTGTTTGTTGCCTTGACAGACTCACTGCCACAGTGAGATCTCCACCGAGGAAACACTGATCTGTGCCGTTTTTTGGCTTCTGACAGAATTCGACCACCTCTAGCAACGGACTTTAGCTTCAAACGTGCCAGAGTTCCCCTTTAAGATCAGCGGCTGCAAAGTATCAGTATAAAGATGTAAATGTGCAATGAGGATACTGCATTTGTTATCTGTTTATTTAATTAATTTGAGTCTTATTGTGTTTATTGTACTATTTTCTTTAAGCTACTGCTGCTGCTTTATATTCTATTTCAACTTTCTTAACTTTTGAACTCGTTTTTCTTCTTCCTCCGCACGGGGGATGAATAAAAATAATTCTGATTGACAGATTAATATATTTTTCTCATTATCACTTTGCCTGGCGGGTTAGTACCAGTGGTAAATATTAATCATAACGTCCAATTCCAGCGACATGTAGGTGTAAAATTCTACTCAAGAACTCGTGCAAACTAACAGAGAGCTGGAGTTTTCCATTTGATAAAAATAATAATAATGATAATAACATGGACTCAAGGCTGTAAAATGCATATCGTATTTCCATCCTACACCGTGCTATTACTGTAAATAGAGCGCAGTCTAATCTTTAAAATGAAGCTTTATTGGTACTTTCACGTGGTAAAAAGACATTATCGCAAAAAACAAAATTATTCATGAACAAAAACTATTAAAAACATACACTGCCTGGCCAAAAAAACAGTCACCACCTGGATTTAACTTAAGCAAACAGGTCTGATGTTGCTGCAGTTGGTCAGGTCCAGGTTCAGCAGCAGTGTGTGCTCCAAGACTGAGGTCGGCTGAACCTGAATATACTGAATGACCAGGTTATTCCATCAATACCAGGATTCATCAGGCTCAAATTGTGAAAGAGCGGTTCAGGGAGCATCATTTTCACACATGGATCGGCCACCACAGAGTCCAGACCTTAAGCCCAGTGAGAATCTTTGGGATGTGCTGGAGAAGGCTCAGACTCGACCTTCATTAATGAAAGATCTTGGTGAAAAATTAATGCAACACTGGACAGAAATAAATCTCGTGACATTGCAGAAGCTTATGGAAACAACGCCACAGCGAATGCATTCATTTTTCACCCAGATCTTGCATTAACGATGGTCGAGTCTGAGCCTTCTCCAGCACATCCCAAAGGTTCTCAATGGGATTCAGGTCTGGACTCTGTTTTGGCCAATCCATGTGTGAAAATGACGTCTCCTGCTCCCTGAACCACTCTGTCACAATTTGAGCCTGATGAATCCTGGCATTGTCATCTTGGAATGTGCCCGTGTCATCAGGGAAGAACAAATCCACTGATGGAATAACCTGGTCATTCAGCATATTCAGGTTCAGCTGACCTCATTCTTTGAAAAAATGGAAAAAAACTAAAAAAAAAAAAAGAAAAAAAAAAAACCGATCACGGCCGTTTCCTGTTTCCCAAACCCCTATTATCCAGTGTGGAGTGTCTGCATACAGAGGGTCATTGGAGGACCGCCGAACCGATTGGCAGGACTGGACCAGGACTGGACCAGGACTGGACCAGAAATGAACCAGGTTGCAAAACAAACGAATTATACACGGATTCTGAAGTTGTGTTTTGTTTCATTCACACGTTTAACACGAAAAACTCTGCATATTTAGGCTGAGTTCTTCTCTTAAAGTGAAAAGATTCTGACTGTTCCACCTTGTGACGTCACGGGGTAAGACAGGAAGTGCACCGCCGCGTTTTTGAACTCCATACACCTTCACTAGAATCATTTATGTAACTTCAGTCTTTGAGCACACACTGTTGCTGAACCTGGACCTGACCGACTGCAGCAACCTCGGACCTCTTTGCTTAGTTAAATCCATTTGTTTTTGGTGTGTATTTGTGTAAAACGTGTCTCTTCTGTCACTCACCGATGGTGGTCTCGCAGAACTTCTCCTCCGCGACCTCGTTGGCGATGTTGGCGCCCATCAGGACCGTCACGGTGATGCCCAGTTTGGCCCGGATCACTTCAGAGATCAGCTTTAGGCCATCGGGACTCGCATCCACGCCCTCGAACACACGATACCGGATCAGAAATACAGTTTTACGGACACGTTTGCAGGAAAGCCAAAGACAACACTTGGTTTATTTATCCACATCCTTCATTTATTTGCTTAACCTTGGGGACGTACTCTTTTTGTCAATCAATTCTTATCTTATTTCAGCGGCTGTGTTTAGATTTGCACAAAAAGTCTGAGCGTTATCTGACGTTCTGAGTTATCGGATTACTTAAATGTCACGCAAACAGTCATTTCTTTCCGATTTTTGGGATGCACCGATAGTGATACTGATCCTGGTGTTGAATATTGGTGCCGATCCAGGAAAATGTGCTGAATCAAGTATCAGTTCCGTGATATCGGTCCCGGTCGGCCTTTTGTTGGATGGAATGAGACTACTGACGTAAAAATACCCGTGTCAGCGCTGAAAAAGCTGCACGTACATGTCACCAGGCGCTTTTGTGTATGCCGAAAGATCAAATTATATTACTTATCTTGTTATCTGACGTTTTCTGTCCATTTCTAAAACTCCGCATGAGAAACAAACCCTTGTCTCCAAATATAAACAGACTCAAGTCACGTATCACTCCCCAATAGGGTTGTCAAAATAACTGATCCCCAGATACTTAAACAGTCTCCAAACAGTAGCGAGCAGTTTAATACTATGAACTATGGTCTTTACTGAAATAGACATAGAAAAGAAGAAGTCTGTACACACTAATATCTATGTTACGTTCCTTAAAGTTGATGTAGCGTTGTTTCCTCATCAAAACATACCTGAAGAATCCATGTATTGTTCGTTCATCTGTTTTTCAAAGTAAAACCAAAAATAAATGAAAAAACAACTCTGTTCTTCATTATTTGTCTCCAAAACCAAAATGAAAACACAGATAACGATTCGTTTTTTAAGTTTTGGGTTTGAATTAATAATGGAATAAACGGATAATGGACGTTTCCCGAACGAAACTCCTGGTGCTAATATCCAGAGTGGAGTGTCTGTGTACGTACAGGACTAAACCAGGACTAAACCAGGTCTAAACCAGGTCTAAACCAGGTCTAAACCAGGTCTAAACCAGGTCTAAACCAGGTCAATTTATATTGAAATACAAATGAATGCCTAATACATGGATTCTGGAGTTGTGTTTTGTTTCATTCACACGTTTAAGACACAAACTCTGCAAATTTAGTTCTTCTCTTTAAGTGAAAAGATTCTGACCGTTCCACCTTGTGATGTCACGGGGTAATACAGGAAGTGCATCGCTGTGTTTTTGAACTCCACACACCTTCACTAGAATCATTTATACAACTTCAGCCCTGGAATTGCAACTCTTTACTGAACAAAAGGTAAAGGCATTTTGAGCTTCAGAGATGTTGACAGACTAATAAGAAAGGATCACTCAAACGTGTGACGCAAAACACAACTCTGGGTCTGTTTTTGAGGAGGAAACAGCATTCTGACACGGCTAAAAGTCCAGAATAGTAAATTCTGCACAATATAGGTCCTTTAAAGTCAGTCAGAATCAGTATCACATAAGATAAAGTTAAGGTTGATTCTCCTTGTAGGGAAATGTGTCCTCTGCATTTGACCCATCATTAAATCTCTTCCTTCTTCTTCAAATAAAGCCTTTATCGTTCTCCTACACTACTTCCCAGCGCCTAGAGCATGACAGCATTCCCAGGCCCGCAGAAACATGTCCGGAAGGTGGGTTGTGTAAGAAACAAAACCTGGCCCCCCTAGTCCAAGCTCTTCCTTGGTTAAACCATTGCACATGTTTGCTCATTTGCTCATCAAAGCTATTCAGGAAAGGTTCATTTATGTCCTGTGACTTTTAGGCCCAGTCCACATTAGTGCATATTCGAGTCATTTTCGTTGCAGATGCAGTGTTCGTCCACACTAAACCGATGGGAAATGGCTCCGGAGACGGAACGATCTGGATATGCAGCTCCCACGTATTCGCCCGAGTACGGATTTGATCCAGCGCCATGTGGATGCCTGAAAATGCTGAAAATGTGAATACGCTAATGTCGGGGCTCTAGCTGTTGTTGTTCTTGGACCATGTCACTGTGACCTTCCTGATTCGCTGGGTTCGTGACATTGGGCATGCGACCCTGTTGCGGAAAAGTTTAAACAAACACGAGACAAACTGAAACAGCCCTTCTCAAAATCACTAATGACCTTCTTCTCTCTGCCGACTCTGGTTTAGTATCCATCCTCCTTCTGCTTGATCTTAGTTCTGCCTTTGACACCATTTCTCATTCCCTCCTCCTGAACAGACTCTCTTCCATCGGCATCTCTGGCACAACCCTCACCTGGTTTCACTCCCGTCTTTCCAACCGCACTCAGTTTATTCAACTCAAATCTTTCACTTCTTATCCTGTCCCCATCTCCTCAGGTGTTCCCCAAGGTTCTGTTCTTGGTCCCCTCCTTTTCATCATCTACCTTCTCCCCCTTGGTCACATTTTCCTGAAACACCACATTCAATTCCACTGCTACACGGATGACACCCAGCTCTACCTCTCCGTTAAACCAAACTCCACACTCCCACCCTCTTCCCTTGTCAATTGTATCAGTGAAATAAAATCCCGGTTCACCTCAAACTTTCTCAAACTCAATAGCAATAAAACTGAACTTCTCCTTGTACGCACCAAATCCACCATAAGCAAGATTAATAATTTCTCCATTCCCATTGATGGCTCCTCCATCTCTCCCTCCGCTCAGGTCAAAAGTCTGGGTGTTATCCTCGACAGCACCCTCTCCTTCGCCTCCCACATAAACAGCATCACTCGCTCCGCCTACTTCCACCTCCGCAATATCCATCGACTCCGGCCCCTCCCTCACCCCACAGTCCACTGCCATACTCATACACAGCCTTGTCACTTCCCGTCTAGATTATTGTAATTCACTTCTGTTTGGTCTCCCACAAAAAACTCTCCATAAACTTCAACTGGTTCAGAACTCTGCTGCTCGCATCATCACATACACACCTTCCATCAACCACATCACACCCGTCTTACAACAGCTCCACTGGCTCCCCATCACACACCGCATTCAATACAAAATCCTGCTCCACACATTCAAAGCCGTCCACAGCCTCACACCTCCATATCTCCCTGACCTCCTCCATATTGCCACACCCGATCACTCTCTTCGCTCCTCCTCCTCTCTCCAGCTCTCTGTCCGTCTTGTGACACCAGGGAGCAGGGCGTTCAGCCGCTGCTCCCCGGCTCTGGAACACTCTCCCTCCTGACCTCCGCAACACAGACGCTCTCACACACTTCAAATCCAAACTCAAAACTCATCTGTTTAAATTGGCCTGTTCATTATAACCACAACTGCACTGTCCTTTCATATGCCTGATTTTAATGTAGATTTTAACTGTTGCTTTTACTGTTTTAATGTTTATATATATATATTTTTTATATTGATGTATAAACTTGTTGTGAGGCGACCTTGAGTGCCCAGAAAGGCGCCCTATAAATAAAATGTATTATTATTATTATTATTAAACGCGAAACAGCGTCGGTCCACGAAAAGACTGTTTTCGTGCTTGCATCTTCCTCAGCTCGAGATCGGCTGCTACAACTTCCACAGAACTACGGCAACTTCAGACACAGTGTTCCATGTCTTTGCTTTTACCGCCCACGTGGTGTCGTGACATCGTGTTTCTAGTGATCCAGACACGGCGTGTGTGGAGGCAAATCATTTCCAATAATAGTGATTCATTTCAGTGGAAACGCAGTCTTATACTAATCGATACCTGCTCAAATGAGTATCTAGTTTTGATACTAGTTTTATTACAGTATCTAGTTTTATTATAGTATCTGATGATTGACTTTTGACAATCCTAGAGGTGCTTACTAACAATACTTCTCTGCTCATTTAGTCATCGTATTAAAGGTCAATTGCGCAGCTTTTCTGGTGGAGGGTCCACTGCCTACTTGTCTCCATGGAGATGTTATCGCTTTGCCTGGAATGATCCACGGTATGACTTTAAACATTTCCATCCAGCATTTATTCATAACCGGCTCAAAAAACATGAAGTCCTGATGCGAATAGTAGTGTAGAGCTGTAACCTGCCTGTCTCCCTCGTGATAAAATGGGTTTAATCTGTAGACAAAGCAATAACACGTCCATGGAGACCAGCAGGCGGCGGATCCTCCTCGTAGAAATGTTACGCAGTGCACCTTTAAGACGAGCCGCTCACCTTAATGAGGGACATGCCCACCGCGTCCTTCTTGATGTGATCTTTGATGGTGTCACAGACTCTGGCGATGAACTGATGAGGCACCACGAAGATGAGGATGTCCACTCCTTTCACCGACTCCACCAGGTCTGGGATCGCCACCTGACCGAGCACCGACACAACAGACCACAACAGTTACATCTAGGTTAAGCATAAGGCGCATTTACTTAGTTTCGATCTCCTGCTTGAGTAATATTTAGTTTTAAAGCACCATATTCTCTTCCTGCTGTGGGTAATGGACTAATTCAACATTGGCAGTATTAAATGTGTTTCGTGCACCGCTCCTTCAGATATGATTTAGTTTTTCTCGTTTTTGTCGTCTATTCCTTGAAAGCACCAGATGACGTACAATTAAAACAACTTTAAAGTATAAATCAGATGTTATGTGCAGTTACTCTTATAAATTATTCTTTAAGGGCTTAAAGGGCCCATATAACACTATTCTCTGATCTGTGTTATAATGTTGTTTCCTCGTCACAAACATACCTAGATTTGTGTTTTGTTTCATTCACACATCTTTAACGCACAGGGTGAGTCCTTCTCTTAAACTGAAAAGACCCGGTTCCACCTTGTGATGTCATGTGGTGATACAAGAAGTGCTCTATTATGTTTTTAAACTCCATACACCTTCACTAGAATCATTTGGATAATTTCAGTCCTGGAATTGCCCATTTCTACTGAACTAAAGGTAAAAGGAGCTGTTAGCTTGAAAACTACACCTGCATGACATCACAAGGTGGATAATTTAGATTTTTACATCTTTAGAGATGTGGACAGACTAAAAACACAGGATTATTCAAACATTTGTGAATGAAACAAAACACAAATCCAGGTAACTCACAAGAGTCAATTTTGCATAATATCAAACATTTAAGTTATTTCTTGGACTACTACTTTGAACTTTATTCAGTAATATTAATTAGCTTAATACTAATAATTCATTGATAATAATTATCTTAATAATACTGAATAATTACTGAATTACCGTATTTTTCAGACTATAAGTCGCTCAGGAGCATAAGTCGCAGCAGCCAAAAAATGCACAATGAAGAAGAAAAAACATGTATAAGTCGCACTTTTTGGGGGAAAATGTATTTTATAAAATCAGAGACCAAGAACCGGCATTTCATCTTGAAAGGCGAGTTATAGACGTTATAGTAATAAAAACAACCGAATAGAGAACAAACCATGTATTATTTGTTCATTCGTTTTTCAATATAGAAAAAAACAACTCTTTTCTTTATTATTTGTCTCTAAAACCAAAATGAAAAACGGATAATGATTTGTTTTTTCATTTTTGATTCATATATTTGGTCTATGGACTGTCAGTGTGAAAAATGTAATATATAAGTCGCACCAGAGGATAAGTTGCAGAAACCACCCAAACCCTGAAAAAAATGTGACTTATAGTCCGAAAAATATGGTAATTAGAGTGACAGCGGCTCAATTGGTGGAGCTAGAGTTTGTCCACTTATTTATTGGTTGAGCTGTCAGATCCACTGACCCACAGGTTGGCGGTGTGATTCCAGCTCCCACAGATGAATGCTGTGGTTGTGTCCTTGGGCAAGACACTTAACCCACCTCGCCCCCAGTGTCTGCGTACACTGGTGTATGAATGTGTGTGAATGGGCGAGTGGTTCCTTGTTGTAAAGTGCGTTAAATGCCTTGAAAGTGGAAAACTGCTGCTCTAGACTCTACCCTCCTCACACCACTCACCACGTTGGGGGGCAGCTTGTGTCCGGGCAGATACTTGACGTTTTCGTGGTCGTTGTTGATGATTTCTGTGAGTTTGCGCCCGTCTATGGTCTCCTCAAACACCCACATGTTTACCGTGGTGTCAAACGTGTCGTATTTGGCGGCATTGGCCCCCACGATTTTGGCAATGGCAGAGCCCCTGGAATAAAAGACACAATGAATAAACAAAGAATAGCACAGAAAAAACATGTACAGTGGCCCTTTTAAGACACTTTGAGCCCCCAAAAGACGCACGCTGCGTCAGGATTGAATAGATTTTACAACAGGTATGTGATATATAGCAAAAGTAAATATAGACGATAAACGAGAATATTTAAATCAAACTATAAAGCAAAATTAACGACAAAAAAAATGTGAATGTACAATATTTTTATATATTGTTGAGCTGTGTAAATAAACAGCAGAATTTAACACTTAAATAACTGGTTTGCGTAATTTTAGCTTCCAAATTTGATCATATTGCTGAAAAAATGCCAAAAATGTTCCACTATAACAAAGAAAAAGTACCCACGATAAATATTGACCCCAAAAATTATTGTTCTACTTATCATATATTATACGATAAGTTGATATTCTATTTATCGTGAACATTTCCTTAAAGCTCAAGTCACAATTTCTATTCAAATCATGTACATTTAGGGAAATAAAGCTGCTGTTGCGACGCTTCGACCAATCAGTGAGTAAATGATAAGTGGAGTTCAGTTCAGAGTGTTACTTCAGGGCAAAAGTTTATCTTCATTTCTCAAACTCGTCACAGGAATCAGATAATCAATTTGATTTTAGCCGAATCGCCAAACAAGTCTTTCTGAGAACAATCCGCGAAATCACGTCCAATCATAATCGCGAAAGGGTCTCGTTTGCGCACAGAGCTGCAATAATCCGAAAGTTCTGAAGCCTCATATAGCAGCCGCTCCCAATCACGGAGCGATTTAAACTCACTGCAGTAATGTTAATCCTGCACTGACATTTAACAGGGTCTTGTACAAGTGTCTCATTTCTCCCTCCGCTTATTGGCCTCCACGTCTGTCTGGATACGTCTGCTGAAGGCGGAACTCACGCGAAATCTTGAATCTATTGCCAAAGAAATCAAATCCATGGCTTTCAGAGTGATGAAAAATGAAGAGTGTTTGCATAGTGATTAACAAACTGAATATTCTCCTCAAAATGTTTCATATATGAAGCCGAAACACATGAATAAAGTTGTTTTGTCTCAGACCATAGACCGTACATATAAGTGGACATAGCTAAAGCGTTAGCCGCCGTGTGCCAAGCAGGAAGTGCTCCAGGAGGCTCTTCTGGCTCCTTCTCTCCCTTTTTCCCATTGACTCACATTAGGATCTTCTGGCTTCTCTCTCTGGACCTGCTGCTCTGAGCCTCGTCATTTTGGTCTTAAATTGTTCGTCTGAACCCGCGACACAGGATCCTGAATTTTTTATTTCTCTATCTTGTTCCTAAATCAAGATATGAACATAAATAATGGACCAATCTGACGCCTTCATTCCCTGTGGTCGCTGCCGCTGAGCATTAGCAACAGGTTTGATTGACAGCGAGTTTCGTTG
Organism: Odontamblyopus lacepedii; assembly: GCA_034769755.1. Taxonomy (NCBI): domain Eukaryota; kingdom Metazoa; phylum Chordata; class Actinopteri; order Gobiiformes; family Gobiidae; genus Odontamblyopus; species Odontamblyopus lacepedii. The sequence continues at coordinate 37,980,461 of CM068346.1, read as the reverse complement.
CTAAGTAAGTTCCCTTCCCGCTTTCCTGCCCCGACTTTTGAAATAAAATGACAAAATATCCCAAACAATTACAGTAGCTAATGTTACTAGAATCTTAACTAGCATAACTTAAGCATAAAGTAAAGTGAATTTCGTTAAATTGCGACTCTATTGTTGTTCGCACGTAACAGAACATAGAACATAAATCAATGACTTAAACTTACTATTTAAAGTTTGATGATAAAAGCTAAAAGTTTCCTTATTATTCTCAAGAATCACTGAAATACAGCGGTTCGTGCAGGTGCAGAGTATCTCCGCTCTGAGGAGGGCGGCACGTTTAACCTCCTCACTCATGATTGGCTCTTGTGTTGCTATGATACTCGCGGTCGGATTTCCAAATATGGACCTGGCTCCAGATTCGCTCCTGTAACTGTGGCATCAGGAGCCTCATTTGAGTGACGCTAACGCTGTGGAGACGTCACACTCAGTCCACTCATATACACGCTCTATGCTCCAGACCCACATACGGCCAGTGTCGGGGAGGCTGAACTTGGGGAAACACAGTCGATAAAACAACTATCCTGTCCTCCGATACCGGCGCTTCTCCCAGAGTTCCACTTGAGAGGTTTCTGGTGATTTAGACTAGAGAACCATTTCAATGTGTTTATTCACCAGGAGAAGAACTTTATATGTTTCTTAGCGGTCCAGCAGCTTTTCAGTCTACGCTAAAGCGCTGCTCTCTGCACACCATGCTATGATTTCACGCTGTATTAAGTTGCCAGTTGAATACAGGAATCGTCCTCTTCCAGCGGTTCAAGATAAAATCCTGAGCCAATATTTTCAGGAAAAGCGTCAGCGCAGTGAGTCCACATTTGTTACCAGGTCTGAGAGTGAGAGAAGGGCAATGAAACTCAGATCCCGGTGCGATCCCTGTAATGTTTCTGTTTAATGCAGCTCTGTGTGCAAACAGAGATCTTCAGAAAACTGAAAAGAAAGAAAGAAAACTGAAATTGTTGCCATCCTTTCCTCCTCCTGGTCATTGATTGGCAGGTGTGGCTAAAAGAACTGTGTGTGGCCCGTTTTAAAACTGTATCACGAGCACAACAGAACCTCCAGTGTCTTAACTTACAGACAGAAGACACATACATGTTCTTCTACATTCATGGAGAGGCCTGAGCTGCGGAGGCTGCACTAGCACTGGTCCATGATTGTCTGCAGGTGCTGGAGTTTGGTAGTGACGATTCAGATCAGAGAGAGACATTTAAGGTTTAAAACAACTGGATTTCAGCGCTGAGACTGGCAACACAAATGAGAGACTCAAGTGAGGCTCACTCTGAACCAAAACTACGATTAAATGGGACGTCAGGTTCAGTGTTTTGGTCGTACTGGGCAGTTGGTCGTTGGTGGAGCTGATCCGAAGGTTGACGGTTCGAATCCCGGTCTCGACATAAACATCATTGGTTGAGCGGTCAAATCCACGGTGCCTGGGGTATGAATGTGTGTGTGTGAATGGGTGAGTGGTTTATCAGTAAACTATATATTTGATTTGAATGTTTACCCCTTGCATCTGGATAAACAAATATAGGTCAGATTTACGAAATGTAAAAACATAATCTTTCATACAGCTCCTTTAACCAACCACAGCGAGGCATTTTTTGGCATATTGAGGCTCGTCTACAGGCTTGTTTACAAATGAAATCTCAAAATCAAAACTGTCAGAGTAATTTAGCTGCATGTTTTAATTGTCTGACCAAATGTTTCACAATTTGCCAAAGCTAAATGAGAGAAACTGACTGACTGTAAACAAACCACTAAAGTCTGTTTCACAAAACCATCTGTGGGTTATTGTTAAACTTGCAAACAGCTCCTTCGCTGACCAATGTCGCCCGCTGACCCTGACGGACCATAATATCTGTGTTACCATGGCGACGGGCAGCCGGAGCAGAGGCCACCGTAAATACCCGTGAGGTACCGTCAGAAAGGCCCTTGGCCCCGGAGCCTCTGTGTGGGCTCCGAGTGCCTGCAGTTTCTTATTAAAGCCTTTGTTCAGGCAACTCAGGGCAGCCACACAACTGAGGAGGAGACAAGCGAACGCCTTTTTGTGTAACACCATTTTGAGGACTGATTTTTACATGTTTAACAGTCCTAACTTTTTTCTAAGATGAGTGTTATGACCTGGTTTCAGTTTTATGTCGTAGTTTATGATGGCGGGGAGGGGTCAGTCTTTGGGAAATGTTCATCAAAAACAAAACATTTGCCATCAAGGTTGAGGTGCACCCCGTGGGAACATTTGTCCTCTGCATTTGTCTCGTCCTTCAATCCTCTCGGTCAGGACAACCTGTCAGAAGCAGTGGGCGGTGCAGTTCTGGCCCCGGGGACCCATCTCCAGACTTACAGCTACATTATCTGCAGGATTTGAACTATTTATATTGTGGGTGTTTGAGTTGATGGGGGGAAGTGCAGAGCCAGAAGGAATCTCACCCAGACACAGAGAGAAACATACAAAGTTTGTAATCGCCTCACATAAAGGTGGGCAACCTTGGTAATGAAACTCAGAACCTTCTTGGTGTGAGGCATGAGCACTCACCACTCAGCCACCAATAATGAACGATTCAAAACAAAGTGTTACATCTCACAGAAACTGACGAGGTCTTTATCTATTCCTTTTTGTCAACCATCTGATAAAGGGAACTGTGAAACTCCTGGGCAAATGAGTCATTCTGGTCCAGACCAGTTTGTCCTCCAAACCGGTCTGGGCCCCTAAATTCCTAAACCTAATTTTCAGTGATTTAGCTTCAGTTTTGAAAAGGGAATTATCAAAACTCAACAAATGTTCAGTCTACTGCCTATCAGACCGTCCGTTAGAGGCGGGATTTGAACTCTGATGTTCCTCTGCACAGAGTTTGTAAATCACAAGTCAAAGGCCAAAACTACAAAGCCTCAAAGGGCCCAGCCATTTGTCTGCACTCCAGGGGGTTCAGAAACTGTTTAAATTGGGGTTCGTTCAGTTGGGGGTTAGGGAAAATCAGCCCACATTACTCAACTACACTGTTTGGAGTTACCATGAACCAACAGATCTAAATCAGGACTATAACAGGACTATATCAGGCCTAAACAGGTCACAAACAGGACTAAACCATGACTGTAAAGTAGTTGTAACAAAGAAGTTGTAGAAAATAGTCAAAATGTAAAGCATGTGATTAAAACTGTTTGGAAATATCACCAGACTTCACAACACCTCCCAGTTTGATTCAATCAGCTGATTAGAAAGTGAATGTTTCTGACCTGATCTTCATCATCAGCTCATAAAAAAATAAATAAAACCACGTGCCTCATTACTACAGTGACCAAATTTTCAAAAAGACAAAACAAAACTGGTACATCCTTGTTTTTTGGCAGTTGGTAATAATAAAATTGTGAAACAAGCGCGTAATTAAGAAACATTGTTCTGCAGGGACCATTTATGCCCAACATGTGAGTCAATATCATCACATTTTCTTTGTGTTTTGTTCATTTTCAAGCAGCTTTTCTGTATTTTACCCAAACAAATGACAATTTATGCCTGTTTTTTACAGCCAGCACGTGTTAAATTGATCAAAAACAAAGACTCCAAGGACATTTCTGTATAAAACTGGGATAAATCACTGGTTTTGGATAAATCTCAACACTGGCACTGTCCTGGCTACTCTCTACTTCCCCTGTTAAATATTTTATACTTCTTATTTCATTCAGAAAGACTAGTTTGGGATAAAGGCAACTTGAGTGCCCTTGTATAGCAGTTTTTTTTATTCACATAGAAAATCTTTAACTTAAGTTGCTCCACTCCACTCTTACAAAACAGCACGCGTGAACTTTAAAATGCCCTTATCTCATGTTACGACAGAAAGATTTCTTTATCCATTGGGAAAAAATATATTTAGCAAACCTGCAGGCCAGTACAAAAAAGTCCTTGTTTTCTCCTCGAGTCTGAACGATGTACGAATACAAATAAGCTCCAAACACTCACCAGTTTCCTGAGCCGACGACGCAGATTTTCTTGGGGGCCATGGTTGCGCACGGTGGTACACAGAAGCCGCCGGTGTGGAGACAGACTCGTACCCGGGAATGAGGCTATTTATACCGGTCGGAGCGGAGCCGAGAGTCCCTCCCACCTCCAGCACCTCCGGGGGTTTGTGACTGGTCCGCTGTCCGGGGACGCGCACTCCCTCCTGCCTGAAACAAGACACTAAAGCGCGCAAAAACGCACAGACACGACCACAGACTATGCCGAGGCTCCAAGGCCAAGTACAGTGGGTTATAAATAAGTTTCTAGTACAAGTTGGATCGTTTTGTGTCAGTGAGCCGACAGTTTGCGGTGAGAATCGGTTTTTAAAAAAGGCGCATTATGTAATTTTACGCACCTGCGCGTCTCCACGGAGATGTTGTACGGCTTTATTTAAGCGCGCACGACAGTTTCTAACGATTCTCTAATTATACGCCCGTGATAAAACGGGACGTATTATGGTATGGCGCTGTCCGTCCGTCCGTCCGTCCGTCTGTCCATCCGTCTGTGGACACTTCAAAGCTTTGTAGTGTCTTTAAGTTCTGTTGCTGCAATCTGATTGGTGGAATTCCGATTCTAGAATGTGATGATGTCATACTCATACTCCTACTGCAAGAGCCAGATTTCCCTATTGATTATCCGTCCGTCTGTCTGTCCGTCTGTCCGTCTGTCTGTGGACAATTTCTTGTCCGCGCTCTAACTCGACAACCGTCTCACCTAGGAATGTCAAACTTCCAAACTGCACCAACAATTCATCTTTAACTAGGTTTGACAAATTCTAACTTAATTCTATATACAATAATTCAAAGTACGGGCGTATTTTGCCCCGCTGGCGGAGCTCTTGTTTTGATTTATAATGCTGCGTTCTATTGTGCTCGGAACTCGGAGAAAACCGACCTCCGACCTCGGGAAAGTGCAAAGGAGCGGCCAATCAACTCGGAGTTCCGAAACACAAACTCGGGCTAGTTCCGAGCAGACCAGTCGGGTTGGATTTCTGAATATGTAATAGTAAAACTGCCATAATTGAGTCGCCGACAGCTAATGTTAGCTAACAGACTCTACATTAGCTAAAAGACTATAAAGTGTTGCCACCTGTCCCAGTTTTACCTGATTGTCCCGGATTTTAATGGTTCAGGCCTGGTTGAGCTGTGGTTGAGCCCTAGTTTAGACCTGGTTTAGACCTGGTTTAGACCCGGTTTAGTCCTGGTTTAGACCTGGTTTAGACCAGGTTCAGTCAGGAATACCTGAGATGTCTGTAAACGGTGTAAAACAAACATCGAGCTGTTCCCACAGAGAAGTAATTTTGCATCTTGGAATCTGCTCGCAGTCACCCCAGACTGTGCAGCATTCAATGCAAAATTTGGAAAAACTTCAACTGGCAAACAAATTTGGACTTGGTATCAAAAAATTAAAGAGGAAGGGTTTCTGCTTAAAGGCCTAAAGGATCTGGCAGACCAACAGGTTTTATCAGTTAAGGGAACAGAAATCTGGAACATCCCAGCTGCAATAAGAGACTTTACCACTTTCAGTGCTTTTAAATCCAATCTGAAACGATGGCTTAAGAGAAATCAGATCTGTGATCACTGATGTTATGCTTCTATGTCAAGGTCAGTTTGTATATCATTATTGTGTCTTATTGTGCTGTTTTTACCATAGTGCGAAGTGGTTTTATGTTTGTATGACTCTGTCTTTCTGACCTGCCAGGACTACAGATGTAAAGTAGCCTTTGGGCCAATTCTGGGGTATTTACGTATTTACGTTTAAGTATATGTTCATGAATATGCATTGTCCCTTTTAAATAAATAAATAGAAAAAAAACAAGACAAAAAACATCAGCATCATCACTGAGCTAGACTTAGTTTGAGGGATAATTGCTTTTAAAATCCTCCTGTGGGCTCACCACCTGCAGAGGGGGGCAGCACGCTGCCCCCGCAACCCAGCCGGATTAAGCGGGAGAAGATGGATGGATGGATGGATGCTTTTAAAATGTAAAATTTTTTGGGAGACCCAAAATCTCAAAAATACCTTAACATCCACTCTTACTGTAAGTGCAGCCGCCTCTCCAGAGATCTGACCTGTTAGTTGATGGTGATGACACTAGACGAGTTTAATGCTCTACAGCGGAACATTCCAGGCACTGAAAAAAGAAATCCATGGAGACAAGATGGTGCTAAATGAGAAAAGTTGCATAGTGCACCTTTACAATCGACAAGATTCATTGTTTTGAGTCTCTAGATTGTTTCAGTTGGTTAATAATAATAAAATTGTGAAATGAGTGCGTAATGAAGGAAAACTTTTCTGCATTCGGCCCATCCATGACCTACTCAGAACAAACATGAGTCAGTATAGTCACTTTTTTTGTGTTTGGTCAATTTTAAGCAGCTTTTCTGTATTTTACCTAAACAAATGACAATATATACCGTATTTTTCGAACTATAAGTGACTCCGGAGTCGCACCAGCCAAAAAATGCATAAGAAAGAAAACATGTATAAGTCGCACTTTTTGGGGGAAATTTATTTTATAAAATCAGAGACCAAGAACCAACATATAGAAGTTATAGTAATAAAAACGACCCAATAGAGAACAATCCATGTATCATCTGATCGTTCGTTTTTCAATATAGAACCAGAACTAAGAAAATGAAAAAACTACTTTTTATTTGTCTCTAAAACCAAAATTAAAACATTGATGAATTTTTAAATTTTTGATTCATATATTTGGTCTATAAACTGTCAGTGTGAAAAATGTAATATATAAGTCGCAGGAACCACCCAAACCATGAAAAAAGTGCGACTTATAGTCTGAAAAATACGGTACCTCATTTTACTGCTGGCAGGTGTCAGACTGATCAAAAATAAGGACATATTTGTGTATAAAACTGGGACAAATCACTGTTTTTTGGATAAATCTGCTGGGACGGGGGACACAGGGCTCAAAAACTGGGACTGTCTGGGGTAAATAGGGAATCAGTAACATAAAAAGAATGAAAAAATAAAATATTATACGCACCGTGCAAGTTAATTCCACCGTTTTCTCCCTGCTACGTGTAGACGGATGAAACACAGAATCCGAAAACTTTGAAACCACATCTTGGGGGCACTGGCGCTAATTAGCTTTCCGTTTTTAAAAATACTTGAAAGAAAACGACAGGCAGCCTAATAGAAAACATCAATCTCCCCCCGCACGAGCTTCCCTTTGAAATTCAAGTGCACGACCAAAGGTAAAAACCAGGATTTGCATTTAATCCTTTTACATATCCTTTATTTATAACATAACATACAGAAAAATAGGTTTGGTCCATGAAAAAGTCTGCAGATCACTTAAATACCACCACAGAGCCCCAGCGTTGACTACTCGCGCCTGAAAACCTCGCCGTTACCGTGTTAGTGTGTTCAAAACTCAAAGCACAAAGAAAGAAGTACAGTCGATATCTTGACATTAAATAAAGAGGCGGCAAATAACAAATATTGTCAGTCAGTGATGTGAAGCAGCTCGAATATATGGCTTTTACTGCTTAAAACTACTTCACTCTTTCCCTGCAGTGAAAATCCGTAATCTTCAAAACGACGCTAGTTCAGTGTGCTCAAAATCGGTTGTAAATTATAAATACTGAATACCGAAGTAAGCAAAAAAGCGAAGGGGAGGAAAAAAAACAAAACAAGATACAAATCACTTCACGTCCACCTTCATGTTTCGCAGTTGCAGTATTTACAAAACTATAGTAAAGACTAGAGAGGTACTCGAAACTACTACTACTTCCTTTATAATCTGTACTAACCAACAAGACTGACATCTTAGTTACGCGTGTTTTTTTTTTGTTTTTTTCTAACGCAAAAGTACAAAAAATACAAAATGGCACTACTATGAATAATTTGCTTTTTAAAATAGCAGATTCATTTGTAATAACTACACATTTTAACCGATCACGATACATTTTAAGGGCAATGTTGTAATAGTTTTGTTCCAATTACTTCAAAAAGGGCCCATGTTACGCCAAATTGTCTCGTTTTATAACATTACCGCGCCAAAAACGTACCTGGAGTTGTGTTTTTTTTTCCATTTACACGTGTTTGAGTAGCTCTTTATTATTATATCTTGCAAAGTTTGTGTGTTAAACATGTGAGAATGAAACAAAAACGCAACTCCAGATCTGTTTTTGACGAGAAAACAACATTATAACAGATATAGGTCCTTGTAATTTCTATACATTTTGTCCCAAAATATCACAATTTTAAGGAATGCTTCCGGGTTAAGGCTACAACACGCAAAAGAATTACATGTGTTGAAAATCTAGCGGGGAATTACGCCTTTTTAAAGATAGAATGACAACCAAAACATTCAAATCAATCAACATGAACCAAACTAGTGTCTAATCGAAGCTCATTCCCCTGTTGGTTGTACTTGAATCGAGTGGAAACGCCGTCGTTGTGCGGACGTTTCTCTAAGTGTTCCTGATGCCGAGTGCCTGCTCCAGCTCCTGTCGCCTCTGCTGGACCTATAAAGACAAAAATAAACAAAACCGGAAGTGTTATTTTTGCAGCGTACCTTATTAGGGCTTCGGTGATGTTAATGAAAAGGTCCACAGCCGATCCTCTGTCAGTAAAAGCATGTGATTTAGAGCAGAGTTCGGACTTTGGAGGAAGAAATTTGACCATTTCTTGTGTTTTTAAAGGAGGCGGTGAGAGATTTTTGTGGTCTTAAAAACTGGAAAAACAGAACTAGTTAATTTAAAATGTACCTTATCAATAACTACTTCTAATAATACAGTTGAGTGCACCTTCAAGGAAACACAAGTGTAGGAAAAATTATTTATATATTTTTTTTAAATCATGAGAACAGTGGATGCAACTCATGATTTTTTGTGAAATACATTTAAAAAAATCGATTTGGATGCATTTTTAATCAATTCAAGAATTGTACAATGAAGTATCACGATTTATCATTGAATCGATTTTGTCTTACACGCCTAATGCTAATATGCACTTCCTGATTATTGAACATTAAAATGCTTTCCAATTAGACGCAGACAGTACACAGCTGTCTTATTTTGACCTGAAGAGCTGCTTATACAATATACAATACAAATCTAGTGGGGCAAGACACATTTTGCTCAAATATCTGGGGGAAAATCAGGCGCTGGCCCTTTAAATTCACTTCAATTCAAGTTTATTTATTTATTTAGCACTGATAAATGACACTGATAAAAAGTCAGTCACTTTTATGTTTATGAAATACACATCTTTTTTGCAATTTCAGCCAGCTTTATGTATTACAGATGCACATTTTTTCATTCTGACGTCGTCCTTGCTTGTGAATACGTCGTTAGGTCCTTCACAAATTCTCATTCACGGCACCAGATTTGTTGCCTCGGTTGGTTTTTGGGTTTCCATGGCAACAAATGGTCTCACCAAAAGATTCAAGAGGAATTTACAAAATTGGGTTTAAGCTCATTAAAAGTTCATACTCGCACAAGTTGCAAAAGTTTAATAGTTTCATAACAATTAATTGAATGTCAGTGCGAGGAAAACTTTACAGTTACTTGAAAATTGTCTTGGGGTAAATTTGTTGGGGCATTTTTAACATATTTACACAGAATTAAGTATTTTTGGCTAAACAAATCTGTACATTTATTCAGGTTAATTCATTTTATGAATTTGATACTAGTTAATTTTAGGCGATTTTAGCACTAAAGTAGCATAGCAAATCTGAATCGCCACAAAAGCTGCACTGATTCATCCCTTAAGTAACCACAGAACAACTTTGTATAAATAAAAGTTCAAACACTGAGACTTTTTGGGCCAACTACAACCAGTAAAAATCTAAATATGTAAATCTTTTCACAATCTTTTAATAAGAAAAAAGCTGTGTGTGCATTTTGGCAACAGAAGTGTCATTGTTCCCCGTTCATTCGGATTCATTCAGACTGAACGCAGACAGAAGAAGACGGAGATAAAAACATTTCCAGCACCACAATGTCTGGTTGTTCTGTGTGTGTTTGTCAGAATCAATATTCCCCCGGCGGACTAAAGTTTTACTCACTGATCGCACAAGGATCTGGCAGTCGGACACCGTTTGTCAAAGTCGCTTGTTGAGGAAATATTCTCGATCTTTTGACGATAATCCTTTCACCGAGCTCGACAAACTGCTGAGTTCTGCCGTACTTCTGTCGCCAAAATGTGCAAACAACCGAGCCTACGTCACCACTGTTTACGAACACTAAAAGGGTCTGTGCTGATCTGATATTTGGAAACTGAGAGCGGATCCAGCAAGTTTTTCAGGATCAGTGCATCCACTTTATTTTGTAGATTATCTTGTAGTTTATCTTGTAGTAGAATTGGGCGGTAATATGGTAATACGGTATCCCGAGATATCAAAAAGTAGCAGCGGTATCAGTTTCATTACCGTCATTTTAAAAAATCTGCACAAGGACCTAAAACCACAGCAGGACTTCCTCCCCTCCGCTCTCTCTCCTCTTCAAACGTCGTTACGCTCGGAGATTTCCATCCACACGCAGCGAGGAAGAAGAAAAAAACCTGACTGACGCTTCGTGTGTGATGTTGAGCCCAAAAGTTGTGATGCGCTGAAGAGGAGAAAGTTCCCGCTCGAGGGCGAAGTCAGACTTTCACGGAGGAGACGGTAACTTCTCCGAGTGCAGAGAGCGCGGGTCTGTCAGATACAACATGCTGCAGTGGGAAATATCACACGCCCTGGACTGTCGCCTTTTACTTTTTACTCCAGAATCTGCCTCTTCTGCGCTTTTCTTGTCTCGGCGAGTCCCAGAACATTAAATGGAGGGAGATACGCGCTGGTGAAGTTTGGTTTGATCAGAACTTGTGCTTCATCGTCAAATATAATGCTGCTATTCTGTTTCTGAATGATTTAGGCATAGCTACGAAATAATTCTTAATCAGTCACGGTTTAACGGTATCAAAATTTGGATATCGCCCAACCTTATCTCGTAGATTATTCTCGTAGTTTACCTTGGAGTAAAAGTAGCGGCACACAGCTTCCTGAGCCCAGGGCTGGTAGTAGAACTCTGCTCTCCTTTCCTCTTCGGGGTTTCCCACCACATCCGTCATGGTCTGGAGGAAAAAGGGAAAATATGTAATGCAGTTTTTAATATACAAAAGGGTTTTCATAAAAATAATAATACATTAAATTTATTAAATTTATGGACACCCAAGGTCGCCTGACATAAATAAAGTATGATTAAAACATACAGTTAAAGTGGGACAGTATTTGATAGATTGTGTTTAGTGTTGTTTATTAGTTTTATAAAGATAATTCTGGAATATATGAATTCAGGAAATGAACAACATGAATAAAATCAGTTTTAAGTTTGGACTGGTCACTATGACACAGCTATACTTCCCAACATAATTCCCCACATACCAAAATAAATCCAGCTCCATTCTCAGACTCTGACTTTTCCTGCATGTTTACACTGCTCATGCATTTGGACTGTGATTGAATTTATCTTTAACTACATAAGTCACAGCAAAGCTAGATTTTACGGCCTCCATTTCTTAAATATACAGACTTTTCAAATAGTGTTTTGTAATATGAATCACAATGTTCCCAATTCAAAGTTTAAACCTTTCAAATTTAGATTTCTGCATCTTCCACAGACAGAATTATTTGGTTTACAGCTGCATGATTTGAGAAAAAACAAAAAAATCATCATATTGCAGTATTTTCATGTACTTTTTGAGTTCAGTAGTCAAATGTGTCAAAATGAAAACGAGACCAAAACAAAGCAAACATTTGTTCTACTTCCAATGAAAAACTTTATTGCAATTAGGGTTGGGTGGGAATACGGTATCCCGCGGTATCAAAAAGTAGCATCAGTATCAGTTTCATCACCGTCATTAAAAAAATCTACATAAGGACCTAAAACCACAGCAGGACTTTCTCCCCTCCGCTCTCTCTCTTCTTCAGACGTCGTTACGCTCGGAGATTTCCATCCACACGCAGCGAGGAAGAAGAAATAAAACCTGACTGACGCTTCGTGTGTGACGTTGAGCCCAAAAGTTTGTGATGGACATGTTTTATTGAAGCCGAGAGTCGAGAGGGGACGAGGCGCTGAAGAGGAGAAAGTTCCCGAGGGCGAAGTCAGACTTTCACGGAGGAGACGGTACAAGCTGAACAGCGTCTGCGTTGACCGCCGTGCACCTCCGAAACTTTCTAACTACGCATCAAAAGCAAGAGGAAGCGACGCAGACGATAAGGGCTGTGATTGGTCCTCTCCACCGCTCTACATTTCCACTGCTCCGCTCATGATAGACTTTGAGTAATAATGTGTTTAATGCAATTTTGCGCACATTTGTTTATGTTTTACAGAAACTAAACTTAAAAACACATGGCTCATTTGCATACAGTATAAGCGCTGATAAAAACAGCTCGTGCTCTGATGTTAACGTGAACGAACGCGCTGCAAAGTTTGGTTTGATCAGAACTTGTGCCTCATCTTCACATATAAAGCTGCTCTTCTGTTTCTGAATGCTACAAAATAATTCTTAATTAGTCACAGTAATACCACATAACCCGGTAAACTGCTGAGAAGGTTTAACGGTATCAAAGTTTGGATACTGCCCAACCCTAATTGCAAAATCACATTACATCTGTGTAGCAATACATCATGCTTAATTTTGCCCAGATGATCATACAAGCTCTAACTACTTCATTTTTACAAGAATACTGTTCCTGCATCCACATGTTTGTATAAATGTGTCTTCAGTCCCGGTGAAACCCCGCGTGGTGCGTCTGACTCCCACACTCACCTTGAGGTCTCTGCACTGGGACTGCAGCCAGTCGTTGATGAAGCCCTGAGGATCTCGAGCGAAACTCAGCATGAACTCCCTCTGCGTCTTCAGCTGGTTTATGGTCTCGATCGTCTCGTGGATCTGAGACAAATTTATAAAACCATTTTGTTAAAGTCAATCTCGCTTTTTTATCATTCAAATAACAGAACATAAGAGAGATCTAGGGCTGCATGGGAAAATAATCTTGTAGGCAGTTTTCTGTTTAGTATTGTAATGTTAAGTACTGCATTTGCATTTTATGGTTTAAAAAGTGTGATTCTCTTCAGAGTGCACATTGTAAACTAGTCCAGAAGCATTTATATAATAAACTGATATTAAACCAATACAAATCATAAAAAATAAAAACCCCATATTGCTAATTTATTAAATAAAATCTTGCAATTGTTATTTTATAAGCACTTTCTGTTTACAAAGTTTGATTCTCTTCAGATTGCACATTGTAAACTAGTCCAGGAGCATTAATATAAACTGATATGAAACTAATCCAAGAATTTCAGGACAATAAATTTCCTTTTCTTTGCAGGGGACGTTCTGTAACTAAATAATTACAGTCTTAGCGGTTTAATCATTTGCTCCAACTCAAATTTAGATTATATTTTGATATCGTGCAGCCCCAGTGAAAACAATTGTGAGTTTTGGTTCATCTTTCTCTTTTTATAGCCACACTTGGATCCCAGTGCACATTTGATTTAACCTGTTGCCACCCGCCTAATTTTGTCTGTGCACAGCAGTAGCACAAACTCAAATGTCACAGCTTATTAAAAGAAAATCTTAGACCCCACATGCTTGTGTGATAAATCATTTTAAAGCTTAGACCTTCTAGTTTCTGTAGATCTGCATATGAAGACTGTGAGTGCAGCTAACCTACAGTACAGACATTCAAAAATTCTAAAAATTGAATTTTTTTGCCATGGAAAAAAATACAAAATAATAAAGGCTGTAACTTGGGCAGACTTTATCCTAGGCATTTGTGGCTCACTACACCCACTGCTGAACTTGTTGCCACAACTGTGTAAAATTTCAGACTCTAGGCCTAAAGATTTGGTGCTGTGACCCTTTTTGTAAAAATATGTCAATTCCAGTGTGTCCAAATGTGTACCAGATATGTAATAAGATGTAATGTGTAATAAACAAGTCTTCTTCTGAGCTTTAGGCACGTTTTCTTAAGATAAAAAACTAAAACAAGCCAAAAATGACTCCCAGGATGTGTCAGATGCCCTCCCCCTGCGTAACCGCAGACCACAGACTGTCCTGTGGAGCTTTACACAGCAGCTCTCTCACCTCTGCCCCACGTCCCGCCCATCTTCGTAAAGGTCTCATGAAAGGCTCAATGAATATGTCAATCACTACCTGGAAGAACCAATGACTGAAGAGCTTTTGCCGTGGACAGTCCGGCCACGCACATACGTAAAGATGCCGAGAGGCTGTGCTCGTTCTGTTCAACGGACTAAGCCTGCTGCACCAAACCACGTATCATCTCGTGGATGGTCTCATTTTGAAGACGAGTGTGTGAGAAAAACAAACTGACCCAACAGCGCTAACAGAAGTGAAAGCTAAGCTAAGCGAATGTCTGGAAATTGTACAGACATGTTTTCATTCGTCATTCATCCATTCATACAAACACGGTCTTTCTGGATTATTTCCCGACATGGAATTATTTTATGAAAAAAACAACTGGATCTTCTTTTTCTGTGGATTGTTACAAACTAATTGAGCTATTCCTGGACTGAACCTGTTTTGGACCGACAAAACCGGCTCAAAGGTAAGAAATGCGCATTGTTGGTTTGATTATTTTCAGGAATTATGTTATTGCTCTTTAGGCTCGCCGTGCGGCATAAAATGAATGATATGGTTGTTTTACTGAGGAATTACGCTTTCAAACGATGTATAGCATGTCAATAGTGGAAAAATAATGAAGGTGAATATCCTGCTCTACTTTTAAATGTTCTGTAATCGCCCGCAGGCGGGTGGGTGGTATGAGGTTAATATAAAAACGCAAATTAAATTGGGAATTGCCAGAAACAGATGTGCCTAACGGCATAACGTTACTGGAAAGCTTCCTGGTTGGACTGCAGTTTTTATAAGACCATAATATTGGATAAATGAATAATTGTAATCAACAGTTATAACACAATCGTTTTTAACAGACAGTTTGAATGGCCCTTTAAACAAAGATGGTTCAGGGGAGCAGCTGATTGAAATTTGGATGACGCCAGGAAAGATTTGCTGCCAGAAAAATGACTCCAGGAAGAATAAACAGGCTCGCACAGATAATGGAGATTATTAGACAAACAGATTTCCTTCCTGATGAAAATATTTAAACTGGACGGCAAAGGCCAATTCTTTCCTTAACCTATGTAAAGAAGCGGGATTCACCAATTTTAAGGTATCATGGTGCACTCTGAGCTTTTTGCATGTGTTTTTTTTTTTTTTAATACAAATGGCAAATAAACTTAACATAACCCAACAGTGATACTGGTATTGGATTCAGTCTCAGAGAATGAGAATAAATGGCCCATGTTATTCCACAATGAGGTTTTATTAAATGTGATCCTTTAGATATTTGAAGATTTTTTTTCCAATCAGCAGTTTTGTTGTGCATGAATGAAAGAATATGCACATTGAGGGTGGGTTGACACTTGGTTCGGTCCTGGTTTAAGCCCAATGTAGTCTTTATGTAGTACTTATGTAGTCCTTATGTAGCCCTTATGTAGTCCTTATGTAGCCCTTATGGAAGGCTGTGCAATTAATCAAATTTCAAACAATCTCCAAACTCATATAATCAAGTTGAAACGATTAGTATTGTCGTAGTACTCAGGACCGGTCTTGGTCTCGCCTCAGACTCGACGGTGCTTGGACTCTTCTCTTCGCTAGACTTGAGGTCTGACTCGACGAGTTTAGCAGTTTAATTCGCAAACATTTATGTCTTTCTATGTGTTATTTCATGTTAAAAGTATATTTTATTCATTTTATGTTTTACACATCGCAAAAACTGCTCTAGGGTACATATTTGTAGCCTATATTTATTTGCAATTTGAAAATTTTGAGTAAATTATCAATAACAGAGAGAAATGCTGAATAAGTGCATTATGTAATTAAAACAGAATCGTTTGAATAACCGTGATTTCAAAATTGACCAAAATAATCATGATAAAGATTTTTTTCCATAATTGAGCAGCCCTAACCTTATGTAGACTTTATGTAGACGCCTGGTTTGGTTCAGGTTTGGTTCCAGGTGTAGTCCCAGTATAAACCTGGTTTTGATATGTGCAAATGTGAACGCGCCCTTTGCTCTGGTATTGACTCATATTGGCCAAAGAAAGGTTTATAGTATTTGTTAAAAGTATAAAGTTTCAACTGTACATCTCAACTAATAAGTCTGAATTCTTGTTTTTCAAAGTACTATCAATGTATTTATTGTCGTCTCTTTTAAACAAAACACCTTACTGTGTATGTCCTGCTGGAGCGGCTGCGCTGACGTTCAGAAATAATCATAATAGCCTCATGAGAACAGAACACTGTAGTCGTGTGACAGAGATACTAAAATTCCATGACTTTTACAAAACTTTCATTGAAGTCCACTGAATTGTATTCCATGACTTCATTTTCAATTTCTATGACCATGGGAACCCTGAATATTTTGGAACATTTCAGCCAAAGCAACAACTTCTCCATGGATACAAGCAAGTGACGGACGCCAGAAAGTTACCTCCAGTCACCAGCCAGTCCCCAGGACGCTTCAAAATGCACTAAAACAGTCCAAAATGGAGTCAATCGTTTGTGCTTCGTTTGTGCTGCAAAAAGTTTTGTTTGTGCGATTCTGGTTCTTAAGATATTTGCAGTTTTATTTTCAGCCGATGACGTCGTCCAGCCTCAAAATGTTAAATAGAGCTCAAAACAGGAAGAAAATTATAGAAAACTTTTGTATTTCGTTTGTGCCGTTTTGTGCTATGACAATTTTCATTTGTGCGAGTTTATTTCTAAAATTATTCATTATTATTTCTGCCGTAATTATAGGACGTCATTTCTGCTCAGCTGGCGGTGGCAAACTCCACAAAACTAGTGAAGATAAACGATCTCAGGCTGTGGAAAAGTCTGTATCAGTCTTTAGTAATTTGCTTTTGATTCATGTTTTATAGAATAATACAGACTTTTCCACAGCTTGAGATCGAAAAATAAAACTGCAAATATCTTAAGAACCAGAATTGCTCAAACAAAACTTTTTGCAGCACAAACGAAGACTGACTCCATTTTGGGCGTTTTAGAGCATTTTGAAGCTTCCTGGGGGCTGACCTCAATTTGACCTATAAAAAAATAGTTAATTTCTCCAAAACTAAAGCAGCACAAACGAAACTTTTTGCAGCACAAACGATTGACATAGTTTTTGTGTAGGTTTGCGTTTGATGGGGGCCGACTTCACGCACGTCAGAAAGTTGCACCTTTAACAAAATGTAGAAATGGGACGTATATTGCAAAAACCTCATGAGGCATTACAAGTTCACCTTATTATCCAGCCCAGCGATCTCCTGCTGACTGGCCGTGGACAACAGGAAAGAGTTCATCTGAGTCTTGAGTGTGTCGTCCACCTCCACGTCAATGTCGTAGCACGCCGTCTTCTTCTGGTCGTTTGGGTCCACGCTGTAAAAGAGAAGGAGACACGTCCGAGTTCATTTAGAGTGCGGGGGAGCGGAGTGAAGCGAACGGGCGGCCAAGGTCACCTGATCACATGATTGATGATGATCGGTTCTGGGGGCATGAGGAGGGCATGCAGGCGCTGTGGGATCTCCGAGAACTTCATCCGCTGAGTCTCAAATATCTGGAAAGCAGTCACGGTATCAGTAATAGTAGTAGTTTTTGCAGTAGTAGCAACAGAAATGGCAGTAGTAGTATTAAACAGCCCATTTTTATGCTATTTTCTGATCCGTGTTATCATGTTTCTTTATCAAAAACACACCTGGAGTTGCGTTTTGCTTCGTTCACACACGTTTAAAACACAAACCCTCCATATTTAGGCTGAGTTTTAATCTCAAACTTGAAACTCCGTACACTCAAACACGCTTTACAAACAAAATAGGACGAAACGCTGTAAAAAACGGGGGGAAACATGGGAATAGGTGGGTTTTTAGTTGCAATTTGAAGTGCTGCAGTGAGTCTCAGTCCCTCCAATGTCCGACGTGCTCTAGTCATGACATCACAAGGTGGAACAGGAGCATTTTGAGCTTTGGAGATGTAGACGGAGTAATAATAAAGGGTTAATCAAATGTGAGACTGAAACAAAACACTCCAGGGATGTTTTTTGACAAGACGACAACATTTTAACATGGCTTAAATCTCAGTTAAAGTCAGTTTGGAGGTAAGTCAATACTTTTTTCAGTATTTCCAGTAGTTATGACTTCGTGACCAAAAACGTACTACTTATTGTGGCGCTATTTGAATTAATTGTCGCTATTCGTTTGGTCTGTTTATGTTGGAAAATAGTTCAGACGTTCACCAGGACACAGCTCTCCCCAAACAAGGAGCGAGGAAGGCAAGTGTTCAACATCAGAGCAGGGATTCAGATGGCAGTGGGGATTAGCTCTTCTTTGGAAGTAGATTCAACGTGACATGTACCACTAGGGCTGTCGCAATAACCGCAAGAAATGGATCACCGCGGTACTAAGAGGCCCACCACCGCACATGACCAACGTTTTGCTCTTCTACTGTGAGCTAATTCATGTTTAAGTGGCTCTGAACAAATGGGTTCAAATACTGGGACCACAGACAGTATAAAGAATATAAACAGTCTATGATTGGGACCTGACCCGAACCTTAAAAACATTAAAACAAACATTAAAACTCAGGTGTTGCGCTCCATCTGCGGGTGCACGCATTGAGAACACACGGCTTTGTTTGCATAAAGAATAGGGGTGTAATAAAAAAATCGATTCGGTGATATATCGTGATACTTCATTGCCCAATCAGTCTAAATCAGTCTACAAGGATGCAAGTAGTCTAAAAAAAAAAAATCGAAAAAACCCACAAGGAGAAGCTTTAAAAGTCAAAATGAACCATCAGTTTACAAAATTATTGTGCGTAGACTTGGCATTAGGGCTGAAACGATTCATCGAGTTAATCAATTAAATCGATTAGAAAAATGCATCGATTATTTTTCTTTGCCTCGATGCTTCGTTTTATTTTCATACACTCGGCGATGGCCGGAACCTTTTGTGGTAGAGGTAAAGTTTCCGCACGACCACTGCACTTCACTGTACACACAACAGCGCGGCGCCCATGGATGTATAATAAGAGCATAACCTCCTCATCTAAGAGGGAACGTGAGCTGGGTTTAGACCGTCGTGAGACAGGTTAGTTTTACCCTACTGATGATGTGTTGTTGCAATAGTAATAGGGAACACTCCTCATCGAGTGCGCGGTACGCTCACGCCGCATCTCCGGTACGCCGCCCGCGGTACGCTCCGGTACGCAGTATACCATCTGCCAGAACCAGGAGTGCGCGGTATGCTACGGTACGCCGTGCCCCCCGCATCTCCCGTACGCCGCACACTCTGCGCATGGATTGTGTCTTGTCGCGTACACTCCGTGGACCGCGCTTCCTCCTGTGCGCCTCTAAACCAGAACTCACACCAGAACTAAGCCAGGTCTAAAGCAGGTCTAAACCAGATCTAAACCAGATCTAAAACCAGGACTAATCCAGGTCTAAAACCAAACAAGAATTTGCAGGAGTTGGTTGCTACATTTATGTAGTTTTAAAAATCATGACAATATCAAGTAATACAAAATATTCAGATTACGTTACTCACTTTAAGTAATTTAATTTGAATACATCACAAACTACATTTTGGGGTCTGTAATCTAATCTGTAGGGGAACATTTTAAAAGTCACCTTCTCAACACTGATGCTACAACATCTAAACAGAAAGCCCCGTACATTACATCAAGTGGAAAAGAAACCGCGACGTGAGTCAACCTTAGCCCAGCGATAATTACGTTTTTCATGTCCAAAACACGTGTATCTGTCAGTGCACGTGGTGTGTACTTAACATGTGCAAAGTAGACACGACAATAACAAACGATTACTCGATTATTCGAACAAAATAATCGACAGAATAATCGATTACTGTAATAATCGATAGCTGCAGCCCTACTTGGCATAACATTTAAAAAATAAAACAAACAATATACCTCAATGTCTGGATAGAGAAAAGTGAAGAATCGATTCAAAATGCATCCGAATCGAGTTTTAAAATAATACTTTTCACTAAAATTCATTAGTTGTATTCACTGTTCTCAAAATTGGAGTGCATTTTCTTCAAATTAACTTATAATTCTCTGGCTTTGCAACTTTTGGTAATCCAGACGTAAACTGAAGTATGCATGAGTATGAGCTAAAGTTGACTTTTCTGTGCACACAAAACGTCACTGTGGGCAGTGCTGCAGTTTTACAGGACCCTCCACCGGAAACGTTACACAATTCACCTTTAAAAAGTCTATTATAACAGTATAACACATTTTAAAATGGGAAACAAAATGACGGCCACTGACCTGCTGCAGATACTTGTCACAGTTGATGAACTCCCTCTCGTGGGGGTCCTGGAGCTTGTGGGTCTTGACGTACTGCCACAGAGCCTGGATGATGACGGGCCTGGTCTGGGTGTGGATGCCCAGCATGCGGGCCAGGCGGGGGTCCAGTTTGAACTGCGGCGGCTGATAGTCCAACATGAGCAGCACGGTGCAGCGCACGCCCACGTCTCCGGGGCGCTTCACTTGGAAACCGTCCGTCTCCTGGGTGTTGCCCGTCCTGTGCCACTGAGGAGAGAGGGACATTTAGTCGTTTTATTCGTATTTAAGCAGCATATTATAACCCACATGCATCTTTTTTACATTATTAAACATTCAAAAGCTGTAGAAACACAATTAACCTCCTGGGTTATCACATATAGACCACATTCAAGCTGAAGGTTAGCGTTTTTCTATAGTAAAAAAAGGTTTTGTTCTTCCGAGGCCAAACAAAAACGAAATCAAAACATGACCTATGAATCAAGATAAGAAACGAATCGTGACAAAGCAGGATCGTCCCTCTGCTATTGGGTATTTTTGGCTCAGTAATAAGCGTAAATTTGCGAGATCACAAAGTAAAGACACCAATTTCCATCTAAAAGTCAGATCATGATTTAAAAAAGGTGCAGTATGTCAATGTCAAAACCAACTACTTTACTTTTATTTTTGTCTATTTTGTGCTTAAAAAGTTACACGCTACATCTTTAAAACGATACCACTTCTTTATAATACCATATAGGGATAACAATTATGCATAAGTCATTTTTACACCAAACATTACAACAATAAAACCTGAGGCACCATAAAATAGGAAATGATTTAAGTGCAGATCCCGAATACACGCCAAATATTTAACGAAAAAGCGCCCCTAGAGCTGCAAAACTATTAATATATTTTAAATTAATTTAACCAGAAGCTATAAAAAGGAAACTAATTTTTGTGTAAGTGTATTCACCGAGTTTTCGTTTGATATCAAGACTCAAACCGGCTCCTCGTCTTATCGTTTATCAACCCAAATTTAATTACAACAGCACAGAACTAGACAGGAGGCATTTGTGATAAGAAAGACCTTAAGAATGTTCTAGTTTCACACTTTTATGCACCATCTTGATTTTCTTCTCTAAAAAAATCAAA
The DNA here is from genome assembly GCA_034769755.1 of Odontamblyopus lacepedii. Taxonomy (NCBI): domain Eukaryota; kingdom Metazoa; phylum Chordata; class Actinopteri; order Gobiiformes; family Gobiidae; genus Odontamblyopus; species Odontamblyopus lacepedii. The sequence continues at coordinate 37,958,926 of CM068346.1, read as the reverse complement.
TTAATTGGGCCCAACTGTACATGACTGTATTTGTCCCTGAACCCTGATTCATTCTGTCCTTCGTAAACACTTCTCCGGTTACAACAGTGTAGTTACTTTTTATAGGATAAACAAAACACTTCCATAAAAGTTTTCACTACCCGCCTGAATAATCATAAAACACGCCGCATAATTCCCTCGTTCATTTTCATTCTGTTGCTATGACGACGTCTGAACATCTGCCCGCTGCCCCCAACCGGAGCTTTAGCGGATAAATCTTTAGACAAAACGGCCTTATTCGCATTCACAGCGCTGCCAGTGTTTTCATCAAGGTCTGGTAAACAAACCAATTAAAAGGGAACACAGGAAGTGAAGTTATTACATGATCAATCAATACAAAAGTTAATTAAATCTGATGAACTTACTTCCACGAGGTGATTGTCTGGACCGTACAGATCCTTGTCCAACTCGATCACCAGAGACTTGAAGAAAGAGGAGAACTTTCTCTTCTGTTTGGTGGCCTCGTACTTGGACACGGCAGACTGCAAAACAAGGTAATTACAGGTATTAAAGCAGAACTAAGTAACTTCAGCGGTAGAGCCCCCCCTACAGGTCACTTGTGAAAATGAACTGCCGTAAATACTCCCCTCCCGCTCAGCTGCGCTCACTTTTGTTTACATAAAGCCTGTGAACAGTGTCCACAACACAAGGTCTCAGGTGGGTAATGACTTTTTACTCTGTTTAATGGTGATTCATTTCAATCTTATACAGAAGCCAAGTTGTAAAAATATATGTACAAGCACCCGGAGCTCGTCAGTACGGGGTGTGTGGCTCGGTTAGCTGTGTGTAGCTGAAGTGTCGTAGAGCAGTTTGGCTCTCGTGAGAACAGAACAGACCCTGAGAGCTGAGATCCGGGTCGGTAGGAGCCAAGTTGCATGTGTGGGTTTTTCCACCCAGAGGCAGAGGGAGGCACCAGTGAACCCTTCAAACACCCCAAAATGTCATATGTGACCATCAGAGGGGCTTTAGAGATATTTAATTAGGTAAAAATGTTACTTAGTTCTGGTTTAAAAGGTATTAAAGTACCATATTTTTTGGGCTATAATTCAAAGTTTTTCATGGTTTGGGTGTTTCCTGTGATTTATCCTCAGGTGCGACTTATATATGAAATACATCAGTTCACATCTAAACGCAAATGTAAACATGGGCAAGGTACAAACCCGAGGCACCGACTGAATATATTAAAAGTCCTTTATTGCATCGAGGGACGACAACACGTTTCGACCAGCGGGATATAATTTCACATGTTATTTTCACACTGAGGCCACAAGAGGGCGCTCTAAGCTTGTGTGCCAGTATCCGTTCTGCTTCAGGCTCTTCCTCCTGCACCACTGTCACTTCACTAAATGCAGCACCTCGGACCTGTTTGCTCAGTTAAATCCAGGTGGAGACTTTTTTTTTGTCCAGACAGTGAATAATCCACTGAATCTTGTCCTTTAGCCTGACAGAAGCTTATGCATCAGCACCAGCTGTTTTTTCACTATCTGCAAATGAGCCATGTGGCTTAAGCTGCATTAAACACACTACTCCGTGTATATGTTGAGCGGAGCACCGGGAACATGTGTACAGCAGTGGTAGAGAGGACCAATCAAGCAGCAGAAAGAAAGTTTGGAGCGAGTTTGACTGGAGAAAAGTGGAGGAAACTCAAACTGTAATGAAGAAAACAAAAAAGCTCATCGCGAGATAAAAGCTGGATTTAACTGGAGTTGGTGAGTTGCTCAGAAGTGACACTGAGGATGAAGAATTTAATGGATTTAGTGATTGGGAGCGAGATGGAGAGTTTGGTAAACTTGTTCTGTTGTTTCTGCTCTGGTTTTCTGAATAACTGTTCATATGTGACGTGAACACACCAGACACATGTTCAGCCTGTTGTTCCTTGTTCTATTGTTATTACTATAATTTCCCTTTCAAGATGAAATGTCGGTTCTTGGTCTTTGATTTAAAAAAATAAATTTCCACAAAAAAATGCATTTTTTTTCTTCTTCATTGTGCATTTTTTGGCTGGTGCGACTTATACTCCAGAGTGACTTATAGTCCATAAAATACAATAAGTAACATGCTGCCGATAGTGGCTGTTTAACTTACATCTTCGAGCAGACGCCCCTCGACTCGCAGCTCCCATGATGCAACAGTGCCTTCTCCGTCCTCGGCGTCGGGTTTGGCAGGGTTGAAGGTGTTGGATATGAAGATCCTCAGCTTTCTTTTTTGCTGAAACGGGAATAGAATAAATCATTAAGTTTTATTCCGTAACATTTGTTTATACGAAAAACTAGTGGAGAAAAAGGTAGTAGCGAGGCTGATACACTCACAATTATTCACTCGCTCAATAATTAAAAGCTATTTTCATATATATCTGTATTAATTTTAATGATTTATTCCATATTAATTATGCAAATTGTTTTAAAAAGCAAATCAATGTAATGTAGACATGTTTTCCTCTCAATCTGAGGTAAAAAAAAAGTGCTTTACGATTTCATGAGGGAAAAATGTACCAATGTAAAATACCATCTGAAAATGTTATATTATCAAAATAATCTAGAGTCATTACGCTGTATGATGTTCTACTTAAACGTTTATTTAAATTATTCATATTTTACAACTCGACCAGGTCGTCATTGTAAATGAGAACGTGTTCTCAACTGACTTACCTGGATAAATAAATAATAAAGAAAAAAGAACTCCTTTTGTTACCATAATTATTTTGTATTTCCTGGGTGGATTAAGTAACAATGTCTATGTAAAATTAACATTTCTTTTGTCAGACAGGAGTTTATTTGCTTGCAGTAAAGTTAGGGGGTGTAAGATTTTCTTCCTGTCCAGTAAAATGGTGCAGGTACAAGACACATCACATGACTAGGGCTGTGTTGGAAAAAAAAAAATAAAGATTTTTCGATTCTGAATCGATTTGCAAATTAATTCCTTAAAATCGATTTGTGCGTCCATTGTACGTTGATTTAATTTTTATTACATTTTCCCCTGGTGAACTTTAACCCCACTCGCCGCATCACTGAATTCGGTCTGACTGTATCAAAACGATGAACATGACGTCGGACACTAGAGGCAACGTGAGCCAAGTCCCGGGTTTGAAGACGCCAGAAACACTCAAAGCTCCGTCTGGCTCCATTTCAGGTTCAGAAACGATAAAGACAAAGAGATTTGAAGGCCAAATGGAGGTGAAGTACAATGGAAACACAACCAACCTCAGGAACCACTGGAACAACTCAGGGAACAGCTCAAAAATGGGTCTAATAACACTGACCCGAATCGAGATCGGATTGAATCAAATCGTGATAATCAATTCTGAATCTTGAGAATCGGAATCGAATCGACTCTTGCAATTTGAATCGATACCCAGCCCTACACATGACACTGAGAGAGACTACAGGAAGCATCTGAAACAGGTAAAGCAGGAAAACCAACTCACTCTTCAGTTGTAAACTTTGAATTAATAATTATTTTCCAAGGCACTACATTAAAAAGTCCTTTATATATAACCTATGCCCTACAGAAGGCCAAAACACGTAGGCTAGTCCCATTTTATATATTAAAGAACTTTTTAACGCAAGTAACGCAAGTAAGTGAAGTTTTGCCGCTGTGATCCTGATGAGCACCTGACCTGAAACTTGACTGACCCACTGCAGCGTTCATCTTTAACTCTTTAACTACAGTAAGTGTAAATCTAAGTGTTACCTTGATGGGCCTTTTGAGAGCTTCCTGGATGTCCAGTCTTTTGCGCATGATGGTCTGGTCCAGCTTCCTCTCAAACGCCAGAAGATCCATGTAAGCCTGAGACTCTGGGACTAGTTCCCTAATCTGGAACAACAAGCAAAACATGAACCATTCTGCCATTTTTGGGGGGGACATTTTTAGTTTTTTTTTTAAACCTAAATGCAACATAAAAAGACAAAACCACCAGTCGCTTCAATAATGGCTACTTAAAGGTGCACTGTGCATCTTGTCAGGAGTGTTTGTCTCCTTGGAAATGTTTATATTTTGTCTTAAATTTCCTCAGTACGGCATTAAACTAATCTGTTTTGTCATTTATGGCTAAAAAATGTCTTTAAAAACCTGGATTCTTGCTGTGAGTGGGGGCGCCTCTCCACAAATCTAACCTGTAATTTGGCTTACAAGTCTCCATGGAGATTCTTAAGTTTATGGCCATACTGCGGAACATTCTAGCCACGTTTCCATAAAGGCAAACAGGTGACAGACTCTCCACTAGACAAATTACACAGTGCACCTTCGACTGAGAGGGAATAACCCATAGTTACACTGATTAATAAAAGATTTGAGAGTAAAAAAATAAAAAGATCAATATATTAAAAAAATTTAGTTCAACAGAATCTCAAATCCAGATACTTTTCTCTGTCACGAAGGTGCAAAGACACAGACTACATGCAATTTAGAAACACAATTTGCAATACTTTTTACTTCGTTTGACTTTTGAAGATAGTAAATTACATATCCGAGACCCGCGCAAACGAAACTCAATCACAAAACACCAAAAGGCTTAACAAAAAACAAATAAGAGATTTCTATCAATCTATCGTAGCCTTTGAGAAGTATTTTTAGGCCGTGAGCACTTCCTCCCCCAAACAATTCAAGGCCAAAGATAATGGATTTCTGTGCCAGTTGTTTTCTTAAGACTCACCCTCTGAGGTAGAATTTTATCAGCCATCTTCTTCTTCTTTGTGCTGTAAAAACACATTAACAACAGAAAGATCAATCGAGGCTGATTTGGAAAGAAAAAGAAATGATTACGGCCCATAAATCTGAATCGGATTTTCATTCAGAGCCGCGCACAACTACAATACATCAACTCAATGAGGGGGAAATCTCAACTCTGGACAGGTCCGACATTACGTCAAATTGAGTCTTGTGAGTTTTAAGACGTGTTATAAAGTTGTTACCTCCTCAAAAACAGACCTGGAGTTGTGGTTTTGTCTCATTCACACTTCGTAATTAGTCTGTCTACATCTCCAGAGCTCAAAATACTCTGTTCAGCCTTGTGAAGTGGTAGTTTAAGAAGTTAACAGTTACCCATTACCTTTTATTCAGGAGAAAAGGGCAATTCTAGGTCTAAATTACCCAAATGATTCTAGTGAATGTGTACGGAGTTTCAAAACACAGTGGAGCACTTCCTGTATTGGAGTGTTTTCTGTTTGAGAGAAGAACTCAGCCTAAATGTGCACATTTGTGAATGAAACAAAGCACAACTCCGAGCATGTTTGTGATGAGGAAACATTATGACAAATCAGAAAACAGTGTAATGAGCCCTTTCCGCTGTGACTGAAATGACAAAGAAATTTGGTAAAACTACTTATTTATTTATTATTTAGTACTGTATTTAAGTCGCACTTTTTATGGTTTGGGTGGGACTTATACTCAGGTGCTACTACTATATTAAAATATAATTTCATATATAGAACTGTTACAGAACATATTCTGCTGATTACAACCCAAAACATGCACTGTAGGTGTGAAAGTGGTGTGTGCATGAGTGTTGGAGGGAGCTTACTGCCATCAGGTCTGGAGTGAATGAACAATGCTCCGTTAATAAAGCTCTGTAAAGCGTCTTTGTGGACATGTCTGTGAAAAAGTGCTATAGCTGTTGTTGAGAGGCGACCTTGGGTGTCCAGAAAGGCGCCAAATAAATAAAGTGCATTATTATTATTATTAAAATGCATTATTACAAGCTGCAAGTAGTGAAATATGCAGCCGAAAACGGTAATCGAGAAGCAGAAAGAAAGTCTGGAGCGAGTGAGAAACTCATGAGGGACTGGGGAAAAGTGGAGGAAACTCAAATGGCAATGAAGAAAACAAAAAAGCTCAATGTGAGATAAAAATGCTCTAGTTCTACGAATAGCTGTTCATACGTGACGTGAACACACACTGTTCTAGTGTTGTTTCTATAACTCGCCTTTCAAGATGAGACGTCTGGTTCTTGGTCTTTGATCTTATAAAATAAATTTCCCCCCAAAATGCGACTTATAGTCCAGTGCAACTTATATATGTTTTTTCTTCTTCATTGTGCATTTTTTGTCTGGTGCGACGGTACTATTAGAGGAAGATTGATTTAATTCATAAAGTGTAAAAAGATATTAACAGTGTCATAACATACAAGAAATTAATGAAAATGAGCAGAAAGAAGAGTCATCTTATGTTATCTGCCTCTTTTCCCTTTTCCAGACAATACATTAAACACCGACAGCCACTTTAAAACATTTCAAATCAATACATTTTATTTCAATCACAATTATTAATCACCTGCAAACAGAAATCTTCACTTTTATGCGCAACGACTTGGTTTTCTTTTTCATACCTACACATTGCACTGGATTTTCTGTGCTTTTTAAACATCATTGTACTTGAGCCGAATCTGGGTTTTTTAAACATGTACGGTAGGTTCTTTTTACATTATGAGGACATGATTCACAGTTTTATTAGTTAGTGCTTTGCTACTAATGAGATTTTAATTTGTGATTAAAATGGTTGCATCAATAACTCTGTTTAGTGCTTATTCAGCCTCACAAATCCTCAAACTACGGCACTTTATTTCCTCTTCTCTGACAAATAATACATAAGTTATAGTTTCGAATTGCCCTAATCATAACGATGACAAACATGATGATTGTTAATGATTATTGTTGATTATGAAGCCAACATACTTGAACACTTGTCAATCACTCAAGGAAAAACTAAAACAACCACATCAGTCCATCTTACTGACAATTATAATTATGATTAGGGTTGGACGTTTTAAAAAAAAAAACTACCACTTTTATTCTTCCTGATATTGACTGATCATGATTTCCAATTTGATTTTATAAACTAGGCTTTCAATATTAGTTTCCTGAAGATAAACAAGAGACTTAATAATTCCCATTTCAAATTTTCTCTGCCAAAGTCTGACGTCTGATTGCTTTTTTAGCACAGGATTGGCTGTAGACTTCTCCAGTCAAAAAGATCCAATCTGATCACTGACAATTAGGAATTACATCCATCTTAATGAAAATTTTATTACCTGTGAGTATGATTTTTCTATTATACTGACTTATGGTTCAATATATGAAAGCTGGAACAATATATACTTTATACTTTGCGGCTCAAAATTTATCGTGTGTACAATTTATTTGCAAAAGTGGGGCGATTTTTGGTATTTTTGTTGCAGCATGAGAAAAAACTGAGCTGTAGAGATTTGAAAATGCCACTTTTATGGTTAATTATTATTCCTTATTATGCCTTTTAATCCTATTGCCTATTTAAAATGGGTTTACTGGGATTATCCTGCATTATTATTATACCAGTGGCGTCAAGTAGTTTAATATTATTGCAGTATGTCTCTGTAGCAATATATTATCGTGCTTCAAAGTGTGTTATAGTGACAGGCCTATTTAACAAAACAATAGTAAAGCGGACATCTATCAGTACGTACAACAAACAGTCACATATTTTTGGTTTGGGTATATTTTAGATGACAAGGCCTTGCAACTAAAGTGTAAAAGCACCAGACCGTAACAGGTTGATCCAGTTTGGACCATTTCTAACCACATTCAGAGTAGAGTTGGGCGCTAACACAGTAATCCGTGGTATGAAAAAGTAGCAACGGAATCAGTTTCTTTACCGTCATTAAAAAAATCTGCATAAGGACCTAAAACCATAGCGAGGACTTTCTCCCCTCCGCTCTCTCTCCTCTTCAGACGTCATTACGCTCTGAGATTTCCATCCACACGCAGCGAGGAAGAAGAGAAAAACCTGAAAAGTTTGTGATGGAGACGTTTTATTGAACGGCGAGAGTCGAGAGGGGACGAGGCGCTGAAGAGGAGAAAGTTCCCGCTCGAGGGCGAAGTCAGACTTTCACGGAGGAGACGGTAAAGCCCAATTTATGGTTCTATGTCAAAATATGTTTGTGTGGACCTGTGTCCCCTACGTACAGTGTCCGCATCGATCGACGAGCAGCTCCGAAACTTTCGAACTACGCCTCAAAACGACGCAGACAATAAGGGCTGTGATTGGTCCTCTCCACAGCTCTACATTTCCAGTGCTCCGCTCATTATAGACTGAGTAATAATGTGTTTAATTCGGCTTTGAGCACATTTGTTTACGTTTTACAGAAACAAAATTTAAAACCACATGGCTCATTTGCGCTGATAAAAACAGCTCGTGCATTTGATCAGAACTTGTGCCTCATCTTCAGATATAATGCTGCTCTTGTGTTTCTGATTGGTTTAGGGGCAGTATAAAAAATAATTCTTAATTAGTCACGTTAATACTGTATACTAAAATGATGAGAAGGTTTAACGGCATCAAAATTTGGAAACCGCCCAACCCTAATTCAGAGTAATTAAAGCAACAGCACAGAACCCTCCTTTGATGTTTTAGTAAACAAGACACCATTACAGACTTGCACACGAATAGAGTTCTGTATTATTAAAAAGGTGCACTATGTAATATTTTTGGTTGGAGGTCCGTCACCTGCTTGTTTCTTTGGATATGGCATTGCTCTGCCTGGAAAGTTCCACAGTATGACATTAAACAACTCTCTCTTACTTTTTTTTCAATTACAGATGGTGTTACTGCTCAAAAATACCTAGAAAAACAGGCATTCTGACTGAGCGGGGTCGCCTCTCCACAAATCTGACCTGTAACTTGGTCTGGTTTGGTCTCAGTGAAGATAAAAAGGTTTAACACTATACTGTGAAACATTTGTCTCCATGAGGAAAAGCGTTTGACGGACCGTCCACCAGAAAAGTCACATAATGCACCTTTAACACAGAGGGAGAACTTACTGCTGGTTCCTGCTCTGCTGCTGCACCTGTTGTATCTGTTGAGGAGCAGGTCTCTTGCGGGACGGGTCCATAACTCCAGGCATCCCAGGCCGGGACACAGGGCTGTTCCCGTATACCGGAGGTCCCATAGCTGGTCCCTGTGGGGTCATCCTGCTGGACGGGGGCATTCCTGGTCTCTGGAAATAGCAAACAAGGAAAGAAATATTATATCAATGTACTTTATGTCAACATTTCTTGCTTAACATTTGTAACAATGTTTGTAGCACACACAGAAGTTCAGCTATAAATTAGGGGTGCAACAGTCGAGCTTTTTTATTTCTGACAAAATTAAATACCAATGTAGGGATTAGGGGTGGGCAATATCTCGATATTTAAAATATATCGAGATATTTTTTTAAACTATGAATTCTGACATATCGATATACTGCTATAATGCTTTCATTTACTAGTGATTTCGCTGCTTTGCTTATTTGCCCCGCCTCCTTGCTTTTGACCCCCAGGACTAAACTCGGCCACGAACTAAACCAGGACTGAGCGGAGCCTGGAGCTCAGCCGCGGACTAAACCAGGACTAAACCAGGACTAAACCAGGACTAAATGCGGAGCAGGGAACCGCGGAACATGAAGCACGGAGCCGCAGAGCGCGGAGGCGGAGGCACCACTACAGTGGTGGCAGGAACATGATTATCCAGCACTGAGCACTCTAGCAAAACCACCTCGGTGTGTCTGCCACTAGCAGTCCTTCTGAAAGGATTGTATCAACATTACTTGCTTAACATTTTAAATAACTACAATGTGGTGAACTTGTAGCACACACACAGAATTTCAGCAATAAATTAGGGCTGCACCGATCCAGCTTTTTCAGTTCTGATACCGATATGATCACTTTAAGTATCTGATGAAATTAAATACTAATGTAGGGATCAAAAATTGCATCTTTTCTCTCCCAACACAGTTCATGTTTAAACAAAATTTATCTGATTGTGTTATGTAAGTTAGTAACTCCTGAACAGCTTTGATATGAAATAAAGTTCAAATGTTACACAACATCCTAGACCTACATCAGTCAGTAAAGTAAAAACTATATGAATGTATCATGGATGTCACTACCTCAACATCACTATTATGTGCTCCACAACCCACATGCAATACCATATGATGTGCAATATAGAACACATCTGTGAAATACCGTATTTTTGAACTATCAGTCGCTCAGGAGTATAAGTCGCACCAGTCAAAAAATGCACAATGAAGAAGAAAACGACGTATAAAAGTTGCACTTTTTGGGGGAAATTTATTTGATAAAATCAGAGACCAAGAACCAACATTTCATCTTGAAAGGCGAGTTATGGAAGTTACAGTAATAAAAACAACCAAATAGAGAACAATCCATGTATCATTCATTCGTTTTTCAACATAGAACCAAAAATAAGAAAACAACTCTTTTCTTTGTCTCTAAAACAAACCAAAAAAAAGGATAACGATTTGTTTTTTCATTTTTGATTCATATATGTGTTTTATATATTTATACTGTCAGTGTGAAAAATGTAATATATAAGTCGCAACCAAACCCTGAAAAAACATAGTCTTATAGTCCGAAAAATACAGTACTTACATTTTATTTAATCCTACGTGCACCTTTGTATTATAGTATATCTATATTTTACTATATTGTTTACTTACTTCCCTTGTATTTGCAAACACTTTTTTACCAGTACTATTTACTGCAGCTATAGTGCTTCTTGAATATCTTAGTGAGTCAAACGGTTCTTTTCATCCTAAGCATTGCATTGTTGACCTTATGTTGAACCTGCATAAGACAAATGAAAAATCTTGAATCTCTTGAATCTTAGGGGGAAAAAAAAAAGAGTCCAACCATGATATTGACTGAACCAGTATCATGCAATCAACACTGGATCCAGCAAATTTTCCTGGATCGGTGCTGATATTTGATATTATCAGTACGGTAACAGCTGCGCTCTGAAAGTGAGTGTTGCTTTAAGTATTTGGATAAATAATATTTCACATCGACACCGACTGACCGCGGGTTTGAGAAAAAAAAATAGAACCACTGACAATTCAAAACTAAATATTATAATCTTTAAATTAACAAAACCCCACAAAAACATAGGAATATTCAAAGTAGTAGACAAAAAACTCCTCCCATTTCCATTTGTGACAGTGAAAAAAGAGGGAGATCAAACAAGGCTGATCTGTTGCTACGGCGACGGGGTCCTTTAACAAAAAATAAATAAATAAATCGGCACTGACAATGTGGCAGCTTGGTATCACTATTGACTAAAAATGCAATGACATCTAACTGCCGGTTATTATGTTAGCTGTAATGAAACTGACAAAACTGCTATGTGGATGCAATAAAAAAAACAATGTTACATCGCTTTTTATGCAGTTTTATACTATCTTCTTGAATCTCAGCCAGCACATTTTTACACAGTGCTTGCTATAAAGACAAAACGCACGCAAGATTGCTTTATAGCGACAATTTACAAGGTCAAAAGGAAACCACTTGAGCAGAAAAGCAGAGACACAGCGTGACACGACACAATTCCACCATTATTCCTGCATTTGACCTAGAACGACAATTACGATGAAAGAGCATACGCGATAAACAACAATAATTACCTTCTACTCAAAGCAAAAACAACTGATTGTCAATGTCAGATCTACAACCCACTGTATAACATCTAAAAGCAACAAGTTGGTAGTAAAATAAAGTCCCCACTTGTTCCTTAACCAACTCACCAGTCCATGCGCGAGAAATTCAAAGAGACGACTCCGTGTATCCGATTGCATGATACCAAAATAATAATAATAATAATAATAATAATAAAGCCTGTTTGCTTTGTTGCAAGTCCTGCAAATGAAAGATTGTTGCAGTACGAGAATCTAGACATCCACGGGCGAGAAGAGACTGGCAAGAGAAGCGTGGTCAATAAAGGCAAGATGAATATAAGGTTTGCACACCGCTCGCAGAAGGCACAAAAGGAATGGCATGCTTATCACTTAGTCTTTACAACATACAGCAGCACAACCTTGGTCGCGGCAAGAACAACTAGAGCTCGGCAGTATTCACGGAACGCGGCACCATTGACTGCGGTGAAAAGCGGCTTGCCAGAGTGGCGTTCAAGGACGTGGTGGAATAATGCGGTTTCTTTTCACTCCGGAGGCTGTCAGTAGCTAAGCAGCGGCAGGGCTTGAATGGGTTCAAAGCAAAAGTACATAGTTAGTGAATAGATAGAAGGCATGAGGAGTGTGATAGAAAGTAGTGATGCGGCTGAATAGTAGAGTCAAGGTTCAAGAATTAATGTGGCAATGTTTATAAAAGGCATAAATAAGAAAAAATGTGAGTGTAATTGACTGAAGGCATAGACAGACAAGCATTAAAGATGGCAAAGAAGTAAAAATGGCAGTAGATCTAAATGAAATGCAAAACTATGTGAGATTTGTTCAATATAGCTTGTATCAAATTTCGTCCAGAGTTTAATTTAAGGTATTTAAAACCTTTACTTGTAAACATACGCTATGGGTTATGTGTAATGTGCCCAGCAAAAATATAGCCTATAACAAAATATAAACTATTTAAGTGTACAATAGTGTAAAAAAGACTCAACTTCGTGATTTTTAAATAATATTACACTTAAAAGTTGTGCTGGTAACAAATGATAAACCAATGTGGCGCCAGTATTTTTTGCATTGTTTACAAATCAGTGTGGTGCACAAACTAAACTAGGACCCATGTGATGAAGGAGCGGTGGTTCATTCATCCGAGCAGAGCACAGGACTCGGAGAAAATCGATATATGCAAAAGTTTAACTAAATACACACCAATTTCTCCAACATATTACCATCTTCGGATAATATGATCAAACGTTCAAACTTTATTCTAAGAGAAGACACAGTTTCCCGTATGATGCTAAGCTAAGTGGCTAGCGCGGTGAACTAGCAGTAAAGTTAGCAGGCGGGTTAGCAGTTTCGAACAACAAACTCACTCAAGAGTCGCTCATCTCACATCCTCTCGTCATTTATTGTAAAACGCATTTTCACTGGATTTTCTAATTGTTTTGTACTTGCAGAACGCATTCGTGACAGTAATAAACATCTGACGCGTTTGACAAAGCGGCGGTTTGGAGGCTTTGTTCTAGCGCGGAGCTAACGAAGAGCAAAGATGGAGAGTCTCACCGGGTACCCAGGCCCGGGCATCGGAGAGCGGTACATGTGATTCTGCGCCGGCCCGCCCGGTCCCATCCGTCCGGTGGGAGTCCCCGGCCCCATGCCCGGTCCAGCAACCGGCACTGGAGGTCCTGGACCCATCGGACCGCCACCTCCTCCGGTTGGTGCCGCCTGAAAGCCCCCTCTAGCCGCCATCTCCTCCTTAGAGCGTCGCTAGCGCTGATGGACCTGTGGAGGCACCGAAATACCGCGAGAAGTGCGGAGGCAAATACCGCGAGAACAGAGCACCACCAGTACTGCTGTCCCCACAGTGACACCTAGCGGGTATTTACGGAACTTTATTCTTTAGACACTTGGAAACCTTTTTTAATTTATTTTATTTTTTTATTATGTAAAATTATATGATACAAACAAATTGGCAATGTTGAATCAAGTAATCAAAGTCAAGTAATTAAACATGAGAAGCTGTCAGACTACTGAACACTCAATAACACTGCACTAAACTACTGTCTATGATGCATTATACTCTTACTGCTGCTGCACTATATGAATGTATAATGGATGTCAGTACCTCACTGTCACTATTATCTGTGCAATAACCTGCTCCACAACCCACATGCAATACCATTATGTGGAACTCATCTGTGAAATACTCTACTATTTAATCCTACCTGCACCTTTGTATGTTACTATATTTTATTACATTTTAATTATATCTGCATTTTATTATATTTTATTATATTTTTTACTATATTGTTTACTTATTTTCCCTTGTAATTGCAAACACCTTTCAACAGTACTATTTATTGCATGCTAGGAGTTCATAGTTAGTAATAAGTTCTTTGAGAATAATAGAGTTCTTGCTGTCCATAAAGGAAAGAGAGGAAGAAATGTTATAAAAGTGGTTTACATTTCAAAAATTTGTTTTTGTGGATGAAAAAACTTCCAATAATAATAATAACATTCAAAAGTAGTTCATGCTTTTTATCCTTACATAAAAGTCCAAAGATAATGTCTATACCAAAGCGTGTTCTGATGAATTCACTTGCAAATCTTATGTCATCAGAATGTTCAAAATTCTGGCATGGAGGCGAGTGGAGGCAAAATGAAGCTAACATAATTTATTTACTATGATTAACTGATGAACAGACCTTAATGCTAATGGTTTTATGACATTAAAACAAAAAATAATCAATCAATCAGTCAAACTTTATTTATAGAGCACTTTTCATACAAAAAAAAGCAACACAAAGCGCTTATAAGCAGCAACTACATATAACAACAACAAACAAACAACTATTTTGAATTTCCAAGCTACAAATCTACAGTTTTCTAACCCTAAAATAGTATTTGGGCCTCACAATAAGTATAATTTATGATGAAATGGTGTAATAATATATCTGTAGGTGTAAGGATTTGTCCAGTAAAACCTAAAAATGTGGATTTTGCTTAGTTTATGATCAACATTGCTTAGTGTCAATCGTAAACTCAACACAAATAATGTAAAACACAATTGTAAATGTTTTTAAACTGGGGTCTGATTCCATCCATGCAGCTAAAACCTGGAACAGTCTGAACACGTGGGCCAGACTCTACTTTGACTCTGTTTAAATCCAGGCTCAAAACGGTTCTGTTTAGCTGCAGACGACTGAAAGGTTTTCACTTTTCATTCCGCATTCTTCTCTTCCCTCTAATTCTCTCTAATTTAAAGTCCCGTCTCTATTTGAAGGGAGAATTTTAGACAGTGGAGGTGCACCGTGGCCTGTTGTATTGATGGAAAATAGTGCAGCATGATGGCAAGTCAGTGGGCAGAGGGCTTTCAGAAACCAAACACAAGTGGACCATTTGCACAGAGTCTCACTAACATTATTCAGAATATTCACTTTACTCATGCCCTCCTCCGCTTAGTGAGGGGGAGCCGGAATCACAGGGATATTTTCGACCAACATAAATAAATGTACCCGAGTAACCCATCCACGCTTGACATACCCTCTGCTGTTTTTCCCCTTTGAACTGCAAACGCTGCACACGGGCCTCTGGATACGAGCCGTAATGAGCCTCCGTGCACAAATACAAAGAGCGTGTTGTTGATTCTGTGAAGTGCAGTGTAAACCAGCCGAGCCCCGGGTCGTGTAGACAGACATCACTATAAAACACTTTAGGACAGGACAACTTTGATGTTCATGCACTCCCAGCCAATTAATACCAACTACGACATATAAATAAAGATTAGGCTCGCAATCGGATTTACATACGCTACACTGGCTTTAGAAGATGAAAGGGGAGGACTGTTTCCATAGTAATTAACAATACAAAGCCAAATATTATATCAAATAAAAAGCTAAAAGTCCTCAAGATGTTGCATAAAACAAGAACCTGAACCCACGAGAAGATTAGTTCAGTTTGGTCTGGGTTAACACACTTTTTTGGGAGAATAATTACCTAATTTCCTCTTTTGGGGATCAATAAAGCACCTACCTACCTAATTTTAGAATGGCAACATCTACTGGAAAATGCTTTGTGGTTAGGTTTGCAATTTATGTTTGAAATGAAGCGCATTTTCATCACACCAAGAGCAGAGAGAAGAAAACAGGAATAGGAAAACTAGATTTGTGTGCATTTTAAAACACCTTTGTATAGGTTTAACAGGGTTAACAGGGTTAACAGGTTTTATGCACAATAAAACTAGACTATTTTATTTTTCAACCTTTGCAATTTTGCCACAGTTGTGACAAATTCAATTAAATCACAATTTTGATTCAGTTATAATTAATCTTGCATAACATATATGCTTTATAGTCTGCTAAAGCATTCGAATTCACATGTTTCAGTTTCTTGCCATAGGCGTCATTTTGAGGACTTTAAACCCATCAAAAGGTAGAATATTTAATTCTATATTGTTAATTGTTATGGCAACGGTCCTGATTTCTCATCACTGTGAAATCCATGGATTGTCCAGTGTAGTGGACCACACAGGAAGCCAAAAGACAAGGTATACATAAAAAATAAATTAAAATTTAATAAAGTCGAAAAAAATAAAGTAATTTAACAAAGGCTCAAATCATTAGCAAAAATCCATGCGTAACAATTAATTTAAACTCTAACAGAAAAGAACAAAAATCCCCAACCAGAACCAGAGAAGTGAGGCTCTTTTGAAGGCGAAGCTCGCACCAAATATTGATTTGATTTAATTTCTCTTTTGTTCATTCACTGCATTTTGTTGATGGATGAAAATAAACGATTAACACTTTTATTTCTGAAGACGTTCCTAGTTTACAGCATTTTTTCCACACCTGCCTAGAACTTTTGCACAGTACTGTATATTAACTATTGGTTCAATGACATGACGCCTAAATTTTCTGTTCAGTTGCATTTTCCTCAGTTAAAAAGGTTCAAATTTCATAATAATTCACCACATTTCTGTAGCACCTCTGACCTCCATGGAACCAAATCATTTTTCCAGAAATCATGAGTTATTCTGCATGTTTTTTGTACTTAAAGTGTTAAAATGTCATGTGGTGCGACTGATAACAGCAGGAATTTTAATAACAGACAAAGTCGACTTGGGTGAATGATTCTTTAGGCATTTTTCTTCATTTTTCTTCATTTTCCAGGGCAGTAGTTTGTTCATTAAACACAAGCAGGCGACTGTCATATTGGAGCAAAAGAAAACATCAATATGCATTAAAAATCTAAAGAAACGCAACAGTTTGTTTCTGTACACTTCATATTACTCTGAACTTAGATGAATATCCCAACCGTGTTTTAGAAAATAAAACAATCTTAAGGTTATCGTAGCCAATTCATGTACATAAAAAAACACAAAAAACATAGATTTATGCTCCTGACACTGTAAATATTTAAAGAAGCTCAGTAGAAACTAATATTTTTTTATATTTTAAAACTTGCCTGTTGAAAATCCTTACACGTCACTGACCCTAATATGTGTGCACCCAAAATCAGAAAATATAAGTCTAAATAAACGGATTAAATTAAACTGTGTGCAGTAATTAACCTAAGAATGAAAAATGTAAATAAAATGAAACAGTAACACCGTGGACTGTGGCAGACCATATCCAGCACTTAGGTTTATGTGTTTTTCCACACCAACTACGCTACGGGTTTCAAAAGCAGCAAACAAAACTGAAGATGCAGACACAGAAATCACAAAAGATGAGCGGCACCGGAGGAACAGGATGAGCTGACAGGTGTTGCTATAGTAACAAACCAGCCAAAGGCCTTTTGACGAAATTGGCTGTTATATATGAAAACCAGAATACAATAAAACGATTTGGGGTATTGAAGCTGTCAAGATCTTTCAGTATTTATCCGACCACACTTTTTCCACTTTTTCGCAGCGTCGCAGTTACCCAGGACTGCTCAGGTATGGCATATCTGCTTCAAAAGTGTTCATTCTGAAACGACAAATTCATAATGAACCACAAAACAAGCCACATTTGTATATGTTTTCTGCTCTGAAACTTGTTATTATCAAAGTTATGTCCTTTTACGATAAACATAACCAGAGGAGAGTAGCTGCAGTCTCTTCTGTGACTAATGGGCAGCATGTTTGATTACCCCAGAGATATGACATTTAATACAATGAGTCAAATGAGACGGGTCACGTTAACCAACTCCAGAAGATGTAGTCAACTTCACCTAAACAAAATAGACCAATGCAAAATACATATTAGACTCTTTTGTAAACGCTTTGTCATGAATGTTCAAGTTTCTGGGATAGAGTGGAGGAGATCACACATTTCAAATCTAAAGCTAATGATTCTTAAGTCTTTATAACAAAAAGTAAGCAGCGTTTTGGAATAGACGATTATCACAACAGCAGGAAGTGTCGCGCAACTTCCGGGCAGTGCTTTTCTACGACAAAATCCCTGTGGAAAAGTGTCGCATATTTTTGAGCAGCTTCATAAATCTGCCCCAACAACAAATCTTCATCCAACAAGGTCGACAAAGAACAGATTCTGTCCATAAAGAATCTGTTATACTGCTCTATTATACTTTAGATACTGCTACTGTAAAGTGAGTCTTACTAGTGTGTGGCTCTTGTTATCTTTGGGGACCTTTGAGTTTGGAGCAGGAAGAGGATCCCTCAGGTTCTAGGTCTGCATACAAAAAACCATCTGGCAAACGGCGCATCTGTCACATAGATCATGGTTACACCGCAAAAAAGGATTTTCTAGCCTAGTTAAACTGACTTGAATTAAGCAGATTCATCTTTAAAAAAACAATTTTAAGATTTTTTACTTAATAAGATGAGATTTTTTTTTTTACTTGTTTCAAGATATTCCATCCTGATTTATCTTATCTCGATATTACAACTTATTCTAAGCACTTTTTTATATTAAATCCAGCCAGGTTAAGCCTCTTTAACTTCCTTCTCAAACCAATAAGGTGAAAAATCTTGCCATAAATACTTGAAACTAGTGTTTTCTGCTCAGAACAAGATTTATATTTCGTCTTGTTTTAAGAAAACTTGGTAAGTGAAAATTTCTTCCTGCACTGGCAGATAATTTCACTTAAAATAGGGCATTTTAACCTCAAAATTTATATTTTCTTCTTATTTTTGATAGGCCTTTTTGCAGTGTAGGTAATGTATGGAGAATTGTTCAGTGAAAAACATGTTTTTCTGGTAAACCTGATGGTCAAGAAGTGGGATGTCCTTATAGAAACTATAAATATAGGATAAATGCTTTGTTCCTGGTCTTTCTTCCATCAGCTCTAAGAAGATCCAGACGCAAACTGTCTGTTAATTGTCTGACTCTATTATCTGTAAAATGAATCATATTTACATTGATTAGAATTGTCGTTAATTTACTACTGAAAAAAGGTAAGCTCCAAGATTCAGGATCTTAAACCACAACGCTAACACATTTCGACCAGCAAGAAGGATTTTGTGAGAGCATAAGGGTGAGACAGGACCCACAGGTGTCCTTAAGTACAATTATATCACCGGACTAAAAGGAAAAAAACAGGAAAGGTCGGCAACCATGAGAAAAGTATAGATGATGGACAGACCCACAGAACTGCAGCAAGACACTGTGGCATGTTGGAGACAGGTGGCTGCGCTGATCAACTATACGGGATATAAAACCACATAAAAATACTAAACAAATCACACTACACGGCAGATCAAAACACTGAGTCCATTAGGAAAATTGGCAGGAAGGTTCAAGTTGTGAAATCGTCAGAGGAACATGAAATAGTCCAAATCATCATTTAGGCCCGGATGTTGTGTGGCCTTTAAAGTCACAATCCAAAACGTTTCTCTTTGAGGCAATTGGCCCCCTCTGATGTTCAGAGAGACTCCCTCAATTACCGTGACTTTTAAAAGGCTGATTTTACACTGGGTAGAAGATTGAAAATGCAGAGCCATTGGGTAATTGGGATTTTTAGTTCTAATAGCGTTTTTATGTCCACAGAACCGATCTTTAAGTATCCTTTTAATCCGCCCTATATAAAAGCACCCACAGATACAGTCCAAACAATAAACAGCATGTGTGGGATTACGGTTTGCAAAACGACAACATTTTTTGACCTGAAGAGTCTTTAAAGTTGAACTCTGGCACGTTTGAAGCTAAAGTTCGTTTCTAGAGGTGGTGGAATTCTGTGTTTTGTTGGGTGTTTTGTTTGTTAGACTCGTGGCTGTTGTGAGATGGGCTAAAGTGGTGTTAAGCTTCTTCAATGTGAAGCAAATATTACTTATTAGTTTTACGTGGAAGTTCAGAACTTGCCCCATCACTACACTAGTTTGTTGCCTTGACAGACTCACTGCCACAGTGAGATCTCCGCCGAGGAAACACTGATCTGTGCCGTTTTTTGGCTTCTGACAGAATTCGACCACCTCTAGCAACGGACTTTAGCTTCAAATGTGCCGGAGTTCCCCTTTAAAGGATATACATTTGTTAATATGGCCACAATGATCGCACACTGAAACGTACCAACTGGTTTAGGAAAGAATGGCTTTTTTCCACACAAATCCTGAATATAGTTCTTCATTCAGTCATACAAAGATGCTCTAAACACTGCCCGGTCAAACTACTATTCAAATCTCATTCACTCTGATTCCAAAAACCTCAAATCTCTTTTCTTTACAATCAACAAACTCCTGAAGCCCTCTGACAACACCTCATCATCTTTCACAACAACCAAATGCAATAATTTCTTGTCCTAATTTCAGACCAAAATTAACTCAATCTACAATTCCCTCAGTCTCCCCACAGCCAACACAGCCTCAACTCCTGACTCGCCTCCTCCCAGCACCACTCAACAGCTTTCTCATCTCTCCCCCATTACTCCTGTTCAGCTCACCAAACTACTCTCAGGCATCAAAACACCAACCTGCTCTCTGGATCCCATCCCCTCTGCTCTCATCAAAACATGTCTTCCCGTCATTTCTCCCTTAATCACAACTATCATAAACTCATCACTTACAAATGCTTCTGTTCCACAGTCTCTCAAGCTGGCAGCTATCACCCCCATACTTAAAAAACCTGGCCTTGACCCTGACAACTTTGCAAATTACCGGCCCATATCCAACCTTCCCTTCCTGTCCAAAATCCTTGAGCGTGTCATAGCTGCACAACTACATAAACACTTAATCTCCAACAGCCTGTATGAGCCATTTCAGTCCAGTTTCCGTCAAAAGCACAGTACAGAGACAGCACTACTCAAGGTAACAAATGATCTTCTCCTCTCCTCCGACTCAGGCCAACTCTCCATCCTCATCCTCTTGGATCTCACTGCCGCTTTTGACACCATCAGTCACACCATCCTCCTCTCTCGCCTCAAGACCTCCATCAACATCACCGGCTCTGCTCTGTCCTGGCTCCAGTCATATCTCACCAACCGACAGCAATTCATCAGTATCAACAACTGCTCCTCCTCCACTGCACCACTGTCTCAAGGTGTTCCCCAAGGTTCGGTGCTTGGTCCCCTCCTGTTCATCCTGTACATTCTCCCACTTGGTAACATCATTCGTCGTCATGGCCTCCGTTTTCACTGCTACGCCGACGACATACAGCTCTACATCTCCACTTCATCCATTAACACAACAACTCACTCCTCCCTCACACAGTGCCTATCTGACATCAAAACCTGGATGACACACAATCTACTCAAACTCAACAGTGACAAAACCGACATCATAATAATTGGCCCAAAAACACTCACTAAATCCTCCTCAGGTTTTTGTCTAAACTTTGATCATTCCACACTCACTCCATCCCCACTCATCCGAAATCTTGGCATTCTCATTGACCAAAACCTCTCATTCGAACCCCATGTAAAGCAAAAAACCCGGACTGCCTTTTTTCATCTCAGAAACATTGCACGCCTCCGACCATCACTCACCTTTTCAGCTGCAGAAACTTTAATACATGCATTTATCACATCCAGAATCGACTACTGCAATAGCATCCTCTACGGCACACCCTCAAAAACACTTAACAAACTGCAATATATACAAAACTCTGCTGCCCGCCTCCTCACACGTACCCGTATGAGCGAACACATCACCCCCGTCCTCCAAAACCTCCATTGGCTCCCCATCCCTCAGCGAATTCAGTTCAAAGTTCTTCTTATTACTTTCAAAGCTCTCCACAACCTGGCCCCCTCCTACCTCACAGATCTGCTCCACCGCCACACCCCATCCCGCTCCCTCCGCTCCTCCAACGCAAACCTCCTGTCCCTCCCCTGCAGGACCAAGCTCCGAACCTGGGGAGACAGAGCCTTCTCCGTCGCTGCTCCCACCCTTTGGAACTCACTCCCACAGCCACTCCGAGAATGCACTGACCTCACCACCTTCAAAAAACACCTTAAGACTCACCTGTTTAAAGCTGCTTTTAATCTCTGACTGTTATGAGTACTGTTTTTAATGTTTTTTACCTGTGTATTTTTTTAATTGCTCATCTGTGTAAAGTGTCTTTGAGTATCTTGAAAAGCGCTATATAAATAAAATGTATTATTATTATTATTCATTCAAACAAGGCCCTGAAAGGTAGATGTTAACATGAATATCACTGCTTCATGACTTCACAAGGTGGTACAGAGCATAACAATGTTAAAAACATTGTCTTATAACATTATAACATGGCTTAAAGCTGACTTGCATAATATAAGACCTTTAAATACTTTATCTTTCTGGTCCGTTTCTTGTTCTAGGCTATAAAACAAAGTAACGCCTTAAGAAAGTACATAACAAATGGATCTAATCGTATTGTGGAGGGGATGTAATAAGAGAAAATGACAGCTAATATAGCCACATTTGGACTGCACATATTTCTCAGTGGCAGGAGGCAGGCATAATTTGACAGCTATGAGTAATATGGACCACACTTCAGATTATTAATACATAACAGCAAACATGGACACACAACATACATGATGAAGTTGTGGCTACGTGTGAATTTTTCATGTAAAAACTGTGTCGGCCGTGTGTTCATTAAGTAAAGTTGTTGAGCTCAGATTGATAACAGTAATGCACAGTTGGCTATAAAGGCCCATTAATGCTTTGTTAGGAGTTACTGTGGTGACACAAATGCACACATAAAGACGAAAATAACGCAAAATGGATTCAAACAACACATTTTCTGGAGTCTGTGATCAATACGAGCATTGTGTTTAGGTTAGGGTGACCAGATTTTCAAGATTTTAACCTGGGACACGCTCGGGTTGGGATGTTTTGTATAAATAAAACTGAAAAGAGCGTGTAAAATTGTACATTCTTGTGTCCGTCGCTGCATTTCTTTGCTTTACGGTCATTTGCAAACACGATTTTCTGTTTTTTGGCTAAACAAATGACAATTTATGCTCCTCTTTAAGCCGGGCGTACACTGTGTGATATTATCGATCGCTTCACTCAGCTCCAGCTCAAACTGTACGAGCAAATCGCAGGGTTTAAAAGTTCACAGCTCGCAATTCATGTTCTCACACTGTACGAACTGCTTCAACAGTGCCAAACCCAAACAGTTTTGATATTCTTGCGAGCTACAATTGGCGATCGGGAGCTGGTCGAGGGGTGTTAATCGGTTCTCGTTACCCCACGTTTACAAAGCACGACACACGATTAAGCCAAAACTCAAGTGAAAAAGTGAAAAATCGTCTCAAAAAGGGCCAAAAATCGCACAGTGTACGCCCGGCTTTCGTGTTGGCAGGTACCAGATTAGTCATAAATTGTGATAGTCCTGCTTTAGTCCTGGTTTAGACCTAGATTTCCAGAATAAAAAATGGGAGATCCCTGGTTTGGGTTGGTTGGTAATAATACAATTGTGAAACGAGTGCGTAATAAAGGAAAATTGTGCTGCACTCGGCTCTAATGTGAGTCAGAATAGCCACATTTTCTTTGTGTTTTGGTCATTTTTACGCATCTTTTCTGTATGCTACCTGAAAGGGCCAAAAATCACACAGTGTACGCCCGGCTTTAGTGTTGGCAAGGACCAGATTAGTCAAAAATTGTAATAGTCCTGTTTTAGTCCTGGTTTCATCTTAGTTTAGTCCTGGTTTAGACCTAGATTTTCAGAATAAAAAACTGGGAGATCCTGGTTTGGGTTGGTTGGCTATAATAAAATTGTGAAACAAGTGTGTAATGAAGGAAATATTTTGCACTCGGCACTACTGTAATATATCAGTATAGTCACTTTTCTCAACTTAAAGAGAATAACAACAATAACAAAAAAATCTGACGATTACATATTCCAGCCATTACTTGCCTCGTCTTTGCTGCATGAACAAAAGGAACAGGAAGAAGATAAACCTTATAAATCCTGCTCCTTTCACAGATCAAAAAAATAAACATTTCTTTAATAATCAATCCCCACCCCACTTTCTTTGTCTTTTGATCAATTTTAAGCAGTTTTTCTGTATTTTACCTAAACAAGTGACAATTTATGCCTCTCTTTACTGTTGGAAAGTATCAGACTGGTCAAAAATAGGGACACGTGGGACATTTCTTGTATAAAAATGGGACAAATCACCGGTTTTGGATAAATCTGCTGGGACAGGGGACACAGGGCTCAAAACTGGGACTGTCCCGGGTAAATAGGGACGTCGGGTCACCCTAGTTTAGATGTTTGATTTTCAATAAAAAGGTGACAAATGTAGCTAACTAAAAAACGATTAGACTAGAGAGACTTGTTTAACAGTACACATCAGCTCACCTGTTGTAGTTTCAATTAAGTTCTTTCTGGTCAGATTATGTTAAAACAAAGATCAGATTAAAGTCAAATTTGAGTAATTATAGTTTCAGACAGAGCAGTGCCTCCAGTTAGCTTCACACCTCCGGGGAATATTGATGAGATCAGCTGCAAAGTATCAATAGTTGGTTATAATGTTCGTGGAAAATGGGTTTCAGAATTAGGTGCGTTTAAAGATAACTTCGGTAACTTTGGTGGAGCATCCGTCACCTTCTCGTCTCCATGGAGATGTTATTACTTTTGCTGATATCAACAGAACAGTAATAATCTTTCCTATCCTTTTTTTAATAACAGTTCTTTATTGCTCGGAGATTCCCTGAAAAACGCCACCTCGGATATGACACGTAACTAGGCCTTCGGCGGCATAAGCTCGTCTCCGTGCAGATTCCTTGGTGAGTTTAAAGCTGTACTGAGGGACATTTCAAACAAAGCAATTGCCGTCTTTCACGAGATATTATCAACTTGTTTTAACACAATCTGACCTGAAAGAACCGACTTAAAGCGCATTCGCATTGTCCATTTTGGGTCCAGTTTTGGGTCCAGATTAGTCCAGAGTTTTGGTTTGCTCCAGTTCCAGTTCTAGTCCTGGTTTAGTTCTGGTCGAGTCCATGATTAGTTAGTCCAGATTAGTCCCGAATGTTGCTGTGGCCGTTTGTGGATGTGTGAGATGATTTATGTTGTTAACAAACTCTCAAATAACATTTCAATGACACAAAAGCAGTGTGACTCATTCAGTTCACCCTTTTGTTGAAAATGTTCAGAGCTAAAGCCTTATGTGGCTGTGTTTACCCACTGAAAACCACCAATAACATCACTATGGAAACAAGCAGGCGTCAGAAACATCTCACAATGCATCTTTAACAAACATGTTAAACGTGACATTTGGCATCAGTCATGAATGTGAATTTAATTAATTAAACTTTAGTGAAGAAAATGTTGTATTTCTTTTCCTGGAAATTACCAACATGTCACAATTCATACGCAAAGTAATTTAGAGTAATTAAGTCAACAAAAAAATCTCAGTTGAAGTCATTTTAAAGAACACATGACGCAGCTATATACAGAACTAGAATGTCCTGAAAAACGTTCCACATTTTCTGTCGCTCATTTCAGAAAGTCAAAGCCATTTCACTGTTATAATTGACTCGTGGCATATAGAGCGAAGCTTTCAAGCCTTTATTTCTTGACATTTTGATGTTTATTAGGGTTGTCCATCAAAGCTGGGTAAAAAATAAAGTTTCACATAACCTCGATTAGATCCGTATATTAGGTTTTAGCGTCCGAAAGATGATTTAGGAAGAAATTTGGAAGAAAAAGGAGAGGTTTTAGAGGTTACTCAAGCTGCATGAATTTTCCTGGAAATGGACTAATTTAGCTTTTTCAGTAGTGTTGGGCGCATTACTTTGAAAAAATAATTAGTTATAGTTAATTATATTTTCACATATCTCATACCGCATTACAACCTGGTCTCAAGTCTCTCTCAAGTCTCGTCACTGTGACATAATAAAGAAGCATGAGCTTTTTACTTTTGAGAACTTTCTTAATTTTAGCACACTGAAATTAGTTGAAATTGTTTATTTTAATTGTTAATTAGTTTAAATTGTAAATTTAAATGTGTCCTTAGGCAAGGCACATTACCCACATTGCCTAGTATGAAAGTGGTGTGTGCGTGAATGGTGGTGGTGGTCGGAGGGGCCAATGGCGCAGATTGGAGCCTCGCTTCCGTCAGTCTGCCCCAGGGCAGCTGTGGCTACAATAGTAGTTTACCACCACCAGGTCTGGAGTGAATGAATAATGCTCTGTAAAGTGTCTTTGAGTGTCCAGAAAAGCGCTATATAAAACTGATGCCTTATTATTATTATTATTAAATGTTTGAACCACCATGTGTCACACTGTTTTCATGTCTCACTGTCAGGCCCAGGGCTCAGACCCTCCACTCAGCCTCAGGCAGTGGAGACTGTGCAGCACCATGTTCAGAACATCCACTTCCTCCTCTAAAGGACCCAGACTGTGAAACTCTCCCTGCTCACCTCAAACTCCAGACTAATATTAACATCTTCAACAGAGGATTAAAACAAAGGTTGAAGTCAGGACAGAATTGTTCACACAGTCTTAATATATGAAATGTTTAATGTATAGTAAATTAACAATTTGTCTTTTCACATTTTAAATTGTAACTTGAATTGTGCAGTCTTTTCTAAAAGCCCCTATGGACTGGTGTTGAAAATGATCACGTGCTAACACACTTAAGCAATACAACTGGTTTGTCCACTGTATATGTGATGTCCATATTAAATAAATGAATAAATAAATAAATAAAAGTGACTGAGGGTGTAGTTTCTAAGGTCCGCACTCACACCTGCACAAGCCAACCGGGCCGGGACCTGGTGAAGTCCTCATACCACAGATCAGTGATTTTGCCGATGTGTTACTTCGAAGGTCATATTTTTATTCAACGCTTCTCCACCTTCGAGGCTCAAAGCGCTTTACAACAAGGAACCACTCACACATTCACTCACACATTCACTCACACATTCACTCACACATTCATACTGCGGTGGAAACGTTTTATTCAATATGTGATTAATTGTTGACCGAAATGTATTTTGCCTAAATGTTTTTCTCAAGTAACTAAGGAGCGCAGGATGATGTGCTGAGGAGTCGGGAGACAGGGGCCCACTGTCCTTGAAGAGGAAAAACAGTTCCCGAAAGAAGCTGCACAGAGCCAAAACATAACCAGAGGCTGACATTCTTTTTTGGATTACACCTTCTTAGTTTAAAAGCAGGGGGTTCGCCGAGTTCGGGGCTCCAGATTCGGGGCCAGATTCGATTCCCAGGGCCCTTCTCTCCTGCTCTCCACCGTCTGTTCTCTTTAAGTATTTTCTATGTCATAGTTCACTCAGTGCACAGTACTTAAGACTTTGTAATCGTTTTGTATCACCTGAAATAAATCAGGAAACGTCTTCTCGCCTCCAGATTTTTTCCCTTTAAACAACCACAATACACCAGTGTGCACAGACACCAGGGGCGAGGTGGGTTAAGTGTCTTGCTCAAGGACACAACAACAGCCTTGATGTTTATGTCGAGAGCGGGATTCAAACCTCAGTGGACAAACGCTCAACTGAACCAACTGAGCTCCTGCCGCCCTGATCTGCCAAAAACACTTTTAACATTTCCCCGAGCAGACTGGGCTGATAAAACTGTGCATTGTACAACAGTTGTCAGTGATGCTGATGAAAGGAGGTGAAGCTTAGTCTAGATTTTAACAAAGAATGAAGATCAGAAACAGTTTCCACTGCAGGCTGTCAAAGAGCACAGGCACAGCTTTTGTGATGCCAACAAAGCCACAGCGGTTGCTCGACTTTCTAAGCAACTTTAATGGACTTTCTAAATCATTTTTATGCCAGTTTCAGTTTGTGTTTGCAGAATAAAATGACAAATTATTCAAATGCGCCTCATTTATTTGCCTCACTATGTTATAGTATAGACCCTAAAGGGCAATTTTTAAGTGTCTTGAGCAACTAAATATGACTAAATTAGGATAAAATTTGGACCCAAATATTTTGGTCAGATATGGAATCAAATGCAGGTTTCTAATCTTGAAAATCTAATCATACTAATGACAATTTATTGTAAGTCAATTAAATACAATCAATCAATTCAAATACTGTCTAATACATGACTAAATACTAAATACTAATAAAATGCAACACTAAATACAATACTAAATACAATCAATCAATTAAATACTGTCCCACTTTAACTGTGGCTTTTAACTGTATGTTTTAATCGTACTTAATTTGTTCATGTTGTTGTGAGGCGACCGTGAGTGTCCAGAAAGGCGCCTAATAAATAAAATGTATTATTATTATTATTAATGTTTATAGCTTTCAGGTAATGAAAATTCAAATTTAGAATAGTATTAAAACGTTCAGCTTTGGGAAGTCATTGTGCCACACCCGAGTCAGCTAATTATTTGAAAACACCTGCAAACGAGGAACAAGATCAGTGAAAAACAGCTGGAAAACTGTGGAGCCCAATGGGAGCTGATGCTGCTGCAAACATCACAACAAAGACTCAGCAATTCAGGACAGCTGCGGATCACACTGGTGAGCAGAGGATATTTGTGAATTTGTACCAAAATGACGAGGTGATGCTGCCAAATCCTACTTGTATCGGCAATTAAGAAAATAAAATGGGGGAACAAAGTACAGGGCAGTGGGTGTGTGCTAGTGGCGGTTGACTAGCAATATGGTGTCTTGAAAATCAGTGATTAAAGGGGAACTCTGACACGTTTGAAGCTAAAGTCCGTTGCTAGAGGTGGTCGAATTCTGTCAGAAGCCAAAAAACGGCACAGATCAGTGTTTCCTCGGTGGAGATCTCGCTGTGGCAGTGAGTCTGTCAAGGCAACAAACTAGTGTAGTGATGGGGGCAAGTTCTGAACTTCCACATAAAACGCCAATTTGCTTCACACTGAAGAAGCTTAACACCACTTTAACCCATCTGACAACAGCCACGAGTCTAACAAACAAAACGCTCTGCCTGGTTCACTCATTAGTGTCTGGAAACATTAGAAAACAACTTTATAAGCAGCTTTACACTTAACCCACTGCACAGGCCAAAGCCCAAAAGACTCGATTGTCGACTCCAGCGGCGGCCAGAGGCTCGAGCCGCCAGAAGCAACAAGTGAGAATCGACTACGGACAGTGAAAAAGAAGACAAAATGAAAGTTGTTGAAAGAAAATGGTTCGGGAATGTATTTTTTTTTAGCGTTTTCAAAAAATATAATTCACTCGTAAATAAATGGGATTAGAAATTACATTGACAATCGAGTCTTTTGGGCTTTGGCCTGTGCAGTGGGAAATCAACAGAGGGAAGTGTAAGGTGCTTATAAAGTTGTTTTCTAACGTTTCCAGACACTAATGAGTGAACCAGGCAGAGCGTTTTGTTTGTTAGACTCGTGGCTGTTGTAAGATGGGTTAAAGTGGTGTTAAGCTTCAGTGTGAAGCAAATTGGTGTTTTACGTGGAAGTTCAGAACTTGCCCCCATCACTACACTAGTTTGTTGCCTTGACAGACTCACTGCCACAGTGAGATCTCCACCGAGGAAACACTGATCTGTGCTGTTTTTTGGCTTCTGACAGAATTCCACCACCTCTAGCAACGGACTTTAGCTTCAAACGTGCCGGAGTTTCCCCTTTAAAAATGACTAACATACAAGAATGACTCCAGATACAACTTTGAGAGGATAAATGAGAAGGGGAAACCAGCTAAGAAGACGGCAAAAAGCTCTGAAAAGTCGAGTTTGCAAAACAGGTCTGCTTTAAGCTATTACCTTTTGCAGTGTTTTGACCCTAAAATAAAAATGCAAACCTGTTTTACCTCGAGAAATACATTACCATAACGCCACTTGCACTTCATGCACTCAGGTCAGGCCGACTCATTTTGAACCATAATGCAGGAAAATAGTCCCGTAGCATAATCCCGCTCTCCTGCGTAGCCTCAGAGGTCTTATCAGGTCTTATTCAGGTACCTTTGTCCCCCCAAGAACTGCCACTCACACAACCACAAAGACACCAGGAAATGAACGCCGCCGTCTTGTATTCTGGGTTAATTTGTCTTCTTGGCAGCTACAATAGAAGATAATAAAAACATCAGCGAGAAAATGATGTTTACTAAGAAATCTTATATTGCATTGTCAAGATGGATGCGGATAACTTGAGACGAATAGAAGGCGATGTGACAATGCGGAGTAATTCTGTTTGCTTATACAGCACAAATGTTTAGTGTTACAGTTGAGCAAACAGGCTGTGGGCGAGATTCTCCTCTTGAACTACGTTTGAACAACGTTTTGTGATTCATTATGACTTGGTTTAGTGGGATAATTTACACAGAGAGTAATATGCGGGGAGTCACAAAAATCTGACAGAATTTTTAAAGCAGTTATCGTGAAAACTACAAAGTCCAGCTCAATGAAGGTGAAAAATTTAGGTTTATTATGGGAATTCGTTTGCCAGTTGGTGAAGTTTTTCTGAATTTTGCAATGAAGGTTGCGCAGTCTTGAGTGAGTTTGTGCGAGCAAATTCCAAAACGCAAAGTGACTTCTCTTTGGGAGTGAACGGCTCAACCTGAAAACAGAACAAAAATAAAACATTAAATCTAAAATCTTGATCTTTTTCTACACCTTCTGAGAAAATTTGAGGTTATTTCAACAAGAACTTCTGGTCTATTCGCAGTAGTAATAGGTGCGAATAGGCCAATAACACCGAAAGTACCGCCGGAAGTTGTAATTGCATCATTCCAAACGTCTCCCCGGTTCGTGACGTAAGTGTGAATAGAGACTATTACATCATTTAAAGGGACAGTTTGTAATTTTGGACATAGGGCCTCATTTCCTCATGAGCCAGAGTGTTGGAGACGTGTGGAGACACTTTTTTAAATCTTCCATCCAGTCCTTGTATTTGCAGAGGATGCTGGTGCTAGGCTAGTGCATGTCAATGGCCATAGTCGTCCTGCCACTAAAAACAGTCTTACCCACTCCACAGTGCACTCGAGGCAAATCTTTTATTACGTCAGACTGTTGATGTGAATGTCTGTGTCCACAGAATAATGTTTGAAATAAAACTAACCTTGCGTCGCATGAATCGTCTCACGTTGAGGGACTATTTTCTCATATTTCAGTCCGCCGCTGCCGAGCTTCTATCAGGAAGTACAACTCACTGCTGCTGCTCAGACATAAATCCTTCAAATGCAACGGTTGGTTTTACTTCTAAAATTATTCCATCCACACAGACATTCACCGGTTCTCCAAATCTTTTGTGCCTTCAGCTATTAAATTGCAAAATTCTGAGGGCCATGTTTTTTGAGGTTTTGCACGGTAATTTGTATATTATTCTTATATTGTTCTTTGAGTTCCACTTGTGTCTGTAATGGTCTGACACACTGTGTGTTTGTGCATGTGACAAGTGAGAACTGCGCTGTGAATGCTGCAAATGAATTAGACTTAGACTTAGACTTGACTTTATTGACTTTATTATTATCCCGTTGGGAGGACCCTTCAGGAAAATTAAATTTCCAGCATCTGACACGTAAGAATAGAACAAACAGTAAGAATAAGACAAACAGTAAAGATAGAACAAAAGAACTCTTAATATACAAAATAGGGCATCAGTACGATACAAAATGAGAATATATAAACTCGAATAGTCTAAAATAGAATAAAATAAGATAAATAAATAAAATAAGATAAAAATAGAAAATAAAATAAATAGGGTAGTATGGCACAGCTGACGTTACAGTATTGTAGTGAGGGTGACCAAGTGAGATATTGCACATTATAAAAGACTATTGCACTTAATACAGTTATTGCACATTATGACATGTCTACCAGTCCTTCCTGTTATGTTATGTCCTCCCCCCCAGTGAGGAGTTGTACAGTGTAACAGCCTGGTGCACAAAGGAGTTCTTCAGTCTATTTGTCCTGCACTTAGGTAGGAGCCGTCTTTCACTGAACAGGCTCCTCTGGTTGATGATGACGGCGTGCAGAGGGTGGATGGCATTGTCCATAATGTCCAGCACTTTGTCCAGTGTCCTCGTTTCTGCCACTGTCACCAGAGTGTCCAGAGAATTGCCGTCTGGGATCAATAAAGTTTTCTGAATCTGAATCCGATTCACATGGAGAGTCTGGAGTTTGAATAGTTTTACCTCGAGTGCACTGTGGAGTGGGTAAGACTGTTTTTAAGACTTTGTTTTTATTGACATGCACTAGCCTAGCACCAGCAACCTCTGCAAATACAAGGACTGGATGAAAAAAAAAAAAGTGTCTCCACACGTCTCCAACACTCTGTCTCATGAGGAAAGGATATCTTATATCAGGGGTGTCAAACTCATTTTGGTCCGGGGGCCGTATGCAACCTACTTTGATCCCAAAAGGGCCGGATCAGAAAACTCAGTTCTCTCTTCAAGTTATCGTATTTTTCTCCGTGTCTCGTAGTGGTGTTTAAGATTATATTCCTCGAGCAACGCCACTTGTTCCAACCACACTGAGCACAGATTTCCCATTCACCTCTGTCAACAAATAAGAATTAGACTATTTTTCTTGGGAAATCCTGAACTCAGCTTCTGCTTTTCTCATTTTTTGACATTTTGCTGATGAGGGTCACGGTCGACAGTCAAAACGATCGTCCTTTAAGAGCGTTTGGAAAGAGGAAAGTCTTCATTTGTGCTGCTCTGGTGGGAGTCGCAACGTACAGAAATGCCGGAGACGCTGCTATGCTAAACGGTGCAGAAAATTAACAGAAAAATCTGAAAATTTTAAGTATTTTAATAGAAAAATCAGCCGAGGGCCAGATTAAAGGTCTTGGAGGGCCGGATCTGGCCCCCGGGCCGCATGTTTGACACATGTGTCTTATATCTTATCTTAAATGAGGCCCTATGTCCAAAATTCTGAACTGTCCCTTTAAATGTGCTTGTGGGGAAAAAAAGTTGAGAAGAAAAGTCTCAACGCAACATGTCACAACAAAGAGCCGTGAAGTTGTTTTCCCCTCTATAGCTGCACACCACACAAGAAAGTATAAGATGCGACACTGCCACACGATGTAAATACAGAGCGGTGGGTGTGAAAATGGGACTTAATGGGCATATGGTGTCTTGATGAGCATATGGCATCTTGAAAATAAGTGATTAAAGATTGTTCAAACAGGCACGAATCACTTTAAATATAACTTCAAGAGGCTAAATGACAAGATGAAAAAACAACATGACTAAAAGCTCTGAAAAGTTGATTTTGCATGAAAGGTCTGCTTTAAACACTGGTAAAGGTGTTTGTGTTAGACTGGTTTGGACTCTTGTTATATTTTCGTTGTTGGTAACAGAACTGAAATTACATCGGTTTAAACAACAAGAAAATAAAATTATGCACTTCGAGACTAAAAGGTGACTAAAATTGAAGCTAAACCATCATTCTCTTGCTACTTTTGCCACTTATTTTGAATGTATTATTACCATTTATATTTATTCGCTTTGTTATTATGTCATTGTGATGTGTGAGCTACTGTGTCCACATAATTTCCCTTGTGGATCAATAACATTTGTCTAAGTCCAAGTCTAAATCAGGATTAGAATTGGATCTAGAGTCTGCAAACAAACAAAAACAAAAAAGCTCTGCCTCTAAATTTGTCCGTTCTATTTAGGCCCATGTTCCTCAGTAGCCACGGGGTCTTAAAAGTCTTAAAAAGGTCTTAAATTTCATGTTCCAAAAATTAAGGCCTTAAAAAGCCTTAAATTCTGTTGTCCAAGTCTTATTTTTTTCACAAAGGTCTTAACTCAACCGGGTTGCAGTGCAATGTGAGACAATGTGAAAGTTTAGTTTGTCTTGTAAGAATGTAATAAATGATTTTTTGGCCATTTTACAATCAATGCATCAGCTATAAATAAGTTCTGAATGATGAATTCATAATAAAAGTATTTTGTGTTATTTAAAGCAGTGAGTAATGGTCATTATTAGAATTTTATCTGGTATTTTTTGTTCACATAATGGGTTTGATGTTGGTCTTAATTTTCTTTTAAGTCGTCTTAAAAAGGTCTTAAAAAGGTCTTAAATTTGGGGTAGTCAAACCTGGGGTGTTTTGCTGCATTCGCGCATGTTTAACACACAAATCCTGCATATTTAGACTGAGCTGCTCCACTGTGTTTTAAAGTCCACACACGATAAAATCATTTGGGTCATTTCAGATCTGGAATTGTCTCTACTGAACTAAAGGTCAAAGTTAACTTGAAAACTACTGCATTGGAAATGTAGACAGAGCAATAATAAAGGATTACCGTATTTTTGGAACTATAAGTCGCTCTGGAGTATAAGTCGCAGTTCTTGGGACAGATGTTTCAGCACTTCAAACTGTCGTTCCCGGGGTGGAAGTCTGCTGTGTTTTTTGGGACGTCGTTGTTCGTGCTCTGATCGAGGTGGTTGTGTTACATGAAGCAGTAGCAGTAGCAGCAGCTTTTTTGTTTTCTTCATTGCAGTTTGAGTTTCCTCCACTTTTAACTCGTCTCTTACAAGTTTCTCGCTCACTCCAAACTTTCTTTCTGCTCGATCACCGTTTTCAGCTGCATATTTCAGTTCTTGCAGTTTGTAATCTGCAGAATATGATTTTCTTTTTGGGGGCGTTTGTGTTCAGTCTTTCTCAGTTGTCTTTATAAGATGATGTTTATATTTTACATTTTCAGTGGTGCAGGAGTAACGGGTGCAGCAGATACTGGCACACAAGCTTAGAGCGCCCCCTTATGGCTGTCAGTGTGAAAATAATGAACATGTGAAACTATATATTTTATATATAAGTCACAGGATCACCCAAACCATGAAAAAAATGTGACTTATAGTTCAAATAATATGGTACTTAAAGGTGTGAATGAAACAGAAGCTCCAGGTATGTTTCTGAAAAGGTTACGCCGTTCCAAAAATGGCTTAAAGCTCACAGAAGTCAATTTTGCGTAACAGAGGACCTTTAATATCAAAGGGCCAGGCCAGGACAGCACTGACGATCTAGATAAACGCGATATTGGATTTGCAGGATATTTCCCATCAATCCTTTGTCATTCAACAGCTCAAGGTTTAATTACATTCCATGAAGACATAACATAAAATGTGGTCGGCTGGAAGTGAGCAAATAGTTCAAGAAGATAAGAAATAGTGGAACAACCAGAAAGCAAAGCAGGATTTTTGAACTTTAATGGGCCTTAATTACGCTAACTATTGATGTTATAATGTTTCCGCTTTAAAAACATACCTGGAGTTGTGTTTTTTTTTTCATTCACACATGTTTAACACGCAAAAAGATGGAAGAGAGACAGATTAATAATAAAGGGTCACTCTAACATGTCTTTTTGATGAAGTAACAGCATTATAACATGGTTTAAAGCTCACAAGAGTCAATTTTGGGTAATATACACTGCAAATTTCTCTGATCTGGTCAAGATTTTAAAACTTATATCAGGTTATTCATCTTGTTTTCAGTTTTATTATCTACTTACTAGTTCTGAGACTGCTTAATTCTAGTCTAGAGGTAGTTTGTTTTAAGATAACTTTAAGATAACTAAGTCAAATTATCTATCCATGCAGCACGATAATTTCACTACTTTTAAGTCATTTTCTGTGTGTGTGTTTATAAGTTGTTTATAAGTGTTTATATCTTAAGCTCTTTTGCAGGGTAGAACTTGTGCAAATTTCTGATCAATGTTAAAATCCATATCACAAACAAACCTGTAGTTTTGTTCCATTCACACATGTTTAACACACAAACCTGCATATTCAGGCTGAGTTCTTTTCTCGAACAGCAAACACTAACCCTAACCCCAAACCCTAACCCTAATTTAACCTTACCCTACCTCTAACCTTAACCCTAACGCTAACACCTAACCCTAACTAACCCCACCCCAACTAACCCTAACCCCTAATCCTAACCTAACCCTAACTAACTCTAACCCTAACTAACCCTACTCCAACTAACCCTAACCCTACCCTAACCAACCCTAATTAACACTAACTAACCCTAAAACCTAACCCTAACTCTACCCTAACTCCTAACTCCTAACACCTAACCCTAACATGTAACCCTAACACCTAACCCCTAACTAACCTCTAACCCTAACATGTAACCCTAACACCTAACCCCTAATTAATCCTAACCCTAACTAACCCTACCCTAACCCTAACTCTACCCTAACTCCTAACTAACCCTACCTTAACTAACCCTAACCCTAACTCTAATTAACCCTAACCCCTAACCCTAACCAACCCTAACACCTAACCCTAAGCTCTAACCTAACCCCTAATCCTAACATCTAACCCTAACCAACCCTAATTAACCCTAACCCTATCCTAACCCCTAACGCTAACATCTAACCCTAACGCCTAACCCCTAACCCTAAGACATAACCCTAAGCCCTAGTCTAACCCTAACTAACTAACCCTAACACGTAACCCTAACTAACCTCTAACCCTAACTAACCTGTAACTAACCCTAACACCTAACCCCTAACTAACCTCTAACCCTAACTAACCCTAACACGTAACCCTAACTAACCTCTAACCCTAACTAACATGTAACTAACCCTAACACCTAACCCCTAACTAACCTCTAACTAACCCTAACACCTAACCCCTAACTAACCTCTAACTAACCCTAACACCTAACCCCTAACTAACCTCTAACCCTAACTAACCCTAACACGTAACCCCAACTAACCTCTAACCCTAACTAACATGTAACTAACCCTAACACCTAACCCCTAACTAACCCTAACACCTAACCCCTAACTAACTCTAACACCTAACCCTAACTAACCTCTAACCCTAACTAACATGTAACTAACCCTAATACCTAACCCCTAACTAACCTCTAACCCTAACTAACATGTAACTAACCCTAACACCTAACCCCTAACTAACCCTAACACCTAACCCCTAACTAACCCTAACACCTAACCCTAACTAACCTCTAACCCTAACTAACATGTAACTAACCCTAACACCTAACCCCTAACTAACCTCTAACCCTAACTAACATGTAACTAACCCTAACACCTAACCCCTAACTAACCCTAACACCTAACCCCTAACTAACCCTAACACCTAACCCTAACTAACCTCTAACCCTAACTAACATGTAACTAACCCTAACACCTAACCCCTAACTAACCTCTAACCCTAACTAACATGTAACTAACCCTAACACCTAACCCCTAACTAACCCTAACACCTAACCCTAACTAACCTCTAACCCTAACTAA
This sequence comes from Odontamblyopus lacepedii, assembly GCA_034769755.1. Taxonomy (NCBI): domain Eukaryota; kingdom Metazoa; phylum Chordata; class Actinopteri; order Gobiiformes; family Gobiidae; genus Odontamblyopus; species Odontamblyopus lacepedii. Next base: position 37,921,916 of record CM068346.1, on the reverse strand, counting down.
CATGTAACTAACCCTAACACCTAACCCTAACTAACCTCTAACCCTAACTAACATGTAACTAACCCTAACACCTAACCCCTAACTAACCCTAACACCTAACCCCTAACTAACCTCTAACCCTAACTAACCTCTAACTAACCCTAACCCCTAACTAACCTCTAACCCTAACTAACCTCTAACTAACCCTAACACCTAACCCCTAACTAACCTCTAACTAACCCTAACACCTAACCCCTAACTAACCTCTAACTAACCCTAACACCTAACCCCTAACTAACCTCTAACCCTAACTAACCCTAACACGTAACCCCAACTAACCTCTAATCGTAACTAACATGTAACTAACCCTAACACCTAACCCCTAACTAACCCTAACACCTAACCCCTAACTAACTCTAACACCTAACCCTAACTAACCTCTAACCCTAACTAACATGTAACTAACCCTAACACCTAACCCCTAACTAACCCTAACACCTAACCCCTAACTAACCCTAACACCTAACCCTAACTAACCTCTAACTAACCTAACCCTAACCTAACTAACATGTAACTAACCCTAACACCTAACCCCTAACTAACCTCTAACTAACTAACCCTAACACCTAACCCCTAACTAACCTCTAACCCTAACTAACATGTAACTAACCCTAACACCTAACCCCTAACTAACCCTAACACCTAACCCCTAACTAACCCTAACACCTAACCCCTAACTAACCCTAACACCTAACTAACCCTAACACCTAACCCTAACTAACCTCTAACCCTAACTAACATGTAACTAACCCTAACACCTAACCCCTAACTAACCTCTAACCCTAACTAACATGTAACTAACCCTAACACCTAACCCCTAACTAACCTCTAACCCTAACTCACCTCTAACCCCAACTAACCCTAACCCTAAAAGTTCCACCTTGTGTTGTCAGGCTGTATACAGGAAGTGCACCACTGTGTTTTTAAACTCCATGTAGTTTGGCGAGAATCACTGGTTTAATTCGCAGCCCTGGAATTGCCGAACTAAACTAATGCAATCGTTTTTGCTTTGTTTAATCTTCTTCACTCCTCATTTCACCGGGAGATGGGCTATTATCGACTTTCTGCGGCAATCTCAACTAAACACAAAGGTTAAAACGAAAATATATTCTGAGGACAACAACATGGTCATTCTAGCGCATTGCAGAGTAAATCACTTCAGTTAAATAGAACTTTAATGACTGGTAACTTTAATGACATCACAAGGTGGAACAGCGCATTTTGAGGTTAGGAGACGTAGACAGACTAATAATGTACTAATAATCATGTGTGAATGAAACGAAACACAACTCCAGATATGTTTTTGACGCGGTAACAAGATTCTAACAAGATGAAACGCTCACAATAGTCTATTTAGCGTAATATAAGACCTTTAATGCTGATTTAAATTACAGTGGAGCAAAAATATAACGTTAAGAGAAGTATTTTGACAAGCTTGCAAAGGCAGATAGATTACTTATGCTTGAAATGCTTTTTATAATCTAAAATAATCTATGAGGGTGGCTAGTTGCTGGTTATATGCAAAAACAACAGAAAACGAACAAACTTAAGAAATATCATCACAACTTAGACGGCATCGACGTTCTACGAAAACTGTGCTTCAGCAAAAATACTTCTTATATAGTTATTCAAAACGAACTCTGAAGGGCGGTCTGCCAAAATGTAAATGTACAGAGAGGTTTGGAGCCATGCACAAATTGAATCATTATCCACAGAATATAAGGAAACAAAGTGGTGCTGCTTATAGCGTCGGAAAGCAACTCAAAATGTATGAATCCGTGTGAATATGGCAAACTTTCTGTGTTTGTGTATGTGTATGTGTGTGTAAGATGTAGCTGTGTTTATCTGAATGAGTGTCGGTCATGCACATTTGCTTGTTATTATGAATTATAACTAAAGTCTCTAAAAATCAAGGCAAGATTCACTACCGGTATGTAATACGTACTTAAAATTTTTACCCAAATCTTAATATGCGAATAAACATGAGAGAAAGCAACAGGGGTGGGTCGGACAATCTTCATCACACCTATATCCATGTAGCTTTAAAGTTGAACTCCGGCACGTTTGAAGCTAAAGTCCGTTGCTAGAGGTGGTCGAATTTTGTCAGAAGCCAAAAAACAGCACAGATCAGTGTTTCCTCGGTGGAGATCTCACTGTGGCAGTGAGTCTGTCAAGGCAACAAACTAGTGTAGTGATGGGGGCAAGTTCTGAACTTCCACGTAAAACAACAATTTGCTTCACACAGAAGAAGCTTAACACCACTTTAACCCATCTTACAACAGCCACGATTCTAACAAACTCTGCCTGGTTCACTCATTAGTGTCTGGAAACGTTAGAAAACAACTTCATAAGCAGCTTTAGCTTTAGCTTGTTGATTTCCCACTGCACAGGCCAAAGCCCAAAAGACTCGACTGCCAACTCCAGAAGCAAAAAAGTGAGGATCGACTACTGACGGTGAAGAACAATAGAAACTGAAAGTTGTTGAAAGAAAATGGTTCGGGAATGTTTTTTTTTTAGCATTTTCAAAAAATATAATTCACTCGTAAATAAATGGGATTAGAAATTACATCGACGAGTGAGTCTTTTGGGCTTTCACATGTGCAATGGGAAATCAACAGAGGGAAGTGTAAGGCTGCTTATAAAGTTGTTTTATAACGTTTCCAACCGGACAGAAGTGCGAATCCAGTTTGGTTTGTTAAATCTTGTTCTGAGCGCTCTGTCCACTTGGTTTAAGTGCGCGCTGGTTCCTCCCGGGGAGAGTCTCAGGCTGAGGCACCGAACGACTCCTCGCTCCATCTGATCTGAGTCCGGCCTGAACCAGAGCTGCTCCCGCTGGTTACATGGTGCTGTGGCAGACGTCCAGTCTCCGAACCCGACCAGCTGAAACCGAACTTTAAATAATCAGGATCATATTTCCTACGTTTCTTGCTGGGTCCTGACTCTTCACACGCACAATTACCGACATCAAAACTGCTGCAGATGTGTACAGATGTGGACCGTTATTTTATTTTCGCGTGTTCCCCAGTTGCCATCTGTTTTTTAACTGTTGCTGCACCAAGACAATGAACATAAACAAAGAGACTTGTCATTCGATATAATGTGACAGCCCATAGGAGCTTCTTCTTCTTCTTCATAAATATTGGTTTTGTTACGTCATAAAAACAAGTCTTTGTCATATAGCTTCTGTCAATTGCGCAACGACTTGTTACACACAGCAATACAACAGGCCCATTACATTTTATAGACCATTTTAAGAGGTATTTGAAAACACAATAAACAACCAGACGAGTTTCAAAATGATATTTACATTTTATTTATGCTCTGATATAACTAAATAGACCAGCCTTTGACCTGGAGATGGAGACAGTCTATCAGGCATTATCAAATATGTTTTATACCAAAGAAAAACGCAACAGAAGGAAGGAAAACAGTCTTCTCAACACGATATTAATTATATGGTAATATATCAATAAGAATAGTACATTTTTTACGTCACCTTTACATAATGGCGGTATTGTGCTTTGATAAGACTTTAGCAACTAGAATAACACAGATACAGAAATGTAAGCCACACAAAAGATTCAAGAACTTTCAACTCCCGCCTCGTCCCGATGTAAAAAAAACGACAAAAAGATATAAGCTACTCATAGTTATGTTCTTAATGATATTTGGGGAGTCAATATTACACTTATTCTTTCTATAAATTTGAAAAATCGGAAAAAACATGTGAATTGACTGATTTGTTAAAGCTGCACTGTGGAGCTTTTCTGGTAGAGGGTCCGCCACGTGCTTGTCTCCATGGAGATATTACAGTTTCGCCGTCATTATCCCACAGTCGGGAAATAAACTTGGGAATCAAACTGGAATCACAGGTTAATGGTCAGAATTCATGATTTTTAAGGGATTTTTTAGCTATAAAATCCCTGTAATTGAACAAATGCACGTACATCTCCATGGAGACAAGCAAGCAGCGGACCCTCCACCATCGAAGTTACATAGTGCAGCTTTAAATTGTATATTGGTATGGTTCAGTTTCGGATTTAATTGTAATGTTGTTATTGTCGGGGCTAATTTAACCCACTCTGTTAATAATTGAATCCAGAATTTCACTGTCTAGTTGGAGCTCAGTAGTTCTTATTAATTTTTCCCATAGACTTTCTGAAAAAATAAAATATATAACGCAATTAAAAGTTTGAAAACTTGGTCAGGGGATAATTATTTAAACGTTTCACCAATTATTTGTGTGTTTTTGACCAAAAACAACTGCGTTACGGACATTAGTCGCCACATAGTTGGTGCATCATCACGGAGATGTTACTGCCTTGTCTGGAATGTTTCACAGTACGGCATTAAACCTTTCTATCTCCATGGAGACCAAACCGGACCAAGTTACAGGTCAGATCTGAGGATAGGCGACTCCGCTCACAGCAAAAATGCCTGTTTTTCTAGGTATTTTCGAGCTATAAAATCACCTGTAATTGAATTAAAGTGAGTAAAGAAGAGCTGTTTATTTAATGTCACGCTGCGGAACATTCCAGGCTGAGCAATGACGTATCCATAGAAACAAGCAGGTGACGGACCCCCAACCAAAAAGTTCCATAGTGAACCTTTAAACTGCTAATATCGAATTGAATATTACTATTTTTTCTCTTTTTCCCCCCTGAAAAGTCTCTGGGAAAAATGAATGGGACTCGACTGTGACACTGCCGCACTTAAAATATTTGTCGTAAAATTGTGGAACCATTTCACAAAACTTCCCAAAACAGCATCATAATATTATAGGCAAACTCTGACCTGATTTGTTTTGGCTAATTTCAAACACGAAAGGCAACTTAAAGCAGAACTCTGTAACTTTTTTTTTTACCTTTAGGGAGTTTGTGACGGTGACGTTTTTGTGGTGTAAATAAATGATTCTGTATGTATATTTATATGTGTGTACAAGTATTTTCCCTGAAGTATTTGGTCTTGCACGAAGCCGGATAACGAGCTAGCATGGCTTTATTTGTCCAGTTTTCTTATGGCAAGAGTTGTCAAACATTTTTAAATTACAAACACGCAAAGTTACCGAGTTCTGCTTTCAAAATGCACCACTGAGAAACACAAACAGTGCAAAAAACAGTTTAAGGCTGCTTTTTCAATATGACGTTTTCCAATTCTGTACAAAGCTCTGATTGGCTTGATTGACAGACCGGTTAACCAATCAGATAACAGCACATTGTCCATCTTACCAAGCTAATAAAATGTTCCAGTTCTGACCACTTTTTATGTAGTGTGAAAACGGCTTTTTTTATTCAAATTTGAGCGATGCTTTGAAAAAACAAACAAACTAGGCAATGGCTTAATGGTGCAATGCGTAACATTTCTATTAGGGATGCAACAATATTCGATATAATATCAAATCGTTCAATATTGGTCTCATGATTCGATACACGTGTTGATCTGCACGTGTCCCTCCATGTGCTCTGTGTTGTCATTTATTTTGGTCCAAAAGGAACAGTTTTCACAGTGTCTTTTTCAGATGCAGCAGGAAAACAGCTCCACAGGGATTTCCAGCTGAGATATTCTAACAGAGGAGAGTTTTATCTTTCACTCACTCTTTATTTTATGTTGATAGACCCAGAAATGACAAAGATATGAACTTTTAAATACTCTAGAATCGCTTTTGGCTTTACATCGGCTTTAATCAAATGCGCTCATATACACAATCTATTTCTCAGACTCTGTGTCATAAGTTTTAGTCAGAAAACGCTCCGTTGGGACATTTCTCTGTGATATTACATAGTTTTAGTGTCCGGGGCAGGAGGAGGAGCTTCTGTCTGTCACTGCTGGAGGGAAACATGTGAAACCAGAGAGACTCAGGAGGAAAAGAAATCATCAAATCATCATCAAGGAAGGAAAAGTCTGATACTTTTACTCCTTTACTGCTCTATATTAAGAGTAAACTGGTTTTATTATAAAATATAAAATAGTCTGATAAAGCTCTGTTCTTATTTTCACTGAATAAATGTTTTGAGCTGTGAATCATTGAACCAAATGAACTAAAACACTTCACATATGAACTATAATTGTGCAGTAGTTGTACTCGAATATGTTTGTATTGTTTGTTTCATTAACGTCGTAGTGTTGTTATAGTAAACTCAATAGCAGAAAAAATTATATATTTTTTTGTGTCTTAAAACGTATCGAAATCAAATCGATATCGTGACCCGTGTATCGAATCGTGGGAAAACCAAAATCGTTGCATCCCTCATTTCTACTGGAGGGTCCGTCACCTGCTTGTCTCCATGGCAATAATTATTGCTTCGTCTTGAATATTCCACAGTGTAGATTTATCAGGAGGGAAACAAGCAGGTTACAGCTCTACGCTACATTACAGTTCAGGTCTGTGGAGAGGCGTCCCTATTCACAGAAGGAATTCATGTATTTTTGAGCAATAGAAACGCCCGTAGTGAATAAACGCTAGATGGAAATGTTTAAAGTCGGACTATTCCGGACAAAGCAATAACATCTCCCTGGAGACGAGCAGCTGGCGGACCTTCCAGAGGAAAAGTTACGCAGTGCAGCTTTAAAACACGCCATGAGTACGTACGTCACTCACACAAACACGGGCACTTCCACTCTCAGTCTAAACATGTAATGAGGTGTCTCGCTGATTGAACCTTTTCCTGTATATCACTGAGGCAAATGCGGCAACGTGATAATCGTCGATAAAGAAAATAACAAAACTAAACCATGAAATCAAAACAGAATGGAAAAAAATAACATGCATGGACAAATACGAGCATGCATTAGATGATACCTGATATTTTTCACCATTGTATTTTCTTAAAAATGGCCTCGATGGAGCACTTCTGCCACGTCACCACCCAAAAGAGCAAAAGAAAATAGTCCCGGACCCTTAACTGCGACTGCGCACAGAGATACATTCTCATAGACTACACAGCGAGTCCAGCTTTTGAATGGCGTACAGATGTTGCTACGGGTGAGTTCGCAAAATGGCCCAAAGATCCGCGGCGATTCCGGAAACATCGATGTGTGTTACATAAAGGCATGATGGATCTATACATTTTCAATATATTTTCGTTGACAAATTGTCTTTTACAGAGTGTCCTTTGCGGCAGTGCTCCTCAGTATACAATGCTGCAAACCTTTAGGGGAATAATTTTGTATTTTTTTCTCTCATTTGGGCGCTCTCTCCTCTTAAATCTTAAATCTCTTCGATATTTGTCCGTTTTTGTCCGTGTAAAAAGTGTCTCATCGGTCAGTGTTTCCGCTCCGTGGTAGATACAGTATAGTCTGGTATTGTTGACTTTGGTTGCATAACTCGCACTTGTAGATTTGAGTAGATTCTCGTGACAGGTTCAACAAGTGAAGTCTTCGAAGTTGGCCTGCGCCGGGTGGTGAGGTAGCATGTTGCCCGGGTATGAAGATGGCGTGCGCATGTTCTCGCAAGGAGCCTAGGAAAGAGACACAAGAGAGACACAAGACTTTAGTTAAAATATTTACCATAAAATACCAAATAATAGCCAGTTTGTTTCAATCACCCAACAGACCCGGCATTTATTTGAAACCAGGCAATTTGGGACCGGCGATTCTTTCTTTTGTCACAGAAATCTGGGAAAAACTGGAAAATATGGTGTGGTACTCAAATTCTTTTAACCAGTATGACCTACCTGTATGTTTCCGCTAAGCTGCCTCTCTCTCTGCATTAGCAGAGGTAGTTTATGCAAATAGTCATGCAGTTTTAAAGGGGAAGCTAAAGTCCGTTGCTAGACGTGGTGGAATTCTGTCAGAAGCCAAAAAACGGCACAGATCAGTGTTTCCTCGGTGGAGATCTCACTGTGGCAGTGAGTCTGTCAAGGCAACAAACTAGTGTAGTGATGGGGGCAAGTTCTGAACTTTCACTTAAAACAACAATTTGCTTCACACTGAAGAAGCTTAACCCCACTTTAACCCATCTTACAACAGCCACGAGTCTAACAAACAAAACGCTCTGCCTGGTTCACTCATTAGTGTCTGGAAACGTTAGAAAACAACTTTATAAGCACCTCACACTTCCCTCTGTCGATTTCCCACTGCACAGGCCAAAGCCCAAAAGACTCGATCGCCGATGTCGTTTCTAATCTCATTTATTTACAAGTGAATTATATTTTTTGAAAACGCTAAAAAAAATACAGTCCCAAACCATTTTCTTTTAACAACTTTCAGTTTCTCTTCTTCTTCACCGTCAGTAGTCGATTCTCACTTGTTGCTTCTGGCGGTTCGAGCCTCTCGCCGCCGCTGGAGTCGACAATCGAGGCTTTTGGGCTTTTGCAATGCGCAGTGGGAAATCGAATCAGTAAGGCTAAGGCTGCTTATAACATTTCGTTTCGGGGAACATGCGTTTTTCTGTACTAGAATAAAGTGTAATTGCACATCCACTATAGCAGTTGGCAATGACGCTCTCACTGAGTGTGCTCAGGGAGTATTAACGCTGTAGTGTCGGGTTTTTTGCAATGAGCCTACACGCGCACACACAGCACAGAGCAGGAGATCTGAAGTGCAGAGAACAAACTGTACGTAAAGTGCACAGTTTGTAGTGCTCGGCTTCACTGTGATTACGGTGGGAAACGAGGAAAGACCGCTGTGTTTACTGCGTCTAAAAATGTTGGCAGCGACAGAATGACGCCAAAGGGCTTCACTTAAAGATATTACAGCCCAATCACGCTGATAAGCCGCTTGAGTTTTTTCAGCGAAAACGTGTCGTATATCGGCAACAATCATCCCGCTGCTTCAGTAAATGCCACTTCAGTAAAACAAGCACTGTTAGCATCATATAAGGAGGACCAAACAGCAAAGGAGCTGGTACTGCTGCAACATTAGACGTGGTTTCTGTCCCGCTGGATGAAGCAAATGCCCCGAACTATAACACGAACACTATCTACAAAAACGAGCAGGACACAGGAGTGGACCGCCTCATGAGGTGAGTGCAGTGTGCGTCCCGGGAGTCGTTTTGGAGACGCGACTAAACCGTTTGCTCTTGTAAGTCGGCTACTGAACGTGAGGATGTGATTTGTCCACATTTGGTAGTGGTTCTGTGGAGTGGGGGTGGGCACAAAATGTTTTCTCTTTTTCCTAGGGGGTCGTGACAGAAAATAATTGAGAAGCACTGACGTAGGCCCAGATAACAATGACTGAGCTGACGGTGAGTGAGGCAAAACAATAATATCTCCATGAAGACAGTTGGGGAGTAGACCTTGAACCAGAAAAGTTGCAAAAGACACCAGTTTAACAATTGAATGCCTGCGAATGGAGAGAGAGAGAGAAAAAAAACTTTCCAAAGAGAGTGCAAAGTTTACCAAGGACACTATAACACTAAACTATATGAATATGATCTGAAATTGAAGTGCCAACCTTCTGTTTATTGGGCACACTTATAACAGCTTCACACGCCCACTTCAGTGCTTGGTGTCTGATATCTTCATATCCAGTATCCATAAATCTTGTATTAACCTTGTGTACAGATAACTCCACAACGTCGTCCAACCTCCATGAAGTTGGTCCCCATCAAACTCAAACCTACACAAAAACTATATTAATCATTTGTGCTTCGTTTGTGCTGCAAAAAGTTTCATTTGTGCTGCTTTTGTTTTTGAGAAATTCTTTTATAGGTCAAATTGGGGTCAGCCAGAACCCAAGAAGCTTCAAAATGCACTAAAACGGCCAAAATGGAGTCAGTCGTTTCTGCTTCATTTGTGCTGTTTTGTGTTACAAAAAGTTTCGTTTGTGCGATTCTGGTTCTTAAGATATTTGCAGTTTTATTTTCGTCCAATGACGTCGTCCAGCCCCTCAGAATGTTAAACAGTCTCAAAACAGACAGAAAATTATAGAAAACGTTTGTATTTCGTTTGTGCTGTGACAATTTTCATTTGTGCGAGTTTATTTCTAAAATTATTCGTTATTATTTTTGCGGCAATTATCCGACGTCATTTCCGCTCAGCTGACGGCGGCAAACAGCAAAGCTAGTGGCGATAAACAATCTCAGGCTGTGGAAAAGTCTGTATTATTATATAAAATAGACTGTTACAGACTTTTCTGCAGCCTGAGATCATTTATCTTCACTAGTTTTGCAGAGTTTTGCTAAAGTTGCTGCCATCAGCCGTCAGTTGAGTTTGATGGGGGCCAACTTCACGAAGGTCGACATCCAACCGTCTTTTCCCTTTCACTAGACGAGGGAGTTCAGCGCTTTGTTTGCGTGCTCGCTCTTTCTCCTCCCGAAGTCACTACTTGAGAACATAATACTGTAGGTGTCCTGGTTCTGGTGTGTGGTGTCTGGTGTGATGTATGCGCACTATAGTTCAGCAGGTGCACGGCGCAGATGGCCGTTTCCTCCTGACCATGAGTGAACAGGCTGCTCCCGTTGTTAGCGCCGGCCGGGCTCACGCTTCTGCCAGGACTCATTAAAGAGAGCAACTGTTATGGCCTCAAGCACACTGTTAGCATTGTGGAAAACACAACATGTTATGGCTGATTGATATTTTTGTGTTTCAAAGTGCTTAAACTACACTGAACTTCTACTACTTAAAAGTGCACTATGTAAGTTTTTGGTTGAGGGCTCCACAGTAGGACATTAAACAGCTCTACTTTACATTTAATCAATTACAGTTGGTTTTATAGCTCGGAGTTCCGTCTAGACAGATCTGAACTGTAACTCTGGTTTGATCTCCATGAAGACAGGTTTAATGCCGTACTGTGAAACATTCCAGACAAAGCAACAGCATTTCCACGGTGATTTCGATGGACCCTCCACCAGAAAAGTTACACAATGCAGCTTTAAAATATATTTTTTCCTCATCAGGATTATCATACGTGAATTGGACTACCTGTAAACAAGACAACAAGTATAAAACTACAATATTGATACGCTATATGATCACATTTGATGACAATTTGTCAGGCGGACAGGCATTTTTTTGTCTTTTGGGGTATGTTGAGGGTGATATTTGACAGTAGAAAGGCAGCAAACCGCAAAATATTATATTATGCAGTTTCAGTACCTGAGGGTGTTTTTTGAGACCAAACAGGGCCAAGTTAGGGCCCAAAAGACTCGATTGTTGATGTTTCTAATCCCATTTATTTAAGAGTGAATTATATTTTTGAAAAATGCTAAAAAATAATTCCCGAACAATTTTCTTTCAACAACTTTCACTCAGTAGTTGATCCTCACTTGTTGCTTCTGGCAGCTACTAGTTGAGTTTTTTGGGCTTTAGCCTGTGCAGTGGGTATTCAACCGAGGTAAGTGTAGAGCTGCTTATAAAGTTGTTTTCTAAAGTTTCCAGACACTAAAGAGTGAACCAGGCAGAGCGTTTTGTTTGTTAGACTCGTGGCTGTTGTAAGATGGGTTAAAGTGGTTTTAAGCTTCTTCAGTGTGAAGTAAATTACGTGGAAGAACTTGCCCCCATCACTACACTAGTTTGTTGCCTTGACAGACTCACTGCCGCAGTGAGATTTCTGCTTAGGCGACACTGATCTGTGCGGTTTTTTGGTTTCTGACAGAATTCCACCACCTCTAGCAACGGACTTTAGCTTCAAACGTGCCGGAGTTCCCCTTTAATTGATTGACACAAATAAACGGTATTTACGGTAATGACTGTATGAACTCACTTATGGATTCCACTCATGCTAAGGTCTAATTTTAACAGCTAAATATTGAGTTAACCAGCTCTTGTGTTGATTTAATATTTTTCAAGGAGCAGCACAAAGACCAGCCAACCGATCTGCCAAAAGGCACGCCATAATATTCAAATCCCCATTAAGTCGTTCAGGCAAAAAGACAATGACGTGAGATAATGGAGGAGGACGGCAGAGTAAAGATTATGGGACCACAATGAGTTCACATTCAAGTCTGACATGAAAGCTGCACTATGGACCTTTCTGGCAGGAGCGTTTGTCCTCTGCTTTTCTGCAGGGAGATGCTATAACTTTGCCTGCAAAGTTCCACAGTTTCAGTCGAGTTACAGGTCAGATCTGTGGAGAGGTGACCTTGTAAGAATGCTGTTTTTGGAGGTCGTTTTGAGCAATAAAGAAACATTCTCAGTGAAGTAAATTCACGACAGACGAAGTTGAAAGTGCTTGTGATGTTCTAATTATGACTTGGTTTGCTTGGGTAGAATCTGTAGTAAATATTTAGCAGTTTCACGTCAGTAAAGTGGCAGTTTGTGAAGAAATGTTCAAAAGAAAAGCACAAAAAATAGCAGAAGTAGGTTTTAAAACAGAATCCCTCTACTCATGTCGTGCAGAGACAATTTATGCAAAAGGAATGCGTTTCTCTGACAGATGAAACACTGAAAAAACACAAAATAAAGGCGCACTCGTCTATTTGTAGTCTAATCATAACTACTGTGTAATTTAGAGTTGAGTTTTGGCTCTTGTGAACATGGTTTCTATAGGTAATGATTATGAAATTACTGTCCAACCAGAAAGTTAAATTATAAACATCACTAAAACCAGGTAAAACTAGGTAAAATAAACTATGTTTTAGTGAAAAGAAGTGTCTAATCTGTCATGTGCACTTTAATGCTATAGTAAGGAACGTTCCAGGAAAAGCAATAACCATGAATACAACCAGTATTGAATAACCATGAATACAACCCTCCTGTGGGCTCACCACCTGCAGAGGGGTTCATAGGGGGGGTCAGGTGCTATGAGTATTGGGCAGTAAGCTGCCCCCGCGACCCAGCCGGATTAAGCGGGAGAAGATGGATGGATGGATGGATGGACAACCAGTAAAGTGACATAGTGCACCTTAAAACCCTGTAAACGCCGCGTGCAGGTGTATATTTGATAAATAACGGCTGGTTCCAAATAAAGAGTCTAAGAGTCTAAAACAAATCCAGGAAGAAGACGTGACCACTGACGCTGCACGATTTTCTTCTTCGCCTGTTTTGTTTTGCTTTGTTTTTACGTAGCCGATCGTGCTTTCTTTCAGTCTTTCACCACAGTGTTGATCGCCGTGGCTCCGGTGAGGCGAAAAAATAAACAATACAACTTAAAATTTAAACTGTCTGTGGTAAAATAACAGAGGAAAACTCGGGAGAATATTATTTCAGTTTGGCAATTCGGAGGAAGCAGCAGTGTCATCGTAGCTGCTGTGGCGTAAGACGAAAGTTGTGGCAAAGGGGCGAGAAAAGACGGCAGTAATCGTGCCGACAAGGAAAAGTAGTCGCCGGGCCATCGTATAACGGTGACGTCTCCTCTGAGGTGTGTCGTAAAAACCGTTATATTATAGTCATACGCCGCTGTGTCCCCGTGGTTTTAAAAGGGTTAAAAACAAAAAAGTGAAGAGGAAAGAAATCTAAGAAAAATATTAAAATGATTTAATGATGTTTGGTGATGAAAAAGCACTTGCCAAACTTCCCAGTGTTGTATTTAAGATTTTGACAGATCAAGAGAAAGGATTTGTTGATATTTTAATAATTCCAAGCCTGGTTTATTGAAATATGAACTAAAAAAAAGCTGAAATTTGAATGTTCAGGCCAATTTTCAGTAATATTTAGTGTTCTCTGATTTACAAAATAAGATATCCAAAATTCCCTTAGCAAATTTTTTGTATCTAATATGACAAATTTGCAAATTAAACCTGGCTCTTTCCATTTTTCAGACATAAAATTGCTTATTTACACATCAAAACATAACATGATCAAAAACTTGTAATATATTTGTCTGTGTAAACTACAGAAATCTGCAAAAGCAAATTAGCCTCCTGACATTTCTGTGACAGGAGTGGACAATGGGTAAAGTGTCTTGCCCAACGAGATTTGAACTGGGAATCCTCTGGTTTGTGATCTAATGTTCACTTCTGCCAGTGCCACTGCTGAAGCTGTAAGTTTTGCTTTAAATATTACTAAAGGAAATACTTTTGTATCCACATTGTGTGTTGGGAAGTACTGAAAATACATATTCTGAATACAAACTGTTTAACCCTCAAAGACCTACGACATCATATACGATACCGAGGAATATGTTTTCTATAACCGCGCATAACTTTATAACTGTAAAAAATAAAAACTTACTTTCTCCCCTCTGAAAGTGCAGACATAGAGGTTTCCGTACATTTCTGCAGCTTTATCCTACGTCACACTCACGCTGTGTGATGACGTGAGCAAAACGAGTGTCCAATAGGAACTTTGCTTTCTGCGTCAAGATGGTCGACTCCTCTCGACTGTGTGTGTTTATAGCAATTGAAAAAGCCGCTCTAAGGGCAGTTTTTTTCTCCAATAAATGCCAAATTACACATCTTGGTGTGCGTAATTGTGCATCCCTTTCTATTTTTATTTGAAAGGTTTATTTCACTCAAAATGAACAAATACAAATGTAATAAACACCAGGGAAATGCAGAAGTGCTGTGGCTCTGGCCCTGGACCTGACAGGAGCTGTTTCCAGGACTGGACCAGAAAAGTAATGGGGCGATTACACTTTTTTTTTGTTTTTAGGGCAAAAAGGAGATTTTTAGTTTACTTACAGACTTTATATTTTTCATTTTTGTAGCTAAGGCCCTAAATTAAGCATTTTTTCTGTCCAAAAAGTTGTTTATACATGTTTGCTGTGTGTTCTGTATAAAAGAGTGTGAATTTTATTTTCTGTTTTTTTTCCATCTCTATTTCTGGTCCTGTAGCTTTTATTACAGCCTCAGGACACAACTACAGCAGCAGATTGTGAAATAACAGGTTGTAGTGAAAAAAAGGATGTAGAACACTTCATTAGGGGGTAAAAGGGGCAGTTTTAAAAGCAAAATTAAGAAAAAAATCCAGGCGAGAAGAAATGTAGTAAAATTGTCCTTAGGTCTTCAGGGGTTAACCAAAATGTCATGTTTTTTACACTATAATTAGGGCTGTCAACGTTAAAGCATTAATCGCAACTAGATTAATGCAATCCATAACACCATTTTTTAAAAAAATATAATAATTAGAGTTCGCCAGCCTTTTGTCCCTTCTAAAAACGTGCTTTTTTAATTTTTTTTTTTTACTCGTGGTTAAGTTCGCCGACTTTTTGTCCCTTCTACACATCCGTAGGCAGCTCCTCTGGCTGTTTCGCTGAACTTCAGAGCACTGTGTTTCAGTAAACTCACCGCCGTGATGGAGAAACTGACGCTTCTGGACTTTTGACCGGTTTATTTGACTTTAAAAAACTTCCAGACGCTACAATTTACAAGTCAAAAGCAGCCTGTGTCAGCAGAGTTTCAGCACCAGCGAAGTACGTCTAGTCTAAGTTAATTCCTTCGAGCTAAAGACCCGGGTTCAGCGACCGGAGCATCTCAGACCTGTGGATAATCACACAGTAAAGAAAATAACTACAGCGATTGCTAAATGGGTAAGAATTGCTTTACATTATAGCTTTAAAACGGCCTTGAAATGCGAATAACACAATTTTAAACATACAATTCGATATGAGATCAATCGCAATTAACTATGGAATCGTTTGACAGCCCTAATTGTAATATAATCCAATTCGATGTAAAAGTTTCGCAGATATTCAGCATTCAGTAGTATTCAGTAAGTAAATGCATTTTATTAGAAGTTTCAAATTGGTACCTCTAAATTTAACACTTCTTCTTACTCACCTTCAGTGCCTCGCCATAAAACATAAAAGCGGCAAACAGGAATGAAAAAAAAAGTATGAAAAAGTATGATAATGATTTCCTGGTGATGAAAAATCTGCCTTCTGGCTCAGATCTGATGAGGAGCCCATCTCTTTACGTCCGCGTGCCAGGAAAGTGATGTGGTCAATGAGGGCGCGCCGGGCTCATTTACACTGAAATAAGTGCACCGTCAGTGGGATGGCTCTGATTAAACTCGGGCCTCACTGCTCCACGCCCAGTCCCTCTTCATTTTCTCCTCCTTCTGTCTCTCTGCTCCCGTGTTCTCCGAGCCCTTGGAGCTGCTTCCGAGCGATCTTCCCATTTCTCTTTATCTTTCTCCACCTCCTCACCTATAATCTATCACCGCGATAAAGAAATTCTGTGGTCTTATTTACATTTTAGAGTCAAAAAGCTGCACTTCACTGTATAGTTATGTTAAAAGGCGCATATTACGCTTATTATATTGTTTTCTGACCTGTTATAATGTTGTTTCCTCATCACAAACAGACCTGGAGTTGTGTTTTGTTTCATTCACACATGTTTAATGCACAAATCCTTTCATATTTAGTCTGGCTCTACTAATACAGGAAGTAATACTAGAATCCTTTGGATATTTTCAGTGCTGGAATTGCCAATCTCTACTGAACTAAAGGTAAAAGGAGCTGTTAGCTTGAAAACTACCACTTTATGACATGACAAGGTGGGATATTTTTGAGCATTTTGAGCTTTGGAGGTGTAGACAGACTAATAAAGCTACTCAAACATGTGCGAATGAAACAAAACACAACTCCAGGTATGTTTTTGAGCAGGTAATATCAATTTTGAGTAAATTGGACCTTTAAACTAGTGTTACCCGTCTTTCAGCTGGGACGTTGTCGGTTTAATTCCAGGTCTGATCTAGAATACACACTTATTCAATACTTTTTAAACTATTGCTCAAAGGTTTGGAAGTGAAATCCAAGGTTTGTAAATGTTTTAAATAGTCTTATGAAATTGTTGCTTGAAATGTGCCCCGTTATTCTAAATTGTATTGTTGCGACGCTGTTTTGGCGAATCAGGGATGAGCATGATCTGTCCATATTGGAAAAAAGAAGACATATTGTAGTAGGGTGACCGTATTTCCGTTTGTGAAAACCAGGACACCTTAGTGGAGGCGGGTGGGACCTGGGCCTCCCCCATCTGGCATGTTGCAGGTTGACCGACTGTCTGCGTCTGCTCGCTCCTTCTGGGTGTACAGAGAGCTCCACACTGAAGGCGCTCAGGAGTTGCGTAACATTCCCCACCACGTGCTTTAGTGCCGGTCAATTTAATGGTCCAAAGAAAGGTAGTGAAACCAGGACATTTCCCTCACTATATAAAAAAAACCCCAAACAACCCAGATGCCCAGGATAGGACGTGAAAACTGGACATATCTGGGGAAAACCGTACGTTTGGTCACCCTATATTTTAGATGACTGAAAAACACTGTATTTCTGCAGGATTAATGAATGAAGAAATAGTTAATAGAATGTTTAATAGAATGAAGAAATTTTGTTTGTAAACCACAGGTGACCAATGGGCAACTGAAATAAACAAATCTGATTGGACGATCACGTTTGACCAGGCTTGAGATTGGGCAGAGGGTGTGGTTACCAGACTGACATTGATCTGATGAAAAAATATAAAGAGGTATCATTGTGGGTTTCCTGAAAACTGATTCTCTAACAATGATTCTGATTCTGATTCTCTAACAATGTCCAACGTCTGACTTCAGCCCAGTATGTAAAATCATAACTGTATCTGAACTGGCAACTGCTGCCCAGGGTCTCCAGCCTTCGTCCTCTGGTGAGTTACCTTTACAAAATTAAAAAGCCAGAGAGCCACTCATTTTGTTGCTAGAAATTGAGTAAATATAAGAGCGACACTTTTTATTTATTCAGCACAATACGTATAATTCAGAAATCCCTTGGTGAGCCACTTGGACGTGAGCTACAAGCGGGAGACCCTGGACCAGGCCACAAACACTGACACCTGCATCACATTAGGGAACTGTTAATGTATGTTTTAATGTTTGTTTGTTATCTCTTCCTATTCAAATAAACAATAAATAAATGAATAATGAGTAATGAGGAAGCATGAAAACCCAACATGTAGATAGACAGATGGATGGATGGATAGATGAGTGATGGATGGATGGATGGATGGATGGATGGATAGATATATGGATGGATGATAGATATATAGATGATAGATAGATAGATGGATAGATGGATGGATGATAGATATATAGATGATAGATGGATAGATAGATAGATAGATAGATAGATAGATAGATAGATAGATAGATAGATAGATAGATAGATGGATGGATAGATGATAGATGGATGGATGATAGATAGATGGATGATAGATAGATGGATGATAGATAGATGGATGATAGATAGATGGATGATAGATAGATAGATGGATGATAGATAGATAGATAGATGATAGATAGATGGATGGATGATAGATGGATGGATGGATGATAGATGGATGGATGATAGATAGATGGATGGATGATAGATAGATGGATGATAGATAGATAGATGAATGGATAGATAGATAGATAGATAGATAGATAGATAGATAGATAGATAGATAGATAGATAGATAGATAGATAGATAGATAGATAGATAGATAGATAGATAGATAGATAGATAGATAGATAGATAGATAGATAGATAGATAGATAGATAGATAGATAGATAGATAGATGGATGGATGGATGGATGGATGGATGGATGGATGGATGGATGGATGGATGGATGGATGGATGGATGGATGGATGATAGATAGATAGATGGATAAACGGACGGACAGACAGACAGACAGACAGATAGATAGATAGATAGACAGATGGATGGATAGACTGAAGTAAATTGAGAGTAGGAGAGACGTACATGGCGTTTGACATCATCCAGGCTCAGCACAGCTCCTCGGTCGTTGTTGTTTCGTCCCTTGTGTTTCTTCTTCACACACCTGCACAGCTTGTACTTGATCACCTGCACAAACACACACATGAAAATAAGTAATGGACCCTCCACCAGAAAACCCACGCAAATATAATAATCCCTACACATGGAAGCATTTCAATCCTAATCCAAGTTTACCGGTGGATTAAGAACAAATGACTGCCAATTATAACATCTTATAGACCATTTTTATTATCAATAAACAGCATTTACAGAAAGTTATGAATAAACAGACTGAGCAAGTGTCAATGTTCACACAACTTATGAAAAAATACAACTAAATAGTTATCAAAAACTATACTTTTAATAATACTAATAATGATATTGACTAGTAGAAGTAGTAGACGTAGTAAAGTTCTCACAATACTAAAATATTCAATACCACAATGATAAAGATCAGACACTAAGGGTGTTTTCACACTCGGTCCCCTTTAAGTGAAGCAAACTCAGTCCTCTGTAAGGGGACTAAAAATGAACCATCAGAAAAAGAGCTCAGTTTGTTTTGTGTTCACATTGTGAGTTTATTACAAAAAGGACGGGTTTTCTTTCTGGTCCACTTGAGTTCTGATGGAGCCCCAGTCCCCTTTCTCTGCACATCACATCCAGGTATCGCAAAATCTTGATCTTTTTTTGTATTTCTATTTGCGTTGGCATCAACCAGCACAGCGACCACTAAACCAGGTCTAAACCAGTTCTAAACAGATCTAAACCAGGTCTAACCAGATCTAAACCAGGTCTAACCAGATCTAAACCAGGCCTAAACAGATCTAAACCAGGTCTAAACCGATCTAAACCAGGTCTAAACCGATCTAAACCAGTTCTAAACAGGGCTAAACCAGTTCTAAACAGATCTAAACCAGGTCTAAACCGATCTAAACCAGGTCTAAACAGGGCTAAACCAGTTCTAAACAGGGCTAAACCAGTTCTAAACAGATCTAAACCAGGTCTAAACAGGGCTAAACCAGTTCTAAACAGAGCTAAACCAGGTCTAAACAGATCTAAACCAGGTCTAAACAGGGCTAAATCAGGCCTAAACAGATCTAAACCAGGTCTAAACAGGGCTAAACCAGTTGCGGCTGTAAATAAGTGCACATGGTGATGCGTTCAGGGGCAGTATGGACACAGACAAATGACTCCGCAGATAAATCCTGATGCGGAGCCACACATCAGGACATTTATCTGATTTGATTAAATGGACAGAATAGGGAGAGTCTAAGCTTTATAACAAGGTAAAACATGTCCACGTGGAATATCGGCCCATATCAGCAAGATTTTGGCCGATAATATTGACCAACCGATATATCAGTCGGGCTACCCTTAGTTTCTACACAAAACCCCATGTTCTGATCCGTGGCATAATGTTGTTTCCTCATTAAAAACATACCTGGAGTTTTGGTTTGTTTCCTTCATACATGTTTAACACAAACGCTGCATAATGAGACCGAGTTCTTGACTCAAACTGAACACAAACTGAGGTCGTGTGGCAATACAGGAAGTGCTCCGGTGTGTTTTTAAACTCCGTACACCTCCACTATAATCATTTGGATAATTTCAGCCTTGGGATTGCCTTTCCCTTCTGAAATAAAGTTAAAACGGCAGCGGTGGAACTAAATATTTTATCTTTGGAGATGTAGATAGGCTAATACAGTAATACAGGATTATTCAAACATGTGTGAATGAAACAAACAAAACTCTGGGTAGGTTTTCAATGAGGCGACGACTTCCTAACATGGCTTGAAGCTCGCAAGAATCAACTTTGTGTAACGTGCGACCTTTAAATTGTAATTCAAACAACAGCGCCTTCGTGCATTTCTAAACTTGCGCCCCCGTTGATCCTGTGCAGTTACAGCATCCCTCGATCAACACAAAACAAGCAAATCTCATTTAATCAAGGACACTGCCCGGCAGCTCAGCCCCCGATCTGCCATGTGCTTTAGAAGAAGAGAGAAAACAAAGAGGCATTTTAATATTCCCGTAATGAGACTGGACACAGACTGTATAATGTATGCAAATGTTAATGTATTCAACAGTGCTGCAGATGTGGAGGCTGTTGATAAGCTGAAGAGGGGTATTATGGGTAAGAATACTGGTCTTCCAAGAAACAATAAGATTTCTGTTTGTGAAGATGTGATTTTTATTAAAAACGACAACTTGGAATTCAATAGGTTAGTTTAATTAGATTTTGCTGTTTTGGAGTTTGCAAAAAAAAAGTTAAAGGTGCATTGTGCAGCTTTTCTGAGTCCGTCACCTGTTTGTCTCCATGGAAATGTTATAGCTTTGTCTAGAATGTTCCACAGTATGGATTAAAACTGATCTATCACAAGCAGGTTTCATTACAGTGCAGATCTGTGGAGAGTCGCCTCTATTCAGAGAAGGAATTATTGTATTTTTGAGCAATAGAAATGCCCATAATGAAGAAATGCTGGATGAATCTGGTTAATGCCATACGACGGAACATTCCAGGCAACGCAGTAACACCAGCAGGTAGCGGACCCTCCACCAGAAAAGTTCCGCAGTGCATCTTTAACTGCAGAAGTGAAGGAGGTCAGCTCATGCTATCAGTTTCACAGCAATAAACTCTGTACTGAGGGATACGTACGGCCAATTTCAGCGTTTATCCAGGACATAGAGAAAAACCCCCGCACACTGTCGTACTTGCAAACTGTGAGATTTATTAGGATCTATTACAACGTTCTGGCACAAGGGCTTCATCAGGCAAATAGAGAGTGTGAGCTCAGGTGGCTGTTGTAAATAGGGTGTAGCAAGCCAAGCACCCAAGAGTGACAGTGTTCCCAAAACAATACAAATTATAAAGGCAATCAACTCTTAAACAGTAATATAATCATGAAAACAATAATACTATTACTACTACTACTAGAGATGGGCAGGATTAGTCGACTAATCGATAATTGATCATTAAGAATTTCATTGATCACGTTCATTTTAATCGACAAACTGAATGTAGGTGTCTGTGCGTAACGTAGCTTAAGGAGTCGAGGCTGCGGCTCACAGCACAAACACTGGAGCCTCACAGTCCCACGTCTCGGCTCCTTGGAGATCACTATATCCCTCAGAGTGCGTTTACCTGCACATCAGTGTCCCGGGTATGATCTTTTTTTTTTTTTTGAGTGTCCCGGTTTCGCTTGTATACACAGCATCTCCAACGCGACATACGCACAGAACAGACTCATCATCAGCAGAACATCCTCTGTCACAGAAAGAACACTCATATTCCACTGAGTCGTGTTCTTTAGTCCGACAGAAGCTGAAGCATCAACACAAGGAAAGAGCTGCTTTTTTCACTGTTTAGACCTGGGCTAAACCAGGTCTAAACCAGGTCTAAACCAGGTCTAAACAGGTCTAAACCAGGTCTAAACAGATCTAAACCAGGTCTAAACAGATCTAAACCAGGTCTAAACAGATCTAAACCAGGTCTAAACAGGTCTAAACCAGGTCTAAACAGGTCTAAACCAGGTCTAAACAGGTCTAAACCAGGTCTAAACCAGGTCCAAACAGGTCTAAACCAGGTCTAAACAGGTCTAAACCAGGTCTAAACCAGGTCTAAACAGGTCTAAACCAGGTCCAAACAGATCTAAACCAGGTCTAAACCAGGTCTAAACCAGGTCCAAACAGGTCTAAACCAGGTCTAAACCAGGTCTAAACCAGGTCCAAACAGGTCTAAACCAGGTCTAAACCAGGTCTAAACAGATCTAAACCAGGTCTAAACAGGTCTAAACCAGGTCTAAACAGATCTAAACCAGGTCCAAACAGATCTAAACCAGGTCCAAACAGATCTAAACCAGGTCTAAACAGGCCTAAACCAGGTCCAAACAGATCTAAACCAGGTCTAAACAGATCTAAACCAGATCTAAACAGATCTAAACCAGGTCTAAACAGGTCTAAACCAGGTCTAAACACATCTAAACCAGGTCCAAACAGGTCTAAACCAGGTCTAAACAGATCTAAACCAGGTCTAAACAGGTCTAAACCAGGTCTAAACAGATCTAAACCAGGTCTAAACAGGTCCAAACCAGGTCTAAACAGGTCTAAACCAGGTCCAAACAGATCTAAACCAGGTCTAAACCAGGTCTAAACAGGTCTAAACCAGGTCCAAACAGATCTAAACCAGGTCTAAACAGATCTAAACCAGGTCTAAACAGATCTAAACCAGGTCTAAACAGGTCTAAACAGGTCTAAACCAGGTCTAAACAGTTCTAAATCAGGTATAATAATCTCTGCCATTCCTCTTATATATATATATATCTTCTATAATATAAGAAGTAGGGTTGTCAAAAGTACAGAAAATCTGACACTAACCAATACTAAAACTAATATCAAAACTAGATACTCATTTGAGCAGGTATCGATACTAAAAAAGTCACATTAGCAGGACAGATCTGAACCTTGGGCTGTATTAGAACAAGTCTAAGAGCACAGAGACTAGTATACGCCCATGGACCACTGAGGGATTGCACAGATATAACACCACCTGGTAACATAAAGTATTATAAACTACTAACATTTAATGAACTGTGGTACCAGAATCAGTATTGAGCATCAATATAGTCAGTATATTTACAACCCTAATAAGAAAACGGTGTAATCTCTCATTCATCAGGGTTGAATATAGAGAAGGTTTCAGCTGTGGTCATCTGGACACTCTCCGGCTCCCATCCAGAAGCCATTTCCAGTTTGATGATATTGGCTTGAGGCAGTAGGATTTATACTACTCCGAGTTAACCAAGCCCAGCCCCTGAGGGAGGAGTTTTAGAGTTTATTAGCGAACATCCGCCATTATGGATCGTTATGGCCTTATTGTGGAAAGTGATAGGGCCAATACACAATAATCGCATAAAGACCCAAACATCTTGATTGCAAAAACAGTGTCCAGATGACCACAGCTTAAACCTCCTCTATAACTATTATCTATTACTATCAACATTGCTGGAGTATAGATTTGTACAAGGGTCTCCATCTCTTTTTTCTGCACTGAGCTACCTTTACGAAACAAAAATTCCAGAGAGCTAATTATTTCAGCAGTCGCAAAGACACTGGGTAAATATAAGAGCCTCGGCGAGCCTTAGATGGGGAAGAATTACCGGTAGATGAAAATATAAACCATTATCCATTTACCAAGTTAGGCATCAAAAATGATATGTTTACCATGGTAATTAATCAAATTTTCCTTATTATCCCTAATACAGTGGTCCCTCATTTATAGTGTTAAAAAATAACCCATGATAGGCGAAATCCGTGAAGTAGTCAGCTTTATTTTGTACAATTAGCATAGATGATTTAAGGTGAGCCAGTGATCTAAGCGGGAATCAGAAAGAGGATCATTCTACATTCTATTTGACGAGCCGGGCCATACCGGCTCGTCAAAGCCTGATCCCGTCAGATCTCAGAAGCTCAGCAGGGCCGGGCCTGGTTAGTACTTGGATGGGAGACCACTGGGAATTCCAGGTGCCACAGGGGGGCGCCAGTGGCAAAAACTGTCGTAGTGTCCTTAGGCAAGGCACATCACCCACATTGCCTAGTATGAAAGTGGTGTGTGCGTGAATGGTGGTGGTGGTCGGAGGGGCCGATGGCGCAGATTGGCAGCCTCACTTCCGTCAGTCTGCCCCAGGGCAGCTGTGGCTACAATAGTAGATTACCACCACCGGGTCTGGAGTGAATGAATAATGCTCTGTAAAGCGTCTTTGAGTGTCCTGAAAAGCGCTATATAAAACTGATGCATTATTATTATTATTATTACACAAACCAGCCCACGATCTAAACTGAGGAGCACGGGGGGTGAAAAATATAGTTATGGGGAGATGTTGGCGCTGTTTTTTAATTCTTCTAAACAGACATGCCACCTTCGATTACGCACAACACAATATGCGTGTTTTCCCTAAAGGCCGCCACACACTACAGGAGAATTTGCCCGATTTTGGCTGCGATTTCTTCTCCCCGAGTTCAGGAGACGTGACCCGACTTTTTGTCTCCGTGTGCGATTTTGAAGCCGCTGCTCCTCATGTGTGGAGTCAGTGTCAGATCAGAACCACGAACATCAACAACGCGACGGAAACAGACGATAAAACAGAGTCAGGGGCAGAGGAGCGACGGACACAGAGACGCAACAAACAAACTCGGGACGGAGCGAAAATAAAGACTTTATTACTCACCTAATGTAAAGTGGAACATTTAAAGTGCAGCATCTGACCAACATTATCCATAGAAATTGACATCCAGTCCACAAAACCGCGCTATTAATCCAGTTTGAGGCGTTCTTTAAAAGTAAAAAGGCAAAAGTTGTTCTTCGCATGTGTTTATTTACCACAGAGCGTAAAGCTGCAGATTAGCGACAGTGACTCTACTTCCTGTGGACTTTATCGCCTCTTTTATGCTTTAAAAATCCTGTATCTGAAGTATTGCTCCACATTTCACACATAATAATAATAACACAGTTTGACTTGTGTCTAAACTAGAAGTGCAGAGCTCTGATCTTTGAACACTTGAGAATCTCAAATCGAGTAGTTTTACTGTAGACAGGAAACAGCTGACACCATCGCGCTCACAGCTTTATATCCTGTGGTCCGCACACAGATCCCGCTGCAGGATTTGTGATCAAAGATTTTTAGTCTCATAAGTTTCTCCTCGTGTCTGAGGTTTGCGCTTTTTGTTGCACTTTTAAAAATCGTTTAAGACAGAAAAATCCTGTTGTGTGAAGTGGCCTTTAGCCAATCAGAATGCAGAACACAACATAAAAAAAAAAAATCTGCGAAACAGCGAGGCCGTGAAAGGTGAACCGTGATATAGTGAGGGACGACTGTATAGAGAATTCAGAAATACCTTGGAGAGCGACTTGTTGCTCCCTACAGGTTGGAGACCCCCGAATTAGTACAAGAAAGAAAAATATTACGTAGGGATGCACTGTTCCAATACTGGTGTCAGATATCGGAACAGAAACTGAAAAATATCGGCTTATATCAGTTCAGCTAATATATAAACAGGGGTGCACATAACTGGTACGCTGGTACGCATGCGCAGCAAAAATAACGAATGCGTAATGCCACTTCAGTTACTGAGCGCCTTTGCGTTAGAGGTAAGATCTTAAGCCCGAGCCGAGGCCCGACCGACCGAATGTCAATCATTGCTTCGGGTCGGGTCGGGCCGGGCTTCTCTCTCGCTGACTTTTTTAAAATAAATAAACAGTTAAATTCGTGCGCAGAGCATGAGCCAGAGCCAGAGCGGCTCCTGTAACTGGAGCCGCAGAGCCAGCGCATGCTCTGCGCACGTGAACGACGCCCTCTTAATAATCTTACCCTCCGCAGGTCCGCATGAAATTTCGGGTTTGCTTCGGGCTCGGGCCTGCGAATCAAGTTAATTGGTCGGGCTCGGGTCGGGTCGGGTTTTAATACCCGCGGGTCGGGTCGGGCTGGATTTTTTAGGCCCGATCTTACCTC
Source organism: Odontamblyopus lacepedii (assembly GCA_034769755.1). Taxonomy (NCBI): domain Eukaryota; kingdom Metazoa; phylum Chordata; class Actinopteri; order Gobiiformes; family Gobiidae; genus Odontamblyopus; species Odontamblyopus lacepedii. The sequence goes on along the minus strand of CM068346.1, from coordinate 37,895,819 downwards.
TAGTGCGTACCAAACTCCATCTCCTGGTACTCACCTGAGTAACTCACTGAAAAAGTTATGTGCACCCCTGTATATAAACATATAAACTGATGTAATAAAACTACTTTCTGGTTATAGTCACACCACAAAGTCTGACCTTTCAAAAATAATGTTTGAACTTTTATTTCTACGATGTTGTTCTGTAGTGACTTGGGTGATAAATAACAGCAACATAGCACGTTTGGGTCAGTTTTCTGCTACTTATTTTTATATAGAAAGAAATAATTGCAGTTTTCACCCTGTGCTCTGGTATCGGTTGCTGTATCAGCCGATATTTCAACATCAACAGCTTCAGGCTAATCAGCACAATCGATATAATCACATGAACATGCTTTTTTTAACTGCATATTGGAGTTTTTTTTGGGGTGAAATCGCAATTTTGATTCGTAATTTTGTTACATGGTGGAATTGACATTAAAGTTCAATGTGACTTTGCCTTTGAAATATTTAAAGCTACAGTATTGGATTTGGTATCGGAAGTGGAAAAGCTGAATCAGTGCATCCCTAATATTAAGTACAGCAATGATTTTAGTCTCCACTACACTCCTGCTTCCTCCAAACCTCTAAAACAGCTGTGCAGGGACATTTAGAAGAGCGCCCCCTTCTGCTCACCTGAAGCCAGTGCTAAACTAAAGTCAGAAGTCGAGTTTTTCTTGGAGTTACTTTTTGTTTGAACCTCCGTGAAGTCGCCCTCACCAAACGCAAACCTACACAAAAACTATGTCAATCGTTTGTGCTTCATTTGTGCTGGAAAAAGTTTTGTTTGTGCGATTCTGGTTCTTAAAATATTTGCAGTTTTATTTTCAGCCGATGACGTCGTCCAGAACCTCAGAATGTGAAACAGCCTCAAAACAGGCAGAAAATTACATAAAACGTTTGTATTTCGTTTGTGCTGTTTTGTGCTGTGACAATTTTCATTTGTGCGAGTTTACTTCTAAAATTATTCATTATTATTCCTACAGTAATTATAGGACGTAATTTCCGCTCAGCTGACGGCGGCAAACTCCACAAAACCAGTGGCGATAAACAATCTGAGGCTGTGGAAAAGTCTGTATTACTATATAAAATATGAATCAAAAGCAAATGACTAAAGACTGAAACAGACTTTTCCACAGCCTCAGATCGTTTATCGCCACTAGTTCTGTGGAGTTCGCCGCCGTCAGCTGAGTGGAAATGACGTATATTAATAATTACCGCAGAAATAATAATGAATAATTTTAGAAATAAACTCGCACAAATGAAAATTGTCACAGCACAAAACAGCACAAATGAAATACAAACATTTTCTATAATTTTCTGCCTGTTTTGAGGCGATTTCACATTTTGAGGTTCTGGACGACGTCATCGGACGAAACTAAAACTGCAAATATCTTAAGAACCAGAATGGCACAAATGAAACTTTTTGCAGCACAAAAGAAGCACAAACACTTGACATAGTTTTTGTGTAGGTTTGAGTTTGATGGGGGCGACTTCACACAGGTTTTGTTTGACAGTGTTTTCAAAGTGTTTTCAGTTTGAGTTTGAGAGAATAGAGCCTAAATATGCAGGATTTGTGTCTTAAACATGCGTAAATGAAACATAACACAGCTGTGGGTCTGTTTTTGACGACGAAACAACATTTAAACAGAGATCAGAACATAGTGCAATACAGATCCTTTAAGTCCGATGTTTGGCTAAAACAGAACACTGGTCTATACTCGAGCTTTAAGACCGCGAGTGGACAGTAAATGGGCAAAATTATATGTTTTTGTTTGTCATTTTATTATGAGCCAACAGCCATTATCCATTTAACGTACTGCGGTATGTAAATGGCTCCTCTGAAGCGTATAAAGCCCCTCCCGTCCTCAAATACTGAAGTAGCCCAGCGTCGTGCAGTCGAACAGAACTCTGCCTTTAGCGTCGTACTTCCTGTTGTCTCCTTCCACTGTGGCGTAACCTAGAAATCACTTATTTGGCTCAGTGTTTAGATGCGTCGAGCTCCTGCCAGCGAAGACGCCGTCGTGCTTTTGCCGAGTTGAACGAATCACGCACGACTTCAATTATAAGAACGGCAGCGGGTTTCAGATTGGGCTTTTGATTACGGTTACGCTCACACATCAGTTTGTGTATTAAAACCCTACGCTTGTTTTGGCAACGAAAACATCTCGGTTTTAATAATCGCAGTCAAAACTTTCCCATTGCCAGTCTCAACAAATGCTCCTCAGTCGATTTTATTTCATCTAAAGCCGCAGTAAGCAACTTTCTAGCCAAAAAAAGTGTTTTGATTGTGTTTATTGCACTGAAAAACTCTTTACAGTGAGCAGGCTTGCATCTCCATAAACCAGACTCTTATTTGGTCTGGAGGAGGAACTCTTCTGGCCCGTTTCCATGGAAATGTTGTTCCTTTGGCTATAATGTTCCACAGTACACAGAAAACCGAAGAAGATTTATTCTCTTAAATCTATACAAAAAAAACGTATTTATCTTGTTTTAAGGGATATTTACTAAATAACTATAAATGATAAATATGTCAGATTAGATTAAGTTTATTTCAAGAAATTATTACTTTTGTGTTATCTGTTTATTTGTATATGTCTCTTCTGTCTTTGTTAACATTTATGTGAAGCCCTTTGGTCAACTGAAGTTGTTTTAAATGTGCTATAGAAATAAACTTGAATTGAACTGAACTTTCTTTTCTTATTTTATATTTTATATCTATAAACTAGTTAGGAAGCACAAAACAAGCAAAACAAGTGTTAAGATGGAGTTTGAGACATTTTTTATGGATGTAAATCAGTCGATCTTGGACTGAAACTGTCCAGTATCTCTGTACCTTCTGTCTGTAAAATGGAAAGTTTAAAAGATTTAAAAGTTTTAGGCGAGTGCTGCAATTTGTCAGTAAATTAACAAGTGGTAATTAGTCTTAAAATAAGGAAATAAAGAATTTCATTAACTAAAGTCAAGAATAAAACAGTCAATAACAAGCTTTATATTCTAGTTTTAAGATTTTTCAGTTTAATCTATTCTTAGAATTTGCGTGTTATGCTTTATTTTAGATCACTTAAAACTTAGATTATTGCTTAAAATAAGTGATTTTATCTTATTTTGAGATTTATGAAGGCCTGGATATATTTGATTATTTTAGGATTTCTTGATAAGTAAATTTCACTCACTGCACTGACAGATTCACTTGTTTCTAGAGCATTTTAACTTAAAACAAGATGATTTTTCCAGTTTTAACCCCTTGAGTGCAGAGCAGAGTGTCACAAATATGCAACAAACTGTTGGATCAAGATATAAGCCAAGCAAATTTGCAACATACACAAATTTCTATTATTATTTTCATTTATTTTTTTGCTAAAGTCAGTTTAATCATCTCAACTTAATTTAACATCTACTTAAAGGCAAAAACACACACAAAACTTTTTTTTATATATATATAAATCTATATAAATTCATGCATTAACAGCTTTTAAGGAGGAGTATTTTTGCAGTGAATAAACTATTTCTCTAGAGAATGTTCTGAAGTTTGGTTTAACTTTCTATTTCCAGGGAAAAGTTACATATTGTTATGATTCAGCTGGCGCTGGCGCTGTGGTGGCGACAGGTAGAGGAGCGCCTCGAGTGAAGAACTGTTTGGGCCTTAAACTGTGATTTGTGCAATACTGAACCATATTCAAGGACTTATTTCTCCTCGCAAACCTACCTGTCACGATGAGGAAGTGGGGGCTATATGTGCTGTTTGTGCTGTGGCTAACCTCTGGAACCCTGCTCGCATTGAATGCGAGAGCGAAAACTTTGCGCTACAGTCGGGAGGATTTGCTACTTTTGCGGGATGTGGACTATTCTATCCCAGCGGATCTACAATTCTTCGCTGAGATCTTCCCGAACCGATACGGAACCGGCAGCAAAACTAACAGCTCTGCCCGACGTAGGAGGCGGGGGAGAAGGGGTGGAGTGAGGCAGAGACTGAAGAGGCTCACCGGTACATCAAAAAGCCCTCCCCTTCCCTCTATTTTGCTCGCAAATGTCCGCTCGCTCCGTAACAAACTGGATGAACTACACATCAATGTCTCGTGCCAGTGGGCATATAAGGATGCTGGGCTAATCTGCGTCACGGAGACCTGGCTTGATAGCACCATCGCGGATGCACAGCTCTCGCTTAGCGGCTTCGGGTCTCCTGTGCGCCTGGACCGGGACACTGCGAGCAGCCAGAAGAGGCACGGGGGCGGAGTCTGTGTATATGTCAATCAGGCTTGGAGCAGAGCTGCTACTGTCACTGACTCGAGTTGTACACCCGATGTGGAGCTGCTTGCTTTGACTTTTAGACCCAAGTACCTTCCACGAGAGTTCGGACAATTTGCACTGGTACTTGTGTATATCCTTCCATCAGGCAATGCCACGCGCGCGTCTGAAGCCATTACGTCATGTGTGCAACGGCTCGAGAGCGCGTCTCCTGACTCTCCTGTGTTAGTTTTAGGGGACTTCAATGGTTGCAGATTAAATAAGACTCTTCCTACTTACCACCAGTATGTGTCCTGTGCCACCAGGGGCGACAAAACAATTGACCTCTGCTATGGCAATTTAAAGGATGCATACAGATCTTATAAAAAACCTCCTCTCAGCACTGCAGACCATAATGTTTGTCCACCTAGTCCCAGCATACCGCACTAAACTACAGAGAGAGGGTGTAGTTAAGAAGCAGGTCAAACTGTGGGACACGGAGGCCCAGGAGAAACTTCAGGGGCTGTTTGACTGCACACTGTGGGAGGTCCTCACAGAGGGTTGCAGTTTAGAAGAGGCTACTGATGTTGTAACATCATACATCACCTTCTGTGAAAACATGCTGGTCCCCATGAAAACTGTGAAAGTGTTCTCAAACAATAAGCCGTGGATAACCAAATCACTAAAATCTACATTGAATGAAAAGAAAATAGCATTTAACTCAGGCAATTTGATCGAGGCAAACTTATTCAAAACAGACTCAATAAAGAAATTAAATCTGCCCAAAGGACATATAAAGAAAAGGTCGAGAGGCTTTTATAGGGAAAACTAAGAATGCCTGGCAGGGTGTCAAAATGCTAGCTGGTTTCCCACATCCTCACCATCTGGACTTCCTGCTGAGGTGTGTATTAGCATGTCGGAGGACCTCAATAACTTCTACTGCAGGTTTGATCAGCGTGACTTCACACAGGAGAGGGAGGAGCTCTCTGCAGAGTCTCTCCTCCATGATCCATTCCTGTGCTAACCTGCAGCTGCAGTCAGAGGATGTGGAGCTCATTTTGAGGCGGTCAAAACCCAGCAAGGCTCCTGGACCAGATCAGATCTGTGGGCCTTTTAAAGGTTTGCAGCAGTCAACTGGCCGGGGGTCCTGTGCTCACTGTTCAACCAGCTCCTGGTTGAACATTCCATCCCCTCCATCTGGAAATCCTCCATCATCTGCCCTGTGGCTAAGAGGAGCAATCCCACCACCAACAACGACTATCGACCTGTAGCTCTGGCGTCACTGGTCATGAAGAGCTTTGAGAGGCTCGTCATGGCCCAGCTGCAGGCGATGTCCGGTGTGCCTCCGACCCACTACAGTTTGCATACCGGCCGCTGGGGGTGTAGACGATGCAATGCTGACCCTGCTGCATGAGACCATCTCTCACCTGGAAAAGCCAAAATCCCATGTCAGCCTCGTCTTTGTGGACTTCTCAAGTGCATTTAACACAGTGCAACCACATCTCATGGGAAAAGCTGCTTCAGATGAATGTCAACCCCCCACCTCATTCTCTGGTCTCTCCTTCCTTACGGAGAAGGAATCAGAGGGTCAGGGTCAATGGTCACCTCAGCACAGTCAGGACAATATCCACCGGTTCCCCCCAAGGCTCAGTGATCTCTCCACTTCTCTTCACTTTGTACACGAATGACTGCAGGAGCACCACTCCAGGAATAACATACATCAAGTACTCGGACGACACAGTAATCATGGACACTACTAACACTGACGGACGGCTACAGACAGAACTAGACTCTTTTTCACTTTGGTGCAGGAATAATTGTTTGGACTTAAATGTTTCAAAAACCAAAGAAATGGTCATTGTGTTCCATCATGGACTCATCACCTCTCCCACACTCACTGTTAACAACGAAGCAATAGAAAAGGTTCACTCATACAAATATCTTGGCACCATAATTGATCACAAAATCACTTTTCAACTGAACACTGAAAACATTTTCTCCAAATGCCAACAACGCCTTTTCTTTCTCCGTAAACTTCATAAACTACAGGTTCACCAATCAATTCTTGCAGTTTTTTTTTACAAATGCTTTATACAGTCCATCCTCACATTCAATATCACAGCCTGGTTTGGTTCACTCAGTCTCACTCATCGCAACACACTCAACAGAATCGTTAAAATCAGCAGTAAACTCATAGGACAGCAGCAAGAGTCACTCACCACCATCTACAATGACAGAGTCTTGAGAAAGGGCACACAGATCTCCACAGACAGCTCACACACTCTTCACTCACTCTACAGTCTGTTACCATCTGGACGGAGGTTCAGGTCCCTCTCACTTAAAACTAAGAGGGCCACGGCCAGTTTTATTCCCTCCTCCATTCGCCTGTTAAATGGCTGATGAAGCCACATGGGCAGTTAATCTGCATTGGGGAAGTGAGGGGCTGTTATGAATGTATTCTTTTATTGATCTATTTATTATTATGCATTTGATGAATGTGCTTTTTATTAATGTTTGTGTGGAGTCTTCACTTGTGCTGGTGCTCTGTCTGCAAACGAAGTTCCTAACGGATAAATAAAGTTATTTGAATTTGAATTGAATTGATTGTACGTTTAAGCGATGCGGCTCCAATTTTCTACAGGGAATATTGGGAGTTCTTTGAAGAAACGTATGTGTAGAAAAGTATAATTTACATGTCTTAAAACTTCTAACTTGCCCATAATAATAATAATAATAATAATAATGATAGATAATATATATTAAAGAATCAAGTACCTCGTAAAGATAGTCAAAGAGTTCAAGGATGGTCAGGATACTCGCTCCAATGAAGAGCCCCATCTGACCACCAATGTCACCTAAAAACAAATAAATAAAGAATAATAAAAATGTAAGTTCGGTGATGTTATTTCAAAGAGGGTTTTTTATAAGCCGTATGTTTTATTCTTACCCAGCAGCCCGGCCAGTTCATAGGCCTTCTTCTGCTCAATGGTCTCGTAGTTTAGTGCTTCAAAGTAGATGTCCAACACCAGGATGTTTTCACTATAAAACAGACAAAAAAACGCAGTTAAAAGAGGGTAATTATAAGTTTATGTGATGGGGACTTTCAGTACACCCAAGGACGTCCTAATAAAAAGGATCTGAAACAGCGAAAAGCCACAGTAAAAACACAACACATCAAACACTAATTGCAGCGGGGGAAAAAAGAAGTGAGTTTCGGAGTTTAAAGGTGATTTATAAAGGCAAAAACTTTTCTGGTGGAGGGTTTTATCTTCATGGAGACCAAACTAGACCAAGTTACAGGTCGGATCTGTGGAGTGGCGACCCCGCTCACAGTCAGAACGCCTGTTTTTCCTGTATTTTTGAGCAATAAATCCATCTGTAATTGAATAAACGTACCGTATTTTTTAGATTTTTCGCCGGATTATAAAGCGCAATAAGCGAGACTGACACCTTAACCCAGGCATCCAATTCAATTCAATTCAATTTTATTTCTATAGCCCAGAATCACAACAAGACTTTCCCCAATGGGCTTCACAGTGAAAAACATGGAAACATAATCTGACATAGACATCCGCAAACACATTGTCCCATCCTCAGTGTCTCAGAATCCTCGATCCATCGGCAGATCGTGGAGTAACTCGCCCGGCGTTGCCTCTGTCTTGGTGAATGTGAGTTCACCTTCTGTCGTCCAACGCTCCCAACACAGCTGCAATTTAACTTTGAACCTGTTGACACCGATATCTAGTTGTTGGATTTCTTTGGTTAATCCACACGAAAATTACGCCGCTCTATATACACATTGAGTAATAATGTGTTTAATGCAGCTTTGCGCACATTTGTATACATTTTAGGGAAACAAAATTTAAAACCGCATGGCTCATTTGCATAAGCGTAAAAAAAAAAACAGCTCACGCTCTGATGTGTTCAGCTTCTGTTGGACTAAAGGACACGATTCAGTGGATTATTTGTGTTCTTTATGTCACAGAGGGTGTGCAGTTTACGGTGAGTCTGTTCTGTGCTTCTGTCGCGTTGGAGATGGTTCATGTTAAACGTTTCAGAGATTCTACATCTGCAGTAGCACAGGCCGGTTTAGCGTTTTCGTGGTGAGTTACTTTGCGGCGCACGGACCTCGACGCAGAACCATAAATGAAAAACGACGGCGACAAAGTGACGCAGAGTCGATGCGTTGAGTCGACGCACTAATTCGGCCTTTAGTTTGCTTCAGTCGGGCATGCAAGTCAACACGTCTCTGAACAGGGGCCATTTCGGGTCCTCATACACACTGTAATATGATGTTGAAGCACAGGACGTATCACTCTTCGCTCAGCTGCAACTAAATACGCTGCATTTCTGTCCTATGCGTGAGTGTTTCTGAGAGTTTTTATGCTCAACAACTCGACAATCCATCCAGCGGTGCGGCTTCGTAGCTTACAAAAGTACTGAAACATTTTGACAATTTTTTGAGCGCCGTGTACCACAGAAAATTGGTTTGAAGTCAGTGAGCACAGCCAGAATTAACCCCCGAAGACCTAACAGCAATTTTAGTACATTTCTTCTCGCCTGGATTTTTTTTCTTAATTTTGCTTTTAAAACTTCCCATTTTACCCCATAATGAAGTGTTCTACCTCCTTTTGTTCAGTACAACCTGTTATTTCACAATCTGCTGCTGTAGTTGTGTCATGTGGCTGTGATAAAAGCTACAGGACCAGAAATAGAGATGAAAAAAAAAAAAAAAACAGAAAATAAAATTCACACTCTTTTATACAAAACACACAGCAAACATGTAGAAACAACTTTCTGAATATTAAAAATGCTTGATTTAGGACCTCAGCTACAAAAATGAAAAATATAACGTCTGTAAGTAAATAAAAAATATCTTTATTGCCCTAAAAAGAAAAAAAGTGTAATCGCTCCATTACTTTCCTGGTCCAGTCATGGAAACAGCTCCTGTCAGGTCCAGGGCCAGAGCCACAGCACTTCTGCATTTCCAGGTGTTTATTACATTTGGATTTGTTCATTTTGAGTGAAATAAACCTTTCAAATAAAAATAGAAAGGGATGCACAATTACGCACACCAAGATGCTTAATTTTCCATTTATTTGAGAATTAACTCCACTTAGAGCGACTTTTTCACTCGTTATAAACACACACAGTCAGAGGAGTCGACCATCTTGACTCACTTCACTCTTTGGCAAAGTTTGGGTCGATCAAAATGAACGGAGCGCATGAGTTTAGGAAAACAAAGTTCCTATTGGACACTCGTTTTGCTCACGTCATCACACAGCGTGAGTGTGACGTAGGATAAAGCCGCAGAAATGTACAGAAACCTCTATGTCTGCACTTTCAGAGGGGAAAAAGTAAGTTTCTGTCTTTTACGGTTAGAAAGTTCTGCGCGGTTATAGAAAACATATTCCTCAGAATTGTATACGATGTCGTAGGCCTTCGAGTACATACATAAAGCACATCATCTTATAAGGCACAGTGATGATTTTTGAGAAAAATAAAGGAATTTACGTGCGCCTTATAGTCCGAAAAATAAAAGTAGAGCTGTTTAACGTCACATTGTGGAAGATTCTAAGCAGAACAACGACATATCGACAGAAACAAGAAGGTGATGGACCCCTAACCAAAAAGTTACATAGTGCAGCTTTAAAAAAAAGTTGCATTGCTGATGTAAAATAAATAAACTACTTTTGAAACACAGAATATGGGGTAAAATGTGATATAGTGGAGCAAATATTTCACTTTGCTTCATTTTATTGCTTAGCTGTTCTCATCCAAGAGGTAATGGCAAAATAGTAAAGTTGAGTAGAAATTAGATAGAATGCCAGAAATTAAATGAAAATTGCTGAAAGAGGAAATAAAAATGATGAATAATCCTAAAACCAACTCTTGGGGGGCCCCATAAAGTAATAATGAGGGACATTTTTTTTTTTTTTTTACCAAGCTGATTTAAAATGTAAAATGTAAAATCTTGTCTATGGAGATATTTAGTGAAACGGCCACAGTCACCCGAGTGTTAGCTTAAGATATGTGTGAAACAAAGTGCGCTAGGAGGAGGCACTGCTCTGAACAAAATCTTGATTGAAATATCTCACCTTTGCTTTGCTGTGGCCCTGAAGCGACAACTGTGCATTTTTTCAGTCCAGTATTTTTCGGACTATAAATCGCACATTTTTTCATGGTTTGAGTGGCTCCTGTGACTTATACTCAGGTGCGACTTATATATAAAATAAAAAATCATATGTTGGTTATTTTCACACGGAGGGCACAAGAGGGCGCTCTAGGCTTGTGCACCACTGTCACTTCACCAACTGCAGCACCTCGGACCTGTTTGCTCAGTTAAATCCACATTTTTTTGTCCAGACAGTGAATAATCCACTGAATCTTGTCTTTAGTCCGACAGAAGCTCACTGCACCAGCACAAGCTGTTTTTTCAGCGCTTACCCTGTATGCAAATGAGCCATGTGACTTTAAGTTTCTATAAAACGTAAACAAATGTGCGCAAAGCTGCATTAAACACATTATTACCCAGTGTATATGTTGAGCGGAGAACTGGAAACGTCTGTAGAGCGGTGGTGGAGAGGAACAATCGAGCAACAGAAAGAAAGTTTGGAGTGAGCGAGAAACTTGTGTTTGGAGAAAAGTGGAGGAAACTCGAACTGAAATGAAGAAAACAAAAAAGCTCATCTCAGAAGTGACTCCGAGGATGAAGAATTCAGTGGATTTAGTGATTTGGAGCGAGATGGAGAGTTTGGTAAACTTGTTCTGTTGTTTCTGCTCTAGTTTTGTGAATAACTGTTCATATGTGACGTGAACAAACCAGACACATGTTCAGCCTGTTCTTCTCTGTTCTGTTATTACTATAACTTTCCTTTAGATGAAATGTCTGTTCTTGGTCTCTCATAAATTTCCCCCAACATTTATTTATTTATTTATGATTTTTTTCTTCTTCATTGTGCATTTTTTGGCTGGTGCGATTTATAGTCCAGAAAATACAGTAATTTTTTGGCTGGGTTGAGTTAGAGAAAAGTAAATAAATAATTAAAATATGAAAACATCTATTGAAGCACGTCTGTTCTTAAGCTTTATTGATCCGCAAGGGAAGTGATTATTTAGTTTCATCCTTTGATTTTATTTCTTTCATTTTGGAAAGTTTGAAAAGCGTTCATTTCAGTCTTTAATTCTTTTAATCTGGAGAACTGCCTTTAACTATGATGTTTCATAAAAATCAGATAAAAATCAAAGCATTTCGACGTCCATTTTACTCATTTTAAAAGTTTATTCATTTGTCGTAGATGTGTTCGCTTGAGGAAAGAATTAAAGTATGTCCCTGAAGACAGAAGTAGAAATAAAGACAGACGATTTCAATAACTTTTTGAACTTTGTGAAGAAGAATTACACACGGGATTCGCGGGAACACCTCGGGTAAGCTGTAAAATCATGATAAGAAATATTGCTGGATCTCGTCTCCGGGGCCACGGCTTCACGCCCCAGTGGAGTCGGGATCAAATTCCAAACCCGACTTTGTTCTTCTTTTTGTTCTGGTTAAAAAGCACATTTCACTACAGGTCTGATGGGAGCAGGATCTTAACGGAAACTCAAGCCTGTAACAGCTTTCTCCATTATTAAAGTCCATCTGAGTGTTAAAAAGACATAAAACACAATGAGAGATGACGACTTTTGCTGCGTCGTTAGTTCATTTTTCTCTAGAGTAAATGTGTGTTGAAAGCGTTTTATGCGTTGGGTGAATGAAGTGTACATTATTATGATTTTCGTCAGTGATAACTCAAGTAAACAAAGCGCCGTGTTAATAAATAACTGATGCATGTGTACGCTTTTACTTATCGTGACTTTCCATATTCATATTTTTACTGTTTTAATTTGTTTTTTGAAGTTTTTGTTTATGCAGTTTGAGTATTTTGACTTTCTGATCTGTTATAATGTTGTTTCCTCATCGCAAACAGACCTGGAGTTGTGTTTTGTTTCATTCACACATGTTTAACGCACAAATCCTGCATATTTAGGCTTTAGAGTTCTTCTCTCAAACAGAAAACATTCTGTTCCACCTTGTGATGTCATGTGGTAAAACAGGAAGTGCTTCAATGTGTGTGTAAACTTCATGCGCCTTCATTAGAATCATTTCCACATTGCAAAAACAAAATCTAGTCAAATTAAGAAAGTTTTACCATGATTTGAGTAAATTTCACTTGACAAGTAAAATGATCTGCCAGTGGAATAAGATTTTTGTACTTAAAGTATGAAAAGACATCTTACTACACTTCAAAAAAGGAAAACAACCTTTTGCACTTAAAATAAGAAACAAAACTGAATATTTCTTGAATTAAGAAAAAAAAACACTTATTCCACTGTCAGATAATTTCACTTGTCAAGTTGAATCGACTCATCCACCCATCATCTCCCGTTTAATCCGGCTGGGTCTCGGGGGCAGTTTACTGCCCAATACTCATAGCACCTGACCCCCCCATGAACCCCTCTGCAGGTGGTGAACCCACAGGAGGGTGGACAACATGGTCCTTGATGTTAGTTCAGGTGCTGCATGTTTTGAGTTGATGGGGGAAACCGGAGCACCCGGAGGAAACCCATCCAGACACGGGGAGGAACATGCAAACTCCACACAGAAAGGCCCGGGTGACCCGGGGATCGAACCCGCAACCTTCTTGCTGTGAGGCCTGAGTGTTGCCACATGATCCATAGAAATTGTCCTCCGCAAATAATGACATCCAGTCCACAAAACTGCGCTATTAATCTAGTTTGAAGCGTTTTTTTAAAGTAAAAAGGTGAGATAGTTCCTCATGTGTGTCTGTTTACATCCACACAGTGCGCAGCGAACAAGACTCTACTTCCTGTGGAATTAATCGCAAATCTTTTCTCCTTCAAAAATCCTGTATCTGAAGTATTGCACCACATTTCACAAATAACACAGTTTTGACTTGTGTCTAAAGTGGAAGTGCAGAGCTCTGATCTTTGAACACTTCAGAGTCTCAGAGCGACTGGTTTTACTGTAGACAGGAAACAGCTGACGCCATCGCGCTCACAGCTTTATATCCTGTGGTCCACACACAGATCCCACTGCCGTCTTTGCGATCAGAGATTTTTAGTCTCATAAGTTTCTCCTCGTGTCTGTGGTGTGCGCATTTTGTTGCACATTTAAAAATCGTTGAAGAAAAAAATTTCTGTAGTGTGTAGTGGCCTTAAGGGACACGAAACAAAAGTAAATCACAACTATCCCAAAGTAAAATCACATAAACCCACAAACAGAATCGAGTGACAAAACAAAAGGCACAAAACAACTAAACTAAACTGAGTGTCTCAACACACAAAATCAGACACGTATTGGTACAAACAAAGCGACTGACACGAAAGAGACACAGACACACACAAAGTTATGGGGAATCTCCTTAAAGACGAGGAGGCGGCTGCAGATGAGGCAGGACTAATCAGGGACCAGGACTCTCCCAGCAGGAATCCACGGGGACGAGAGACAAATTAAACCACAACACAAATCAGAAGTGGAGGCCCGGGGCAGCAACGGGGCCAGTCTGGGAATCAATCATCCATTTGTTATTGCGGCGTTCTTGAAAAAGCAGCGCATTATTACTGTAAGTGATATGACGGCGAAATGGGAGCGCTGTCAGTGGCGCCATCGACTGTGCCCACTGTCGACGTCTTCGGTCTCCCTTCACTGACGGATAACATTTACTATAATAGGCCGCTGACAGAATAAATATGGAGCGTCGCTAAACTACAAACCCGCTGGGGATGACCTGCTGATTACGCACGGACTCGCCACGTCATTCAAAACGCTCCGCCGGGAATCGCCGAAAATAATTAGTTCTGTTACGCAATGTTTTTTCTTTATCAGATTGCCAGTGTCCCGTAATTAAGTTTAGAGGGAAAATTAGCTCGGTGCAAAATGAAGCTTCAGTTCGATCCCATGTCGTGTAATCGTGAAAAAAAAAAAAAAGAAATCTGTTACATACCAAGAAATTAATAGACAGACGCTTTATTGATCCCAAGGGAAATTATCTGCAGAAACATTTACGCGGCGCTTCTCGGTTCGTCTTTGTGTCTCCGTTAAAAGTTTAATAAGACGACTGGTCTGTTGTTCACTTTCACTGAGCGTTTCACACAAATAAGTACCATATTTGTCGGTTTTTTCCCCCTATATAGGCTATTTAATCTGGTGTATTGTACAAATAAATGCATATCTTGACGTCAAAATTTGAAAAAAATGTGTGATAATCAGCAAGTGCGTGTTAGAATGCCAGTTGTAAGCGATCCCGTCACAGCGAAACTCCACTCCGAGGTGTGTAAAGCGTTTATAAACTCATCACGGAGAACAATTAGGACAATTAGGACACTCGCAATGCATAAAGTAGATTATCTGTACTACAAAAAACAAAATCTCGTCAACCGAAAATGACTCGGATTAAGAAAGTTTTATCACAATTTGAAGAAAATACATCTTACTACACTTAAAACAACTTTTTGCACTTAAAATAAGAAATAAAATCAAATGTTGCTTGAATTAAGAAAAAAACACTTATTCCATTGACAGATAATTTCACTTAAATACAGTAAAATGTTCTTAATTTAAGTCATTTTAACTTACCTAGATACAGTTTTTTCCAGTGCAGAAAGAAGAATGTGCTACAAAGTGTTTTTATTGTCCGAGAATCAGGAAGTACAGTGTTAGCATGATAGCAAAAGAATAAATGACTTTAACTTTTTTGAGACATTTCGCAGCTCATCCAAGCAGCTTCTTCAGCTCTGGTCACACTGCTGCTGGACACTGTCTTTTTATTTTATTTATTTTATTAGTTTATTAATTTATTTTGTTTAATTTATTAGTTTATTTATTTAGTTATTTTTTATTAGTTTATTTATTTATTTATGTAGTTTATTTTATAAGTTTATTTATTTTATTTTATTAGTTTATTTAGTTTATTTATTTACACGGCAAAAACCAAAATCTAGTCAAGTTAAGATGACTTAAATTAAGAAAGTTTTACCGTGATTTGAGTAAATTTCACTTGACAAGTAAAATTATCTGGCAGTGGAACAAGACTTTTTGTACTTAAAATAAGAAAAACAACTTTTTACACTTAAAATAAGAAACAAAATCGAATGTTGCTTGAATTAAGACAAAAAATACTTATTCCACTGGCAGATAATTTCACTTCAGGATGAATCTACTCAAATAAAGTAAAATGTTCTTAATTTAAGTCATTTTAACTTACCTAGATATTGTTTTTCCAGCGTATTTATTTCGTTTATTTAGTGTCGTGCTAGTTTTTGTTTGTTCATTACCGAACTTTGATTCTGAAGTTGTGAAATGAGCTTTTAAACTTTTTGCGGATAATTATTTGGATGCAGGGAATGCGTTCAGCAAAATAAGGAAGAACTGGACGACTGCAAATACGTTAAAATGAATAATTTCTCTTTTTAGGCCTATATTTAAAAAAAACCCCAAACATTTAATGGAGTATTATGTCCACTGCTTTCTTAATACTGCAGGAATCAGCTGAAGTTACTGTATAAATTCTCACCTTCCCCTGAGACACTGACCAATTAGTGCTGTCCTCATTCTCTAAAACGGCGACAGATCTTTTTAGTGGATTTAAAGCAAAAGCGCTCCCCGTTCGTTTGACAAATTAGCCAAATCTGTGTCCGGGCTAACACTCCATCTCCTCCTCTGACACAAAACACATCGTTCATTTGCGAAGAACGCTCCAGACTTCTTTTTCTCCTCTAACACTATCCCTCACTGTCTGAACCTAGAAAGGGCAAATTCAATAACACTGTTAATATGTCTAGCCCGACGCAGAAAAAACAAAACTATAAAATGGAATCCAAATAAAAGAAAAATATAAAACTATAAAAAGAAAAAAGGGAAAGAAGAGTCTATAAGATGCTAATACAGATGGTCAAATATGTCTGCGTATGCGTTTTGTCAGACCGCAGCCTGAAGTGACCCAAATCAGATTTTTTCGCCCCTATACGACGTGTATCGGATCTTTTAATGACAGTCTGAACGACACAGATCCAGTTTTTCCAAATGCGACTCAGGCCACTTGGATATGTGCTCCTAAAACTGACACATATCCAATCTTTTGACATGCGACTTCAGTCTGAACGGCCAGGTCACATTCACCCGACCTACATCCGACCTACACGTCATCAACAAGCGAGAGTTTGGCTGTTGTGCTGTAACAAGCTCCTGTTGTGAGCATAGGTCGTATATATGAGTGGACTAAGTGAGTGTGACGTCTCCACAGCGTCAGCGTCGCTCAAATGAGGCTCCTGATGCCACAGTTACAGGAGCGAATCTGGATCCAGGCTCCATATTTGGAAATCTGACAGCGAGTATCATAGCAACACAAGAGCCAATCATGACTGAGGTCGTTAAATGTGCCGCCCTCCTCACCGGGGAGTGTCTGCTGGATTTCAGTGATTCTTGAGAATAATAAGGAAACTTGTAGCTTTTATCGTCAGACTTTAAATAGTAAGTTTAGTTTAACAGTAAGTCATTGATTTATGTTTTATGTTCTGTTATGTACGTGCGAACAACAACGAGCTGTCAATCAAACCTGTTGCTAACGCTAGGGGGAGGGACCTCGGGGAATGGAGGCGTCTGATTGCTCCGTTATTTATGTTCACATCTTGATTTAGGGGCAAGATAACGAAATGAAAAATTCAGGATCATGTAGAGCGAGTTCATACCCTGTACCCTGTCCGCCAAAACCGTCAGCTCCGCCACGCGACCCGCAAACCGCGCGGTGATGCCCTGGTCGCAGACCGGCAGGTGCAGAACCACAGGCACCCGCACATGAGCCACATGAGCAGGGCCCAAAAGTCCCAGCACGAGTGCACCCCGAGCACAACAGGGGCGACAAACACAGTCGCACAAACTGGAGATCGCTGAACCCTCAGTAATGAGCACATTATGTCACCCCTTATTTGACTGAAGACAGAAGAGAGACCATTGTTCTGGTTTGCAGTAAAAAAACAAAACAAAAGAGTATTAAACTGATGATTCAAGGGACAAAAAAATGTGTGATTAATTATGACTTAACTATGAGACTAATTCCGATTAAATATTTTACTAATATATATACACGTATATCTCCAGATGGATGTTCTAGATGGATCTCATGGAGAATAGTTTTTGCTGTGGTGATAACTAATGGGGATCCAGAATAATGAAGTGTAATGCCATACTGTGGAACATTTCAGCCAAAACACTGACTTTTCTATGGAGATAAGCAGACTGTCAACCCCATTATCATTGCCACGTCTACAATTTTTCTTAATCTGTGATACGTGTAGGATTCGACAGTGCTGCGTGGTCATTTTAGTGTTTTTTTTTCACTATTCACAAGCAAGCAACTTCTCAGCTCTTCATTTTTGATGATATTTACGGCGACGTCAGTTCCCGATGGACATTTTGGAGTTTTCTAATCTAGCAGTCAGCGGCCTGTTTCTTTTCTTAAGTCGTTTTAGCTCAAAATTGTGATTTAAAAAGTCCAAATTACCAGAACGATCCACGGGTGTCATGGAAATTTGCTAAAAAAAAACGCGAAAGTTTGATAACAGCTTCCTTTGTCATGTTTTTGTTCATCAAACGGATCACTTTGGGAAAAACCTCGCGCTGCTGCCTTAGCCAATTGTCTCGTGTTTTTCCGTCGGTAAGGAAATTATAATTATTTTCCTTCTCTCCCATCTTAATTAGCAGTTTGTCTCCTTAGGCATGTCTCTCCTAATTATTTCAAAGTCATTTTACTTGCTGCACTCGACAATTAGACCACGAACTTGCTCCCCAGCTCAAATCGTAGTTCCTCACATAATCCCAGCGCTGATACTCACGATATGTACTGCTCAGTTTTGTTGAACTTCTTGGCCAGGTACTTTGCCGAGGCCTTGCTGGGGATCTTGACGAAGGACATCTCTTTTCCGTAGCGCGTCAGGTTACACGGAGTCTCGCACACGCAGTAGTCGTTGTCCCGCTCCACCAAAAAGTCTGGAAAATAAGAGAAATAAGCAATTTTAAAAAAGAAAACTGCACAGTTGAGTGAGTGCGGAGGAAACGACAAACTCTCAACTGAACTCTCTGAAGTAACAGATGATTTTTAGCTACTTGTTCAAGGCATTATAAGAGTACTTTGACTATAACTACTACTATTAATACTACTACTACTACTGCTACTACTCATATATGTCCTCCTGAGTCACGGCCCATTCATTTGTGTCCTTTATAGTGGACATAGAGTTAACCAGTTTATCTTTTAAGTGTTTTGAGATACTCTTAATACCTGTTGTACTTTCTAGAGCACGTCCAGGTCTTTCTGCTGATATGTGATTTGTTTGGCTCGGACTTTTGGAACCACAATAAATATCCTTTATTTATACCATTTTAAAGTACATTTTCGCATGTATTTGTATTTCTTATAGTGCTGTCAAACGATTCATGTTTTCAAATCAGATTAATCACACTTTAGAATTTTGATTAATCACGATTAATCGCAGTTAATTATTCTTCAAAAAAAGACCTAAATATGTGGACAAAAATGCAATTTGTTATCAAAAAGTTGTATTATTGACATTTTTCTGTCGCTGGTAGTTTTGTTGCCGTTGTTTGTCCTGCTCAGCTTGTTGTTGTTGTACGAGTAACGTCGTTGCTGCCGCTGAATCAAACCCGTGTTTTGCTTTAAGACGGTTTTTTAAACTTGTTGTGCTTCTGTGGAAAGAGAGTTCATCGCTGTGACATCTGCAAACTCCCTCAGTTTGATCTAAAGTCCCGTCGGGCAGTTTTTTGCAGAGAAATTTGCCCTGAGCTCCAGTCACAGTCTCATCTGCGTATGGACCTGATCACTGACCTAATAACCTGCGCTGCCTTCAGGACCATCCACACTCCACAGAGGAGCGTTCAGAATAAACTGTGGGATTAATCTGCGCTAAAAAAACATTAGTGCAAAATTTTTTGTGATTAATCGCATCTGTTAGCGCGTTTACGTTGACAGCCCTACTTTCTTAACCCTTTAAGATTAAATTTAGCAATTAGTTTAATCATTTTAATGTTTGTGTCTAACAAAATTAACTAAATCTAAATGCTAAGGTGTTCATTTACCTCCAAACAGACAAGAAATAACAAAAAATATATAAAATACGCTTTTTTTCAGGAGGATATAGACCAGGGGTGCCCACACTTTTTCAGCATGCGAGCTACTTTAAAATGACGAAGTCAAAATGATCTACCTACTACAAAAATGTAATTAGAATGTTTTTAAACTAATTATATATTTATTTATAAATATATTTAGAATCAGTCTTGGTGGAACGGTACATGGACTTAATGACTTCATGTGGTAAAAGGCTGACTCACATAAATAAGTTTTCATAGATCTATCTCCATTTTGTCTGATAAATGTTTATTTAAGCCAAACAAACTGTACTGCACTGAAACACTCTGTGCCCCTTTTTGGACCCTTACCCAGAGTTTGTGAGCTCATTCATTTAGAGAACTTCCACTGGCACTTTACACAAAACTGAAGAAAGTAAATAAAGAGTGTTTTAAACCTGTTTTTGTTTTTTTTCTATTCAAGTTCCACTGGAGTTACAATATCTTATTGGTTTTGCAGTGGTATTTACCGCCTCTGCACATTTACCAAACACGCGTCGTGACAAATACAGATGCATGTTGCGGTAGGTCTGCTCTGTGCTGTAATACCGCTTTGTGGCAACACTGTAACATAAATTTAGATTAGTTTTTGCGTCGTATTTCGTCTTTCCCTTCTAGGCTAATCAGCGCACATTGAGGATGGGGCCTGTATGCGCTGCACACAGGGAGGAACGAGGGCGCGAAAAGGCGGTGCACTAAAGTGAGGCAGGTGGACAGGTACAATGTTTTAAGAAGTTTAACCTGCAGTGTGACACACACTGTTACGCGAGGGTGTTGTGGACAAGCTGCGAGCGCTCGGGGTGTGTGTTGTGACGCGCCGCGCAGTGTCCGCGGATTCCAAACGAGCGCATCGGCTGTAGAGACACCCCGCGCTCCTCCACATCGGTCGGTATGAGTTTATTGCCAATAGCAGCGGCCTTTATGAAATATGATCACACTGGACGAGAGTCAGACCAAGACCGAGTCCAAACCCAGTCCAAGACCGTAAAGAAACGGTCCCGAATACTACACTACGATCTACCTTGGCGATCTACCGACACTGCCTTGGCGATCGACGTATTGGGCACCCCTGATATAGACTGACGGGAAGCGAGGCTGCAAATCTGCGCCACTCACTTACTACCAACACTCACTCTCACACCACTTTCATACTAGGCAATGTGGGTGGTCTTGCCTAAGGACACAACAACTTTTGTGACTGGCGCCCCCCTGTGGCACCTGACTGTCCCAGCGGCCGGTCTCCCATCCAACTATAAACCAGGATTAATCGGCCCTGCTTAGCACCAGAGATTTGACGAGATCAGGGTTTGACAAGGAGGTTTGGCCACTACTAACTACTTCTACTACGACTACTATTCCTTCTACGACTACTACTACTACTAAAACTACTGCTATTACAACAATTACTACAACTACTTCTTCCTAGCACAAAGTGATCAGTGAGAGGACGGGGGGTGGAGTGTGGTCAGGGGGGCCTGTGTGATATTGTGTGATATTGTGTGATATTGTGCGAGGGAGATTGGCTGTCGCTTAGAATGAGTCAGATAAAAGCATCGGAGACACGAGGCGACGAGCAGAGAGGAGGACGGGGACGCACTGTTGAGATGACAGACTTCAAACAGACGAATACTATTATGTGCTGTCTGCGCCGAGGGAGGACACGGAGTTCACAAAGTGCTTTCAGACACATCCTATGGGATTCAGAGTTAGACAGAGAGAAACTACTGTTGAAACAATGGTGCTGCTAAAAGATTCTATACAGGGCACAGACATTTCAATTGTGTTCCTGTTACTTATGACACTTAAAGCGCATTTCTTCTCTATATTCTAGATGTATACGGGTACGCGAAGAGACTTCTGTTTGTCGTTTACATTGTTTTGTCCGTCATTTGGACAGCAGTGAACTCAACGCAACAAAGGAGGCTAAATTTCTTAAAAAGTGACTAGAACCAGCTGCAAAACAAATAAATGCTGTTCTCACATCTTTTTTCTTGACTCTTTTCCAACAGATCCAATCTACAAACTGCCGCGGGCGCCTCCGTGTTTGTTTATTTGTTGCTCTAATTGATTTTTAGTTATTTATCAGAACACAGCCTTGATATTGGAAACATTTGGAACTAAAACGGAAGACATGAAGCAGTTTCCGTATGAAATTGAAGCATAAATGAGGTCTTTATATATATAAAGATATGTGTAATTTTGTAGCAAAGCCATAAAAACAAATAAATCCACAGACAAATGTTAGAACTTTCTTTTTGTTTTAAATCTTCAAAATATTATTCACCTCCTGTAGACCCTTGTGTCAGAGTCAGGAGCTAAGCCTGGTTAGTACTTCCATGGGAGACTGCTGGGAATTTCAGGGAAACCAGTGGCAAAAACTGTTGTTGTGTCCTTAGGCAAGACACTTCACCCACATTGTATAGCATAAATGTGGTTTTGTTGGTGATGGTTGAAGGGACTGATAGCTAGAGTTGAGCGTTATCCAAATTTTGATACTGTTAAACCTTCTCAGCATTTTACTGTGACTAATTAAGAATTAGAGACATTCAGAAACAGAATAGCAGCATTATATCTGAAGATGAGGCACAAGTTCTGATCAAACCAAACTTCACCAGTGCGTATCTCCCTCCATTTAATGATCTGGGACTCGCCAAGACAAGAAAAGCGCAGAAGAGGCAGATTCTGGGATAAAAAGTAAAACGCGACAGTCCACGGCGTGTGATATTTCCCACTACAACATGTTGTATCTGTCAGACCCGCGCTCTCGGCACTCGGAGAAGTTACCGTCTCCTCCGTGAAAGTCTGACTTCACCCTCGAGCGGGAACTTTCTCCTCTTCAGCGCCTCGTCCCCTCTCGGCTTCAATAAAACATCTCCCTCATGTAACAGGTACGCAGGCTAATTAGATAATTAATAGGCTGTTAGCGTAACTTTTATAATTTAGGCTGATCAGAAGACTGGTCCGACTCTGGGAGGAAATGGGCAGTAAATAACCACAAACACAGGAGAATTAAGGTGCGGTTGGTTGATAGTGAGGGAAAAAAATGTTACAAAACACCCATTAGACCCCTTGATATTTACAATCTGCAGAATAAAAAAAAGGTTTTGACGTCTTCACAATGTTTTTGATCGATCATTGACAGTATTCATCCAAAATATTCCAAAATCCAATATTCATCCAAGAGCGGAAACCGTTCACACAGTACACACTTATTGCATATTGAGATGACTGGATGAAATAAACATGTCCCAATGTCCAGCAAGGTCCCAATGTCCATAAGGTTTTTAAATGTCCTTTTGTCCTTAAACTTTTCGGCTCAGCGTCACACACGAAGCGTCAGTCAGGTTTTTTCTTTCTTCCTCGCTGCGTGTGGATGGAAATCTCCGAGCGTAACGACGTTTGAAGAGGAGAGAGAGCGGAGGGGAGAAAGTCGACGTTGGGGGTCGTAGCTCCTCAACATTTGCGTCTCTCCCCTGTCATTCGGCCTGAAGCAAAATACTGCTTAATATTATATCAGGTCCTTATGCGCTGCAGATTTGTCTAATGCCGGTGATGAAACTGATACCGTTGCTACTTTTTGAGACCTCGGGATACGATATTTCCGACCAAACCCTAATGAGCGTCTGGAAAAGCGCTACATAAGACTATTTATTGCCTTATTATCATTGTAATGAAGCCTTGATTTGTTGTCTTCGTCCCTTCTGAATGATGCTTTTGCACTAATAAGAAATAGCGCTTTCGATTTGCGTTATATTGGTTATTGCTTTGAGAATAAAGCTCATTACGTCTTCTTCATCTTTAAACATGTTGGGACAGTTTTCATTTGACTACAGGAAATTGAATCCCATATCAAATCTTCATCACCGCCCGGACCAAAGTAAGTCTCCACCCCACGCTGTTCTTTCTAACAACTTTTTAATTATCCAATACCATCACACACGCACACACAAACAAGTATTACTACTCCTTTTACTACTACAACTACTCCCACACACACACACACACATATAACAGTTGCATGCTGGGATATATCCTTACCCAGGGCCGGGTCTGCACACTCCTTGTACTGCTCGGGAGTACAATACGGAGCGTCTCCTGTGAACAAAAAAAAAGAAAGAAAGAAAAAGAAAACAATTAGCGGCGGGTCATCGTTTCCAAACGTATCTAAACAAGATCTCTGTGTTTAATGAATGCAGCCTGTTGTTCGCTGCTGTTATCGGGGTTTGGGTGTTCATTACATTGGATCTAATCTTTATAATTGATTTTATTATGTTCCCTCCTCTTGTTTTTCTGTCACGATGGTGTAGTCCTAGTTAACGGCGCTGTATGTGATTTGTACCGTCTTAAAAATGTGAAAAACAGAACTACGTAGATCATTTTAAACGTTTTACAGTCGTCCAAAGTCGTTTTTCACTTACCTTATGCATTCTGAGCATCCTAATTATTTTCCAGACACTAATGAGTGAACCAGGCAGAGCGTTTTGTTTGTTAAACTCGTGGCTGTTTTAAGATGGGTTAAAGTGGTGTGAAGCAAATTGGCGTTTTATGAGGAATTTAAGAACTTGCCCCCATCACTACACTAGTTTGTTGCCTTGACAGACTCGCTGCCACAGCAAGATTTCTGCTGAGGCAACACTGGTCTGTGCCGTTTTTTTGGCTTCTGACAGAATTCGACCACCTCTAGCAACGAACTTTAGCTTCAAACGTGCCGCAGTTCCCCTTTAAGACCTGGGCGCGAGCCAACTTGAAATAGTTTCTGTTATAAAGAAAGAAAAGTTGGCATAGTAAAAAACCCACGGTCAAACTGAGAAGCAGATTTCTGGTTAATCCTTTTACTCAAAATGAAATGACATTTGAGAGATACTTTTTGTCCTTTTTATACTGCCTGTGATGAAAAAGCAACAACTAGTTAATTAAATTCCACGTTTCAAGGATTTTTTCCCCCTCAACTTCAAATAACTTCAATTTTACTGGAAGATCTACGCCTGCAGCTTTAATCTGTTACTATTAATTATCACTTTGAGAAAACGAACAGGCCAGTATTCTTTTTTGGTCCACGTATTTGAACACAATGATTGTTTCCTCCAGAACAGATATAGTGTAAAAGCAGCTTTAGAAATGTAAAAATGAGCCCACTATATGATGTGTATGTAATTATAATGCGTTTTTATCATCCGAGAACTTCCGCTGTGGCCTCTGAAAGTTGTGAAAAGCATTTTAAACGTCATTATTGTGAATAATTGGAATGCTCAGAATGCGTAAAGTGAGTGAGGAATAAGTCTGAACCACTGCCAACACTTTAAAGATATATTATGTAACTTTTCTGGTGGAGCGTCGGCCACCAGCCACCTCGATAAAGATGCGTTGCTTAGAAGATTTACAATATGGCATTAAACCTATGACCACAGATACGAGCAGAGGTTTAAATAAGTGGAGAGACGAGTTTTATTGTTGTTGTTGCAATTAAATCACCTTCTCATGAGTTTCAAGCTATGGTGACTGTTTCTGTTGTAGAAATTAAGCAAATCTAAATATTACAGTACATCTTTTGAAGGGGGAACGGTCCTCCATGGGTCCTCACAAGGTTCTTCAAATCAGGAAGGAATTGTTTGTTGGAAACCCATAAAGAAATCCGGATAAGTCTAATGTCATACTGTGGAACAAGTTATCGCAAACATACCTGGAGTTGTGTTTTGTTTCAGTTTAAAACAAAAACCCTGCGTATTTATGCTGCGTTCATTTATCCATCTGTCTCTCACTCGGATGTCAGATAAGCTGTCATGTCCACACTTCAACCGTTTTATTATGTTTCTGTGTGTCTGATTTAGAGAAAAACTTGGACGCTAACCGGAAAGCTGTTGTTGCTTTAGCACTGGCCGAGTACCAGGCGCTCCAAAATAAGGCCCTGTTTACACGTACACGGATATTTTTAAAAACGAATATTTCCCTCGCTCTGTTTTCCGAAATAACATCGTGCACACAGCATCGTTTTCAAAAAAGTTTCCGTTTACATGAACCCGCATAAATACGCCGTCGAGCGATGACGGTCGTCTCACCCTCGATGTGAGGACGCAGTCGTAGAGTAACAGCAGTGACGACCGCGACATCCTAAATTTTCACTCCGCTCCTCCGGGACAATCACTTCATTTTCAAACTTATCCCACACAGACAGCGGTCCGCCCAGGTCAGACCCAAACACGGTGACGTTGGGTTTTCGGGTCATAAGGAGAAGAGGGAAAACTGCTGAGCTCCGAGCCTCATTCGTCTCTTCATCGATATGAAACATCAGCTGTGCAAATGCAAACACAGGACAAGTGTTTGCAGCAGAAGTAAAGCGACTGCTGCTCTGACGCTTCCATGATCATCACCAGAGAAAAACATTAACACTGGTCGCACTTTGGCACGTCAACTGTCTAAAACGCCGTTTATGGCACGTTACACGCAAACACGAAACTGTAGTTTTCCAAAATCTCCACTTTTGCCGGAGTTTTTAGAAAGATTCGTTTTCAGAGGTGAATTCTCCGTTTGCGCGTAAACGATGGGTACAAACGAAGGGAAATTTCTCAGTTTTTAAAAATATCCGTGTACATGTAAACGGGGCCTAAGTTCAGTAGAGATTGGCAATTCCAGGGCTGAAATTCTCCACATGATTCTAGTGAAGCTGTGTGGTGTTTAAAAACGGCATGGAGCACTTCCTGTATTACCACATTTCTGTTTTTTCCGTTTTTAAAAATATCCATGTACGTGTAAACGGGCCTAAGTCTGTGCTTCAACGACACAACCTCGAGGAAGAATTCAGTATACTGTAAATAGTATAATTCAGTCTATTAGTGAAGTGAAAGCGTTGGTGTCGCATGATTGAAAGATCATTTTGGCACGTTAGCGAGCAGGAAATGGGCTAAAAACATGGGCGACTAAACAAAACCCAATAGGCAGTGATACAGACGAAGTGAAGTATTGGTATGCTCATTTAAACCACTAAGGCATCAAACTTTTTTCTCTGGGGGCCACATTATCGCTCCTGACTGTGACATGGGGCCGGGGTCGGGTTATGCGGGTTTCGAAGTGACGACGCAGAGGATATTCTTTGAAAACCGCCACACTTTCTTTGCATCTCAAACAAACTGCACGGTCCTCACACTGAACAAAAAAAAATAAAAATCAGTCGTCCACTGAAAACTCGACACTCTCGGTCAACTTTTCATACATTAACACAGGCTATTTTGCCGTCACTGTTTTGATCTCGAGCTTGTCAGGCAATGAACATTTGGCGGCGAATGTAAATACATCTTATAGTTATTTAAATATAAATTGTTCATATAAATATTTTTTAATTGAAAAAAAATCTAAATACAAGATGCAGACATGTTATTATTTGCCAAAAAGTAAAAAAAAAAATAGGCCACAACAACTTTTGAGGACTGCTTCAGGGCCGGTTCAAGCGTCCAAACACAATGGAAACAGTTCATAAAAGTGACACGGGGCGCAGCCATCTTTGATTCTGTCTTGGAAACTTTGCTCCGTTTCTGCCAAGATCTTCCGAGTCCGAGAAAAAGGGTCGTGTCAGTGCATATCTCTAGGCAACGTCTTCGGACCTCCGAGTCGGATGGATAAACGAACGCACCATGAGGCTGAGTTCTTTTTTCAAACAGTAAACACTTTGTTCCACCTTGTGATGTCATGTGGTAGTACAGGAAGTGCTCCATGGCGTTTTTAAACTCCACGCTGCTTCACTAGAATCATTTGGAGAATTTCAGCCCTGGAATTGCCAATCTCTACTGAACTAAGACCCCATTTACACGTACACGGATATTTTTAAAAACGGAGAAATTTCCCTTTGTTTGTACCCATCGTTTACACGCAAATGGAGAATTCACCTCTGAAAACAAATCTTTCTAAAAACTCCGGCAAAAGTGGAGATTTTGGAAAACTACGGTTACGCGTTTGCGTGTAACGTGACATAAACGGCGTTTTAGTGTTTGCGACCAGTGTTAACGTTTTTCTCTGGTGATGATCAGAAGCATCAGAGCAGCAGTCGCTTTACTTCTGCTGCAAACACTTGTCCTGTGTTTGCATTTGCACAGCGGATGTTTCATATCGATGAAGAGACGAATGAGGCTCAGAGCTCAGCAGTTTTCCCTCTTCTCCTTACAACCCGAAGATCCAGTCGCCGTCACCACCAACGTCGCCGTTTTTGGGTCCGCTGTCTGGTGGGATAATTTTGAAAATGAAGTGCTTGTCCCGGAGGAGTGACGTGAAAATTTTAGGATGTCGCGGTCGTCACTGCTGTTACTCTCCGACATCGAGGGTGAGACGACCATCATGTGCTCTCCTGTCAATGTCATAAAAAAAGTTGCCTGCACGTTGTATTACCTGTCCGACGAGGGTAGACTGAGCAAGACCCGCCAACGCTTTCGGTCTTTGTGTCAAAAATAGTAAGAAAAGTGTGTGAGGCAATAACTGTCCACTTAGGTCCTGTGTACATACAGCTGTATTTATGCGGGTTCATGTAAACGGAAACTTTTCTGAAAACAATGCTGTGTGCACGATGTTATTTAGGAAAACGCAGCGAGGTAAATATTTGTTTCTAAAAATACCCGTGTACGTGTAAACGGGGCCTAAAAGTAAAAGGAGCTGTTAACGTGAAAACTACCAATACATGACATCACAAGTTGGAACAGAGCATTTTGAGCTTTGGAGATGTAAACAGACCAATAATAATAAAAATGATTACTCCAACACGTGCGAATGAAACTAAACACAACTCCAGCTGTGTTTTTGAGGCGGTAACGACATTATAACATGTCTTAAACCTCACAAGACTCAACTTTGCGTGATATGGGAACTTTAAAGCAGTGTAAATGAGGTAGAGCGCCTCACACGCAGCTTCATCCATCCTCATCTACTGACTCTAAGTGCGAGTTAGCCGAGGCAGGTTGTGTGCTGCAGGCTAAACCAAACCCAGATGTTCCTCCTCCGAGCGACCCATTTACTGTTTGAGATTCCCTCCTGATTGATTCCAGGGAGCAGAGAGCAAATGCCAGCTGTAATCATTGCACAAACATTAAGAGGGGGCCAGTTTTCCGACTCGGTGGAGTGTGGAGGGATGTGATTTTAGGAAGAATGAGAGAAAAAAACGAGTTTCTTTGAGGATGAGCGCGTTTTGCTTTGTGCGGTTGGAGATTTGCGAGGGAGACTTTACAAAGGTAGCGGTTTCCAGGGGTGATAGGCTTTTTGAATATGAGTTTGTGTGAGATTACAGCTTGGTAATTACTAAGGTGTAACAGTAAACAAAAATCACGGTTCGGTACGTACGTCGGTTTTGAGGTCACATTCGGTTCTTTTTTCAGTACAGTATGGGAACAAAATGTAAAAATGTCACACGTTTAAACGATAAAATGCTGCACTTCATTCCCCCCAAAATGCACAATACTGAAAGCTCAGGGAAATAGTAAATAAACTGTGAAAATCATTACTTAAAATAAGAACTAATAATAATAAATATAACTATTGTAATTATAATGACAATTGTATAGAGCTGGTTTAGACCAGGTCCAGACTTGGTTCAGCCCTGGTTTAGACTTGGCCCAGTCCTGGTTCACTCCTGGTTCAGTCCTGGTTTAGACCTGGTCCAGTCGTGGTCCAGTCCTGGTTCAGTCCTGGTTTAAACCTGGCCCAGTCTTGGTTCAGTCCTGGTTCAGTCCTGGTTTAGACCTGGTCCAGTCCTGGCCCAGTCCTGGTTCAGTCCTGGTTCAGTCCTGGTTTAGACCTGGTCCAGTCCTGGTCCAGTCCTGATTCAGTCCTGGTTCACTCCTGGTTCAGTCCTGGTTCAGTCCTGGTCCAGTCCTGGTTCAGTCCTGGTTCAGTCCTGGTTCAGTCCTGGTTCAGTCCTGGTTTAGACCTGGTCCAGTCCTGGTCCAGTCCTGGTTCAGTCCTGGTTTAGACCTGGTCCAGTCCTGGTTCAGTCCTGGTTTAGACCTGGCCCAGTCCTGGTTCAGTCTTGGTTCAGACCTGATTTATTTGCTCCTGGAGCACCCGGGGGCTGAGACAGTGTGGAACCAGGTCTAAACCAGGACTGAACCAGATCTGAACCAGGTCTAAACCAGGAATGAACCAGATGTGAACCAGGTCTAAACCAGGTCTAAACCAGGATTGAACCAGGACTGGACCAGGTCTAAACCAGGACTGAACCAGATCTGAACCAGGTCTAAACCAGGTCTAAACCAGGACTGAACCAGATCTGAACCAGGTCTAAACCAGGTCTAAACCAGGACTGAACCAGATCTGAACCAGGTCTAAACCAGGTCTAAACCAGGACTGGACCAGGTCTAAACCGGGACTGAACCAGGACTAGACCAGGTCTAAACCAGGTCTAAACCAGGTCTAACCCAGGATTGAACCAGATCTGAACCAGGTCTAAACCAGGTCTAAACCAGGACTGAACCAGATCTGAACCAGGTCTAAACCAGGTCTAAACCAGGACTGAACCAGATCTGAACCAGGTCTAAACCAGGTCTAAACCAGGACTGGACCAGGTCTAAACCAGGACTGAACCAGGACTGGACCAGGTCTAAACCAGGTCTAAACCAGGTCTAACCCAGGATTGAACCAGATCTAAACCAGGTCTAAACCTGCATGCTTTACAGCTTTACAGCCGTTTCCCAGGGCTGCGGGCTCAGGTGCCAGCGACACCTCGAGGGAATCTCCTGCACTGAGTTGTCGTTCTTTCCCTGCTGAGTTAGACAATATCGCTCTGGTAAATGTCTCGCAGACCAGCCCCACCGTACGGTCTATGAGCCAAACTCGCACTAATGCAACATGCTCTACTGCGACTATTCTGTACAGAAGCCTGACGACATTCGGCGTCAGGATGTAGTATTATGTATCTGCTGTAGTGTAGAGGAGCTTGAATGAAATTTGACCCTATTTGACAAAATCAGCCGTTTTATTCAGAGCGAATCTTGTCGCCTTAAGTCGACACAAATTGCGCAAACTCACTCGTGCACAGCCCTGCACCGAACCGAACGACCCGAACTGACAGTTCTGTACGAATACATGTCCGTTACACCCCTAGTAATTACAAGACAACAAATATTTTAGTATACAGTATCTTGTTTCTTGGGTTAAGAATTTACTATTTTATATTTCTTTGACTGGTCTGTTTTATGGAATTTTATATGGCTGTAAATGACCAAGTTACAGGTCAGATCTGTGGCGTTTTCCTGGTATTTTTGAGCAATAAAACCACCTGTAATTGAATAAATATAAGGTAGAAACAAACAAGCAGGTGACAGACTCCCAATCAAAAAGTTACATAGTGCATCTTTAAAAGTTTAAACGTAAAATACTTTAAAGAAAATACATAAGTCCAGCACTTTCACTTTATTTTCTACCCATGCCGAGACCAAAAGTGTGAATTCTGTGTCACTGAAGACTTTTGTAACCGCTTCTCTGGAGAAATATCCAGCTGAATGAAATTTTGAAACTTTCTAACGCAAGCAAAAGAAAAGTGAATCCTCTCAACTGAACAAAAGTTTTTAAGAGTCAATATGTTCTGGCGCTGATCCAGAGCCGCTTCACTTCTGACACGACTCTGGGATCAGCTCAGTAAATACGAGTATATGTCTGAAGGGAGTAGTGTCTGTGACTTAAAGCTGCACTCTGTAACTTTTCTGGTGGGTTTGCAATCTCCCTGTGTCCATGATGATGTTGTTTCTTTGCCTGAAATGTTCCACAGTTGGGCATTAAACACATCTCCGTTGCAGTTGTTCAATTGCAGGTGTTTTATAGCTCAAAAATAACCCCAAAAACATTCATTATTATTATGTACAGGCTCGGTTCTCCATAGATCTGACCATACTTCAGTGGTGATGATCAAGTTTATTCCCATACTGTGGAATAATGAAGGCAAATGCAGTAATATCTCCATGGAAACAAGCAGCAAAGTTACGCAGCCCACCTTTAAAGCCCCAAATAACAGACAAAAAACAAAAATAATATAAGCCTGTGTCCTATCTCGCGGGCTTGCATCTCCACAGATCTGGCGAAGGACCTCCTGCTGCTCCTGTTTTTTCCATGGAAATATGGCAATAATATTCCACCGTATGGCACAAAACCCTAACCTTATTCATCTGCCGATTTCACTTCGTGGAAACCGTCTGACCCTGCAGTGTTACGATTCGTTCGCTCGATGGTAGGCGGGTACTTTTTTGATTTAACCAATCGCTGCTATTTGGTTGTGACGTATGTAATGCACCAGAATGCTCAGTGGTGTCCAAGTAATCCCAGCACAACAGCAAATCCCGTAGGAAGAAGGTTAACGTTTTTCCCTACACTGTAAACCTGAATAAGTTACCAGAACGAGGCAATCACTTGTCTCAATCTTCCAGATCTTAAAAGGTTGAATGGTTTTTGCTACTTGTACCTTTTGAAAACAGCTGAATTAAAAGTGTTCATTTACCCCGACTCGAATATTTGCAGTTTATATGACTCACAGTTTTCTGTTAAGGCAACTCCATCATTTTTAAATTTTATTGTATTTTAGCATGTGCTTTATTGATTAAATTTATTTTTAAATCACCCCTATTTGAAACAATAGAAATAACAGGACTTGTAATGACTTAATTCTACAATTAAGTTGTTCCTCATCTATGTTTTAAAGTTATGCTCAATTATACCCACAATAGTTCACTTTAATCAAAAAATATTAGTTAAAATGACTCAAAAAGAACATGTTGCAGCAACTTCACATAATTAAGTTAGTAGGATGATTTCTAAAACTTTGAGTGTGCACATCATGTATTTAATTACTTTGAATGTTTGGGTTTACAGATAAAATTCACCAAACATTCTCTTTGTTCCGGCTTTAAATCCTCGATGTCGGGAATCGTTGCCAACACAAAATGTTTGGCTTCATCTACATCCATCTTGACACTTTGTTTTACTGTTGTGCTGGACACAAAGGGACCCAGAGGCGCTGGAGTTTGACGTTATGGCTTCACAGCTCTTCTCTTATTCCAAAGTATGAGTTTAACTTTATATTTCCATGGAGGTGATGCGCCAGTTCCGGAAAGTTGCTGCTTTACGTCCACTGAACTACCCTAAAGTGTGCTGTTGGAGTGGAACTTTGCACTATAATATATAAATGTACTTCTGTACATTTTTAAACTGGCACTTAATACTTTTCCTTAAGTATATCTTTTCATGTGATACTTTTCTTTTAACTTAAGTATTTTTTTGGTGCATTGTGTAACTTTTCTGGTGTAGAGTCCGTCACCTGCTTCTTTGCTCTGCCTAGAATGTTCCACATTATGACATTAAACAGCTCTGCCTAAAGGCCACCACACACTACCCGATTATGGCTGCGATTTCTTCTCCCCGAGTTCAGGGAGGCGTGACCAGACTATGTCTCCATGTGCGATTTTGAAGCCGCTGCTCCTCATGTGTGGAGTTAGTGTCAGATCAGAACCACCGAACATCAACAACGTGACGGAAACAGACGATAAAACAGATCATCAACGGAAAAAGAGACCGACACAGCGATGCAACAAACAACCTCGGGATAGAGTGAAAATAAAGACTCAACCAATGTAAAGTGGAACATTTAAAGTGCAGCATCTGATCCACATTATCCATAGAAATTGTCCTCCACAAATAATGACTCCAGTCCACAAAACTGCACTATTAGTTTAGTTTGCGATGTTCTTTGAAAGTAAAAAGACAGTGTTTCCTCATGTGTTTGTTTACACCCGCTTTACTTCCTGTGGACTTTATCGCCTCTTTTATGCTTTCAAAAATCCTGTATCTGACATATTGCTCCACATTTCACAAATAATAACACAGTTTTGTCTTGTACCTAAACTGGAGGTGCAGAGCTCTGATCTTTGAACACTTCAGTCTCAGAGTGACTCGTTTTACTGTAGTCAGGAAACAGCTGACGCCATCGCGCTCACAGCTTTATATCCTGTGGTTCGCAGACAGATCCCACTGCATCTGTGAGATCAGAGATTTTCTAGTCTCATAAGTTTCTCCTCGTGTCTGTGGTGTGCGTGTTTTGTTGCATGTTTAAAAATCGTTTAAGACCAAAAATCCTGTAGTGTGTAGCGGCCTTTACATTTACTCAATTACAGGTGGTTTTATAGCTCAAAAATACCTATAAAACGCTCATTATGACTGTGAGTGGGGTCGCCTCTCCACAGGTCATGCAACATGCTCTGGTTTGGTCTCCATGAAGATAGAAATGTTTAATGCCACACTGTGACACATTCTAGACAAAGCAATAACATCTCCATTGAGAAAAGCATTTGACCTTCCACCAGGAAAGTTTCACAGTGCACTTTTAAACCTCCAAACCCACACCTGGATGACTGACACACACAGATCACACAGACTTGACTCCAGCAGATGCTGTACCTGGCATGTGGACCATTCGGCAGTTGCAGTTCTCCACCAGGTAGCGCGTCTCACAGTCAATGCGACAGGCTGTGATGCTGTAGGTGCTGAAGAAGTCTGAGTCCATGGCAGAGGCTTTACAGTCGCCCCAGGGAGGAGGCAGGTACGTCAGCTACAACAAAAACACAGAAGAAGAAGATGTTTTTATTCACATTAGCTGCTGTGATAAATCTGAAGTAACACATGAAGGATACGCAGATTAAAAATAAGATTACTGGACTATAAATCACACTTTGTTTCATGGTTTGGGTGGTTCCTGGGACTTATCCTCAGGTGCGACTTATATATGAAATATTTCAGTTCACATCTAAATGTAAATGTAACATGGACAAGGTACAAACCCAAGGCACCGACTGAATATATTAAAAGTCCTTTACTGCATCGAGGGACGACAACGTGTTTCGACCAGCAAAATATAATTTCACATGCTATTTTCACACTGAGGCCACAAGAGGGCGCTCTAAGCATCTGCTGCGTCTCATGTTCTTACTCCTGCACCACTGTCACGTCATTCACCAACCGCAGCACCTTGTACCTGTTTGCTCAGTTAAATCCAGTGAATAATCAACTGAATCTTGTCTTTTAGTCTGACAGAAGTTCACTGCATCAGCACCAGCTGTTTTTTTCACTATCTGCAATTGAGCCATGTGGCTTTAAAATTCGTTTCTGTAAAATGTAAACAAATGTGCACAAAGCTGCATTAAACACATTATTACTCAGTGTATATATCGAGCAGAGCACCAGAAACGTCTGTGGAGTGGCGGTAGAGACGACCACTCGAGCAACAGAAAGAAAGTTTGGAGTGAGTGAGAAACTTGTGTTTGACTGAAGAAAAGTGGAGGAAACTCGAACTGAAATGAAGAAAACAAAAGCAAATCACAGGCTAAAAGCTGGATTTAGCTGGAGTTAGAGTTGCTCAGAAGTGACACTGAGGATGAAGAATTCAGTGGATTTAGTGATTTGGAGTGAGATGGAGAGTTTGGTAAAGTTGTTCTATTGTTTCTGCTCTAGTTTTGTGAATAACTCTTCATATGTGACCTGAACACACAGACACATGTTCAGCCTGTTCTTCTCTGCTCTATTGTTAATATTACTGTAACTCGCCTTTAGAGATGAAATGTCTGTTCCTAGAGGCTGATTTGATCAAATAAATTTCCTCCCAAAAATGCGACTTATAGTTGTACATGTGTTTTTCTTTTTCATTCTGGATTTTTTGGCTGGTGCGACTTATACTCCGACTTATACTTATTTATAGTCTGGAAAATATTGTAATTCCTTTGCTCTGACAATTTGCTGAATCTGTCTCTACAATCACTCCCTTTTCACAAAAATGACTCTTGTGAGCTTTAGAAATTCAATTCTGCGGGCAAAACTGGACAAAAGTTTTCTGTTGGGTGAAGACATTTTGCAGCTCATCCAAACGTCCAGAGAGAATTGATTTTTATATGCCCATGATAAAACGGGACGTATTATGGTATGGCGCTGTCCGTCCGTCCGTCTGTCTGTCCATCTGTCTGTCCGTCTGTCTGTCTGTCCGTCTGTCTGTCCGTCCGTCTGTCCGTCCGTCCGTCCGTCTGTGGACACTTCAAAGCTTTGAAGTCTTTGAAGCTTTGTCTTCATGAAGAGGCAAAATATCAATGTGCTTTTCTGTTGTTTACAATGTATAGGATTATTGTTTCCCTCTTGCCGTAGATCTGAACTCTCTTCTCAAATGTTCTGCTGCTGAAAGCGAGAACAACCCACATTCTCTGCTTCTTTGAGCTTTGACACATTAAAGCTTTGTAGTGTCTTTAAGTTCTGTTGCTGCAATCTGATTG
Source organism: Odontamblyopus lacepedii (assembly GCA_034769755.1). Taxonomy (NCBI): domain Eukaryota; kingdom Metazoa; phylum Chordata; class Actinopteri; order Gobiiformes; family Gobiidae; genus Odontamblyopus; species Odontamblyopus lacepedii. The sequence continues at coordinate 37,860,107 of CM068346.1, read as the reverse complement.
GTGGAATTCCGATTCTAGAATGTGATGATGTCATACTCATACTCCTACTGCAAGAGCCAGATTTCCCTATTGATTATTACGGGCGTATTTTGCCCCGCTGGCGGACCTCTTTTTCATACTAAATACCTGGAAAAAGTCTATTTGATGGTAACATTTTATATAGAGCTTTTCCACCTTCAATGCATTTAAAGCACTTTTACATCAGGGAACCACGCCAAAGGACACAACAACAGCATTCTTCTTTGGGAGCTGGAATCGAACCACCAACCTGTGGGCCAGAGGATCTGATCACTCTCCCAATGATGTGTATGTTGAGAGCGGGATTCGAACTGGCAACCTTCAAATTAGAGGACGAGCACTATATCAAATGAGCTACTGTCACTAGTGTATAAAAAAACAATCGACAACAACAAAACTGAACACTTGTTTGCAGTTAATAGATGCTTTTATTTAAATGAGTGCGCATCTACTCCTCAGTGGAATCGTCATGAGGAGGAGGGCGGGGCGGAGCAAAGTCGGCCATGTTGGGAAGGTCAAACACCACACAGCAGCTCGGGTCAGAACGAGGGATCTCCATGTCCCGCACCTGAGTCCAAACTCCGGTCCTTGCATCAAAACATTCAGCACAACGAATGGTGCCCCGATTGTACCCGCCTACAACATATAGCTGATTGTCAACAACCTCAATGCCAAAGTTGCTGCGCCTGGTCCACATGTTGGGTAGGGGGCGCCACGTGTTGGTTGCGGGGTTATAGGCTTCAACAGTGTTCAAACGGGAATATCCATTAAACCCACCAACAGCGTAGATTTCATTGGCATAGGCGATGACACTGACCCCAAAGCGCATGGTGGACATATCTGCTATCATGGTCCACTGTTCGGTTAGTGGGTTGTAAGTCTCAGCTGATGCCAGGCAATGTTCACCAAAACCTCCACAAATGTAGATCTTTCCATTGTACGCTGTGCTGCTGGCATTGCTCCTCTGTTCGTTCATAGGTGAAATCATGGTCCACTGATTGGTCACTGGCAAGTACCTTTCGGCTGTCTTCAGCCTGTCCAGTCCATCGCACCCGCCTATCGCGTAGATCAAACCATCCAGCAAAGTCACACTAACGAAGCTCCTACGTGAATGCATGGGTGCCATTTCTTGCCACGTGTGAATTGCCAGGTCGTACTTGCAGGTAGTGTTGAGCCAGTGATTGCCATCAGACCCTCCAATCACGTACACAGATCCATTAAGGAACACTGTGCCGTGATGGGCTCTTGGAGTCCAGTCATCATTAGCCACACCCACCCAGCGATCGGTGCGGTTGTCATAGACTTCAATTCTGTTGGTTCTTCTGTTTTGGCTATGGCCACCAATAACCATAAGCACCGCACTGGGCAGCCTTGGAGTGGCTAGACGAGTGGGTGGCAGGGAGGCATTGTACCTCCTAGCTCTTTCATCCAACATCACCTTTATGATCTTCTCCTCCACAATCTTCCAGTTATGAATGTAGTGGGACAGGTTATATCTAATCATGCACTGAGTGAAGTAATCAACATGGATCAGACCCAGACGGACTTTTAGTAGGAGGTCGGCCAAGTAGTGGTTCCTTTCCTCAGGAGCATGTGCAATCCATCTGATGACTGCCACTAACACGGTGGTCTCCTCCTTCACGTTCAGCCGATCATCATCAATGACTGAACACAGGTCTTCGCTGGAGAGCTGGAAGAACTCTTCAGAGCTGGTCACCACCTCTTCGAAATGCTTCAGGACGTATAAGAAGGCTTGTTTCCTCAGCTGGGGGTAGTAGTACTTGTTTGAGATACCCCATACAGTGATGCAGTTACTGGGGGACATTTGCTCCTTCATGACCTGACAGCAGACTTCGGTAATGCCGCTCACATCTAAGTAGTCAGCAGCTATAAAGAGCTCCTGGAGGTTTTCCTGGGTGATGTGCACCACCCTGGTGTAGCAGTAGTCCAGGATAATCTTCATGATATCAGCTGACACATTGGAGATCTCAAACACCTGGCAGTCAGGGCTGGACCAGTTAGTGAAGAGGCTTTTAAAGTATGTGCTGCAGCTACACAGAACCAGTTTGTGTGCTGGGAATTGCACGCCGGCCACGTTGAGCAAAGCATCGCACAACTTCTGCTCTCTCCTCAATTCCTCGAACACAGTGTTCATGTTTGGTTTTGTATTTGAAAATGGATATCTTTGCACAGAGACATGTCTGTCTCTGTGCCCTCTCACAGTGAAAGTGAAGCCTCTTTCCATCTCTGTCTTTTTATCTTCCATCTCTGTCCTTTTATGTTACGTGCCATAGATCTGAACTCTCTTCTCAAATGTTCTGCTGCTGAAAGCGAGAACAACCCACAATCTCTGCTTCTTTGAGCTTTGACACATTAAAGTTTTGTAGTGTCTTTAAGTTCTGTTGCTGCAATCTGATTGGTGGAATTCCGATTCTAGGATGTGATGATGTCATACTCATACTCCTACTGCAAGAGCCAGATTTCCCTATTGATTATCTGTCTGTCTGTCTGTCCGTCTGTCCATCTGTCTGTGGACAATTTCTTGTCCGCGCTCTAACTCGACAACCGTCTCACCTAGGAATGTCAAACTTCCAAACTGCACCAACAATTCATCTTTAACTAGGTTTGACAAATTCTAACTTAATTCTATATACAATAATTCAAAGTACGGGCGTATTTTGCCCCGCTGGCGGAGCTCTTGTTTCTTTTGCTATGGATCCTACTCGGACGACTGAGGGATTACACCGATAGATTTAAGCCGTGTTGGAACGCTGTTAGCTCCTCAAAACATACCCGCAGTTGTGTTTTGTTTCAGTCCCACGTGCTTGAATAATCCTTTATTATTAGTCGGTCCAAAGCTCCAAATGCTCTGTTCCACCTTGTAGCAACAATAACATAATAACAGCCAATAATCTAAAGGAGGACAACAAAGTGGGTAACATTAACTCTTAATTAGGCAAACTCACAAACTGAAGAGTCACTTGACGTACTGACGCTTGTGTACAAACAGAAAAGTCCTTACGTTATTGGCTGGTTACTATCTATAGCCTGAAAAGGACAATTTTCTCTGATAATCACTAAATAAGTTAAGATAAGATAAACCTGAATAAGTTAACAGAACTCAAAAAAATTGAGGCAGTCGATTACCTCAATTATTTTAAGTTGAACTTAAAAGTCAAAATCTTCCAGATCCTAAAAGGTTGGATGGCTTTGCTACTTGTACCTTTTGAAAACAGCTGAATTAAAAGTGTTAATTTATCTCAGCTTGAATATTTGCCCTTAAAATTACTCATAGTTTTCTGTTAAGGCAAATCATTTTGAAATTGTATTGCATTTTAGCATTTACTGTATAAATTAAGTTTTACATTTTCAACTCTCATCTCAACTTCCACCTTCACGTCGACTAAATTCACCCAATCCTATTTCCTCCACCTCCGCACAATTGGCAAAATCAAAACCATCCTCTCCCGTCCTGATCTTGAAAAAGTGATTCACGCAGTCGTCTTATTCCATCTAGACCAGGTGTCGGCAACCTTAAACTCTCAAAGAGCCGTTTGGAGCGTCTCCCACAGAAAAGAAAACACCCACGGAGCCACAACACCCTAAAATGAGGAGAACACTGCATATGACTTTTTTTTTTACCCGTCTGCTCTGTATAAAAGACTATAGTGTGTTGCATTTATGAAATCAGTGACAATACAACACAAATAATCCACTGAGTCGT